>CM068314.1:37458207-37603207 GCA_034766995.1 Acanthacorydalis orientalis | reverse complement strand
TAATATTTCTTTGTTCAGGTATTGGGCCGTCACGAACATCGACTACATTCACCAGCGCACAGCACGGCGTATAGGACTCATGATTTTAGTAGTATGGTCTGTCGCATTCATGGTATGTATAGCACCGATGCTGGGGTGGAAAGATGCTGATTGGGATAGACGAGTGAACATGGAACTCACTTGTATGGTTAGTCAAGACCTCGGATATCAGATATTCGCCACCGCTTCTTCGTTCTATTTACCTCTCTTAGTGATTCTTATTCTTTATTGGAGAATATTTCAAACAGCACGAAAACGGATACGAAGGAGACAGGTAACGACAGGTGGAAATACTAGTATGGGTGGTGCCCCTAAAAATCCAGCAGCCGGCGGGGTTATAGCAGCGGCAAGTGGAAGTGGTGGAATAGCTGCAGCTGTTGTTACGATTATCGGAAGACCATTGCCAACAATTTCCGAAACTACCACGACCACAGCATTTACTACAGTCTCCTCTACGAATACAAGTCCTGAAAAGACGTCGTTCGCGAACGGTTTAGAACCAGATCCACCTACTGCAACGGATTGTGGATTAGGGCCGTATCAGCCAACACATCATCATTATCCCGTTAAACGGAAGACTAAAGATTCGATGGATTCGAAACGCGAAAGGAAAGCAGCTAAAACACTCGCGATTATAACCGGAGCATTTGTCATGTGTTGGTTACCATTCTTTATCATGGCCATATTATTGCCGGTGTATAGTACGTGGACATTTAACGAGTACATAATGTCGTTTTTCCTTTGGCTCGGTTATTTCAACTCGACGTTGAATCCGATCATCTATACAATATTCAGTCCAGAATTCCGACAAGCGTTCAAACGTATTCTGTGCGGAAGACGTGCTGCGATGCGACGACGAAACCGTCATTTCGGTATTAGGCATTTTCAATGATGCGCAGATACCGATCTCCGGTCGACTGACCGGCAGACCCCTGGACAAAGGAATGTCACCTTTAAGGTAGACTGAGAAAACCGACGGGGGCCGCGCCGTCGTCGTCGTCGTGAGATCGCACCGCACGCGGAACCCTCAATTGCATCACTCGAATTTGACAGCATAAGTCTTAGAGAAACGTATGCATACTCTAGTGAAAAAGTGAACATTGAAATTAAACTTTAAACTTTTAAACATAATTATAGTGATAGATTCCTCGCAAATTTATCATAAATAATCATATATTAAATTCAACAATTTCCAACAAGAGATACATATAAGTTTATTTACTAATAAATTTCTAAATAATTACATTATATATTTCTAGCGGTGAAAACGTTTTATAATAAAATATAGTCACTTATGAAAATCCGCGTATTTGTAAGAATTCTAGCTGTTTCATTTTTATAAAAAAAATATTTTAGATTATTCTGTTTATAATTATATGCTAGACGAATTTTAATATTTCATACTTTGTTTACTTCAATCATGTTATTAATACAATAGTTAATACACAAAATATCTACAAATTTCGAAACAGACAGTTGAAATATAACGACAAACGAAACATTTATATTGTTTTCCGATAGTGAAATGTACTAAACTATATCAATACTATAAATACAAGAAGTAAAATGTACAGAATAATTCACTTGGAGAGATAGGAAACCTGACATATATTTCTACAGATTTTCATCTCAACAATCCGCTTATATATTTCGTTATAGTTACTTAAATACGCTTTTTATTACCGGTAAAAAATATACATTTGATTTATTTTTTCCATATAATCGTCTTATATTCCATTTCTTTTTTTGACGCATTTATTGAAACTATGATTTACGAACCTTTTCCCAATGTATCCGTTTTTTCTTCATAGGTCTTATATAAAAAATAACATTATAATTATAATTTTGATACTGATAACATTTTTCACATTTCATTACACACTTATTAATATTTATTAATTCACTTATTTTTATAATTAATCAATGCATTTACTATTCTTCTATTTAGTTATCCTAACTGATTGTAATATAAATATTTACTTTTTGCCAGTTGTAATACTATAATTACAAACTACTCGCTAGTAAACGTCATAACAATTATAAACATTAAATAGGATTTCACACTTCATCAAAAACATAAACTTTTGAAAATAGAAACATACACTCATTAACCCAAATTAATAGTTGATAAATGTGGTTCAGAAATTCTATAATACTTTAGAGAGAAAATCAAATATATTTTTAATATTCTCCAAAAATGTTAAAAGAATAAAGCTAATTTTGAATCTTCAATTATATTTTTTATCTTTCTTTAAAAAGATATGTTCATTGGACTGCATTTTTGTTGTTACATATAGTAATACTAAAAGTGCTAAATTTATTTATAAATTTGTTATACATACATTTATAACTGACCTTTCATACATTGGAAAAATAATAATATTGTACACATGGTTATATAATAATATTTCAATTATCATACAAAATAAAAAGTATAAAATAAAAATCTTGCCAAAATTATTGAGAGTATTGAACTGACAAGTTATAAATCATGAAATTTATTTCATAAATTATTTTACTAGAAGAAACGAAATATCTAATAACCTTAAGAGTGTTTTAAAATAATCTCAAAAACCAATCAACATAAATAAATTCCAAATTAACGATTTTATGATATTAATCCAATAATAATTCATACTTTTTTATTTAAATAAATTTATACTGCTGTCAAACCTGAATCGTTTAATACATTTTTAGTAGGCAGTTACTTTTATTTAAAAGATTATATATTCTAAACATTCTAATTCAAACTCAAAATGCATTTACAAACATCTCAATAACCTAGCTACTTAAATATCGTTTTACATTTTTTTAAAACTTGATTCACCTCATATATATATATATATATATAATATTAAAATATAATGTTTAAAATCCTCTGCCTTATATACTCTTGTAGGACGTATACAAAATACAAAATCTAACGAAACTGTACATTTCATTCTTATATTTATGGTGTCATATAAAAAATGTCAATCTCTTATCAGACTACAAATACGTTTATAAAGACACGAAAAAGATTGTGTTTTGACGTTATACCAAGCTGTAATGCAATCCGATAAGATCATTTTTGACCTAGAACGGTTCCATCGCACAGCTACACAACATTTTAGTATAGAAATTATCCTTTATCATTATTGTCGTTCATTTACTTATGGAATAAATGTTAACTTTTATTATTCTTCTAAAAAGAATTTACACATTTAATTACGCATTTTTTTAAATAATATTATCTTTTTTCTATTAAGTTGTTATGTTTGTAATACAACACCAGAACTAAACTTCCTTACATTATATATATATATATATATATATATATATATATATATATATATATATATATATATATATATATATATATATATATATACAGTCTACACCAACTCATACATATATTCATGTTAGAACAAAGTTGAAAACTAAACGTGTGCTCAAATATATTTAATGTTTTATTTATTTTGCAACTACTTCATCGTCTTTAATTTATCATGTCGCCTTGATATTAAAGCCTTTGTCTCACTGTCTTATTCATAATATAGAAATGTTTATAGTGTTGTTAAATATTTATACATGTTTGTATATATAGCAATAATATATAATTTAATTCACTCTAGTGAAAAATCGATATATCAAAATAGTGTCACCCTGTCATTGTGATGTACAATCAAAAATAGGGTATATATTCTTAATTTAATATGTGTATTCATTCACTTAATTGTAAATGATACAAAACTGGAAATACGAGGTACTATTTAATATTTCAAACTTATATATTAAGTAATAATATATATTAAATTACTATATATAATTATAAAGAACAGGAAATAAACACATTTTCTAGATATTGTGCATAATTATGCACTTCCGTCACTTCATTACAATAATAAATGTAAAACTTATTGTAAACTTTAATATAAAATATATACATATTTAAAACAAACAAATACGCATTTAAAAGGAATATAAATATATGTCTCAGAACCAATCAATACTTATCACATGTTCATACAAATTCATTTTCAATAAAGTGTTTCCATCATTCTTCAACCTAACGCTTATGAGGACCATGAAAATAATTATATCTTGTATTGAAACATATTTATTTGTGAAAAGTGTCGGAAAATGTTTTAAAAATAATTAAATAAATAAAAATATAGTTAATGCTAATATATACATAAATTAGTAATTATATATTAAAAGCTCTTATGATTGGTTTGAAAATATTCTAAAATCATATATTATTTTAAAAAAATGTAATTTATGTAATATATTTGTATATAGATAATTGATTAGAACTAATGTAAGAAAAAGAAAATATTGTGATATATAATTTAATATCGTTTTATAATAAATGATACATATATCTATTATTATTTTATATATGTATATGTAAATAACAATAAAAGTAGACATTTAATTCAATACTCAATTGAATGTTTGCTTTTAATAAAAAAAATGTATGTATTGAAAATATTTTTAATACACACATTAACAATGATATTTGAATATAAGTGTAATAGATATATTTTCCAATTAGTAAAAAATATATGTACCGTACTTTTAAGTGAATATTTGCACCAGTAATTAATGGAATAACAGTACGTGCTGTATAAAATAAAAGCATAACTTATATAAATTAAAATCGTCATTAGTGAATGGTCCAAGCACTTTCCTAATAGAATATCATTTAATTTGGGTTTAATATACCTCATTCATCTTTCGAACAATGAAAATGTTAAAATCTATTTAGACCGAAACATTTACCGATTTATGTATTTATATACAAAAGATATTTTACATTTGAATTTATAGACGTATATTGTCTAACTGATTAAGTTCATTACATTTTATCTATTGTAATTGATTTGATAAATATGTCTTCCAAGAAAACTATATTATTTAAGTAAAAAATTAGTTTTTAATATATCTACTTTAAATAGTTAGATAAACGTTTATTTTTTAATAATAATCTTAAAAATGCCAAATGAAATATCTATTTACACTTAATTAATTAAGTTATCAAAAAAAATATCTAAATAAATCAAATTCATATATAATTGATTTTCGAATACATCAATCGATTATTGAAACATTTAAATAAATTAAAAAGTTTCATTCAATTTAAAAATAAATAATATATTGAACACTTTTTATTTTTTTATTAAAATATAATTTTTAAAATGTTAAATAAGAAAAGAAAAATTGTATGGTAATTTCGTTTTTATAAACAAAAAATTAATTTAGTCCCATTATCATTGAAACAAAGAAGAATGAGACCCACATATCATTATAAAAAATATGTTATTTATTCCAAACTTTTGAGCCCAAGGTATGTGAATAAATAATATAAAAAAAGATTTATTACATTTGTAAATAAACTAGAGTAATGGTCCAAAAATATATATTTATTTTAATTAAGATACTTTCATTGTTTCTATATTATAACACAATGGAAATATAAATGTGAAATTATTTTAACTAATATGTAAATACTGAATTATGTCAAATAAATATTTATCGATTATATTCTTTGGTTTATTTCAAAAAACCTGTTTTTATTATATTTCAGCCCTTTATTAATAAATAACATCATTTAATGATCTCATCTGTTCTTCTTCGTTAATTAAGAGAAATATTTTCTCAATGAAATGATTTAATTTTGTTTGTATATGTATGTATATATATATATATATATATATATATATATATATATATAAGTGGGTCATTTGATAAGTTTAGTAAATTTCTATGATGTGGCACCATCATTCAATTGATAACGTCGCGACTATCAAGTGTCACTTTTCAAACTAGCATAAGCGAAATTTTAGTCAAAAGTGACACGTTGTTCACGTTCTACAGATATTTGAAACAAACATTATAGCAGTTTCCAGAAAAATGGGGACAAAAAGAGTAGGGTTTTTTGCGTCAATTCGTTGCCGTGGATGAAACATGGATCCACCACTACACATTTGAGTTAAAGCAGACTGGTGAAAGTACGCTGAAGAAGGCGAAGACTGTTTTGTCTGCTAGGAAGGTGATGGCCACTTTTTTTTGGGATTCCCAAGGAATCATCCTGATCGACTATTTAACGAGGAGAAAAACGATAATACGATCTTATTATGCAACATTATGGGACCGTTTGAAAGAAAATTGAAACAAAAACGGGCAAGATTGGCACACAAAAAAGTGCTTTCACCAAAACAACGCGTCTTCCCACAAATCGACCATCGAAATGGCAAAATTGGACGAATTTAGCTTCAAATTGATTCCTCATCCACCTTATTCTCCGGACTTGGACCAGTACGACTTCTTCCTCATCTCAAACTTAAAAATTTGGCTCGATGGGAAAAGATTATCGTCGAATGAGGATGTCATCACCGCCGTAAATGCGTATTTTGAGATTCGCTGGACCACGTGTAGAACCCTCAGTGGAAATTATGTTAAGAAATAAAATCGATTTTTTTTCAAAAAACGGTGTTAAACTTGCTTTTTTACCATACTTATCAAACATCTCACGTGAATATATATATATATATATATATATATATATAATCAAACTGTACAAACAGATTATAAATAACATTTTCAAAACAGAAATGTTTTCAAAAAAAATACTTTTTCCAATTTTTGATTGTTGTACAAAAATAAATTTAAAATGAATAAAACTTATTGGAGCTTAATAACAACCCTTCAATGCTGACTGCATATTTCTTAATACATATCACAAAATCAATCTGATGTGAGTTTAAATGATGCTAAAACGAAAAGGAAATATCATGACATTCAGATTCAACTTTTCAATAAATTGTTGAGTTTGCATTTCAATTGTACGTTCGTAACCTTTTTTCCATAACGTATATTTTATTTCATTTCAATTCTTACTTCATTTTTTACAGATGAATAACAGTAATATTTTTTCAACTATTCTTATTCATTTATTTTACTTATTTCTAGATAATTTTATTAGTGCTATATTTTTAATCCATATTAATTGATATTAACAAATTCTTAATGTAAAATATTTGTGTATATGGAACTAAATTTTATGAAGCAAATAATTTATTTTCCTAGATTTTATTTTCTGAACGTATGAATTATGTTTATCATGGCTTTTATTTTGAATTTTGTTTATAATTCTATTACACACTTTAATAATAGTATATGTATATATATATATATAAACACTAAAAAATATTCCGTTTCATAGTGTATGAGATTACACAATAAATCAAGAAAATAAATTCATTAAATTTACCTGATGAATACAAATATCAATTACAATAAGAATCCAATATCTAGAAAATCCGATTGAAATAAGAAGTATGCTTTTTTTTAATCTCAATAAAACACTGAATATAATAAATTAATTTACTATACTCTAAGTACAATTTCTTTATATCATAAATTTAAAGGAAAATATGACTAACAATAATTTTAACAAATTTATATTCCATTTATTTTATAACTGCAGTTAAACCGGAAAAATAGTTCACAGGCGTGAGTATAAACTGACATTTATTATAGAATTTTATAGATTTGAAGGAAAAATTTAATAATTATTTAATATTTTTACAAATACTATAACTATTTAAAAACTACTAACATCAATTTATGAAAAAGAAATACACCCTTTAATTAACCAGTGATAGTAAGTTCCAAGTAACTAAAATAAATGCGACATATTCTTATACAGAAAAAACTTAATTTTATCTTCATAAGTTTCTGTTCGTATATGTTTTTGTGTGTATTAAATTATAATAAAAAAGGTTATTTCATTGTACGCTTTCATATTTAACCTTTATAAAAGAGTTATGGATTATGCCTTTATTAACCCATAATTTACCTCTAGAAATAATAATCATTCGTCATTTTGATGACCACATTTATTTTCAGCTATAAAATATTTTTTTAGCAGAATTCTATTATTAGTAATTAGAATGGTTTACTATTTCAATTTTATTATATACATGTGAATTCGTTTTTTATTGTATAAGTGAAATAATTATTAAACAGTGAACTGTATCAACTAAATGAAATCAATGAAACTAAATAAAAATGCATACTAACAAATTACTAATATAAAAGAAGTAAAAAAAAGATCGTTTTTATATTCAGTGCAAAGATCAGCTTTATATTTGCCACATACTGATTCTCAACATTGAGAACATGCAAAACCTATTATTTATCTCTTCATATATAAACGAAAAGAACAAATATTTATCTTTCTGAAGAATTCGTTCTGGAAGTCTAGAAAAGGTTTATCACTGTCTGAAGTTCCTGGAATTGGCTATAAAATGATCCAGAGATCCGTTGTCAGTTTCATGATCTTTAAAGAGTTTATACTTCAAATGTCTTATTAATGTAGCTTGTGTACAATACAAAAGAAATAATATCAACACCGATTCATTAAAAAATCTGATATTAAATTCCTACAATAACCAAATTGTGTCATTCTTACATAGAATCGTGATCGCGTACACAAAACAAATTATAATATAAATAGTCTAATCGACCAGTACAAATACTTTTTCTAAAACAAAAAATAACAAAGACTAAAAGTCACATTAGAATGAGAATAACTGACAATGAGATAAATCCATACAAAAACATGAAACAAAAAAGTGTTCGTCGTATGCGTTGATTCAACAGTTAGCACTCTGGGATTAAAATCAAATATTTTTCTAATTCCACGTCGTTTACAATTAGAACTCTTTTAAAATTGACCAAATTCTAATGTAATAATATTGTTACTATAGAAACAATATTATTTTTTTTCTTTTTGACAGTTAACAATGTCTCATAGTAGCTCAAAATTACAAGTGATTATCTCTTTACAACAATGAACAATGAAGAACCGAACATTTCTAGAAGAGAAATAATAAACGAAAATCATGATACTGTTATTAATGATCTAATTATTTTTTTAATAATTGCTGTTGTTCTAAAATTATGTAAGTTTCACATAAATAATAAGTACAGAAAATGTTCAAACTCAAATACCGTTATCAAGAGAACCTCTATAAACAGCCTGTTATCACAAATTGTGCACAAGAATAAATTGTATAAATAAGTTAACAGTATAACCGGTAACTCAAACTAGGTACACTGTGTACTAGAGAAATGCAGTAACCTTATATTTACAACAGTTCTCTATTTAGTTTGTATTATAAATTTACACCGAACGACGCTCGTAGACCGAGAGCAGACTGAAATAGTTCAAGGAAAATAACATAATTTAAATAAAATAACATTTATAGAGTTATTCTAAATGAAAATAAAATAAAAATTCCTTTTTAGGGCCACCGATTTCTGAATTTTTGAATAGATAAAAGAGAAAATGTTTTAAAAAGTAACAATTCCTGTACATATTGAAAACAAATATTGATCGAATAAATTGTACAGTAAATACAATACACATACGTTTATTTTTTCTTTTATAATATACGTTTGTTTACATTGATAAAAATTGGTGTTTCCTAGTTTTGTACATTACAGAATAAACAATTGTAACATGTAAATATATCATTAATTATTAATTCATATTTAAAATATGTAACTAATTATTTTATTGGAAATGAATAAGTTCATATGAAGGTATGTAATAAATAAAATCACATAATATTTTTCAACACTTGTATATTTTTACTAATTTTTATTAAGTTTCTTATGCACGATCGTGTCTTATTAATGATCATATTTCCACCTTAATTATAAAACTCTCCTCATATATAGCTCTCTTTCTCTCTCTCTCTTTCTATATATATATATATATTCCTCTCTGTATACACACACATATATATATGTATATATACATATATATATATATATATATATATATATATATATATATATACATATATATATATATATATATATATATATATATATATACATATATATAATGTACATACATAATATACATGTTGGTATATGTATATTTATTACTTCACCATAAACCGTAACTAAAACTTAATGACATGCTTGTAATTTTTAAAATGTATAAAAGTACTTACTACTATTATTTTTAATATCCAAAAAAGATTAATACTAACATTATTTGACCCAACCATACACTGAGTACGACAAACTGTATAAGACTATCAAAACAACTAACAGCATGATTGTATTATAAATGGGTCAACCACACACTGCATCTGATACTCATCTCAAACATGTTTAAACATGATACCACACAGTTTGATACTGATAAAAAAAAGTTGTACGTATGCGTATTGTCTTACCGTCTTCATTTTCTTCTTCCTTGACCAATGATTCTCGTATCTAAGACTGATTAAGGTCAATGGGGGTAAGTAGTGTGTAAATAATTAAGAATTTAGATACTAGTTCTTTATCAGTGTACAACTAATCTTAACAAACATTCAATTTTTTCTGTACCTTGGCACTCTGAATATTATGCTACCGCCATTGAAATCCGCATAAGCATCAATCAAAAACAGTCAATTTATTGAATATTTTTGAAAAGAAAGATATGTTACGGTTTATGGGATTAAAAAGGATTCATTTTTGTAGTATTTTTAATTCATTATTTGTATTTAATTCTATCAAAAAGAGTATAAAGTAAAGAAATAATACGTATATTTAATAAATATAGCTTAGAAGTAAAAAAAATATATAAATACTTAAGTATTTTATCTGCAGTTGTTAATATATTATGATTAATTATTAATCATTATAATACAATACTTTCTCGAATAAATAATAAAAGAGAAAAAATAATATTCTTTTAAGGAAACAAATATGAAAGAGTTTTTATACAGCATTTAATGCTTATTTACTATAAAATAATATAATTAGCTATAAATTCAAAGAAACTACAATCTTATTAAAGTGTATTTCGTTTCAACTACACAATACACCAACCCACACATTAATAATTATAATTAGTGAGATTATCTTTACGATTACGAATTTTCCTCTCTCATTCTCTATGTTAATAATATTTAACTTTCTTTGACCAGCACTTATTCCAATAAATTATAAATCCGATCTCTTCTCAGAATTTTTAAAAGACATAAGAGGAACGATAATTAAAAAAGTTTTCAAAAATCTTCAAGTACAACTTTAAGAATCAGTTCAAATGAATAACGCAAATATTAATTTATATATATTAAATTGAAAAATAAACTAATTTAAAATGTAAACTTTGAATTTTTCATAATAATAATTAAATTATTACTTCATTAAAGTAAAATGTTTCACAAGGAGAATCACATAATTAAACCTACTCATATATAATAGATGAAACAGTATAAAGAAAAAAGCATTATCGATACAAATATTTAAAAAGTTACTTTATCCTTGATCTTTATAATCATATTATAAGATTTTCATACAGTCTATTATCTTTTCAAGTATTGAAAGATTTTATTACTTGAATAGTTTATTACAATAAAAGACTATTTTTTGCAAATACTATATAGGCATCTTAAAAATTAATATTATATATATGACTAATTTTATTTGCACGCAATTTCTGTTTGAACTCTATCGCTAGCTAATTTATTTGAAAAAAATTAGATACAACGTGAATTAAAAAATTAACAACAAAGTTAGAAACTAGACTATACATTAATTGTAACTACGCGCAACGCATACCTTCTACAGAAAAGTATTAGTTAGTGAGAAATATAATTATACTTTCTCCCTGCATTAAATTGAAGTACCGTTATTTCTTGAAAGAATACAGGCGACAAATAACGTTAAACAATACAAAAGAACAAGAGCAGCGCTACCTAACCATCTACTCTGTGCAATAATTGGATCGTGGACCAATCTCGCGCCTCATTACGTCTAATTATATCATCTTATAATAGCAGCACAGTTGCGCGGTTTTCACATCGTCTCATAATTATCTGTTTTAATTACAAACTTATTTGCCTCGAGCTGAAGATATTTTGCTATGATTACTATTGGTTGAAACATACAATGATATTTTATTGTAAACTATTGACAAATGTTAAAATCAATTAAATCTTTCTCCAAGAACCAAATAATTACGCAAAAATTAAACAATTAATCAAACGATAACTTATTGTCAAACATATGGTACTAAAAAAACAATGAATATACATTAATCGCACAAACATGTTCTAAAAATATTGTTTTAAGATCAATTTTAATTAATTAAAAAATATTCTTTCATTACTTTAATATAAAAAGTAAGATATATATATATATATATATATATATATATATATATATATATATATATATAGGTATATAATCTGTTTAATTCATATTTAAGTTCTTTTTTTTCTCTTATCTAATTAAAAAATACAGAAAATGCATACTGTGCTAATATCATATATTATATAAAATGAGATAGCAAATAATCTCACATTACTGTCTAGACTTTATAGATGCTCCTATGCTGTCTTTTTATTTTCTTATCATTTTTATCTATTTCGTTGCACTACCTTCATAGCATATATCTCAACGCAAAAAAAAACTTATGTGTTAAATTTACGTATAATGTTATCTGAAAAAAATATTGTTATTGAATTTTGGAGATAAGGTATTTAAATAAATAAAATGTGAAATCGCTTAGTTTACTTACAAATATATATATATATATATATATATATATATATATATATATATATGGGACATGTCGCAAGAAGAGAAGACAGCCGATGGACAAGAGAAATTATTGACTGGGAACCAAGGAATATGAAAAGACCGAGAAAGAGACCAATGAACAGATGGGATAAGGATATTAAAAACTTTATTGGAAAACTGTGGAAAAGAGAGGCACTGAATCGAACAAAATGGAAAGTCATGGAAGAGGCCTTTATCCAGCAGTGGATTGACAGGGGCTGAAGATGATGATGATGATGATGATGATGATATATATATATGTATATATATATATATGTATATATATATGTGTATATATATATATATGTATCAGAATTTTTTTGCTTGTTTTTGAACAAACTATCAAAACTGATTTGCTTTCGATTTATTAACGCACGTGAATAATCTCAATATGAAAAATCAATATCAGTCTTCTTTATTTGAAAAAAAAATGTATTTTCTATATTTTATGTTCTTTGATAAATTAATGACTTACGGATTTGTCACTTGATTTATAATAACATTAGATATATTTAACATGCACAATAATTACAACTTATTAAAAGCATATTTAAAAGATGTGTAAGCTATTTTAAGACATAATATATATTTTCACCTTAATAAATATCGCATAATTGAAGTTATAACAGATAAATTATGGAATCATTCTATATATATATATATATATATATATATATATATATATATATATATATATATATATTGAATTGGTGTAAAATAATTGCGGTTTTTGTTATTTTAAGTTTGGCGTCGATTTTTTGGTTACAGTTATCTTTTCTTATAGTAATGTGATAGTAATTGTAAAGAATGAAATTAGGACCACTGATTTCATCTTACGTCTATTGTATTCATTCTTTAATATTGTTGGATATAACCTCTGAAATTAGTCATGGGAAAAAAGTAAATTTTGTTCTATGAGTTTAAATTGGAAAGTAAAGCAACAGAAACTGCTCGAAAAATCAAATTTGTTTTTGGCGAACTGTCAATTAGTAAACGTACAGCTCAATACTGGTTCCAAAAATTTCGTAATAGAAACAAAAGCCTTGATGATGAAGAGGGTCATGGACATTATTCAACTATAGACAATAATGATGTAAGAACCATTATTGAAGCGGGCCCATGTAAAATAACTCGAGGGGTGGCAGAGAACTCAATGTTAATCATTCAACAGTTGTTCGACATTTGAGCCTAATTGGAAAAACAAAAAAGCTGGATAAATGGATACCGTATGAACTAAACGAACATCAAGCAATTCAGTGATACGATGTCTGCCCTGCGCCTCTTTTGCGTAACAAAAATGATCCATGTCTTGATCGCATTGTCACATGTGAAGAAAAGTGGATTCTCTACAACGAAGCTTCATGAAAAAAAGATTATGGTCACTATTTGGACGTCGACAAGTGGTTTCATTCACTACAACTTCTTAAATTATGGCGAAACAATAACAGCAGAAAAATATTGTTAGGAAATTGAAACAATGTATGAGAAATTGTATCATTTATGGCCAGTATTAATCAATCGAAGAATACCAATTCTTTTTCATGACAATGGCCGACCACACGTCTCACAAATGACTTTAAAAAAATTAAATGAACTGGGTTACGAAACCTTACCTCACCCACCTTATTCTCCGGACCTGTCTCCGACCGATTATCATTTTTTTAAACATTTGAGTAATTTTCTATTAAAAAAGGTTTTCAAAGACAAGCATCAGCTCAAACCGCTTTCGATGAATTTGTCAATTCCAGAACTCCATAATTTTATTTTGTAGAAATAAACAAACTTGTTTTCCGTTGAAAGAAATATGCAGACCAATGATTTTTATTTTAATTAATAAATATAATTAACTGATATATGCGACTTTATACTCAATACGTAAAAATCACAATTATTTTTGCTCCAACCTAATATATATATATTTATATATATATATGGCAGAGTCAGTAGGTGTAATTTATTTGGTGAGTTCGTTACAAAAGGAATGGTATATAACAATTTATCCAATGAATAAAATATGTTTCCAAAATCGTTGATATATTATATATTTTTTTTCAATTGTAATGCATTTTTTTTGTTTCCCAAATAGTTTATACCACATTTTTTTAATATTATAATATACTAAAAGATATTAAGGTATGGCATGAATTTTCGTCAATTGTATACAAGTATTATATTGATTATTCATGGGATTATAATAATAATCTAAAGACTATTATTGAACTATACGTACGGCTGATTTAGCACGTGGTGTAAATAATTAAGCGGGCATTGTTTTCAATCAATATCAATAAAGATTTGGGTACATAAGCTGCTCTTGAATAAATTAAATTAACGAAGATCTTAATTAATTTACAATACAAAATCAAACTATATAATCGCAGATGAATATGAATCATTATTTTAATAAACTTGAATTTAATTTAAAATCTTACATATAAAAATTCATGTATAAATTAAAAACATTATTTTAATGTTTTTAAACACATCGGAAAATAATAGTTCTTAAATATTAAACATCGAGACATTTTTTTACTTTGAAAATATAAAGAATAGAAAAAATAGCAAGAAAAATCATAAACAAATTACAAATTAAATATATTGATCGATGAAATGAGACAAAAAATGATTAAAATGTCTATATAAATCACAAATATCTTTACAAATAAATACGAATACAAAAAAAAAGAAAATATTAATATATCTAAATACACACAATATTTTACGCATTAATTAATAAAAAATATATAACTAATAATCATAAGTAGATTGAAGAGTATCTTGTCCGCTAATTCAGGTACCAATCCCCATGAGACAAAAATAAATAACTTCTCTTCTTAAATTTCAGAAACCATTGAATCCAAAATATAAAACAACATCTAACAAAATTTCACAGAAAAACGCGATAATATTATGAAATATGATATTTTTTTAAAAATGTTTTCAACTAATTAATGCCCACACCAAAATTTACCAATGTCCACATTTTTTTACAAGTCCATAAATGTACACACATACTTGTTTATAAAATATAATATATGTGAATATTCTCTACATTAATTTTAAAATCATTTTCATAGAGATAGAGCATTGTTCATAACTTTATAAAACAACAATTTAAGTTACTGAACGTATTAAATACAATAAAAATTATTTTATTAATATTGTCTCCCTACTTGGTTTTAACTGCTATATTTAATTCTTATTAGATCATCAATTAAAGCAAACCTGTATGTAAGTATATATATATATATATATATATATATATATATATATATATATATATATATATATATATATATATATATATATATACATACATAGTGTATAAAACATTACATTTTGAAATCAATATTATCTCCTTTTAAAGTGTTTTATACTTCAAAGAAGAAATATTTATTTACTCTTTTCCAATTTGAATTCAGTTTTCAATTTACAAGTAAATTTATACATGATTAATAAGAACACGTATTTTAAATAGCGTATATCAGACATATAATGGACTTAACTTCTAGTTACTAAATATTTATCAATATAAAAACTATATTACTTAAAATGCATAAAAAATTAAAATGCATAAAAAATTAATCATAAATTAACATTTATATTTGGAAACTCTTATCAATGTAAATGCATTATATGTGTCGACATCTATATTCAATTTGTGGAAAATTGATCAAAAAATTTTCATTTACTCCATTATTTCCACTACTATAATGTAGAAAAATGCAATTCGAAGATTGGAGAACATAATGAAAACAAATTAAAAAGAAATCTACTTATTTTCTAACATTCGTACTGTATTCTTCTCTCCTTCTGCTATATATAAACATATATATATATATATATATATATATATATATATATATATATATATATATATATATATATATATATATTACAAGACCTAAAAGGAAGACTGATGGAATAAGAATAATATATTTTTATTGAAAAGAAGAAAGCATTGCAGAAAAGAACTAATAATAGAATACATTAATTAGAAACCAAAAAATATAAATGAATCTTAGAAAAGATCAATTAGTAAATGGAACAAATTAAAAAAATATATAAAAAACATATGTCACAAAAATTAAAAGTTTTTTTATTTAACAATAGATCGAATAAGGCTAAATATATATATATATATATATATATATATATATATATATATATATATATATATATATATATATATATATATATATATATATATATATATATATATATATATACAGTTAAATAACTGTTTTAATAATATATTCAGCTGAGTCCATATTAATAATATAAAAATAATTTGAGCGTTTATGCTAGAATTCTTAACCATATTGACGATTAAATTGGAAAAAAACAATACTTTTCTGTACAAACGTGAATGTCAAAATTCAAAATGGAATGTACAGTGTAAGATATATTTATTTTAACTGACTTTGCAAGTAATTAATAATATTACATATGCAGAAATTAATTCATATATAATAATATGATTTTTTTATACATGGTCTCAAAAATATCCACAGTCCATCTTCATATATTTATAACATACTAACACAGATTTAAATAAATTTAAAATGTCACCTTACCTGCAAAAACCGGTAGTATTTTCATAACAGTAATTTGCATTTCACAAGTGTCTATTTTTTAAAAAAACTGGAGGTTTTCACATAACTTCCCGAAACAGGAATAAAAGTTAATGATGTAAGAACTTATAACATGATAATAATCACCTATTGATTATATAAGCCTATATTTGTTAATAGTCTTTGTATAACTTGTCTTTTCAAAAAATAACATTGAATAACGTATCACATTTTATATATATATATATATATATATATATATATATATATATATATATATATATATATATGTATGTATGCATGTATGCAGTGGCGCGTTATAGCTTCATGGAGTCCAAGCAAATTTGAATTAAAGGGCCCCATGTACAGTGTAGTACTTCAGTAATGAGTTTATAACAGATTGGTTTCCACCACCCTGTTACTGGGGGACCAAGCAATTACCCTTTTTGCCCATAAGATAACGTACCACTATATGTATATACATGTATTATGTTTTATACCTGGTAAATAATTAAATAATTGTTCATCACTCTGGTATAAATTCGAATCTACGAACTCTATATAAGAAATAAATGTTTTCCTTTCAAAATAAACAAATCATTAGTTTTTGTACGCCATTTCACTGTAAAATAATACTGTTTATTCTAATTATTTTATTGAATTCGTAAAGTCTTGTAAATTCTAACATCACAAATATAATAAACATATATATACATACAATAATAAATAAAAATTGTACGTTAATAGTACGACAAAGTACTAACGTGAAATTAACACCATGTCTTTAAACTTTTAAATGAATATAGCTATTATTATATTACATACAATGTCAAGTTGAAATTTAAGTTGTCATTTTTAGACCAATTAGTAAAGGCACATTATTTTTTTACCTATGAATGTCAAAAATGATTTGTACCATATATTATAATGACCAAAAAGGAACCAAAGTATGTGATCATTTTAACCTAAAATATTTAAAATACATTTTTAATTATAAACATTTTAGCAAGAGCCGAATTTGGGAACGGCAAAGAAGAAGTCGATTGAAAACATGTTTTCAAGCATTGTGTCGTGTTCTGCCATCATATGATCCTTGTATTATTCTCAGTAAATTAGAAATATTACAACGAGCAACTGTGTATATAGAAGAATTACAAACTCAAAATAAAGAATTAATTAACAATGGATTATCTGCAGAACGTCAAGAAAGTAATGATTGCATTTTAAAAATGTTTGTTCTTTTTCTTAACACATTTTGAAACTTTTCAGAATCGCAAATTAAAGTACTTGAAGAACGAATGAAAGTTCTTCTTAATCGTACTGAGCAACTAACAAGTTTATTAAATGATGCTGGTATTAAAGTTCCTTCAGAATATGGCAACACTTTACCTCAACCTGTTCGTCGCTGGTCAAATAAAATTACAAAACAGCAAGCAGAAGAGTTTTTAGCAAAGAAAACACTCGATGAAACAAATAAATCAAAAACCCCTGCTAAGATAAAGAAATCACCTAATAATTCCACAAAAATACCGGTGCCTGCATTGAAAACAAAGTCACCTCAAAAAATAAGTGTGAAAAAAACTAAGAAGTTTGTACGAATTGTTTCTGAAAATAAAGTAATTAAGAAAAAGAAATTTAAGCAACAAAAAAATAATTTACCTCTAATTACACATTTATTGAATTCTCCAAATATTACAAAACCTGTTATTGTTACTCAATCTAACAGTACGTTCACTGTTTTACCAAATAGAAACGTTCTCACATTACCGGTGTCTCAATCCTTATGTATAAATACAAATAATAATAACAAAATGACAGTATCTGTACCACAGCCTTCTATTGTTTTGACCAACCCAGCTGTTAATAATAAAAATGGTAAGTTGAAAATTTCAATTGCTAAAGGAACATTGACAATAATTTTTGATTTATATTTTAGCTATCACAAATTCACAATTACTTCCTGCACCTATTATGGCAACCAGTATGACTCAGACTAATCTGCCTATCAACAATTTTAGTACAGGTACATTCATTTTAGCAAATGGAAGTATATTGTTACCTCCAACACAAACAATAATTCAACCTCAACCAACTATTTTAACTGCTGTATTAGGTAGTTCTCAGGAACCAAATCAAACAGTTGTTTTAGTTCAGAACCCTAAGCAAAAAGATAAAATTTTTACAAGTGAAACATCTAATTTAGTGAAAACGTCAACACCTGAAAACATTGTTAGTAAATCTATTACAACAGATATAAATACAAAACCACAACGTTGTTTACAAAAAATTGTTCCAAAATTGGGTATTACAAAAACAACAACTGTGAATAAAGTACCCATTTTGGCTTTATCTTCAAAGTTTTCAGTTTCACATACTACTAAAATAATTCAAAAAAAAACCGATGCACCAAAAAAAATTGAAAATAAAAATAAAAATAAAGAAAATATTAAACTTGAATCTGAGAAAAAAGAAAGCAAAACTATTTCAAAAAATATTCCTAAGCAAAGTACTGCATCAATGAAATCTTCAGCAGAAAAAAAGGAAACCAATTCTAATGAAAAAATTTCTGTAAAAGATGTGTCTCCAGCACCAAAAGAATCAGAAAAAGTGTCCAATTTAGAGTACAAGTCAAAAATAGATACTTCAAAAGAAGTAGATTCCCCCATATTAAAACGAAAAATTAAAAATGAAGAATGTAATGAACAAAAAAAAAACAAAAATCTGGATTTATCATATAAAGATAGTAATTTAAATATTATGAAACCTGACACATCCACTCAGAAGTTACCAAATAGTGATTATAGTATAGATTCATTATGCAAAAATAATTCTAAAGATATAATTTCTAATAATGAAACTAAATTGAATAATATAGAAACAACAGGAAATTCTAATATTATTTCAGAAGAAAATGTCACAAAAGTAACTGAAACAAAAGTAGACAAAATAGTTTCTTCATTTGATAACATTAAAGATCAGAAGAAAGAGGACCCAAAACCAGCATCAACAGATGAGAAATTAGTTTTTGAAGATAATACCACCAAAGTGTCTGTCTCTAATAAAGTAGAATCTACATCTGTAGATAATGAAAAAACTATTGATGATGTTAAAAGTGCAGTGCCAGTTACGTCTGCTAACTGCTCAGATAATATAAAACCTCCTGAAACCCTAGGTTTATCATTACCTCACTCTGAATTATCGAACGATATTTTTGCATCACTGCAAGTGCCAACTGGTGGGCAAAACCCTGAATCTATATCACCAACTGCGGCTTTTTTGTTATCATTTCCTTTGGTTTCAACTTTAACAGGTGGAAAAATAAGTGAAGTGGTTGAAGATGAAAATTCAGATAGTCCGCATGGAACACCAACACTTTTACAAATAGGCAACATAGATTCTTCTAAAGTTTCTCAAACAGACTTAACACCAAACTTACTCACTCTTGATAATTTTTCAAATTTTTTTACTCATAAAGAATATTATAGTAGTTCTTTTCAAACAAATGATACGAATGGAACAGTGGGTACTTCACAAAGAAATGTTATATCATTATCACCAATCAAATCAATGGGTGAAACTAAGCCATCTGAAAATAAGTTTTTAGATTTCGATCATTCGGATCCTGTACAAGCAAACAACAACATTGTAAAACAAAAAGAGTCAAAGTATATAAATTCAAATGACAATCAAATAAATAAAAAGTCACAGTGTGATGATTTACATATTTCAAATAGTAATTGCCTTTATTCTGATGCACGATTACATTCCAGTACTGCAGGGAATATTTTCAACTATGAACATGTACCTGTCACTCATCCAAACATAAGAGTTAATATACCTGAATCATCGAATTCTACTGAAAATAAAGCTATATCATCTCACTGTAATATAAATAAAACCAAACTGAACATCAAAAATAAAAATAATGAAGAGCACACATGTGAAAATATAATATTTACTCCAACAAATCCAAGTAAAACTGTTGGTAGTATTTCAGTATCTCATAACTCTAACAATAGTACAATATCACATAATTCACATGCTACATCAGTCTCGAAAATCAAATCAACACAACAAAATCAAGTGATTAAGGAGACATTAAGACCTGAAACAACTATCCATAATACAAGTTGTATGCAAAATTCTGCAAAACAAACAATACAGCATACTGATTATTCAGAACCATGTCAGACATTTAGCAATCAATTTTCAATTTCTGATGTAAAAAATCTTCCAGTTTCAAATACAAATTCAATTCAGTCTTTTTATGAAACACATAATTCAAAAAGAAGAGATGTGAATGATGGTGGAAATTTAATAGAAAATAAATTTGAAAATAACGTGAAAGTTAAAACCAAAACAGATTATGTTTCCAGTTATCAAAATATATTTAATAATGAGTTTACAATGCCCACCTTTACATATCCGGATTCAAAAACTCAAGAAAAACAAAGTGTATCTTCTACATATTACAGTGATAATAATTTAACAGCAGCATATAAAAATCCTAAAATTCAGTCTGACAATAAACAGTTTCAAAAACCTCACAATATTCCAATTTATTCACAAAAACCACCTGTAAATTGGATGACTGCTCCTTCTAATACGAAACATCAAATGAATACCGATTACATCTTTCAACCTTTTGGAAAAGATGCGGATTATGGCCAGAATTCATATTTTCCAACTAATAATTTTACATCAAATACTCAACCGTCTTCATTTTTCAGTTCTTGTAATAATTTATATCAAAATATTGAAAATAATAGCCACATTAATGAATCCAAGAAATTATCATTACCGCATAACAATTTCTCTCGATCTGACAATGTGCAGTCTGAAGACAATCAGTTTTCTTGGTCACCGTCAAAATTACCAACTTTTATCGACAATGCACACAACAATTTAGTATTACCGTCTACATTACCTACTTTAATGGGAGATCTTGCATTGAATACACATAGTCGTATTGATAATAAATCATATTCTCTTGAAACAGAACAAATAAAAAATATCAATGAAACGCAAAAAGAAATTTTCAATCAAAAAGAAATAAAATATAAAAATAAAGACAACTTGAATGATCAGCAACAAAATAATGGAAACACAAATTTTCTTTCTGTTAGTCAGTTAGTTGAACATAGTAAAACTGATTCAGCTTCTCAACGTTCTCATATAAACATCAAGAAAGTAAATTCAAACAAGAATAGTAAAAATAATTCCATTCAAAAACAAAATAAACGTACTTCAAAACCAACTGAAGCTTCTGAAAATCATTCAGTTACATCCAGTCATTTACCGGCTGAAACCTACAGCTCTGAAAAAAATTTACAAGATCAACAAAATAAATCTCGTTCGCAATATTTACCGACTAAAATAATTGATAATTTTGAAAATCCTTCCAATAATACAATTAATACAAACCAACCATCAATCTGGTTACAAGAATCAAATGATAAATCATCAAATAGAAATAATTACAAGAATTCATCAAGCAACTACTCTGCAGAAGCATTAATTGGTCATAATGCTATTTCAGAACATTGTTCTCATTCAGTGAATAAAAGTAGTCCTAGATATTCTCAGCATTATTCTCAACCGACTAAAACGTCATTATCAAATAATCCGTTTGTTTCTGATAGTATTGTATCATCTTTTTATCCATCAATGGAGTTACACACATCACAAAATACACCACAGTATTATTCTCAAGCACACAATAACTCTTTAACTTATACAACATCTGGTTCAGTGTATCAACCAAGTAATTTTATTAGTAATACACCTTCAATTATGTCAAATTATGTGTCGTCGGGTAGTTTAGTGACCGAACTTGATAACGAATACCAAACTCAACCGTTTAGTACTAATTCAGCTTCCCACATCAAAAACATACCTTGTAAAACAGGTTCTTATAATAGACCGTATGCACCAGTATCTTTAACTAAGTTTGAACAAAGAAATCATACAAACTATGTACAGTCAACTGATCGCAAAAGTAACATTCAATCTTGTTCGGTGAATCATACAAAACGAACTACTACAAAACGTAAACATTCTTCTCTGGAAACAAATCTAACAGGATTTGTTGATTTAGGATTTCTACCAATGTCTGCTACTATAAGTTCACCAATGTCAACTGAAGACCCATTCCATAATCATAGTAGTTATTTATCTACAAATTCAAGTCAGTTGTATCCTACAAATAATCAAAATTCACTTTATCCAAAACCATATAACCAAACAAATCATGAGTTTCCATCATCACATGCTTCCTCTTTGCTACCTCTTTCTACTTTACCTGTAAATAAAAATAATATGACTATATCACAACCAGAACAATCACCAAACAGTAATACAACAGGGACAACTTTAACAAACTTCAATCTAAGTACTATTTTTCCAGAAATCAATAAGGTATCGAATGTTTATTAAGTATTTATGAAATGTTTAATAATAATTTTTATGTATTTTAAGCCTGGTACAATTTCGGTGCCTGGAATATACACGGAACCTCACCGGACATCAAATATTCTTCCTGCGACAGCAGCTTTACATTCATCTGTTAATTATTCAAATCTTCTAAGCCACACAACAGCACAGGTATTCAGATTAAAATTAAAATGTAAAATATATTAAAAAGAATGGAATCAAAACAGTATATATTAAAAAAAGCTTGAAGCTATACACTAATGTCCATTATAGTTCATATTTTTTAAAGTACCTTTATTAATTTTCAGGTCGGATTAAACAATAAAACTACATATCTACCTTTAAACAACATTGGGAATGCTCCACCTACAACTCTACAATTTCCTAATACACATTAAGTTTATAAATTTATTTTTTCTTTTTTGTAATATAAGGAATCATTAATATTTACTTTATTTAAATGTTAATTTATTTAATGTTTCATAACAATTTATATATATATATATATATATATATATATATATATATATATATATATATATATTGCATTTTAAAAATATGTGTCTTTAAGCATTAATATTAAAAATATTCTAATTAAAATGAAATGTTTTATGTAAATGTTACATATATAAAATATATGATTTATGAAACAAGTCGATATATAATTGACAAATTAAAGTTTATATTTAATTTGTATCAATGATAAAGGATAAATTGTGAAATATTAATTGTAAAGTAAATAATTATAGAATTTGTAAATAATATGTAAATAAAAAAATTTTATTTGTAAATGGATTTCTATTTTCATACATCATTTATTTACAGATCTTAAAATTAATAGTGTTCAAATAATTTGATCAGTCTATTTTTAAAAATTAATTCTACCAAATTTCCCAAATACACATTAACATTCTTTTTTTTCTACTGAAAAATAAAAGCAAATTTAAAATACAATATATTTTAAGATAATATTATTGATAGTTACTAATCAAAAACACAACTAAATGTTATATATATATATATATATGTATATATATATATATATATATATATATATATATATATATATTTATATATATATATATAACTATTGCATAATCTGAAAATGATTAGTCAAATATATTTGCCTAGAGTTTTTATGTATAATTAAAAGTGTAAATTGCCTTATATTTTATAAATAAACTATTACATTATACTGTATAACAGAATATTGATGTAGGATGTCTTATCAAAATAAAATTAGGAATTATATATATATATATATATATATATATATATATATATATATATATATATATATATAATATAAATATATATGTGCATGCTTATGTTTAAAATGTGTTAATTTCATTACATTCTTTTCATAATTATCACATGTATACTTGTACATAATGAAAAGAAGAAAACCAATATTTTATTTAAATATTACTATTTCATAAATGTGTTTACTACTATTTATGCTACTCATAAAATAGCATTACATGTCCATGATCTAGGAATAAAATAATCCCACATTGTCTGATCAGTTCGAGGGCAATTGTGCCTAGCGTAAAACTCCATTGTGTATAAAGAAAATAAAACTCCATTCCCAGTAATTAATGTAAACCACATAAATATATTACCCAGCGATCGTTTCTTTGATGTCACTAAGAATGTAAATCCTGTTCCAAATACTCCAAATAATACCAATAATATTGGAACAAACATTCTTAACACGAATGCAAGAATGTATTCATGAAACAATGCTGATATGTAAAAGACAGCTAATATTGACAGAGCACGATTTTGTTTTGTTACTTTCTCATACATATCTTTATAGATATAAGTGAATAACCAATCATGAACAACAATATTCCAAGTTCTATAAAATCTGCTGTAAGATGCTGAATTCCACCAATCCTTTAATTAAGAAAAATTATGTCTTTTCCCGTAAACTATATATATATATATATATATATATATATATATATATATATATATATATATATATATATATATATATTGTAAAAAAGAGAAAATTATTTTAAATGTGTTGAATTGTTAAAAATGAGAAATAAATTAGCAATTGTTAATAAACGAACAAATTTTAAAATATATTTAGTGTTTTCAAATTATGATTTAGACAAATAAGAAACTTTCTTCTTCTTACAACACGGTTTTAATAATTAAACAGAAAAAAAATACAACCTTTTGTATGAAGTCTATAGGTATCTTATAAAATAATTTGTAAATAAATAAACAATCATAAAAATTGAATAATAAATGTATAATTAAGTATCAATGGACGAGCTGAGCTTGCGAATACTGTTCAACTAATTAATGATGTAGTGTAACGAATAGTTAAAATAAAAGTTAAAAATAATTATTGAGAAATGGTTATCAAAAAATTTATTACCTGATAAAACATCCGATCTGCATACGTTAACATTTCAGCCCAAGCATTCATCCAAGAATGTAGTAATATATAAAAACCAGTTGTATAAACCAACATCGATGGAACCATAGTACCAAAAATAATTAATAACAGATTTTTGGACGGTATAGGGTCAATTCCAAAACGATCGAATTTTGACACAAAAGTTCTTTCCCACACAAAGCTCATAAAAAATATTCCAACTAGTACTTCAACGAAGTACCAAATTACTTTGTTCCAACGTGTTTCTTTTGTTCTACAAAATAAAAACATTTAGCTTTTTATAAACTGTTATTCCACAAGTTTTTTATTTGTATTTTTTTTTAAAAGATATGCACTTAACGTATGAAAACGTATAAGAGAAAGATGTGTCAATCTAAGCAATGGATAAAATTATCATTTACAGACTTTTAAAATTCATAAAATAATTTTTTTTAAAAATATTCTAAAAATATACTATTTACCTCGGATAATTATCTCTGTATACTATTGTCGGAATAAATAAGAAATATATATATTTATTAAAGCTTGGAGCCACGTCTTTTGACTTTTCTTTTTTAGCATTTGAATCTAAACAGCGGCCTGCATTTGAACGGAGAAATGCGTACGATTTCATCAAATATCTCACCTATAATAGTTTAAGTAAATATGAAAACAATATTTAGCTCTTAATTGTTTACTTTCTTCATTTCAATATAATAAATTTACCTGTTCCATTAATACAATAAATGATGATGCAAATGGTAGATCTAAACGAAGTATCATTTTAGTAGGCACGTAAATAAGAACTGTAGCATACAATAAGAATGCTATGATCCAAGCACGATCCCAAATATATAATTGCATTGCTAAAATAATAATACATATTATTTTCGAACATGTAATAATTGTTTTTCATTTGTAATTGATTACATTAAGATTTTATATTCACGAACAAATAAACATGAAGTGGGTTAATGTATAACTTTTAATAGAGATTATTGGAAATTATAAATAATATAAAAAAATTCAACAAGAAAATTGAGTAAAATATTATTAACTTTTATAACAGCTGTAATTTTTATATACGGTTATTTAAATTTTTTAAATGGCATTTTATGTGATGAAACTTCAAAAAATGGAAAATGTGTAAATCTTAAGAAAATTCATGATTTGTTAACCAGAAATTTCTAAATGCACCCAAAACTCTAATCATATATTAAATGTGCAATCTAATATATAATATACATTATTAAATATATCAATAATCAATCTAAAAAGTACATAATCGAATTTAAATTCAAGGTTACATTCTTAAATTAGCTATTAATATATGTTTTCAGATATAATAATATACAGATATGAGGTACAAAAAATACACATTGTTTGAATGTAATAAAAATCTATATAAAAAACTATTGATAAAATTTAATTCTACAGCAAGAATCGTGGAAAATAATTTTTTGCGATTATGTTATCTGGCAAAAGTGAAATCCAATGGATGGATCCATGTGATGGAGGGGACAATATGGAAATCATCTCGTTTATATAATAAATCACAAATATTTAATGTTTATTTGATGCTCACTGTTGAATAAATTTAGATATTCTTTTTTGTCTATTTTTTAAATTCATTACCTAGCCCTTATTTTTTAAAGTTACAGTCAGATCAGAGCTTTGTTCTTATATATGATTTTTAATTTTTATTTTACTTGGAATCAGTTTCTAATAAAAAATATGTATTTTTTTATTTTAATGTATAACTTATTATTTATCATATTTGAAATTATCTGAATATACGGAGATAAACATTTGTTTATTTGATTTAAATACAAATTCTTATCAAAATAAAACAAGACAACATTTTTTTTCTTTAAGACAATGCTAATAAGAATAGTATAAGTAATAAGGTTAATATACAATGCTTGAGAAATACTTACATTTTGGTTTTATACCTTTTCTAAAATTTTCCCATATAGTATATCCTCCATAGAAAAGGACCGCATATATTGTCATAAAAATCCATATACAAGAAACATAATGAATTTTATCAAATGCTATTACTACTAATCTCACTCCTAAACGTAAACTAGAACATAAATTACATATTGTAATTACATAAAATGAAACTAAAATACTAATCTTCATATTATTAGCCTAACTTTTCTGAGAAGAAATCATATCAATTAACCGTCAATGTACATTTAATATCGTTTTAATTTACTTTTTTTATTTATGGTTATATTAAATTACAAGAATTAATGTAATTAAAGAGAAAGAAAACGGAATTGTTTTTTTATAATTTCATATTATAAATTCACACGTATAATACAAATGTTTCATATTCAAAGGAAAACAGAAACTTTTATTTCATTGTCATTTGATTACATTTTTAATTCTAATTAGTACAATAAACTGACGACAATGAATTTTTTTTTGAACTATACCGTCTAGAATAACGAACATCATTGTTAGTGTGAAGTGACCTTTTATCTGGATAACGTTCTTCAAAAAAGATTAATGTTCTTCAAAGATTATTATGTTAAGAGGATAAAGATTTAAACATTATTAGTAATATATATATATATATATATATATATATATATATATATATATAAATATATATATATATATATATATATATATATATATATATATATATATATATATAGATAGATGTATGTATATATTCAATATATAAGAAAGAAAAAAAATTATAAAGGAATGTTTGTTTATATAACTAGTTATATTGATTATATTTAAGGTACGCATTATGTATGTACTTAATTGTTTTTTATTATAAATTAAATTATAATAGAATCGAAATTTATAAGTATTATCTTCTTCTCAATAAAAATATGTGAAAAATCATTTAGATACAATTCATGTGTTAAAATACTAATATATTATTGATGGAATGCCGCTGAGAAACTTTTGTATGATTCGTCTTAAACAGAAGAGTGTTTTCTTTCAGAAATTTTATTCAAAATATGAAATTGTTTGGTTATTAAAATGTATCATATTATTTTAAAAGAAAAAGAATCCTTAATATTGATAAGATTAACGATGAAAAAATGTTACATTCATTTAATAAATATGTAAATATATAAAAAAAATATGTTACAAACTCATGCATAATATAGGAAATATTCTTACCCTCCCGTATCTAACAAATCAAATATTATAGCTTGCATAAAGTAAATTAAAACTATTACTACAAATATATTATAAATTGTTTCAATATGTTGTACTTTCATTAAATCAGTCAAAATTGAATTTCTAGCTACAAATACTTTTTCTGATAAAACTCCATTGTTGTTTTTCCTTAAATAAAAAAATAATTAAATATTTAATTTAAAAATTAAAAGAGAATTTTTCAATATTTTTATGTTTACTTGTCATGTTTTGCGAAGCTTTCGAAATTATTATAACTGTTTTTTCCGTTAAAACATTCAGCTTCTTGTATAATTGTGTCTACCATTGTTTCTAATTCATTTTCAACAGTAGCTAAAGTTTTTTGTTGAATTTTCTGAAATAAAATATCCTATTAATATTGAAAAAGTATATAAATTAAAATATATGCAATTATTTTTTTTTAATTTTTCGTTTCATTCTATTAGATTATTAAGGAATTAATTCATTAAGAAACTTAATTCTTTAAGTAAATTACAAAAAAAAAACATTAAATTAATAATAGTTTTTAACATGTTAAACATCATTTTAAACATCGTAGTTATACACAAATTTAAAGATTCAATCAATACTGAGTTTAAAGTACAGATTGAGTACTCTTAAATGTTCCAATATTCAATACTTAATAATTACTTATATAATAACCAAAAAACCTAGATAACAATATAAATTAGTACAGTAATAGAAAAAAAAACATTTCTATCAGATAGGAATATTTGTATTATTTGGTCATACAAATATTTATATGAAAGAGACTCTAAAAGCATAAACCTAATGTACAGCCAAAAATATCAACATTTTTCCCTTTTCCACCCTTTCCACTTAACTATCCCCTATGAGGGGACATCGTAAATCTAATAAATAACAATATTATATTTTTTTATAAAACATGAATTAATAAATGTATTATTGAAGCTTAATTTGAATAAATAAATTATTTACAATGCTATATCATTTTATTTGAAATTATTTGTTACTTGCTTTTTTTGTTAAAAAATATATTCCAGTTGCTGGTAGGTGAGATGAAAAAATCTCTGAGTGCAAATGATTAAATACTATATATATATATATATATATATATATATTTAAATTAGTTTTCTAAATTTATGATAGAATCGATAATACAAATTAAAAATTAACAAAATCAAAGTATGATTTATAAAAAAAATCAATATTTTGAAAATACCTTTAATTGTTGTCGTAATACTGTCGAAGGCATTTCCTTAGATTTGTTATCGGTATTTTTAGTATCCGAATTTTCATGTGCTAAAATAAAAAAAGAAATATATATATATATATATATATATATATATATATATATATATAATATTAGAATTTCTTAAAAACGTTTATTTTAGTTTTCAGTTTAATGTTCTATTGCCATTATATATTGATTTTTCGTTGATCACAATGTGATTTGAATTAAATTATTTTATATAAGCTATGATTAAGAATAGTAGTACATTTTATTTTTTATTAAAAAAACGCTTACCACTTAAATATATTAAATAAATATCAGAAAATATAATTGACTGGCATGCTATTTATTTATTTACAAGTGTAGTTTCTTTTGTTATTGGCGAGAATTGATTTTTTTTTAATGAATAAACTATAACCTTATTGAATAATTACTATAATGAATGACAATAATTTACTTGAATTAATAAGATCATTACTCATGATCTTTTCATTATTCTAATAGTATCATTCTAATAGTATCATATTAGTGAAATTTATATTAATTTAATCTCTTTAGATTTCTTATATATATATATATATATATATATATATATATATATATATATATATATATATATATATATATATATATATGTACTGAAAATATTAAAAATATGTATTTATTTTCTTTATTATTTTTTCATTCTAGGAATGCAATAAATAGAAAATATGAATTGTAGTGATAAAATTTAAACATATATATATATATATATATATACATGAATAAATTAAAAATATTTAATACTAAATATTAATCTGAATGACAATATTATTAATAGTAAAATATTAAGTATATTCATTTGATTTGCATTAAATTTTTGTTATTATTTTCATTACTACTGTTAAATTCTCTGAAAAATTTTCTAAAACCTATTAATTCATGTATAAAACATGAATGCAAATCATACACACATTCACACAAACATACGAAAACACACAAATGTCTCTCTCTCTCTCTTTCGATATATATATATATATATATATATATATTGTATATACACACACGTACACACACACGTACATATATATATATATATATATATATATATATATATATATTTATACATGTATATTTCTGTATATATTTGTAAAAATATATTATTCAAAATTGTCACCTATTTAAAACAGCTATTCCAATTAAACTATACTATTCTAACATTAATTTTTCTTATTTTCATTCTTAGATTTTGTGTTTTATCAGACTTCAGTTGTTTTTCAGATTATCTAGTTTATTTATGATATAATTTTAAATTTTTTAGTAAGAAATTTAATAAACTTACTATACAGTTTTAAAGAAAATAAGTACCATTAAATTTATCTCACTATATAAAATAAAGATAACAACATAGTGCATTTGTAATGCATAACGATTATATATATTATTATTTTCAAATAAAATCATTCAAAATAAATTTTAATATTCCGATTTTTTTATCATATATGCATAAAAAATAGTCATATATTTACAAACAATTATCTCATTTTTGTTACACTGTAGTAATGTTAACTACAGTTTTACATTGTAAAAAAAAAACTTAAAATTATTATTATTATATTGACCTAAAAATTAATATATTTACTGATTATTTGAATGAAAAAATAGTAAATATTTTATTAAAATGATTACAGTTTTTTTAAAACACATATTATCGTTTTATTTTTTTACGGAATATGTTTTGATTGGGAAATAAAATTTACTATATCTGAGTAACAATTAATTATTTATAATAATATCAAACCTTGAAAATTCAAAACAAATAACTTCATCCAATAACGCAATATATTAGATATAAATCTTTTTGCTAATTTTTACGACATTGAACGTATATTACTTATCACTCTTTATTTTGAAAAATATTTTATTTAATATTTAATTTATTGGACATATTGAAACCATCTCGTTGACACTTATGTGTGGGTATTTTAAAGTATTAACATTAAATTATTAATATATTTTATTTTATGTAGTCTTTCATACTTGTCATTCAAAATATTAAATTTTTATTTTTATTTTTAATAGTATATCTATAATATACTGCATCACAATTAGAGAAAATCTTTTGGAATTTATATCACATACAAAAGTAAATAGTTATTAAAATATTTACAAGAAATAATATATATATATATATATATATATATATATATATATATATAATTTAATTGATTTGCAAAACACGTTAATTCAATTTTCTATTCCAATTTTTGTATTATTTTTACTACACAAAATTACAGCAAAAGTTAAATATAACCAATATATTAAGATTACATTTTAATTTTTAATAATTATATATGATGTTTATTCAATTTTATTATTTTGTTTTTTTCTTACATATTAATTAAGATATTTTATGACACAGTCAAATACAAATGTAATAAAATTAAACTAGAATAAAATAATTTAAGTAAAAACAAAATAGTTGTAATGGATATGAATGTGTATATTACACACTAATTTTTACTTATCTAACATTAAATGAAAGCAAAAATATGTAAATAACTTACCCCTATATCTAATTTTATTTTCACTAATGATTTCTTTTGATTCAGAAATTATTCCCATGTTGGATATCTTTTGAAAATTTGATGAAAATCAGTTACTAATAAACACCATAGCCAATATACACAATATAATAATAATTAATCTCACGTCCAACAATAACTATCCATATAACAATAAAAAAATAATCTCTTTGAAGTAGTTAGTTCAGAAACAAAAGCCTCTCGAATGATTTGTCTGATATGTCTGATGTGCCAGTATTAAATGATCGTGAAGTCACATGCGGACAGTTAAATAATTATGCAAATGTTGAAGCCACATTTAATCGCGTTTTACTCTGATAAAATAGCACAGTGATTTCAAACGTTTATGTTCAGTTTTTCATAAAACTTTAACAGATACTCTAATCAATATTACTGATGTGAAATAAGTATAAATAATTTTTTAATTAATATTTGATAACTTCTCGAGTGACTACATAAAAATTAAAAGATTATCGATCATTATTTCAAATGTTTTCATGGGACATTTAGTTTTCTGAAATAAATTATTTTATTAAATGTAGTCACTATTTTCGGAAGTCATTAGTTTTTTCAATATATATATATATATATATATATATATATATATATATATATATATATATATATATATATCACAAATTATTACTTCAAATAAAATATATTTATTTCATTTTTTGAGAATCAACTGTGACCTTATGATTTTCAAACTTTTATTACTGCTCTCTAAAGAGTAATCTTATAAATATTCTTATTATGACACATTTTTACTTATGTAAAAAGTAATTAAAATGGTACATATATTTTCTTGGTGATCTTCGTTCTTTTGGATCACTTAATTCGTTCTGTTGCCCACTATTAGTTTTGCTACGTGTACCATCTTCAGATAGCTTTTAGATAACTCTATTATTTATAATCTAAAATTATTTGAAGAAGATATATGCGTCAAAACTAGTAGTGAAGAAAAAAAAATTGATTCTAAAGAACGAAGAAGAAGAATATGGTTTATTGATATCAATTTCTGGCCAACGCTTAAAAGTGAAAGAATGATCAGAAATCTCCAATTTTTCACAAACAACCATTCGCCGAATTATCCATTACTATTTAGGTATGAATAAGGTCAGTGCAAGGTGGCCTAAACTTTTTTCAGTCGTTCAACATCAGTGTTGGGTAACCTGCGCACGTTCATTTTCAGAGCTCTATGAACCAGATCCAAATGCACTAATCCAGTTCATTGTAACAGAGAATGAAACAATAGTCCTTTTAATATGATCCTCTGTGAAGAAAACAGAATCTATGGAGCGGTGGTGAGTCGATGAACTACCCACAATAAAAGTCAGTGTCTCAATCCATAAAAAAATTATGGGCACATTTTTTTGGAAATCCAACGACTTTATATTAATATATTTTAAAGAGCGCAATATCACTATTAATGGCACTTATTGTGCAATACTTTTGTATAAATTTTGGGATAATATTCGCAAAAAAAGGTGTGGAAAACTAACAAAATGAGTGCGATTGTTGCATGATAATGCACCAGTTCACACTGATACTATTTCTCAAGCCGATATTCGGAAGTGTGGTTTCCAAAAACTTGATCACGCACCTTATAGTCCAAACATAACCCCAAGTGATTATTACATTTTAGAAATTTGAAAAATATTTACGTGGACAACGTTTTAATGATGAAAATAAGTTGACAACAGCGGTAACTGACCACTTTATCATGAAAACAGAAGATTATTTTTATAAAGGTATAGTATTGATAATTAAGTGCTGTAAAAATTGTATTAAAATTAAAAGTGATTGCATAGAAAAATCTTTTTTTTTATTTACATTCATTTTTATCTAGGCTGAGAATATTTTTCGTTACCCTCGTATAACTAAGTAAAATTTAGATATATCACAATTATTCTATGAATATAAAAATAAAATATACTTTTAATATTTTTCTATCAAAATTCTTTTAATGAAAGATGTTTAGGTTCCATCAAAGAAATATCTCGTTTGATAATGTCACTAATCAATCATGCATATTATTTTGAGTTTTTATTCTTATTTATTTTTCAACAAAATGCATATTTAACTGAACCAGATGCATATAAATCCAAAAACGTATCATTTTGTTTAAATAGTAGATATAACAGGACGTTAATTAAAATTTTTGAGACATGCTATTATTATTGTGTTATTCAGGAATAAGCTTTTTTTATTTATTGTCGAAAAAGATACCTCAATAAGAAGTTACATTTATTAAAAAAAATGTTTTTCAATCGAAAACGGAACAAAAACTTGATCTTCAGTCATCTATTTTCTAAGCAAGTACACTTGGGCATGAAACAGGTATTATTTATCCACTAGACTTTATATCAGATTTGTATTTATTCACTACTCGACTATTTCAGTACAAACTACACTCATGATCTTCAGAGAACATTAGTCCACATATTTTTACACATTTGATTGTAACATTTAATTAATTTCATTTTTTCTACACAATAAACATTAAATCCTATTAAATATAATAAACATGATGATTTTCATATTTAATTACAAAAATTATTAAGTTTAAACAAGTATAATATTACATATTCAAATGTACAATAATGAATTTATAAGAACATATTCGGTGAATAAGTTTATAGAAAAAGTGATAAAAATTTATTTTGTATAACTGTTATGTACGATTCATGATATCGGTTTTTAAAATAATGTGTTGTTCTAATATGTTCCTAAAAACAAACGGACAAGTTTCTCTCTTATCAACTTTTCCATATTGACACAAAAGTATCTACACATGTATATATATATACATATATATATATATATATATATATACACAAACACATACATATATATATATATATATATATATATATATATATAAACAGAGAGAGAGAATGATGAATATAATTTACAGTAAAAATATTAAGAAGAAAAATTATTCTTCTCACTATTAATTATTTTTAATTATAGAAAAAAATAATTGGATAAATGACAATATATTAAATTATATATATATATATATATATATATATATATATATATATATATATATATATATATATATATATATATATATATATTATTCATGAGAAAATATTACTTGTCATTTGGTTATAGTTTGTTGACTAGAAGTTTTTTATTTTACTTTTATTTTTTATTATACTTTGTTATAATCGGATGAAATATAATATATATATATATATATATATATATATATATATATATATATATATATATATATACGGAGAGAATATAAATTTATTAAAGAATAATAATCTACAATATATAATAACAATGTATTTATATTTTTTGTACATTCCTTTTAGTAATTATGAGTACCATAAAAATATTTTTTACTCATTATACGAAAAGTCGTATGTAATTTGTTAAAAAAGTGGAATTTTGCGTGAAATAACTTATTAAATCGTTATATTAATAAACACAATGCATTTCTCATTTCAACGTACAACTAACCAGTGCAATTGCTTTAATGCTTTTAGAGTATGAATAATCGTTCGAAGAAATTCTATGACTATGTTTTAGTTCATCTGTACTGTAAAGTACAAATGTACTTAAACATATGTATTTATAACAAACAAGTCATTTAACCGAATACTGATAGTCATACAGTAATTTATATCTCTATATGTTATTCTTTTAAGGATAATTATTTGATAATTTTACTAGATCATCATAAAAAGTTATTTGTTTACCAAATAGTTCTAAAGTACAAAGTTTATATTTTATTTAATACATTCATTCTTATTTCTTTCGGTTCTATATATTTTTATAGCTTCTTTACATTTATTATTATATAAATTTTGTTAGCATTCATATCATTAAATTTGTAAATCAATAATGATATTTTATAAGTTAATTATATTATTGACATTTGAAATTCATCGTTATATATTGTTGGTAGTGAATATACGTATATATATATATATATATATATATATATATATATATATATATATATAGATATATATATATATATATATATATATATATATATATGCATATATATATGAAGAATTTGATTGAATTGAGTAATTTACCGTAGATAATAAAAAGGTTTGGAAAAGATAATAAAAAATCTAATTTTATTCAGCGATTCAATTTTTAAATATATTTGATATATATATATATATATATATATATATATATATATATATATATATATATAAATTCGAAAATAACTTTAAATTGATCTCAAGTAATAATATACAATTGTGATAATAAACAAATACTTAAAAAAACTATTATTATTTACGTTTATCGGTTATTTTATGTGTCTGTATACATATATATATATATATATATATATATATATATATATATATATATATATATATAATATAACAATGTTTTAATTTCATATTTATCTATGTTATTTGTTGATAAGTTAAGATATCATACTCATCTTCAAATATGCATTTAGTATACAAAGTCTAAACATTGATTTCTTTTATTATCTCAATACTATCATCGAAAGAGTTTATTTTTTGATACTTATATTTTATATATATATATATATATTTATATATATAATAAAATTGCCTTTTATTATTAAATTAATGTAATCTATCATGTAAATTATAATAATTTATATTCAAATTTCTTAATCTTTATGTTATAATCTCACAAACAGTCGTATAAACTCTAAAGAAAGAATTGAAATTGGATGTGGTTGAATTATTAAGAAAACAAGGAAAAAATCTATTAATAAATCAAATGTTTCATTAAAAAATGTAGCCGATTAAAAGTTTAAACTAGAAATAATTATTAAAAATGTACTTTTCATTTCCTCAAAAACTACACTTATTTTCTGATTTAAAATACTCAATAATTAATCCTTGAAGATTTTGAATTGTAATACACATTGTTATTAAAATTGTATCATCTCAAAATAGTGAGAAACAGAATTTTCTGATTATGATTATTATCGTATTGTTATCGAAATGGTTATAAAAAATCAAAAACGGTAAATTTTCAGTACTTCAATATTAATTAGAAAAGAAAATTATGTATTGACGAAATGAAAAATTCATTTATGGAAGCTAATGAACTATTATATATTAATAGAATTTTTAATACGATAAGAAAAGAGAATAGCTATCTCATGTATGAAACTTTGATTTCAATGATTGTGTTATAGTAATATTTTTCAGGGTTTACATTTAAATTTAACTAGAAAATACTTTTATAAATTTTATTTTCTTTAATTTTTAATCAAATATTAGCTATCCAAAGATACAGAAAGATTATAATTATTTTTTATGTAATTATTTCTCAATAAATTTACTCATAGAGGAAGGGTGGATGGATGGTCAAAACTCATTTATAGTTCTAAAAAAATATTTTAGTTTGAAAGCTACTAATTTATACAACTGATCATTTATGCAAATTTTCATCAAGTAATGTTTAATAATAGAATGAATTGTAATCTTATTTTAATGCTATTATTTTCATCAGTAAAAGTAGTTAAGCACTGACTGGAGAGAATAATCAGTAAAAAATATAGTATTTATTAGTTTTGAGAACATCTGATACTGGATATTTTAAATCGAGCTAATAATTTTCTAAAGTGTACTTACAATTAATTTTGTTATTATAATAAAAATAAAATATTGATTTAAAAGCTACCTCAGCCATATTATATATATATATATATATAATATATACATATACATATATATATATATATATATATATATATATATATATATATATATATATACATATTACAAATATAAATAAGCTTCTAATTTATAAATAATATTACATTTCATTATATAAATTGACATAAATATATAATATAATAAAATACCGATAAAAAAATATAAATTGGTAATAATTTATTCATCAGTTTATATAAAATTTGATTTTAGTACATATGTACTCACAGGAGAAAAAAATATCTGTTATGAAATTACAGTGACATAAAATATATTTACTGATAAGAAAACGTTGGTCTGTTTTTAATGAAAAAAATCCATGAATGAATAAATAACTAACATCATTTAACCACACGGGAATATATGACATGTATATTTATGAAAATTTTTGAAATTTACTTTTATGTATTATGATAATTCATTGAATTGTTTTATTGATAACAAAATAATGAGTAAATAACTCGTTTTATCTAATTAATTACCTAATGTTATCAAACGTTCTTTATCTTTAGTATGAAGATAAAAAAATATAAAAAAGTTATTAGTTTTAATATATATATTTGATTTATTTTGATGCATATATTTAATTTTATTATTAGAATATATATATATATATATATATATATATATATATATATATGTATGTATATTAATAACATTTCAACAAGAATTATAAATTATACAAATTAAAAAAGAAATATTTTAAAATTAGAACACGAAAGATATCATTTGTTTTAAAAAATATATTAATATATTTTATATCAATGTATCTATTATTAATTCTTATTCGAGAAAAAATTGAAACTTAATATGTTTACGACAAAAAATAGTTGTGTAACAATATCGTTCATTTGTCGAATTGTAATGTCACTACAATACTATTTTTATTAATTATTTGGATATTTTGTACAATACTTGTTGTTATTTCACTTATGTTATTATTATTAATAACATTAAAGAATTAAAGAATGTATTGAAATATTCATCACTAGAAAAGTATATACACTAAGAACTCTTCACAACCAACACATATTTTTATTTACCGATTAAGAATGGATCGTATTTGAATTACTAAAAGTTATATGACGAATAACGTGAGTTTGTTCTGAGTCTGGTTACCTACAAATTTGATCATTCTTACTTGTCCTCTTTGTATGCATTTGTGCTCGAATGTGTACCCAAAAAATATTGGATGGGTATCTATTTTCTTCAGATTTTAATATTATAAAACTTCTTTGGGAATAGATAATTATGGATACTTATGAAAGTGAGCGCTAGCACGCAACATAATAGAGTTTAAATATTTCAACTTATAGTTCGATATAAAATTACTGTTGATTTAATTTAAAAAATATATAACCTCTTCCGAAGAGGTTTTACGATACTATTAACATCAATATGGTTAATATACATACATATAAATAATAATATTTATTTAAAAAAAAGGTAACATATTTTTTCAATCAGCCATTTTTCTTTGATGCAGTTAAACAGTTATCCCGGCTTTTATGTTCATACTTTTTGATAAATATTTCTTAAAATAATATAACTAAATAATTATTTATACAAATCAATAAAAACTATGAGACATTACATTGGTTATTCAAAGAAATGACTACTTTTTTAAAAAAAAATTTATGTTTTGTGTTCTAAAATTTTAATTAAGTAAAATAATTAATTTTAAATATATATATATATATATATACATTATTTTTTTTAATCAGCTATTATTGATAGAAGATCTCAAAGAATAAAAGATTTGGAACATTTGATATGAGCAACAGCTGATATGATAAATTTCAATGATATGATAAAATTAACATGCACTAAACTTAAATTTAATATTAATCTGTTGGACTCACCATTGTTTTATAAAATAGATATTTTTTACATAATATTACATGTATGCATACACATACGCAGTAATGGATACGCAGCCCTGGATACTCGTATAATACGTATTTATATTAATATTTGTCTGGAAAACGTTCTTTATCAATTGGTTGATTAATTTATTTTCATCTATAATAAAATTATGAATATTGCTGATTAATTTTACTTGAAAGATGTACCACAATAATATTTCAAAACAAAATATTAAAAGATTTATGTATGTAAAATTGAGATATAGTTACCTATAAACATGTTTATTGTAACATTTTATCGGAATAAAATTTATACGTATTGTTGTAAATCAGTTTATAACTTATATAAGTAAAGATATGTTAATGAAATTTGAATTTTAATATTAAAATTCTAAGAGAAAAGGAAATAATTTTATTAATGTAATGGAACTTCGTTATATATAAAATACAGATACAAACCTTTTTAATAATTCTTCAAGTATTTTTATAAAAATAGAAAGTAGTGTTAAATTTGAATTAATATTATATAATAAATTCTTGATGTTTTGTATAATACATGCTTGAAATTAATAGAAAATTATTATTAAAAATAAGATATTAAAATGTATTTTTATAACATTATATCTTACCTTATAACTTCATTATGAATTTAAGTAAAAAAAGCATTTTAATTTTTTTCAAGAAGTCGTAACAGAAACAGAATTTCATTTAACAAAACAATTTCATTTAACAAAACAAATAAGCATTGTAATCTTGATAACTATTAAATTATATAGAAGAATATGATCGAAACTTATTATCCTTTTATTTCATATTGGAACAATAAATAAGATCTGTTAAAAATAAATGAAAGTTTTTTAAATGTATTTATTAATTTCTAAAACATATTCTGTTTCCTTTCAATTGGTAAAAAGACACGATAAATAATAAAAATTAAATAGTTTTGCGTATTGCTTAGTATTTATAATACTAATAAATAGTTCTATATATTCATAAATAAAAAAAATATATTCTGTAGGAATTAGAGCTGCGATTTCATTTTGTTGAGTTTGAAAAATAACTTATCCACCCTGTAAAAAAGATTCCGTGCACCGAAAGGAATTGCATTGTCTTAACTACATGGCAGGGTTAAATACAGCGAATCGAATGTACTAGTTTCGTCAACTACGCGATATAGTTGTTTGGCCGTCGTTCTCTCAACTATGTATGTAGTTGGAGCAAATGATGCAAAGATCTGACGCAATTTATAAAACTAAATGATATTTATAAAAAAATGACAGTTGAATAAACGTAAAATATTTAAATTAATATTGTAAAAAAGTTGTTTCATAGTATTTTTTTCCTCCCTCACAGATTTCGAATTTGTATCTAAGTATATTTATTTATATCATATATAAAAAAAATCAGTAAAATTTCAAAAAATGTACCAGCTATACATTAATACCTAACATGTATATATATATATATATATATATATATATATATATATATACATATATACAAATATATGATATATGTAAACCAAAATGATAAAATTATAATACTGACGTCAGAATTCTTTTTTTTTGGTGACCATTTGCGCTGTTGCTTATCATGATATGAAGAAGGGAGTTATTGACGTAGTTACCGTCCCGGGAGTCGTTAGAGACCCGATAACCAGTATATGACAAGAAAATAAAAATAAAGAAATCGTGGAATTATACAAATTAAATGTGGCGCTTGGTCATAATTTGGAAAAAAACGTCAAAATTCTTTTTTTTAAGCAGTTTTTAGTTTGGCTGATAGTGTTTGAGTCTCTGTAGTCATGTCGTTGTTTTGTCGTTCCTGGGGATTAGATCCCTTTCAAAACTAGACTGTGGTCAGAATTCTAATGAAATGTACAACTTTAAAAAATAAATTTTGCAATCTTACTGTGAAAGTAATTATATAGGCATTTTTTGTGACCATTTACGCTGTTGCTTATCATGATATTTAAAAGGGAGCCATCGACGTGGTTACCGTCCAGGGAGTAGTTAGAGACCCGATAACCAGTATATGATATGAAAGTAAAAATAAATAAATTGTGGAATTGTAATATAGAAGTTAAACGTGGCGCTTGGTCATAATCTGGGAAAAATTGCAAAAAACCCAGATGCTTTTGCAAAACCCCATCCCCAAAAGAGAAAAAAAAGGCAGAGAAAAAAGGAAGAAAGGAAGGAACTAACTAAGGAGATAGATAGGAAAAAATAAATCAGTCATTATATAGGCATACTAATATATTTATATATTACGATATTCAGCTAAACTACCTGAGAGAGCGAGGGCGGTATGCGTAGCGACTAGGCGCCGATATCAATTGTAGGATTGGTTTCGTCAAATAAAAATTGTTATAGTCCGATTGTGAGCTGTCAGTTTGTACACGCATGATATTCAATACAACTATGCAACGTAGTTGCCTCAACGGAATATTTTTTTTCACTTGATTGTCACAACGGAAGCATAATCGTCTTAAATACAAATTCTTTAATACTAATACGTACTAATGCAACTACGTCGCATTGTTAGCTCCACTTTTTTTACAGTGCATTTAACAAAACTTATTAATCTAAAGGATTTTATTTTAAAGTAAGCTCTGTATTATTAAATCTAAAAAAGAAAAACAGAACATTTTAATTTTTTTAGTTTAATTTTTTTCTGATTAAATAGTAAGAAATACGGGAGTGATTGAAACTTTTGTACAGAAGCTCATAACTCTTGAATGGTTTGAAATATAGGGATGAAACAAAAAATAATAATTTTTGTTAAATGACAATTTTTTTCAACGCAGTCGCCATCATTATCAATACATTTCTGCTGGCATGTAACAAGCATTTTCATTTCATCACTGAATAAATTAATTGATCAAATATGAACTCATAACGGTATGTTTGAACCATAAGGAAACTGAGGAGGGTTTTTCTCGTTCTGAATCACTGTGACCAAACAGTGGTTTATTATGAAAATGCGAGACCATATATTTCAAAACTCACCCAAGAAGCCCTGATGCGGAATAAATTTGATGTCTTTGCATGCCCTTCTTATAGCCACTAGCATAATCTGACTTCTATTTATTCCTAGGACTAAAACACGATTTTCAAGGAAGTAATTTTGACTCAACAATTAAGTTAAAACTATTTTGGAGGATCGGTTGGAACAACAAGTATGAGATTTCTTCATTGTCTGAATGAATTTTTTTTTAATTTTTGAAAAAAATGTATTGATATTGCTGGTATAAAAATAAATACATTTTGGAAAATTATATTGTAAATTTTCTTTCTTTTTTACTTCATTCCAATGTTTCAAGTCATTTAATACATGAACTTATATGGAAAATATTCAGCTATTTCTCGTAATTTAAAATGTAAATATAGAGGTTGTCTGTATAAATATATTTTATTTTTAGGGATAATTGTAGGATATGAATAGAAAACTACTGATTGAAATAAATATATATGTTTATGTATATTTTATATAAATAATGTGCTCGATAATTTTTTTATTACAGTAACATAAAAAGTGATTTTACTGCTACAAACAAACTTCAATGGTTATAATCAAAAGTCTTACATTTTTTTACGTAAAGTGTTTTAAATACAAATAATTAATTTATTCAAGTATACATATATGGAAGTAAATTTATTTGAATTAATTAAACATTTGTTAAGTTTTAAAATATGTTTATTAGAATGTTGTTTTATTAGATTTTTATTGGATGCTGATTTACAACAAATGTATGTAAATTAAAATAAATACCTAGTTGATTATAATTTATATTGTACTCATAACTTTATATATTTATGAAATGAATGTAAAACTTTTGATTATTTTTAAAAACGCGATGCATGTTTTATTAACTAATTGAAGATTGCAACATTATAAAGCTTTCAGAATGCGTGACAATCTCTAATTTATCTAGTAAAATTCTAAATATATTTATTGGCAGTTTTAAGTGTTTATGATAATTATTCTATGTCTAAATTATCAATTCTTATCTAAAAAAATAGTATTACAGTCAATACAGGTAATATTAATAGGAAGTTAGAAGCACATATGAATATTCTCAATACGATTGAGAACAAATTGAGATTGGAATATCTTGGATAAGTATGAAATAAATCGAATTCAATAATTCGTCTCTAGTTACTTTTTTTTTATTTTATACTTTAGTGTGTTGTTGAAACAAGAATTGATTATTGATTCTGTATTTATTTTTATATTATTTGAAAAAAATATTTATCCATTGGACTACTGTAATTTATATTAAACTAATTCGATTATTCATTACTTTATAATGAAATGCAGTTTTTTTTTAAATAGTAAATAGAAAAGATTTATTTCAATACAAAATATTGAAACTTGTTTTTATATATTGGAGTGACGAATTCGATATCATAAATATCGGCTTTATCTTTCTTTGTTGTAAATGTAAAAAATATATCGATTTTATAGACTTGTCATTTCACGGACAAAGTATACATGTTTAACAGGAATTATATTCTTCTTTGAAATATTTTTTGGTATCATGCATAACATGTATGACTCTTCGAAAAATTATTTGCGATCAAGAGCAATATTTTTATATATTATTGAACAATACCTTAACCTAAATTTATACTTACTTATGACCTAATATTGCACAATGGATTTTTTAAATAAAAAATCCTTCATTGCACTTTTAATTTTAAATAAAAAACTTTGTATTCGTTGATCATTACCTTCTAAAAACCATTAATATTTATGTAATAAATTTAAATTTCGAAAATTTAATTATGATTTTCGAAATCGAATATTTATATATATATATATATATATTTACTTTTTTTAAATATATATATATATATATATATATATATATCGATGAATCTTTTGCAATTATAAATGCCATTCATAAAAGTTTATTCATATTAAATAAATCAAATAGGTCATAATATACTATTGTACAATTAATATAGACTAAGTATATTAAACTTTAGTCTATTCAACTGATTTGTATATTTAGTATCCTTCATATCGTTTCTCAAATTAATTATTATCGCAATCGATTTAATACATTTTAAAATAAACGTTAAAGAGAAAACTGATGCATATTTTTTACTGTAATTGTTTTCATATTTGAAATATTTGCTCTTTTGAGAAACGTTCAATATTACATTTACTGATATGTTGTGCATATTGGACGCATATTTATTGTATACTATGTACTTTTTTCATTAAATTTATTATTATTATGAACAGTACAATTACATATAAAACTGTTCATATAAATTTGATTTGTCACACATATAGATATGTTAGAATATGAACTTTAAAAATTTGCCGTAATGCAATCTTGGTGTTCTGTGCATAAAATGAAAAGGGGCAAATTTTAACTTACACACATATAATTTTTACATCCATCAGTGTTTAGATTTTTTTTAGATTTTAGTTATATATCATGTATTTTGTATTTTATTCAATGTGCATGTTAGTGTTTCAATCTGTTGAACCTTGGTTTGCGGAACAAACCATTGTATTCGTGCACAGTTATTTGCATCGAATTAATTCTAAACCACTTATAGTATATTTGGTACCAGTAGCCTATATCCAGCTGTGACTTAAGCTGTATTTCCTAACACCACGAACGATTCGTCATCGGAAAAGAACTCGTTTGATACATATTGATTTTCTACTTCTTCCGAACTGACGCTGGCGTTATCAGCGAATCGGTCACAGAGGAAAGCTGGCTCGTCTTGCTATTCCTCAGTTACTTCCCATAACATGAGTGCTGCATCAGTGCCTCCGACGGTTACAATATTTCGATCATTGTATAAGAAACGTGCACAAGCGACAGTGCCGCTGTATACTTTTTCCTCGTTGTATTCAGCCTTTGGGCTTATACAAGGATACCTAGAAATTAATTTAAATATAACAATTTAATTTAGATTTTATTCCTATCGAGTATCCTTTTAACAGAAATTTGGTTTATATTAACCAGAAGTTATTTTATAAAGAATGAATTTTGATATAGACAATATTATTATTTACATAATGATTTCAATATTTGATATTTCAACTTTCATTTATTTTATGATTTAAAATTTATTAATAATTACAATTTAATATATCCAATATAGAAATTAATATAGTTATAATTTGTTTATAATTATAATTTTAAATTTATGTTTATTTTTATATTGATTTGAAAATACTTAAATGCATAATTTCATTTTATCAGAAAGTTTTTTTTTTAAAAAAAGATCTTTAAGTAGTAAATGTTAATTGGAGCTTATATATTTTTTATAACTGTTAAAAAGCATTTCATATTTACATACATACATACACACACAATATATATATATATACATATATATTGAAATGAGAAATGTATATTATAAATTAATTTCCCTATTATTATTTTTCCCATATTTGCAATAAAATATAACAAGTATATATTAAAAAAATAAATCGCTACGAATACATAATGGTTTCAACATAACATTAGAATATAAAAAAACATGTCAATAAATCTCTTAAATAAAAAAAACCGTTAAAGAATACTTTTAGATGCAAAATCAATTTATAATAATAGCTAAATTCTCTGAATTATACCAAAAAAAATAGTTGTATTATTAAATGTATTACATATATTTAGATATATGCAATAAATTATGTGATCTAAATTTAGACAATCCAAAACATGAAACTATATTCAAAATAGTGATATGAATATTATAATTCGGTTATAAATAGTTACTTGACATTTGATATTAATAAATATTTCATTTTTATATTCGAAAATTTACGAATTCTATTAAATCTATACCTTAATTTAATTCCAATTATGTTAAATTCATTACACACACATTTGTATATATTTATATATATATATATATATATATATATATATATATATGTATATATATATAATTTTAAATGTTTCTTTTTATAACTTGCTAAAACATTCAGTATTAAAAAAATATTGAATTAGTAATAAAGTATGATACTAAAAAATGATTACAAACAAGATAAACATACCTGAAAATTCTAATATATCCATCTGTATCGCCAGAAATCAAAAGATCATGAGCAGATGAACGATTAACAGTACTTAAAATGGAAGTCATAGGATAGAAGCGGTTATTCCAAATACCTGAAAGTTTTGTTTTAAAACATCATTATTGAAGTTCTATTTTGTAAAAAAAAGACGAAACTGGAAATAATATTTCAATTTACCTGCTACAAGGAACCCTACAGTCGAATTATGTGTATACCATTTGGTATCTTTCATTGCTATTGGACTCTTTTCTGGTGACAGTGATCTTACATCCCCTGCAAACAAACGAGCATAGATATCAGTTTATTATTATACAAAATTGAAATTATTTTCACTGTTTTATACATACAGAAGCCTAAGTCATAGTCAGCTGTCACAGTTTGCAAATAATTACTATCCGCACTCCAATCCAATTGAATGAGCGGTTGAGAACCTCGTATTTTGTTTGATTTTTTATAAGTGAATCCGTCTCTACTAACACGGAATAAATAGATACTGCCATTCTGTGAGCCAATAGCTATCATATCTCCACTAGGGTTGTATCCGAGACAACTCAACGGAGATCCACATACACGTACAGTTGATGTAACAGCTCCCGTTTCTGAATTTAAAACGACGAGGTGGCCTTCTGTACTACCAGCTGCTAGAGCAACACCGAATGGATGGAAGCACAATGAAACACATTCGAACGGTACCTATAAACGTTTTAAATAACAAAATAAATATCTTAGAATTGCTATTAATGTAATGATAGACTTTTTAACTAATAATTCTGTTACAATAGTCAAATTCAAATTTATAATACACGTACTGTCTTTTGTTAACATTAAAAATTCATTAAAACTGAACGAAATTAAAAATATACTAATTTTTCTTAGTAAAACATTTATAACATTCTATTATATATAACATATGAAGTACATTAAATTACATTTTTTATAGTTAGAAATAAATTCATAAACGACATTGCATGCAGTCTATCTATCTATCTAGTTATCTATCTATTTATCTATCTATTTACCTACCTATCTATCTACCTATATATATATATATATATATATATATATATATATATATATATATATATATATATAACTACTTCTGTTTCTTAAATAAACCCAGTCAATTATTAACTCTTCACAATTTCGAAACTTTAGGTAGTATGTATTAAAAAGTAATATATTTAAAAAAAATGTAATTTAAAAAAATCCTTTATTAACAACTTATAAAATGTATATATATATATATATATATATATATATATATATATATTATTAACAATTAATAAATGTAGTTTTTCCAATTTTTTTATACTGAATTATTTTATTCCCACGTGTTAAAAATACACAATAGATGTAATACTTACTTGTGTAGTCCAAATAAGTTTATGTTTTCTCCAAAGAGCAATATTTTTATCATGTCCTGCAGTAGCAAACAATTCATCGTCAGGATGTACGGCAAGGCCCCACAATTGTCTTCCGTGACCAAATACAACCTACGTTTGAGAACAATTTTAATAAAAATATTAACCATTTATACACAAATTTCTGACCTGATTAAATCTTCTTTGCAAAGAACCTTCCATTATATTATTCCTTGTTGTACCAACGTAAATATTTCCGTCATTTCTTCCAGGTCTTTGTGGATAAATACTTCGAACTCCACCTGCTGATTCTGGAAGCTGCAATCATCGATTTATATAAAATGAAATGAAATTAAATTAATATTAAAATTGTCATTGCACAAACTTCAAATATATACAAATTCTGTAGTAGACTTCAATTCAATCTTAAATATGTGCTAATGAATATTAAAGTTTTTTCGATGAAATAATTCAAAATGTAAATAATAAAAAATATATAAATTGAATTAAAATAACTCGTTAATACATATTTATTTTTATAATACAGTGAATTCTCCTATAACGCGGTACTCTCATACCGCGATTTCCATATAACGCAGAGCAAAAATTGGGACAACCTTCTTATAATGCGGTAATCTTATAACACGGTTTCTATATAATACAACTTAATTAGCTTAAGCAATCTCCCTATAGCACGAATTTTTCTATTACACTTTTACGGTTGAAATTAATGAGGAAATCCCCTGTTTTTTTCATGCACGTATATCATCATTTTTAAATTTCAGTTGTCAGTGAACTCCACTATAAACGCACAAGTGATGCATTATTGCTGTTTTTTTTCAAAACTATTAACATGGTGCTCTGAGAATGTAGTTTTCATATAATGCAGTACGAATTAACCTAATTTATATGTACTTACTTCTGAGTTTCACATAACGCGGTTTCCATATAACATGGTACGAATTAATCGCATTATAAGAGGGTTAACTGTATAAACAAATAAATTATTACTTTAGTATCTGTAATTCGCTTATAATTCTGAAGTGAATCCCACGCAGCTATTTTTCTGTCTTTTTCTCCGCCACTTAAAAGAGTGCCTTCGGACAGCATAACCAATGAACTGATTCCCTTATTGTGAGCCTAAAAAATCAAATTATTAATGAAAAAAGTATGGTTTATAATTTAATTTAATAATTATAAATATGAACTAATTGGATGTAATTCGTATAATAAATAAATAATACTTCAAAACTTTTATTTTTTAATATAAATTCTTATTTATTGTATTTTTTATTAAATACTTTAAAAAATTAACTTGTATACTCTATTCGAATATTTTATTAGTTTCTTATTAACAGTACATTGTCGAAAATATTGTCTTTTCATTAGTTAACTTTTTTCAGTTATATTAAATTACAAAACAGGATATATTTTTTTAAAAAAAAACGATTACTTTTGCGGAAAATAGCATGTGAAACATTTACTGAAATCATATTTTTATATTTTATTAATATATTTTAGTCTTTCAATATATTTTTATATTCTGGGTTCGAGTTTATTTTCAAAACGAATTAACAATTTTGCATTGAAACTATATATATATATATATATATATATATATATATATATACCTATATAAACAGATAATATGTGAATCTGTTAACTAATAAAAATACATCTCTCTATTAGTGTTTTAAAGATAACATATTGAACTAATTATTGAAACTGCAATTAGTATTTGGATAAGAAATAAAGTATTAAATAATCTAAGTAATACGTGACTTTAAACATGATTCATAATTGTTTATATTCTTCTAAAATTAAATAATTTTTATAAAGTTTATCTACTTTCAAGAAATTAGCATAATCTATATTTCTAAAAATACTTGATAAATTTATTTCATTAGCAACTAGACAAGAACATGGTTATTTTTAACTTTTATGAACTTTTGTAATATAATTTTTAATTTAGCTGTTTTTAAATAAAAATTTTGTAACTTTATAATTTGTTATGTAGGCCATTAAATAAACTTAAAGTAATACAAAAGTTGTTTTGTATTACTTTAAAAAAAAGTAATACAAAAATTATTTTTTATTAATTTAAAAAGATGTAATATTTGATTTCAATTAAAATAAATGGAGTTAAGTGTGTCTCGTTTTAAATATTTACTTGTTAACATTTTACTGCTTTTTCTAAATAACTATATTTTATGACATTTATAACTTATTTGTTATCAAATTTTGAATCATTTAATATTTGTTTAGATTTTTCTTAAATTGAGTAATTTGAGATTTGTTTCGTAAATAAATTATAAAATGTATTTTATAACCTGAATTTTCATCTCTCTAAATAATAAATTAAATTACATTTTTTTACTTTATACTTTTTTTCCAGCCATGCAAATAAGTAATCTTTTCATCAACCGTTAAAATTTATAAAAAAAAATTATATAAAAAATTACTTACCTCGAACTCCATTCTAACAAAGTAAGCTCCATCACTGTCTACACTGTATATCGTAATAAAACCGTCACTGTCCGCAGTTACAACATCTCCATCTTGTTCAAATTGTAAACTAGTTACGTGTGTTCGAGATGGCTAAAATATAAATAATTGAGAAATCTAATATTATAAAATAATTAAATAAAGTATGTAAAATAATAAATTAAAATTGTATACTTATATTTTATTTATTATATTTTTATATAGATTAAATAAGAAATTAATTAACATTGATTAATGTAGTCAATATTCAATATATTTGAAAATAAAATAATAACCACAATTGATACTCACTGGTTTAATAATATCTGTTCGTTCGAAAAATCCGTCTTTTCTACGATTCCAGAAGGTAAGATGTCCTTTGCCGTGTGTGATTAATAAATTGTCATCGAGAGGATGGAATGCCGCTCCAGTTAATTCTTCTTGTAATGTCTTTTAAAACAAATAAGAAAAAACTACTACTTTTTGTTAACAATTTAGATAATTCGCATTATGTACTTTTTTGCATAAATGTTTAAAAATTATAATAATATAAATTCATAGAATTTATATGACATAAAAAAATATCAAAAGAAATTATTAATTTTAATGATAATATTATGACATTCAGATCTAAATGTTACTATTAGTTTAAAAAAATATTGTCATAAAATTTGAGATATATATTTACATCATCAAAAGACACTATCAATTCTTAATATCGTTATTATTTACATTTAATAAATAATTTTTAACTAAAATTATTCTTTCAATTTTTATAACATTCATGTACAATATGTACATATGAGTATATATATATATATATATATATATATATATAAAACTATTTTACTAAAAATATTTTTAATGTTATAATGCAATACTTTCAAAATGGATAATTATAAGATTTCGTTTAAAAATATAAACTTTATTAGTTATTTATGTAGATGATTTATCTTACACTCATTCACGTATATATATATATATATATATATATATATATATATATATATATATATATATATATGTACATATATATATATATATATATATATATATATATATATATATATGTACATATATATATATATATATATATATATGTCTATGTATGTATGTATGCGTGTGTGTATATATGCTAAGAAAACATGAAATTTTGGTAGAAATATTGTAAATTAGATAAACTTCTATAAAATGTACAATTATAAAGAATTAAACTATTGTGGTAGTTCAAAAAAATAATAAAAAAAATTGTTCTTTTGAGAAGAATTTATAAGAAAATGTAGAAATAATATAAACGAATATTATATATATATATATATATATATATATATATATATATATATATATATATATATATATATATATATATATATATATATATCTTCAAAATGTAATAAATTATCTTTCAATGACGTAAGAACTTTCATGTAAGGATTTTATAAAAAAAAATCTGTCTAGAGCATAGACGGTTCGATAAATATTACCATAAAATATACAAAGAGTGGCCGGTTTCTATTGAATAGGACGCGTGTTCTACCTGTACATGAAATGGTTCCGACCGGACAAAATATCGCCAACACTAATCACAAATATTCAGATCGACTCTTTGGTATTGGTTAGAGGGATGCCGTTGGTAGCTTCTGTGGTTCGAGGCCTTGACCTCCACTCAAGCCGCGACCACGTCACTGACCACTTAGCATATTGACCCCTCTGCAAGCACGGATTTCACTCCACCACTTTTGCCAATGCGTGTTTCGTATAATGATTCACACATTGATTTAAATGTGCTAGTATGAAATTTACGATTGTTTTAAACAAGCGTATAAAATATATAAGACGGAAATGTTTTTAAAGTAAAACAAACAAATTGTCTGAATAAATGTTTCATTTATTGATTTTTACGTTTTTTATTCGATTGACTATACTACTGCCACAACAGACTTGTGACATAAATTCTCTCTTTCTCTCTCTCCATATATATATATATATATATATATATATATATATATATATATATATATATATATGTACATATACATATATATATATATATATATATGTACATATACATATATATATATATATATATATATATATATATATATAAAAATGACTGTGTGTAATAAAACACATATTATTTATATTGTAAAATATAATATTCAGTTACAATCTTAAAAGTTTACATTATTCAATAGTATTTTGTGGTTAACTATTATATTCATAAGTAAAACTTCCCTTTTAAAATAATTTCTATTATCTAAACATTCAAAAAATTACTTTCATGAAGCAATTTTATTTTAAATAGACTAGACGTAATGGTAATTATGAATTTCAACTGAATTCAAAGTTAAAATAAAGACATTACAAAGTTATATATATATATATATATATATATATATATATATTAACTATATGGGTTTGTAAATTGAATTTAACAATTATATTAATCACCGTATATTTATATTAAATAAAAATAGATTTCAATTAAATATTATCAATCATAATTAATTTAATTGCTCATAAAATTATCGTGTTACACTTTTCTTACATAATTAAAAAAAAAACATTTTAAATAATATTATATATGACGTAAAATAAATCCGCACCATTTACAAGTAATATAAAAATCAAAGTTAAAATAAGATAACTTTTAAAATGCTACTTTTTTTGGTTTTACTTACGAATTTTTTAAATAAAACTAGCCAAATAAATCGCAACTATATAGCGTCGTTACAAATATATTTATTTATGATATTTATATTTAGAATATTTGAATCCAATAAAATAATACCCCGTTATTAGGCATAATCAATATCGAATAATCGTAATTATAAAATGTATTTTTTAAAAGATATTGAAATATATTTTTTTTATTTAATTTATATTTACTATAGGAAAGTATATATTTTTGGAGTGTTTTATATAGTGTATTGATAATAGATAATAACATAAAATAAATTAAGGGAACAGTCATTTTTAATATCTTTTTGGTTTGTTAAATGGCATATCCTCGATTATTGAAGACACTCTTAATAGTTTATATTTTATTAATGAAACTGAATAAAATTATAAAAAACATAATTGCATTTTTATCTTCTTTATATTAAAATATGAAAAAAATTAAATTAATTTTCATTTAGAAGTATTTCAATATGATTTTAGTTCTTAACAATTAAAACATAAGTCTAGATATCTGTAATTTAATTATAAAATTTACATTATAAATAACAAATGTTTTGTTTTAATTTAATTAACGTTTATCAGATTGCAAATTTTAATTAATGTACATTATGAAATGTGTTTAATTATATAAAGTATTGTTTTTAATACTTTATAATACTATAACCGTTCAAAATGCTAAATGAGTTTTGACGACCCCCTTTTCTTCATGTTTTTGGGAGAATAGTTGTATTTACAAGATGAAAATAAAAAATAAATAAATATTACAATAACTTTTAGTATCTAATATTTAATTCAAAATTAACAAAAATACATAAACTTTTGAATTATATTGTTTAGTTAAACTTTAGAGTGAACGAGTATTTTTCTTAGCTCTGTATGTATTTTAAAATCAAGGTCTTGCAATTGAAATATCCATTCACATTTTCTCTTCTACATTAAATTTTAATTAATAACTCTCAATTTTTACTATGAAAAATTTTAAACTTTAGAGAATCGCAAGTAATGAATTGAAAAAGGCGAATATCAATTATTGTTTTCAAATTTTAAACTTATTCAACAAAAGGTTTTTAACAGAGATTTAAAACGTTTTTTCTTATATTTTACTTCTTCAAATTAACGATTCAATAAAAAATAAATGTGTATAATTATTTAAAATCTGCAATAAATAATATTGTTTCCAATTTTTATTTTAGTAAAACATGTTTTTGTCGAACGGATAACTGTAATAAATTATGGCAAGTACTTATTACAGATAACAATAAATAGGTGAAATGCAAATTCCTCAATAATTAACATTACTGACTTGTGCATAAAACATGTATTACTTCAAAGTACAGGCCTTACTGTAGTGTTAAACCATACACTGTATGCATAATTAAAATAGCTCGACGTTAGTGAAAACAAAGAAACTACACAAACACCAAAATATTACATCCTTGTTTATCACAATATTGTTATTAACATAACAAATTTCGTTACGTGCAAGAATGTCACATAACTAAAAAAATACGATTTCGTGTTTCATTAAAGGTGTACAATTGCCGATAATGATAGTGAAAATGTAAATGATAAGAAAAAGTCAAGCACTTAATTCTCTTTTTATGTTACCACTGTTATACAAATTTATTTCATGGAGCTATACATGAATGATTTATTCACTATAATTTTAGTTTTTATAGTTGAGCTATTAGATAGTAAAATTATAGAAAAAAATTATATTGATGTTGTGATACAGAAATACATCCTGCGTTTAATAGTTGGTGTAAAATAATTATTTTGTTAAATTCGTAATGATAAACATACATTCGAGTAGAGTTTATAGATGAAAATTTATATTTATATTGTTCGTCTAGTATCTTAATTTTTTATGCAAATAATGTATAGTAAATTTGGATACTGAAAAACTTTTACTTTAACTCATTAACGTATCTCATATTTAATTTATTTCAATTTCAATACATAATTTTCATTATCTAAAATACTGTTAGATACGACTTTTACTTATTGTTAATGAAAATAAATCAGAAAATTTATTTTATATAAAAAAATATTTTATTAAAAAATTAAATATGACTACTCTACAATGGCATTTTTAAAGATATTTTTTAAATCACACTGGTATCGATTGAGATGAATGCATTAATATTAAATTTATTTATTTAAAAATATACTTACGATTTAAAAATTATGAAATTTGTCATCAATATATATATATATATATATATATATATATATATATATATATAGTTTTTTTATAATTTGTAAATAATACTTTGTTATAATTAAATTAATATTTTGTACGTTGAATGTGATACAAAATTAAAATTGTATTAATTGAATAGACATTTTAAATTTAGTAAGAAATCTCTATTTATTTTTAACTTTGTTTTAAATAAAACTTATATACATACGTACATATATATATATATATATATATATATATATATATATATATATATTTGTATATATATACACACACACATATATATATATATATATATATATATATATATATATATATATATATTGTACAAATAAGTGAAAGAATATTGTTAATAAAGTTATTACTTAATTTTATACATTTTTATTTTACACATTTTACTGCATTTTCAAATGATTAATAAATTTAATCATTGAATAAAAAATTGAAATTGTAATAAGGTGTAAACTTATTAAAAATAAAATATATTTCAAGAAAGTAATAGTTACTCTTAATCTTATAAAAAATGTTTTTAGATCATTTATAAAAAAAAATAATTAGATTTTATTTAAAACGAATCGAAGAACATGATACGATAAGCATATTACACCTGATTAAAATATAATATTTTATATTTTAATAAATATTACGATGATAAATGTTATTAATTTTTTTATACTCAACAAGGTTTTATTATTTTTCAGAAAAATATTATTTCTATAAATTGTAACAGAACGTTTGCTACTGAAATTATTTTTAATTAAAATATTATTAATTATTTTGTTTATGAAATAATTATCTTGTAGAAAATATTTAATGGAAAACATTTTTATATAAATAATTAAAATATTTCAGTAATTCTAAATTGAAAATAATATAACACTGAGTAAATTTCGATAATTTATTTCAACGTTAAATTTTAAATCCAAACATATTTTTATTGAAATTGAATTAGTAGTGAGGTTAAGTATATATCACAATTTTTACACACTTATGTAAAATCAATATTCAAATTTCGAATATTAAAGTTTTTTCATCTTTAACTAATTTATTAAGATTTAATCTATATATATATATATATATATATATATATATATATATATATATATATATAATGAACAAAGATAAATACAAGCCATTTTCATAACCATATCGAGGAGGTACAAGCGTTTCCTGCAACATCTGAAATTTTAAGCACGCATACTATCTTTAGCAAAATTTCGTTCTATCAAATCGAAAAGGTTAAAGACTTTGCGTGCTAAACTATTCTTTTAACTTGATGGAAATTACTTCAATATCATATTTATTAAAATCAGCTTGGATGTATTTTGAATTAACATATTCGCATACTCACATTCACATGACACACACGTGGATATTGAAATTAACTCATGTACACATACAAATGCACAATTATGCACATGAATACAGTTGTATTAATTCTGGAGTAAAGGTGAATAAGAAATAAGTTATATGCAAATACATGTAAGGATTATTTTTTGTAATAATTATGCCAATTAATTATATGAAATTCTATAAAAAACTAATTAAAAAGAAAAATATTAATACATACTGTAATTAAGAGTACAATTATTTTTAAAAAAATAACAAAAACATTAAAATTGAATCAGTATATCTCATGCAGCGCGGTCTGGTAATTAATTATTACGCCCATGTATGCTTTTATATGTATGTATGCATGTATTTATGCGTATGTATGTATATGCATGTATATATGTATGTATATATGTAAATGTATATATATATATATATATATATATATATATATATATATATACATAAGGATACAATTAATAATATCAAAAATGTGATATATTTACCGCTACTTTGCCAAGAAGATGACCCCATTGCCACTGCCAAACAGACAGAATGCTTTCACGACCAGCGTCTACAGCTAAAACGTATGCTCCTCCATTCTAAAATAAATTGTGCAATTACTTGACTATTTTTATTCAACTGTCAATTATAATAACTTGTGATATAAGTTTGTCGCAATCACTGGACTTTACTAAAATGTTCTGTACAATAAATAAATTTATATACGGTAAAATTATTTGCAAATTCAAAAACACAATTTTGTTTTTGTATTTTTATAGTATTATGTGTATGCATTGTTATACTGAATACTACATATAAAGAAAAAATCATATTTTATATATCTATATATATATAATAAAATTTTTTTACAATTGCATGTTCATATTTTTTTTTATATTTAAAGTATTTCAAGTTTCAATTCATACAATAATAAAGAGAATAAAGCTTTTTTCAAAAAATAACAATATCATTCTATTAATAAATATATAAATATTTGACGATAATAAATATTTTCAAGGAAATTCAGAAAAAAAACTTACGAGTTGAGAAAAAGCGACAGCAGCTACACCAACTTCAAATTCTCCCATTCCAAAAACATATAAGGTTTGTAAAGTTTCAGTGCTCCATATGCGTATATGAGCTTGTGTTTTCCGGTTGCGACCAGCGCGTTGACCGGATGCGACCATTTCACGTGATGGATGAAGTTCCATACTTAAAAATTATATTGAAATATTATTATTCATATATTGAATCGTTCGAAAACGTAGACTTGTCAATTTAGATTAAACTAATTATTTAATTACCATTGAATATCTTCTGTGTGTCCTACATAATGTCTCTGTGTTTCTTCGTCTCTGTCGTACATAATAGCTACAGCAGCGACGTAATATAGAAGTTCGCCAGTTGGAAGAACCCATAGATTTCTTCTCGAATCTGTCCCTCTATAACCGAATCTATTATTATTGGATAAGGAAAATTAATTTGTATTGTCATAATTAACGATTTTTATGTTATTTTTCATTTTTCCTAGTTATTATCAAAGTTAACGAACTAAACTGATGAAATAAATTTTTTAAATTATTTTCTATTTAATATATGTACATCCAATCGATTTTTCGTTAATTCATTATTCAAAATATTTAAACATAACGACTTTTCTTCTTTAAATATTTTTTTCGTTCTCCTTCAAATTTCTCAGAACGAAATGTATATTTACATATCGTTTAAATTACAAATTATTATTTTATATAAAAATATATACAAAATACTTTATAATAAATTCATTTCTACTATATCGACATTTCTGTTATTTTGTCTCATTTGATAGCTATCAAGCAATTTCATTAAAATGAAATAGTACAAACTGAACAACGAAAAACTGTTAGCAAATACTTTTTGTTAAATAGAGAATTTTTTATTAAAGAGTTCGTTATACCAATGCTTCATAGTATTATAAAATCTTCCTCTGGTTTTACATGAAAGAGAACAAATATATGAAAATATTTATTTTTGGATTTTGACTTATTATTTGAATAAAGAAAACTTGCTACGTTTAACTGTTTTATAATTAAAGACCAAATTTTATCAAAAAATAATTTTTAAATAAAAATATGATTTGCTAAATCAAATCGACATTTATAATATATACTCTAAGCTCCCTAACATTATAATTTGTTGCCATAACTCTTTTTTATATAGTAAATGGACTATGAAATCTAATTTAATTCTACGCTACTTTAAAACGTTACATTTTTACCTACATTTTTTTTAATCTAATTATAATTAGCACGATAATGTTTACTATTTCCTAATATTATTTACAGAACTTGAAAAAATATGAGTCTTTAAACATTTATGTAACAAAACAATTTATATAAATATTAATGGTATTAATTTAATAAAAAATCTTTTTCTTTACACTGTATATATATATATGTGTGTGTGTGTGTGTGCGCGTGTTTATGTGGAAATTCAAAAATAAAAAGTAGAAAATTAACAGTTGAGAATAATAAATTAAATACTATAATAATTCAATTAAAGAAATTATGATTTTTTTAATTGAAATATATTAAATTAAAATCTATTGAAAAATGTAGTTATATTGTACCTTTAACCAGGTATTTTTAAAATCAGAATAGTATAAGTTACAATAATTACAATAAATTACAATAAAAATCAGCATTAAAATATTTTGTTATTTTATTAACGATTCATATAAATGAATAATTACTTTTTTATCATTTTAGTATTATTGGACAAGACACACCGATTATAAATTATGTAACTAATAATTTACGTAAATAATAAAAATTACTAATAATTTAAATTAACTGTAAAAAAAGTTCATAATATATGTTTTTATAGAAATAGTACATTTTTTTACAATTAATAAATTCATAATAACTTTATTAAAAATATTGAAAATAAATTTCTAAAACGCATATTATTAAAATTTTAATTTTCATTAATTATATTTGTGGGCATTATTAAGAAAAATAGCTCATATATTTGTAAAAATATACTTTTTAAATATATATATACATATATACATATATATATATATATATATATATATATATATATATATGTATGTATATATATATGCACACAAATCTGTTTTTTTTTTAATAAAACATCATTACGAAAATCTTTTTTAATATATATATATATAGTATTTTTTAATATATATATATATATAGTATTTGTATAGTAATAAAAACTTTTCATTCATGAATTTGTTAATTTCAATTTTTTTTTAAATTTCTATATATTACTTAAAATATTTTTGTAATAAAAGGATACACCCATTCGAGTGCAAGTTTCTTTTCGGGTGGTGTATTGTCAACTGGCGGATGATGGATTGGTGGGTAAAAAGTTCTTCTAAGTCCTCTAATAGTAACTCGTACAGGTTCCTCTTTTAGGACTTCTAATAAAGTATAGTCTACAAAATATTAATGTTGTTTTTAAATATATACCAAATAATGTGTATATATATATATATATATATATAAATGAATATATATATACATATATAAATTAATATATATATATATATATATATATATATATATATAAATAATATATATATATATAAACCAAAAATTTATTTAAAAAAATGTATCAAACCGAAACCCATTCGATGTGATATAAAAAAAATATTTTCTGCAAATAAATGATATTTAAATTGTTATGCATGAATTTATAATTAGTTAGCAATCATTCTAAACTACTTATCGTATCTAAATGATCGTGAACATATATTTTTTAATATGATATTTCTCATTTTTTCATTTAAAACATTAGCTAACAGAAAACAAGTTTGTTCAAATCATCAATAGACTTTCAAAGAAATAATTACAAATCATCTCATAAATTACCAATTACTAACTATATTTGAGAAAAATTAAAAGTCAAACATTAAACAAAGTATGTACATTAAAGTTAACATATTTAGATCGGTTCAAATAAATACTAAAATACTTTTACTAATAAAATAATTTACTATCAATGCAATAGATTATTTTTACACAACTTAGATTAATACATACTATTGTTATACCACATGCTTGAAAAAAGATAATATCCACTGGAATTTATTTTGAAATAGTCTCGAATTTTGTGATAATTACTTTAATAAGTGTATATTATTTTTGTATTTTAAAATAAATTAAAATTAAATTGATATGTACAACTAATTCATTTATTTATATTACATTATTTTAAACCATACTCATTATTTACAACATATTTAAATAATCATTTCACACGAATTTCTTTTAGTAGAAAGCGTTTTGTATTTTTTCACAAACTACAGTATTGTTCGTGAATATTAAAGAAAATTATATTGATTTCCCAAACACAATGTAGATATTATTTTGTGAATTTCTAAAGTTATTATTTATTTATTAATAAAAAATTTTATTCACACTTATTTTTCGAGACAGATTTCACATATATACAAGATATGTATTTAGATATTGCGAAAATCCGAAATACATATAAGCTCTCACTGATAACAAATAGAATACAGTGATAAATAAAAAAACATTTGATTACCATTTCCTCGAATAATTTCCCCGTCGGGGGCGTAGAGTACACGGGGGCGGCTCTTGCTGCGCGCGCGTCTCTGTTGTTTACTCATGTCCTCGACAACGGTGGGTGCGGGTGCGGCTGTCGCGAGACCAGCCCGCGAACGCGACCGCCTTACTGGTGACGCGAGTATCGCACCCGATGCTCCACCACCAACTGAACCAACTCCCAAATAAAATGTGTCAACTTCGGCAAATTCGTTTCGTAATTGAGAAAAACTTCTGACCTGCAAAATAAACAAAAGAATTGGTCTGTTTTTAAATAAAAACATCATTTAATTTTATTCAGTTTTACCTTCAACATTTTTTTTAATGATTATCTACAATATATCAAAAACTAAACGTATAAATAAAATACGCTATTCTAAATTTCTTTTATTTTCTTAAAATATTTAATTTGAAATTCATTTTTTAGAGCAGAAAATAACTTTTGAGCACCAACTCGAGATATAAATATTATTGGTTTTATTTAAAATTATTTGACTTTATAATTAAAAATGTCAAATGAATCAAAATTTAAACATATATTATCTCATCATAGTAAGTACTCAATAATTAACATTTCTATTACATTTTAAAAGTTGCATAGCAATAATTTTTACTGGGAATATTTTACAATATCTACATTTATATTATAACAATAATAAAAGCGTTTTATTTTCTTATTAAAATACATGCCTTTCATTAACACATAAGTAACCTTTTTATAATTCATATATAATAAACTTTATGACATTTTTCAGATAAGTTTAATTCCATATTAGATTTCATAATTAGTATTTGAAAAAAGTTGTATTCAGTGTTATTTAAGTTGTATTCAGTGTTGTTTAGTCAATAAAATACATATTTAAATTTTATAAGATAATTTTTATGTTAATATTAATAATTAAAATGAAAATAATTAAAAATATTTATACGATTTAAAGTTAAGTATTTTTTAAATATCTTCATGTTTTTTATGTTAAATATTAGTTGAATACTTAATGTGTAGTGAATTATATTTTATTTAATATTTACTTAAACCAATCTACATTGTATTTCCTAACTGCAAATCAATTATTTAATACCATAATTTCATACTTTTTTTCGACAGTTTAAAAATATATGAACTTATCTATATTTTAAACATTTTGAGGTAACATCGAATCTCTATACTTATAACAATATTTCTTATAATTGTGAAGATTAGAAAAAATAGAAAATGTTTTTTGATTAAAATTAGATACATTTTTTTTCACTTCTAAGAATTTATAAAATGCAGATCAAATTCTGCATTTCTAACAATTTAATATAACATAATATATTTAAAACATTATTTTGAAAATATATTGTATGTTTATTATTAATTATTATTTACAAATATTAATTTAATTATATAATTTGTTATTTAATTAAATTTCTCTCAATTAACACACACTCTCTCCATATATATATATATATATATATATATATATATATATATAAAGAGAGAGAGAAAGAGAGATTATACAAAATTTTTATATTTTTCAAATAATTCACTTTTATATTTTTTATGTTTAACAAACTATTAATAGTAGAACAAATTATAATACCAAAGAAAAAATATATCTAGCTAGAATATTTGTAAATTTAAATAACTAAGATATATTTCATAATTAAACGGGCTACTTCTACCTAGAATCATGAAAAAAAGGTTTAAATTCGGAATTTGTTTTCTTCGAAAATATAAGTGATAATTAAACGATTTTTTTAAATGGAAGTTACATTTATTGAGAATATTTTGTCTGAAAAAACATTCAGAAATATTAAAAAACAAAAGAGATATGTTCGCCAACAAAGGATGGCATTTTTTTGAATAAATTCGGTTATAACCGTTATCCAGCTGAAACCCACCATCTTAAATCAAAAAATTAAACAGGGTTTTAACGTTAGTTACAAATGTAAAAGATTAGCGTTCGTTGATTTTAAAAATCTTTATTTAAAAAAATAACATTGAGCAAAACTTAAGCGTGAAAAACTCTATGAAAAATGACAACATTTTTACGTAAATATTACATTTTTTTTATTTTTAAGAAATAAAAATGTTATTTGATTAACAATATTTCTTAGGGTATTTTCTGAAAATTTCAAAACAATCCATCGATAGATTTTCAAAATATACAAGACAATATCTTTGAAAACAGTGTTTCGATAGAAACATGTTTAAAGTCACAAGTATGATTCTGCTGTAGTTAGCTAAGTGCTTTAAGATAAACTTTATAATTTCGTCAATTTTACAGATATCAATATAAAATTTTCAGTATACATTTTTAAGACAAATATTTTAAAAAATGTAAAAAAATCGATTCTTTCAATGTTATAGGTAGGTGTATCCCTTTAAGTAAACATACATATTTTTTTTTTAATAAATAATCTTTAGAACACAGAGAATATCTCTACTGATATAATAAATTATCAAATAATTTATGACTTAAAAATTCCTTAACAAAATAATCTATTTTCAACAATAATCTGTATTTTTTAAAACTATTGATCATTATAACATTTAAAAGAATTTCATATTTTTATCCCGATAATTATAATATATTAGAAGCGTTTATTTACAAAAAATAATGAGTATTTGATCTTAAAACTTCGACATACACTATTTACAAGTAAATACATTGAAATAGTAATACTTTAAAATACTACATTTTAATATTTATTTATGACATTTTTTTTCCTTATGAGAAAATAATATTTAAAACAAAACATTGTGCAATATAAACGAAAGCTTTATGCAAAATGTAAATAAAAAATATAAATATATTTTTTAAAACATTTCTTATATCAATAAAATTGTTAGAAAACGCAGTTAAACGATTCAAACTGAAAACAAAAAAGAAGTATTTTTTATTCACATAAATTGATTTAAATTTGTATTATTAAATAAATTATAAATAAGTCTTTTATACTGAGTTATTTTTAAAATAAAGTAAAAGAGCTTTCATTCTAACAAAATATTATTAATTAAAAAAATAACCTGTGCACATAAATATTCGTAATAGAGAATATAGTTTTGTTGACGATAGTTTCCATAAGGATTTATTTATATAACTATCGTGTCCGATATATCAGTTCTCATAATTTATACTATAATGTATTGAGACTGTTGTGTCGCAAAGAAAATATTAGAATTGTTTTTGACATTGAAGGTTTTTTATCGTATTATCATTTTCATTTTTAATTGAAAATTTAACTATAATAGCGCTACTTTTTGATGAAAAAAAGTCATGGAACAAAAGAGATGAAGAATTATTATAAAGTAAATACTACATGACTCTGATGTGAAAGCAGAAGAAAACTAAAATTTACAAAGATTTAATCGACCATGGAAAAAAATATTTATGTTATTTATTTTTAGACACGTAAAAGTTGATATTGTCTCACACATTCTAACATAATTCATTTTCAATTATAACTGCTACTATATAAAAACTGACGTCGGGACACGTTAAAATACGTTCTTTGGGAATTTTTGATTGTGTGCGGGACACGTAAAAATACGTTTTTTACATACCATCTGTTTAGAGTATAAATACAAATTAGTATAGGGGTAAAATTAGGCATAGACAGTACATCTACCTATTAGATGCAGTATAACATCAGTCCGGCGCAAGTGTCAAATATTTATAGCTGAGTTCTGAGTTGCATCTTGATAACGATGTCATAAGTAAGTATTTGTCACTTTACAAACATTATTAGAGTTTTAAGTATATTGTTTTGTATAAGATCATTCTTTTTCTAAATTTTTTTCGGTAAAATAATTCTCAGCTTTTTCATATCATAAATAGGAGTATACTTTTTGACCTGAATAAAATAATATTTGATAAAATAATATCTTTTTGTGGTAAGATATTATCAAGGAAACAGTTCATTGCGAGAAACTATAAAAAGAATATTAAATTTCACAGTACTTTAATAATTAGAGAAATTTTTCACTATGTCTACGTAATATCATTTCATTTTTCATCCGCGTTTTTATTCAGTTAGCCAGCAGAAATACCCGACATCAAAGTGATAATATGAAACTTACTAAGAAAGCTCACTTCTAAAACAACACTGAACGGATTTTTCATACATAGCATGATGCATCACTTTCGAGTCAAGCTACTTCCATGCATTTCAAAAATATTGTCAAAGATATATTCTCTTTTGAACTCTATCGTCCCCTGAATCCTTCCAGAGACGGCACAGTATTTAGATTTACAATTGTTACATTCAAAATGTTTCCAATATATAATGTCTTTTGATATAGTCAAGATATGGCATGGCGGATATACAAATATGCACTAAAATATACCCTTAATTTAATTATAAATTATTAACTTTTCATATTACTAACATTTTCTTAATACTGAAACTTGGTATTTTTAACAGCAGTGAAGTATTAATTTCCTTTTTATCAGGTTTAAATTACTTCATTTTCGTTTAATTTTACTTCATTATTCTATAGTATAATAAATTATAAACGTTGGAAACACGTAATTATTTTTCAATGTTACTATATAATAAATAAAACGAATTTTTACTTTTTATTTAATATATATATATATATATGTATGTATGTACGTATATAATTCATTGAACATTTTTTTCTTAATTAGTATTTTTACATCATTTCTAAAGAAATGAACATGAAAAAAACTGCCAATAAACTTATATGATTGACTATGTTGACTTGAAATTATTGAATCAAATGCTTGAAAATATACCGTGACCTATAAAAAGATCTTGATGCATAAATATATTATAATTATCATTCCATTGATCTAAATTCATATGTTCAAAATTAATTCGTTCTAAATACCGACTATTTGATGAGATTTTACCACTTAGTGACATTTGTGTATTGGTTTTTAACAAATACAAATATGCAATTCTTAATCATATAATTCATCATAACGTAATCAATTCGTTCAAAAATATTACACGGACAAATAAAACTAGGCCAGTGTTTGTATTAAAGATTTATCGAAAACCAATTCGAGAAATTTACAAATTCGAATCGAATAGCATGAAACTGTGATTGTATTAGACATTTCGTGTCTTAGAAACATTTTCATATGAGAATAAAAAATAATAAATTAATTCATATGTATATATATATATATATATATATATATATAAATATATATATATATATATATATATATACATATATATATATATATATACGTGTGTTTGTTCACGCGATCGTTTTATCCATTTTCAGATTGTTAAATTTTTCAAGTAAGTAAAATATTATTTGTTTTAAAATCATTCAGAAAAAAATGTGTTTATTCTAATATTAAACTCCACAGTCTAATAAAAGTAATTCATGATACGGCAGAGATTAGATTTTTTATTTTTACTGTTGTTTTTTTCTTAAGAATATTATTACTTTGTTTAGATATACATAATATTTGAACATAAATATTTACATATAATTACATATTACCAAAATACATGAAAAAAGCTTTATTATTCGTCATTAACCTACTTTAGACAAAAATGTTTTTACGATTTTTCTGATAACATTTTTGATAAAATTTAACAAACCCATATAGATAAATTATTTGTTATTATTATTTAGTAAGTAATATTGGTTATATAATTTACATTCATTCGATTAGAATATTAACCGTACATTTTTAAAACAGAATGAAAATAATCTTGTTAAATATAGTTTATTATAGTAAAGAAAAATTAATTTATATTTGAATATAAATAGTAAATATTAAACATAAGCATATAGTGTGATTATTAAGTAATTAAATGCAATATTAAAAATATATATGAAATAAATTAAATTGTCCTTTATATAAAATTAATTAAACAAACTGTTAATAAAAAAAAACACTCTTGAGTGAATATTCAGTCTATGTTTCATAGTCTTATATAGATTATTAAACCATTATTTCTACATTTTTTAGTTTAGATGGATCATAAAAATTTAATATATATTAAAAACATTTAATCACCGTAGTTTATGATTTTATATTGTCACTAGAATATATGTTTGTATTAATTTGTTTACAAAAAAAATTCTAAATACAAAATTCAATCATATATTCAACTATGCAACTCTTAAAACAATTAATAATTATTTTTTTCACTATCCTCATAAGTAATTATTGAATAAATTCGTACTATTACCTTTTTAATTTATGTTGAACTACTTTTGATTTGAAATAGTTAGAAATAACTATATTTATTTTAATTAAAACGAAACAAAAAACAACTGTATATCTACATATTGGTATAAAATATGCAAATTCGAATGAAATATTATTTCATCGCATTCTTATTTAGACATTACTGATAATTAAAAGCAAATATTTGCATACATACACGGTAAAATAACAACAGAATTTATATAAGTAATATATAACATTAAAATTATATTAACGTTAAGATGTTACTTGTGAATAAAAGTAATGAAATATAGCATTATTTGGTCCAATTAAAATAAAAAATGATTTATGCATAAACCTTAAGTCGAAAATTCTGTATCAAATTGCATATTCGTACGTGTCACAGCAATATGTAAAGTAGAACAAGGTTAAAATATTTTTAATTGTGTCACCGTGATTAATATTATTCGGAAAAAAAACTATTCAAGAGAAAGAAAAATTTCCATTGCAAATGTGTTTGGAGTGTGTTCATGTGAAAAAAAGTTGTTAAAATTTATTTCCGGAATTTTTATGTGACCACTATATCATGAACAGGGGTCGTAAAAATTATGAATTATGACATGATTAAATAGTTGTTATTCTAAGAATTTTTGTTGTTTATTTTTTTAATTTTGCAAAATTACCTCTTGTCCCTGTACTGTATACATTCTTTTAGCTCCACTCATTTTGAGCACTTGTCCTAAATCTTCTAAAACTTCTTCAAAAGGTTGTGACGTTCGTAAGTTCAACAAAACTCGGCACTGGAAATAAAAGTAAATGTTAAAAAACGATTTACATTAATTCGATCTAGAATCATTTACATAGAATACTACAAACTTTTAAATTGATATTAGCTAAATTATTTTTAATTCATAGTTTGATTTTTTTTTGAATTGCAACCATTTATATATATATATATATATATATATATATATATATATATATATATATATATATATATGTGTGTGTGTGTGTGTGTGTGTATGTGTAGAGAGAGAGAGTAAAATATTTTTGTAATGCAATCTTTATGAAATCACCAGTATTCTAGAAAAATAATTACTAAAAGAATTGAACTATTGTAAACTATATATTTTTCTCTTTGTGTATATATATATATATATATATATATATATATATATATGCATGTATGTGTAAATTAAAGTACATATATTTCAGATACGCTAATATTTCTTTTAATGCTGAATTCGTTTCAAATAATGCAATATACAGATCAAATCTAATTTTCGAATTAATGGTAATAATAATTTACATAATTTTTTTAAAATAAAATTCATATTTTTTATTTCGTTTTAAAATACAACCTTTAAATTTGAAATATATAAAACAGTATTCTTCATTTTTACAATATGTATAAAGATCTTTTTTAAATATTAATTATACTCAAATAAAAATTTAAAAAATTAATAAATTTGCAAATTTTTTTTGCTAACTGAAATATTAATTATTTAAAATAGAATTAATATTTAGAATAATGTATTTTATTTTATTATAAATCATCCAAAAATAGTTAAACGCTGATATTTCCAAAAGTATTAATATAATTTTCGTAGTTCTTTCTTTATATTAAGTACTGTTTTTCTACTGTGTTTTATAGAATGTATGTTAATTATTAAAGGTTATATTTATATAAGATCCGATCAATCACATATAGTTGACAGCATTATTCATTTAAAGGAAATTATGCATTTTTAAAAATAAAAATATAAATCTCTTTGACAAAGACATTATTTAAAATAATTATAATTATTCTGGGAAACTAAAATTAATACATATTTATTAAAATTTGGTCGAAACATTTTATAAAAAAATATTTATAATAACTTCCTTTAGAAGGTAGCGATTTGTTATATCAAAATAGACTAAAAGACAGTAAAAGAAAAAAAATGTCTCATAAATTTCTACTTTGGTTTGTATACGAATATATATATATATATATATATATATATATATGTGTGTGTGTGTGTGTGTGTACAAAATTAAATTATTTCTATAGTTTAAAAGCGAATTGATAGAATAATTTAAATATTATAAACATATTTAGATCAATAATCATTTCGATTAGTGTTATATAAAACATTTATCATTATATTTGTCAACTGGCAGAAGTAAATTGATAATAAATATTTGAAAAGATAAATTTATGTAAATAAAAGTATATTTTTCAGTTTTTAATATAATTTATTTTGATATTATTTTAACATTACTTTTGATTAATATTAAAAATGAATAAAAATACATTAATATAAGAATTTATACTTTTTTAGTAAAAACTTTCTAAATTTACATTGCAATATTTAGGAAGTTGTTTATGGAATTATTTAACATTTAAAATTTAGAACTGATCCTAAAATTATGTAATTAAAAGTATAATACTCAAAATACAATATTTAATATTATGAACTCTAGAATACTGGAGGCAAATGATAAGTAATACGAAGAAAAGGATGACAGTTTAAACAAACGCCTTAATTAAATTCAATAAATATATTAAAAATGTAAATGATGAATAGAAAAGGAAGAAGAAGTTCATTAAAGAAATTTTGGAAATATTAACTAATGGCATGAGATTCAGCGACTTGTGATTGCAGCACAACAAGACAGCCTTCAGAAAATAGAAAAAGAATGACTTATTAAATATAATATTATTATTATTTAAATGAAGAATTTTAATATTATGCATAATATAATGCATGTTTTATATTATTTAGATATAAAACATGCAAGAAATTTGCCAAATGCATTTTTTTCGTTTTTTAGGTATTTATGTATTAATGATAACTAAAACTGATGAGTCGTTAAAAATTTAATATATTAATATTAGCATTCTTTACAGTATGCACATATATTTCAGATTAATATATTAATTTTAAATACATCTAATATTAAAAAATTAAAATCAAAAGTTTTGTTTTTAAACAGAGATTAATTAGTCTTTTATGAAATATGTAAGAATATCTAATTAGATTTTACTGTTTATTAAATATGCTTAATAAAAAATTACGCATAAACTATTTGACACATTTTTTTTCTTTTATATTATAAAATTAATACGTATTATAATTATATACCTGTACGGTGTGGTCCATGTTGTTAATAATTCGTATAACTCGTCCAGAACTAGGTTTAATTGTACCACCGCCGGGTGGTGGTACGTCTGCATCCACGATGGATGGTTTTCGGGTGGCCGCTTTACTCCAGCCTTGACCGCCTGGAGCAGCGTACCATATACCATTCTTTTTGCCATAACTTGCGGTCTGTAAAATAAAAAATAAATCAAAACATTATTCCTTTAAAAAGAAAAGTACTACTTCATAAAAAACAATTTCAGATTTACAATTATATATTTCAGAAGGTATATTTTACTTTATTTTTTTATAAATTAGTCATTTATAACAATTATTATTATCAAACACAAAATAAAAATGATTATACATGTTGAATAATTTATAATATAATAAAAGATATGAAAGCATTTTTCTCTCATTTCGATTTATATCTTTATTAATTACTAATTGTTGAAATTGTATATTTCTACTGTTAGATCATATATATATATATATATATATATATATATATATATATACATATATATACATTATAAACATTTTATCAAAGAAAATATTTTTGATTTTTAAATAATTTTATTTAATTAGAAAAAGATATATTGATATACATATCAATTATACTGTTGAGAATAAAATATTATTATTATATATATATATATATATATATATATGTACGTTTTTCTTTCTCGGCGTTTGCAGTTTCATTTAAATTTTATTACAATCATAAACATGTAGGTAAATATGTATAGTTACGTATATATATATATATATATAAATATATATACACGTGTGTATGTCAAATTTATACAAAATTCGCCAACAAGGTTTTCAGTTAATCACAACACCGCATTTCTGTACATAAAACGTTAGCGTTAAATTATACTTATTTTAAATTTCCGATATGTTTCCGATTTTGAAAAAAAAATATCAATAATTTCATTCTTATGACGCAGTATAAATAAAGTAACAATCCAGTTTGTATAGCATCAACCGAATACCACACGCGATTTAAACGGCCGTGATAGGCTGATTGAGTTGATTGCTTTGGAGTATATAAAAAACACACCAACGCTGAAACTACGTTTTGGCGCGATTTTATCACACGTGCAGGAAACTGTTTGGTTATATTTCATACATAAATAAAAAAGTTTACATGCGCAATAAAACAATAATTTGTGAACATTTTTTTAATCTGAACATTATATCACTTTTTTTGTCAAAACAATCCAAAAATGAACCCAAGGCTAGACATATAATTTTTTTTAAGTGCATTTGCTTTTTTTTAAAAAAAAACAATGTGTATGTGTGATAGGAAAAATGTATAAATAGTTCATTTCTTGAAAAAGTGCATTTGTTTGCTTATATTTTTACAGTACATTAAAAAGTATATACATACTTTTTTAATATAATTTCATGTACGTTTAAAAACTGTTTGGTACTACGCATTTCAGTTAAATTTAATAAAGTAATGATTTTTTACTTCATTGCGCAGTAAATTGTAATCTTAAACATCGTTTAAAGTCTACCATTGATTTCAATTATATTTCAAAAACGCAATTTGAATATTTAAAAATATGTAGTGAAGTATTTAATTGAATTTTAAAACTATTCACCTAACACTAAAAAAAATGAAACGATTAACTGATTTTCTTATTCAATAGAAAATACTAGATTTTTTTTACAAACTTTGAATTACTTCCATGTCTATTTAGTCTATATACTATATATTAGCAGCAAGAAGTTTTAGATTATTTAAAGGTTAGGTAATGTAATACAAAATCTTATCTAACATTAAAACAAACTTAATCTGTTCTAAAATAAGCATTAATTTTAATTTTTTTAGTAATAAATTACAGAATAAACCTTTGTATTGATATATATAAAGGAATTGGATATCTTTGAAATACGTTTAATAAATACAAGAGAATAAACTATTTTTTTAATCTCATATCATTATTTTATATCAAAAAGATTATATTTAAAAGATTAAGGGGTAATTAATTCAAAAAGTTTAAATATATATATATATCAATTACGAACAAACCACAAAAAGAATTTAAAATAAAAATCAGGTGAAAGTTCTTAAACACACTTCATTTGGTATTTAATCAATAGATACTAATTATATATATATATATATATATATATATATATATATATATATATATATGTGTGTGTGTGTGTGTGTGTGTATAAAAGAATACATAACACGTCAGCAGAATTTTTAAATATAATTATGTAAATAAGTGAACTGTATAAACTGTAACATATCTCATATATATATATATATATATATATATATATATATATATATATATTCATATATATATATATATATATATATATATATATATGTATATATGAGACGGATTTTTGTAAAAGACATTTAATTAAATAAAATTAGTGTCAAAGACAGAATTTTCGTCGATTTATTTTTGTGAATATTATGTACTATTCTCAATATATTCATTTATTTACTAAATAAGTGAAACAGAAATTATTTCGTTTCATTATCGTGATATATGTAATTTACATTTTATTTTTCTTGGAAATACTACTTGCGTGTTTGTGTAAAAAATTAAAAGAATTAGTGAAATATTTATATAATTTCGTTTAGCTTTATTTTAGATTATATGAAATAAATCATTTTTGATATAAGCTAACAGTCATTCATTAGAGTCTCAAAAAAATAAACATGAATTTCATGCATATATATATATATATGTGTGTGTCCCTGTGTGTGTGTATGTATGTATGTAAGGGTGGATGTGTGTGTTTATATATCTATAGAATAGTATAATGACTTTGAATGAACAATACTGACTTAAATGAATTTAAATTTCAATCTTATATTACAATTCATAATATAGTCACTTTAAAGCAACAAAGGATTAAATTTATTGAAATATAAAGATATTGTATATACTTACATATATATATATATATATATATATATATGTATATATATATATATATATATATATATATATATATATATATACATATATATCATTCATTAAATTATTCAGTTAAATATTTTCATTACAAAAATTATTCAAGACAAGAAATATTTTCTTTTCCTCATACATTAATTTTTAATATTATATTATATTAATTAGTGAAATATTACAATTAATTTTAACTAATTGAAAATTTATATTTTCCGAATAATTTTACCTTATGCAATATACTTTAAATTTGAATAATATGACTACTTAAATATTTATGGGTTTATATTATGACAACAGTTTTTCAATAACTCATTGTTCTAAAATGCCTTATTGAAATATTTTCTACAGAAATTTCAAATAAATATTCTGTACTTAGTTACAAAATTCGATTATAACTTTGATGAAAATTACATTTTTTCACTAATAACTTTTATTGTTTAAATATTTTCTTTTTCACTATAAAAGTTATTTTAACAGTAATCAGGAACAGAAAAAAAGTTTATTGTTTTATATTTTAATTGAGACATTTTTATAATAATTGTTCAATTTAGTTATCAAAAACTAGGTCATAATTGCACTAGGTCATAATAGTACATTGCTATAACTGTTAATCAATGAATCGTGAGTTCGAATACGACTTTATAGCTTACATTACTTTTTATTAAAAAATAAATTATATTTTAGAATCTTTAGAAACAATGAATTACGTCAATCGTTATGATACAGTCATGAAAAACTCAACTGTTGTTATTAAGAAGTGTCATATTTTACACAAATAACGAAATAGAGGAGTCGATTAAACTAAAATCAGTTATATATATATATATATATATATATATATATATATATATATATATATATATATGTGTGTATATATATATATATATATATATATATATATATATATACATGTTTGATTGAATTAACAATTCTTCAAAATATATATAAAGTTAATTTATAGCTTTTATGAAATAATATTAAACAAAATTTCTTCATTTATTTACAAATGTAATTTAAAATTTGTAAAGTTTGTTAAGCGATAATTAGTTAAACAAAGCTAATGTTATATCATTCCAGTGCATATTTAAGTTCTAATTATAATATAAATGAAAAAAACAATATAATTAACTATTTAATGTATTTAAACGATGATGAACTTCAAAGAAATTTCAGTTAATATACAAGAGAGGCAGTGCTAATAATATTATTAAATTTCAATATGATGACACGCAAAAGTATAATAAGTGGATCTTCAAATTCTTACACTAAGATAAATTCTAAAAAAAATATATTTAAACTATTTAATGTTTGAAAAAGACAATATTGTTTCATAATTATTTAAATAGTAATAGAACTTAAAATATTTTTTATCGGATAATTCATTTTATCTACATCATAAAAAATATTTAGCAACATTTAATAATTTTAAATTCGAGCTGAGATAAAAGACTTCATTCATATTTTTCTTTTTATATTATTTATCTTTTTTTTATTAAATAAAATTCATCTATTATATACATTTGAAATTTTTATACTAATTGCTATTTAGACGATTATCTAATGTTGTTTTATAGTTTATTTGATATTATAATATAAGTTTTTTATGTTTTTATACTTCATATACATATTTTTTATTCATATTTAAAAAGTCAAATAAATTAAACATTAACTTTTGATATAATTATATAGAAAATTAAATTTTATATTTCCCTAGAAAATAATTTTATTTAGTCCATTTAGTGAAAAATTATTTTTATTCGAAAGTTTTTAATACATATTTTTATTAATATTGCAATAGTACCTGCTGAAGCATTCTTGGAAGGGACACGACTACAAAAGCTGCTTCTTCTTCGACCATCAGTAAACACTTATTATTAAAGAACACTAGATGATATCCTTTTCACCGAATACACAACATCTATCACAACATATTTAAACAATTAACTATGTGTATAATAAAGTTTTTACGATCAAATAAACTAAGATGTTTTTTTTTTTTAAATATAATGTACTATTTATACTAAGAACACTTGTATCACATATATTCCGTGAAAGTATCAAATAAAAAAGGTAAAGTTTTACACACCGTGCTCCACTTCAGTATTGTTGAACGTAAATCATATTTTCGATTAAACGAAAATATCTCGAACGCTTATCTTTATAACACTGTTATGTATTTGTATATGTTGGAGTATGTATGTGTGATGTGAGTTACGCTAAAGACGCGGACCAACCAACAAATGAACACTTCGCCCCAGAACACGAAACCCTTGAATGGCCACTTAACTCCTACGGGTCATCGAGTGCACCCCTCTGTCGGTCGTGTAACGAACGTGCAAACGAAACAACTACATATTACAAACGCCCTCTACGGCTTTCAAGGCCGGTAACGGAGAAGATTTTGGGGGGATGAATACAGCCTTATGAATAATTATTTTTTTTTGATTAATAATAATTTCAAGGTATGCATATTTTATGAGTTAAATGTGCTTACATAAATAATATCAATTTTATAATATTTCAAAATCAGGATTTTTTAATGTTTTTTATTACAATTATATATATAACATGTGTTTTCAATAAAAAACAAATACATAATTACTAAATCTCGTGTAGAAATATACAATGCAATTATCCGTAAAACGGTTTATAAATTAAGTAGAACATTGAGAGTTAAATTTATTTGGATATAAGTGAACTATATCATATCCGATTAAGAAAATTAAGATAATTAAAACAAATTGAAATCAAGATTTCATTTCTTTCGATTCCTTTTATAATTAATATCTCGATTCTCAAAATGATAGTGGAGCATAATATAAAGTCTTATTTATTTTAAATAAATTAAACGGTTCACTAACTGAAACAATAATGTGTATATAGAGAAAAAGTTTAAATTATTTAAACAAAATGATTTATACATTTTAAAGAGTAATTAATAGGTTCCTTTTTAGTTTATGTTTAATTTTTTGTATAAAACATTAGAGCAACAAAATATTATTTATTTGAGAAAATTGAAACTTCGTTAAAATTTAAAAGTTGATTTATATGAAAAATGTTTATAAGAAACATTTTAAAGCATGAATTAATATTTAACGAGAACATATAACATATATTATAAAAAGAAAAATGTAATAAAAATGAGATGTTCATAAAAACTAGAATAAAATTGTTATTAATTAAGAACAAGTAATATTTTAACGCGTAATCCAAAAGTTATGATGTGTTTTATTACAAAATATATGTGTTTACAAATCATATATATAAATATAAATATAAATATATATATATATATATATATATATATATATATATATATATATATATATATATATATATATTAGTGTTTCTATGTTTTTATAAATAATTTAGTCTAAATTAACTAAATTTAAAAGCATCAAAACTTTAAGACATTAATTTATCTCAGTAAGTTATTAAAATTATAATTATTTTAAAATTAATAAAACTTTAAATTAATATATATATATATATATATATATATATATATATAACTATTACACTTTATTTAGGTTTATCTATTTTATAGAGACAAGCATATGATTTACATTCATTCAAATGTAAAAAGGTGTTGAAACGGCACCTGCTGAAAACAAAGAACATTCAAATGTCCGTTTGCGTAGGGGTAAATCACGACAAGGTTATATGTAGAGGAAGGGGATGATCACGTCCACAGTAATCTGTTTTAAATGTTTGCGGTATTTAGATGTCGATTGTGAAAAACATTAGTAGGAAGATGACGTGCTGAATGATTGGATAAAAATGATATCAAGGTTATCTTCAATAACAACGGACCTCATTTGAATATATATTTTTTTTAAATCGTCTCTGCATACGAGTTTGACGTCCTAGATACGTAAATAATTTAAATAATTGGTAAAAATGACGTCGTTATTTTCGTGAATACATACAGTAACTATTTTAATTTTAAAAAATAAGCAGTTTTTAGAGAAACAACATTTTACCGATATATGTACTGAAATGTTTGATACGTACTTGTAAATTTAACAGTATAATTTTAGTTGAACTCAATATTTTATGATAATATTATTCATCGAAAGTCCTCCAAGAATTACAGAGTATATGTTAATGAATACACCGCTTTTGATGAATTTACTTGTACAAGGTTACATACTAGAATTATTTGGATGATAATAGAAAAAAACAATGTATATGATATAATTAGGCCATTTTTTTACCATAATTTCTAATTTTAATAAATTAAAAAAAAATTCTGTCTATATTTTTCATATCCAATTATATTTCAAAATATAAAACAATAATATAAAAAGACGAGCGCTAATGATACTAGTTGTCGAAGTGTCCTTAAACCCTAAATAACCAACTAACAATAATATAAAAAAGGAAAAAAGTATTTTGAAGATTTTGTAATTTTTATATTGAGGAATTTCAGCCTTCTATAAAAGTAAACTTAATTAACAAACATTTCTTTTTTAATATCTATCTTACGATATTATTCTAATTTTTTATTTAAAAAAACGTTAGAATAAAAATTTCAAATATTAATATTTACAAAACTAATCTTAAAAAGAAATTTTCTTATAAATTAAATTTTGAAAAAGTAATATTTTGTATCATGCTGAAAGTTTGAACTTAATTGTATATATTAATATTTTTTATAATTATTAAATGAGCATTTTTCATTGACTAAATATTACAAAGAAATGATTTTGACTTTAAAATTGAATATTTAGCGTGTTTCTGATAATGACTACAAAATATAAATATTTTACTAATTTAAAAAAACATTCGTCAAATTTTTTAATATTTAAAACCTTTACTAAAGATTAAAGGATATTTTTTTATTATGAATGTTTGTAAATAACGAATGTTTTTAAATTGGTTAAAGAAACCATTATACTTTTTAACACAGGACATATTAAAATCATTTTAATTAAAAAAATATTAACTACTAGAAAGTACAGGACTTAATTTTCGTGTAATGAATTAATAAATAATTAATAATAGATCAATTTAAGTAACTGTATAAAATAAACATTAAAATTCATGGAATGAACTTGACTAGAATTATTCAATTTTTAAAAAATATATTTTTTAAATCTCATCTTCTATTAGAATACCTTTTATAGATAGACATTGCCTTACTTTAAAAATCATAAACTGCCTCATAAATATATCAGTAAGAAATTCGTTTGACAAAAAATATTAATGTAGGAAATTAACTGAAATATTTCCAAGAGAAAAAATGTTCTAATTCATAAATAAAAGAAAAACAATTTTCATAACAACATAAAGTGGTTGCGTATTTTGATGAATTGATTGAATTTTCATATTAAATTTGACATTTAACTAATTCATTATAAACTTAAATAATCGTTGTGCTTAATTATTAAATGTTATTTCATTTGCAAAGTGTTTTAAATTCCAACTAATATGTGTGTATATATATATATATATATATATATAAAATATATATCATACATATTTTTACCGTGTTTGCTTCAACAATCCTTATACAAATTTCAAATAATATATCGTGACTAAGCTGACCGCACACCATTTCCATGATTATACGATTTGAGCATAAGACTGATTTGAGACCGATATTATGGATGTAATTTTGTCATTTGACACACTTTTTAGTCTATAAAATTAGGGCATATTATCGACCCTCAAATTATTAATACGCCAATTTCGCATGTTCTTTTGTTTTGGTCACAAGACTTTAACGATTTAATGTCATGATTTCATTTATTCAACACTCTTGTGACACAGATTAAAAAAAAAAACAAGGAAGGAAATATTTACAAGCTTTGATAATTCGACAGTTCAGTTAATATTCTGTCCTTTTGCAGTTGTGATTTATTAGTGCGATTAATTTTGAATAACTTGAAGGACTGACTGCGAATACCTATAAAATTAAAATATGTTATTTTAAAAAAGCGTTTTCTAAATTTTGTGTTTATTAAATCATATCACTATAAAATTAATAAATATCATATCTAATACTTATTTCAGTAATATAAATAAGGTTTTCATTTTGTTACTAATATTTCAGTGAAACAAAAAATATTTTTTTTAGTTCAAACAAATAAACACATACATATATATATATATATAAATGTATGTATATATATATATACATTCATACATAATGTGCCACAAAATATGTACGTTATTTCTAGAATAACAAAATAACTAGTAAATTTTCATAGTTCGAAACTGTGCATGAGACAAGTATTCCATATAAAAATATAATTGTTCCTTTATAAAAATTAAAGAGAGTGAAAAGTATTTTCTTCTAAATAAACACTATACATTTCAATTATTTAATTCGTAAATTGTCTCTATATACAAGAAAATATCTTTTTAATCAACACAATATACAATATATAATAATTAACAAAAATTGAATTAATTAAACAATGCACAATATTTTTTCAACTGTTTCTTTTGCAAAAAAATCAAATAAAATCAAAATTTCAATCCAATTCTGCCAAAAATCAAGTAAAATATAATATTATAGAGTTATTTAAACTTGAATAATTTTAATATATAAAGATGATCTGTTTATAGAAGTTTAAAAGCTAATAATTAATATATATATAATATTATATATATATATATATATATAATATTATATTATATATATAATATATTATTATATATAATATAATTAATATATATATATATATATATATATATATAATATTATGATTAATTTAAGAGTTAAGGATAGAGTTAAATTTTCGTCAAATTAATGAAACTATAGAGAAATACGTACTTATATAAAAATGAAATATTTTTATACAAACATGCCAACATATTCTTGAATAAAAAATATTTGATTTTAAACATTTGATTACGAATACTTGATTTAATAGGTGTTTGAAAGAATATATAAAACATATAACAAAATTCAAAGAACTGTTGACTTGAATCAAGTTTACTGAAGAATATAAATCTAAAAAATAAAAGCAACACTGTTTGCTTCTTATCAAATTTAAAATAAGTTAACAAACTTTTGAATTTTCTATTATCACTTTCACTTTTCAAGTGTTCATTCAAAATTAGATATATATATACATAAGAGTATGTTTTTTTATAAATGTAAATTTTCATATGTGTTTGTATGTCATGCAAGTTTCTCTTTCACGTTATTCTTTCTATTCATATTTCACACCAAATAATACTAATCTTGAAACATTATTTAAAATTTGTAACATAAAAAGTGTTCTTTATACACATTAATATTCAAATATATGCAATTTAGTAGAAATATATATTTTTATGCATATATATATATATATATATATATATATATATATATACATAAACATATTTCTGTACACACACATATGTACGTATATATAATTTTTTATTGTAATTTATTCTGAATAATTATGTAAAAGGTATATTAAGGACAAAATAAAACAATATCGTGTAAAGTTTCAATCTGAATAAAATATTGGTATAGAATATTAATGTTTCAATTACAATTTATCTTCGAAACATGTGCGTAATTTTTCTATTTAAAAATTAAATTCAAAAATATATTACCATTTATCTAAACCTTTAATCATAATAGTATTTATATGTGTGTTTATATTAAGACTTACTATTTTATATATTTTTATATTCTACCTAGGACGACCTTAATCTATTTAATATTTTCATACATTATTAATGAAAAAATGTATAACTATAAAAAAATACTATATATGTAAATATAATATATATATATATATATATATATGCACTCCGAAGTACTATTTATTTGGAAATTAATGTAGAAATATGAAACATTAATCATTAAGGCAAGTTAATTTAAAATATTTTATTTTATGATCATAGAAAATGTTTATATTTCTTTAATGTAAAGTACTGAATCTCGTTGAAATATGAAATAAATATTATATTTAATATTTATTATTATACCATTTATAGGCTGAAAGTCAATAAATGTGATTTATTATAATTTACATATTTTATAATAAGATATGTAAATTGCAAAAAGATATATAAATTGATAAATTAAATGAAAAAATGAAAATGGGGCAAAATTATTATTATTTAATTAACCTGTTTATTATTTACATCCTACACAATTTTTTTTAAATACATATCGAAAATTCTAAATAATAATTATGCGTATCGACTCAATTTGATAACTAAAAATATGAAAGAAATCACCGGGTTTTACAAGAGGAAATTAAAAACACCGCAAGAAATATAAATGCTAATTTGTAACAGCTCATACTTTTGTCTATATTTATTTGTATGGAATATGTAATTAACAATTCAGATTTTCTGTACAAGTTGCACGCCCAAGATTGGGTAAATTTGCTATGAAGGACAAATGCTAATATAAAAGTTATTAAATACATCTGCAACGATTAGGGTGACCTGTCAAGGTTTGATGTAAGTATATTTTAAGTATATCACATTATCTTGCATTTTTGTGATGCACGTTTGTTATTTAGTTTATTTCTTGATATTAAATATCATTAACCTAAAAACACAGAAAAAATATCAGGCATCAAGTAATTAAAAAGAACCTACGCAGCTTACAGTACGTTTTTATTTTTTTATATTTAACATGTTTATAAAACAAAAAAGAATGTATGAAGATATTGAAACAATGTCACGATAAAATATACATATGAAGGATATTTGTTAAAGATTGCAATAAAAATTAAACTTCAAATTCATTTAAAACATTATTAGTTGTAAAAATATTTACTTTTCTATTTTTTGCTTTCTTAAACGATATTTTATGAAAATATAATGAAATTAACAAAAAAGAATATAAATATTGGAAAACATAGTATTTTTTTGGCTTAAAATTATTTTTTACAAAAATTGTAGTACAAATTCATTTAAATATAACATAAAAACAACACCCAGATCTAAATATATATATATAAGTTTCAAATTGTATAACTGAAAAAAATATTTTCATTTCTTTCCCCCTTACAAATTTTTTTTAATATTTATCTACCATTTCTGCTTTTATTCTCGAATGAAAATAAAACTATTCACATGTTAAATATTTTATGAATACTTCCCGAAATAACCGGCATATTTTTCATACAAAAGATTATACAGATCCACATGTTATCTAAACTCACTCATCTAAGCTCATTTATCATTAAAATTATCTAATTTATGATTGATGAATGCATTAAATTTCTGATTTAATAGTGAAAGCTTATTTATTGAAGTAACGATATTGGAATCAACTTTTTTCCAATGCATTAGACACTTTTTTTTATTAAAATATTTAATCATTATAATGAAAAGTTAAGTGATTTGATTCGTCTATTAATTAAAAGAAGTTTCTTAAATATTAATTTAAATAATGAGTATAATTTTAAAATAAAACAAAAATATAATTTTTTTCAATTTATATCGTTAATAAAGTAAACAAAAGTTGAATAATATTACTATTTTTTTTAATCTGATCGTAATGATTTTCTTCAATATACTACTATGAAAGAAAATATTGTACATTAATTATATTTTCAGTTTATATAAGGAAATCAAAATTGTTCCTTAATATATTTTTATTACTAATGTAAAAATTGGCAATAAAAAATAAAACTAGGTTTTGAATTTTAATTTATTTACTGTTTGACACAATTTTAAATATATTAAAATATATTTTAATTTTGAACTCAAATTAAAAGATTACTTACTAAGTATAAAAAGAATACTTAATATGTGTTTTTAAAAATTAATCAAGACAGTGACACGTGAAACATTTGTAACTCAATATTTTACGCAGTTCTTTCTGTTTTTCAGATTGTAATTTATGATTATTTAAAAGTGGAAAAAATAAAACAAACATGTTGTTTAAGCGCAACGCATATCACCGAATCATAACAAATACAAACACGCATACAAATATAATACTTTTCTTGTTTTTCATTTTTAAATGCCTTACTGAAAACTATGTAAAATTTTATTATAAATTTACTGTTAATAAAAATAATAAGTTTTATTTAATGGTTTGCTGAAGCATATTGTAATTAATTATAACCTATCATTGTCAATGAATTGTCAAAATTAGTAGACCATAATTCAAAGTCTTTCAATAACGTGCCAGCAAGTTTTAAGAATTGTTTTCATATTTGTATATAAACATATGTATATTACCAATTGTATTAGATGTAAAGAATAATTTGGTGCCGTTATACTGAATAAATCATAACTCTGTTTTAAATTGAAATATTTTCTCATTTTAAGACTTTGAAGTGCCAAACTTACCATTTAAAAACACTAATTATCATGGCCAAGCAGTTGGAATAACCTCAAAAATACAGTAGTGAACACGATGGTGTAAGAAAAGAAGTATATTAGGCTTTATGCACTTTCCGCATTCTAATTGAAAAAAATGCTGCCGAAGCCGCAAGAATGATTTTTTCATCTTTGGAGGAAAGTGTTGTGACACATAAAACATGCAAAAAATGTTAAAACAGTAGAAGAGGTCCGAAAAAGTAATATGACGTCATTGACTAAACCCTCTATCTTTTTTTGACAAAAGTTTCGTCAATTACCTGGCAGATTGAGCAAATTGATATATAATAGTGGGGGATATTTTGGGAATTGAAATATATTCTTTATATCCGCAAACATTCATTTTCTATAAAAAAAACAACGAATTAATTTATACACTTAATATAATATATATATATATATATATATATATATGTAGAGAGAGAGAGAGAGATATTGCTCAATAATAATTTTTATAATAATGATATTAATTAAACTTATAAATTTTAAAAATCGATTTTTAAATTCATATCAAATATTAGAGTATTAAATTGACAATTATTTAAAAATTAATAGTTATTTTATGAAATCAAATGCATCTAATATAACAATAAATAATAAAACACTAAATTTTAATGTAAACTAATCTTTTAATTACCTACTACAATCTGCTAAATTAAAAAAATCTGATAAATTTCAAATCAAAAATTGGTAATACTATACATTTAGACATATTTACATATTTTGCAATCGTTTTATATATTCATATTATATATATATATATATATATATATATATATATATATATATATATATATATATATGATGTGTATATATATATATATATGATGCATATATAGACAAGTAGATAAACAAAAGTATAAATACATATAATTTGTAGAGAAACACATTAACAATGTCTGTAATAAATCTAGTTTGAATGATTAATAGGCTAATTGTGAAATAACGATTTGAGGAACCTTGATGAACTTCGCCAGCCTGACCATAGCTCAATGATAAAAGCTCTTGTTTATTGAATCGTTAGAATTTTCAGTTCTACAATAAATTTTCCACATCGCATTAAAAACTCATAAAAAATTATTTTAACGAATACGATAATATGGAAATACATATAATACTTATTATTATTCATAAATTAACATTTCTAGAAGGTTACTTGAAACCAATATTGCTATTAGAAAAATGTCTCGTACATTGATTACATTTGTAGTTTGTAGTCCTTTGTAACATACAAAAATTATTTCCATTCATTATCATATATTTTACTCGTATTTGAGCGATTGACTGCCGTAGCTGAATTGGGGAAAGTGTATGCAAACGTTTGCACCACCTCCACCACGTCCAATGTCTGCAACATGTATACATATAGGCACATAGCATATACGTTAACGCATAGAATAACGTTGTACAATGTAGGGGATCATTGGGAATTTTTTTTCTTTCAAGAAAAATAATTACTTTATAATTTATATAACATTTATTGATACAGTCAGAAAACGATCATTTGTCTAGATTTTCTTACTTACAATTATTTATTTTAATTACATTTTTTTAAGAAAATATCTACAAAATAAGTACTTTACTACGAATAATTCTCGAATAAATACTTCCAGATCAATAATTACTGTTTATAAAATAAAAAAACGTTCAACCGCCGACATCGTAAAATCAAAGTTTAATTTAATAACTGAAGTTCTATTATCAACCAAAAATAGTAAAAACAGTTTAAATAGTATTCGTTTTTAGTTTAGATCCACATTAAATACCTGAAGTAAAAGATGGAATTATTATGTTTTATGCTTATTAAAAAAATAACATCTACAATAATAATAATTCATTAAAGTTGGCACTAAAAATAACTATATATAATAAATATTTTACATATATATATATATATATACATATGTGTGTGTATACATTTATGGTTATTGTTTAGATAGGCTTTTGTAAGTTTTTGTAAAAAAATCTTAATTTTAAAAGTAGAGTTTGGTATTTAATAAAGTAATTGACAGTATTAAATAAAGTTATTACAGTCCTACTTTCTAAATATAGATAGTTATTATATAAGCAAAAATAATTATAGAAAATTACATTTTGGATGATTTTAGAAGTATTTAATAGTGTAAATATATTAATAATTTTGAGGAATATCAATTCAAATTAATTTTCTGTTAATCTCTCTCTCTCTCTCTCTCTCTCTATATATATATATATTAGTACCACACGAATTCTCACTAACACTTTTAAATAAGAATATATTATAAAAAAAGTTATTTAAAATATTCTGATTAAAATAGTAATAAAAGAAGTTTTTCATAAAAAATATTTCATGTTATTTTGAAAACAATTGTATATTAATATTATTGTAAAATTTATATTTAATACTGACACGAGAATATAATTTTTAATCATAATCCGTAAAAACTTTAAATCTACAATTAATGGATAATATCTGAACCACTAATTGGAAAATATATTTAAAAAATTTTTATTTGTAACAATTTATAACAGTCACTAATGAGAAACCCACGCAACATTTAGTTGTATGACTATAAATACAACACAAAAACATTTGTATAACTTAAGCTCTTAGCTTATCTAAACTGATTTGATAATTTTATTTACATATTATTGCAGTTGCTTTAATTTATTTTGTATATTACCTTAATGAAATTTAACGACGCATTTTTACATGATATATGAAACGTATTATTTGGAAAGTTAGAAAATATAATTAAATAGTCCTAATTATATGTATATATATATATATATATATATGTGTGTGTGTGTGTATATGTATCTGTATGTGTGTTTGATTAGGAATTTTTATTCTAACAATTATTTTCATTAGACAAAGATGATAACCTATTAACAGAAATATTAGTTATTAGAAAGTAAGTTATGTTCTAGTTGTTTTAAAATTTTATTATATTTATCTTTCACAGAAAAAGGAACTCACATTTAAATAGTACCTGAATTAGTTAATTTAAAAAAAATAAATAGTTTTTAGAACCTTTTCTATAACTTATAGTTTTGTATAATATAGTATATTATTTAGTTTTAAATATTATATCATAATATGTATAAATTGTATATTTATTTACATATTAATTAAGCAACCATTTTATTTTTAATAAATTGTTCTGTTTCAGATTAATAAAAATAATTAGATACTTGTGTCCATATAATAATTATTAGATTACTCAAATATTAATAAAATTTGGAAGTTAATATATATAGTAGTATATATATTCAGTGTATATATATATATATATATATATATATATATATATATACACTGAAAATTTGTTATTATTAAATAAACAATTTTTTAATCATATAAAGTAATCACAAACCTGTATTTCTATTAAATATCATAATAAAATAAATGTTGTGAATTGAATAATTAATTTAATACTCCAATTTTCCTCTATCTTTCCATGTAGAAGGAAACAAAAAATGAAAGACGCTAGCGATGCCAAGGTCACGAGAATCGCGTTCGAACTGGCGTCGAGGTCAAATAACAGTGGCGTTACGCTGCTGACCGATGGCCACCAAGGCCATTTTGACTAGGGCTTGAAAATATTTCATATTATATAACTTGCAAAATTCTCTGGGCATTTTATACGAAGCATGCATCTTAAATCGTTAGTATTATTCTAGACTCGAGTAACAGCAGCAAAGAACTAAGTGTTTTATGAGTCAGAATATGGTAATTAAGGGAGATTGCATCATTATATATTGAATTCAAACATAATCTATAAAAATAGTGAATCATATTTTCCAGTAAGGTCAATGTCCTTTTAATATACTTATTCATATTTACTAATAAAAAATAACGAATCATTGAATAATTATAATACAGTGATTTGTATTGTTATTATAACTAATACAATAGTTGTAAATTGTTTATCAATAATTTCAAATAAATATATTTACATATTTAACAACTCGAATCAAACAATCGATATTTATGTAATAATTATTCATATCTAAAATTATTTTTAATGCAAATATATGATATTATCGTCAATATCTTCGTTGTTTAATTTGCATAATTTTCATAGATTTGCACCGAACTTACACTCGAAAAACAAATTTAAAAAATCTATACTCTATAATAGCTTACGTTATTTGCTTGTAATCGATGATGTATAATTAATACAATAATAATTATTCAAAACCTAACTGAATAGAAAAAAAATTATGTACGATATCAGTAAATATGTAAAATAATATTAAATACTGAGTACTGCTTTGAAGAACAATATGACAATTTTTTTTCAGTATTTCATGTTGAACACATAAATCACATATACTTTTATTTTTACATAAAATCAAATTAAATTCGACATTACCACACAAACACACCCATATATCGCTTTCTTATATATATATATAACATAAAATAAAAACACACGTAATATTTTATTTTTTTAAAAAATATTTTAAATATTTTATTTTTTTTAAAAAATAAAATATTTAGTTCTTTGTTAATAATACTAAATTTATTAGTGACTACTCTAAAAAATAATCACTTTTACATATAGTTATTTCAATTTTTAATGATTCACTATTATAATAAAAAATGATCTGTTTCTTATCAACAACCCAATGATCCTTAGATCTATACATTAAACACTTAATTTTAGCTTTCTTGTTAATAAGTATGATCTATAAGTTTGTAAAAAATGATCAAAATAGTTTCAAAAATGCTAAAAAATGAAGTATTTCAAAATTTCTGCATAATTTGTATATTAATCCTTATTAGAAATAATAAATAAATATTGTGAAGGTATATTTATATGAATATTGTTTCAAATTTTTTTTTCTTCGATTGACAAGTTAGTTCCATTAATAAAAAATTTCTGAATAAATAGTTATTAATTTCTTCAACTTAAAGATACATTTTCAATTTTGAGATTATCAGATGATAATATCAGATTTATTTAAAAAATCTTTTTTATGGACTCAACAATATGTTTTCTTTTATAATTCCGGAATATTATCGAAAGTTAAAAAGAGAAAAAATCATATTTTATTATATCAAAATTAATTAAATATCTCTTTTTTAAAAAAATGTAAAATGTAAATAAGTTATTTCGTCCATAAACTTTTAATATACACAATTATATATATATATATATATATATATATATATATATATATATGTAATTATAAATTAACTAAATGTTACCAAATAATACTTTTTCAGAAAAAAATACACACGAGTATTAGGTTAATAGGAAAATAATTGCGGTTTTTGTTTTCTGAATTCTGTCGTTATTTTTTTTCAATTAAAGTGTCATTTCATCGTATTCATGTTAATATCATTTTAAAGTGAATTTTTCGATCTGTATTTTAATAACATCGACTTTGGTTTTATTATTAATTTTTCTTCAAATTGGGCTATTGAATTAAAGATGGAAAAAAGCAAATAAGAACAAAATTTTTGTATGAGTTCAAAACGGGTAATAAAGCAACAGAAACTACTCGTAAATTAAGCTATGATTTCGGTGTGAGTACTGTTACGAAATGTACGGTGGAATGGTGATTTCAAAAATTTCGCCCTGACGACGAGATCCTTGAAGATGAAGAAGGTCGTGAGTATCCTTCTTCAGTCCATAACGACAAATTGAAGACGTTAGTTGAATGAGAACCTCGCACAACAATTCAAAAGCTTGCACAAAAGTTAGGCTTTAGTCATTCAACAGTTCTGAACCACTTAAAACAGCTAGGAAAATCAAAAAAGCTTGACAAATGTGTGCCGCTCTTAGCCCCAAAGTATTTCGCGGAACCAAAATTATATCAAAAATATTACGGTGACTTTGGTGGTGTGAGCTCGGTATAGTTAACTACATTTTTTTGAATCCTGGCGAAACCATTACAGCAGAGAGTTATCGTCAAGAAATCGACAAAATGCACTAAGAACTCCAACGTCTGGTCCCTCCACTGGTCAATCGAAAAGGTTCAATCCTGCTGCATGACAATGCACGATCACACGTCGCACGATTGACCCTTCAAAAATTGAATGAATTGGGCTATGGAACATTGCCTTATCCACAATACCCGCACCAGACTTCCCGCCAACAGATTATCACTTGTTTAAGCATTTCTACCACTTCTGACAGGGTAAGGTCTTTTACAACTAAGCTGCTGAAAGTGTATTTCGAGATTTTATCAACTACAGAACTTCGGAATTTTACACCGCCGAAATAAATAAACTTGTAATTAATTGGAAAAAATGTGTTTATTCTAATGGTGCTAATTTAAATAATAAAGTTAATGTATATGAATTTGAAGATCATAAATCGCAATTATTTTTCTATCAACTTAATATTTGCAGCTTTTTTTATTTTATTCAATATATAATTAGATAAACTTTTAGTATTAAAAAAATTCTTATGATCTAATTAAATTTATTTTGATCTATAAATTATGATATTTAAATAAATTTCTTTTATTAAGCACTTAAGCCCAAGAAAATAATTAAATTAAAATACTGCATCCTAATTTACTTAGTTAACTGCCATTAAGTATTTACATCATTTATAAATTACATTATATAATTATTAAAAAATAATAATAAAAAAAAATTATTTCATTACAATGAAAACTGAACAAATGTGTAGCGTTATTACTAAGAAGTTATTATCATTTGTGTATCAATTATTATACATTTTATTTGATTTTTAACATATCATTGATGACAATGTGAATATATTAAAATAATTAATATTAACATTTCCATAATTTGTTAGAAATACACTATTTATTATTTTAAAAATCAATAACAATGTAATATTTTCTTTTTATTTGCGTGGAACAAGATTATATTAGTTTATCGAATCATAAATAATTATTTTCACATAAAATTAGCAAATGAAATTCATTTCTTATTAAATTAATATAAAAAGTGTTAAATGATTGAAATTAAATGAATTACTGAAACATAATTATAAATTCCTAAACACTCATTGTAAAAAATAACATGATTTAAGATTAAAAAACTAAACATAAATTAAGAAGGTTTTTCAAAAATGTGCTTCAATTTATTGACTGCCACTTAACCAAAGTCACTAATAAAAATTGTAATTTTATACAACTTTTATACATAAAATAAATGTTCATAATACAAGATAAAAATTGAAAGTTTAAACTAATGTGATATTCGTCGTCATTTTTATACTTAATAGCAAATGTTATTGCAAACATTATATGTGACAGAGTAATAATGATTGATAACAAGGAAAAATCTAATTTTTTCTCGTTCCGTGGCAATTAATTCTCTTTTGTAAATTTATGGACTCCATATTATTTACTATTCGCATTGAATAAAATTAACCTTCAATCTATTAATTGTCAAGAAATATCAGATAGAAAATGATATTTCAAAGTTAATAATTTGGGAAATTTTACTCACGCACGTCACAAATTAGATTAAAAGGTAAATAAAAGAAATAAATTATTAAATTCACAAAAATACACTTGCATATTATTTTAATAAGATATTGCAATGATTTCAATTCTATATTATTTTTGTACTATTTCAAACACTTTTATTGAATAAAGAACTTTATTATAGCAAAAATGTAACATTTTATTGAGATGAAATTTAATTTCTTTCTTAATTTATGAATTGAATTTAAATTAAAGGATTTTGGAATAAATTACTTTAAATAAGAACTAAATGAATAAATATTACATTGAAAAATGTTACGATAAAACATTTTTAGTCATTCATAAACAGGTCAATATTTTTATTTAGTTAACGTCGATCTTGAAAAGCCTTTTTTTAAAAACATTTCATTTGATTTTTAATTTATCATGGATGACACTACAAATATATGAATGTGAGTTTAATGATTAAGATTTTTAATGAAAACCATTATATTTTAAAAATATTACAGAATATAAACCCTAAATGAAAAAAATAATCTATTTGGTCATTATAAATAATAAATGATTCATTTCATTTATATCTGGTTCGATACAAAATAAACTAATTATTATATCCATAAATGATTAATTTATGTTACATATGAATATATTTTAAAAAATTTGAATTTTTTTCACAAATTAATTTTTCTCATCCTAAAAATCACAAACACTTTTCTGATTAAAAATTTTCAACAAATGATTTTTAGTTAAACGCATTTCAATAGTAATTTTATCATTCACAGAGCGTTAAGTTATAGAAAAATTATGTGTGAAATCTTAATTGTATTAAATTACAATTAACAATTATGTTCTTGGTTTATTTGAGTTTATATTATTATATAGTCATTTTTTAATATATATATATATATATATATATAATATTTTAATTTGTTTAAAATTTAATTTACATCATAGAATTAAATTATTTTTTTGAGAATAGAATGATTATCAGTTGCAAACGATATAATATATATTATATCTTCCATGTTAGTTAAGAAAATAAATTAACTGAAGAGAATTTTTGTCATAAAATGCTATTCTATATTTAGATAGATATTTTGCTTAATTTCTTGTAATAGAATTTGATAGATTCAATATGAATTCCGATTTTTATTCCTAGAATTACTAAAAAGACCTATCATACAATCGAATAGCAACTTATTCTAAATACACTTGACTGATCTTCTAATATAAACAGGAAACCTTAAAATTTCTAATGTTATTAATGAATTATTAATCAATATTACATTATAATATAACATTAAGCTTAATTATTACCAAAAGAAAGAATCAATCTAACCTATTTTTAATTTTAAATTCAATGATTAAAAAGAAAATCCAAAGAGAATTTTATTTTATTTTAAAAAGAAATACATATTTTTCTGTAATTGTTTATACTAACATTGCATTTTAAGTATTAAAATTCAGTGTATTTATTTATACTGATATATATATATATATATATATATATATATATATATATATATATACAATTATTAGTAAAGATTAAAAAATTAAAAAAGTCCAAACAAAGAAAAGTATACAGTAGAAATAAAAATGTCCGTATAAGTTTAAATATTGTACAAAAAACAAATACACTGGATCGTTTTAATGAAAATGCAATGGACACTTTTATTAAGTAGTAAATTGTTGACGTGAAGATGATGAAGGTAATATATATATATAATAAAAATAAATCCTTTCCCTACCCTGTTCTCGACAAATATTCGTCATCTCGCTCATATTAATGAGCGTGTCTGCATGCTTCACCCCTATATTCCGTTACCGAGGAGGTGTATATGCGTGCAAAGGGATTGTTCAACTACGAAGGCCGAAGCGTGGGGCTTTAACACTTGTGCATTGCATTTTAATAACACGTGTAGCCCGACAAAAAAATTTTTCGTTATTTTTTTAAAAGCGAGGACTTTAGATAGCCGATTCCGATCTTGAATGCTAACTCCAAGGTTTAAACGATGAATAAATGTTTATAATTCTTTTGATAAGTTTGTTATAAAATTGATAAATTGCGACTTCCTACTGATTGTACGGTAACTGTGACGGTACTCATATGTGATTATCTAAAAAAGATTATTTTAAATGTTCATGTATAACAGTTATTATCAATTTGCATGTCAACAACATTGTTTTTATTACTATAGAATCATTACATATTGAAATTTATCGTGTTCATATTTTCACGTTTTGTTTTTCTGTAATATTTCTTATGAATTTAATTAGTATGTTTTAATTTCAACATTTATTACGTAATTTCTATTGATATTAGAAACAAATAAAAAATAAACATGGTCAATTTTACTTTCTCCGAGTAATTTAAAACCTTTTATTTTTATAAATTTATTATTATTAAATGAAATTATTTATTAATAATTACTTATTATTAAATTTTCTAAAATTTATTATTAAATTTTCTAAAAAATTTACAAAGATACAAATATGTAAATATGTATTTTTTTTATAAACTTGGTGTTTTCCTTTTTCATATTTATATTATCAACTCTATATGGTATCTATATTCAGTTGCATTCATTTTAAACAATATATATTTTATTGTATTCAATATTTTACAATTACTTCATTTAAAACTGTTCATTCATATATATTTTAAAACTTCCTTTTAGTTTAATTTGTATTAAAATGGTACATCAATATATATATATATATATATATATATATATATATATATATATATATATATATATATATACACATACGTAAAGAGAGTGATAGTAATGTATTGCCATTCATATATATTTTTGACATTACAATAATGAATAAATAAAAAAGTCATGTCTGGAAACATCTATCAATAAATTAAATATATTTATATTATTTTTAAAGAAAATAAGATATTACAGTGTAAAATATAATCCTATGAATATTAAAATAATTAATATATTAATGTATGAAAGTTTTAATAATAAAAAAATAATAGTACTGTAACAAAAAAATGTAATTGTACTTAAAATTGTACATATATATATATATATATATATATATATATATATATATATATGTATGTATGTATGTATGTATGTATGTGTATGAATGTATGTACGTATACGTGTGTATGCAAATGAAATATAAAAAAATAATCATAATCTTTATTTCATAATTCTCTTCTTCTTGAGGTACGTATATTGGGATACATTTATAAGGACTTCAAATTAAGATTTTTAACAAATCATTTTCTCTACTTTTTTGTTGATTATGAATTCAAATTGATTCTTCACAAAAATTAAAATTTGGTGCATTTGTAATAGCAATTAATTTGTTTTTTTCTCTAAGGAAACATACAACATAAAACTGAATTAAAATTTATAATATTTACCTGCAGTTTTAGAATCTTTAATTCAGTCAGTTTGTTTATTGGTCACATTATTTAAAATTGAATTACATTTATATTGTAAAATAATAACAAACTTTTTAATATATGTAGTATCAATACAGGTATATACTGTTATATAATAGTATATTCAACCATAGAAAAAATATTCATTAAAGAATAAATTTACATTTATTAATTTCCCCCAAATAAATGAGTAAACATAGATTAAAAAATTATAAATTGATTTATATCGTAACGAAATTAAGTTTAAATGAATTTTTGTCTTTAACAGATAATTGTAATTATTTTAATATTATGAGACGTTTTTTTATACCGTTTATTAAAGATATAATAAATTCTTAATTTACAATAAGATATTATAAAAAAAAGGCCAACAAAATATCAAGCGCTAATGATAATTGTCGACGCGCACTTAAGCCCCAAATAACCAAGCAATCAATCATTGAAATATTCATTTTTATTGTACTGTACTAGGCTTACTATTGCAGTTATCATACTTTATACTGATTTTGACAAATATGTAAACAAATAAAAATACCCATATATACACTAGTGTGTATATATATATATATATATATTCATTTTAATTATTACAAATCATTTAACATTATAAAATGTTTTCTTTTGCAAGTATAATTTTCAATAAAAAATTTACTTACGAATTCATTCGGAGATTTTTGATAATCTATACATCACTTACACTTTATTAACAATCTGCACACACTTTCTATTGTTTTCAAATTTTATCTCTTAATTTACATGAATTTATTTGTTAGGAATGTATTTTCGTTATATATATATATATATAATTGTAGAATGTATATGTAAATTAATCAAAAAATAAATAAACTAAAAAAGCTTTCACTGACTTAAAAAAAGGAATTTCTTTGACAGTTTTCTCAACTTATAAGTCTTAAATCAACTGTTGAAAACAAGAAAATAAACATTATTGCTTTTGTCTTTAAATTAATTCGTTTAAACACCGTATCGCCATCTACCAAAAACATGAAAAACTACTAAACGTTTTTCATTAACTATTGTTCCTGGTTTGTAGAACAGCTAATATGTAAATCCTTTTTCGTGTTCTATTGTTTCAACACGCAATTCTTCAGAGAACATGAAAAAAAATTTACGCTATATTGAATACAGACATATATGATTATCATCTTACTGTACAATGTTTCATTTCAGAAAACTGTTCAAAACATTATATTTGATATACAATAAGACATTTGATAGATGTTGAAGGTGTGTGTAAATCGTTCATATTAACTTGATAAGGATTATCAGTATATGTTACTGTCAATTTTTGTAATGTTTGAATAGCGTGTATTCGTTGCGATTTAAAAACGTGAACGTATTACTCTAAAATTAAAATAAATTGGTGCTCATCATTCTTTATTCTACTTATAGTACATATAAATGATGACATATTTTTTTGTATAAATCTGAATAATAAATGAACGTTTATTTACATCTTTTGAAAAAAAATATAAAATCAAATTTTGATACAAATAATTATATGCAACTCGAAATAAAAAAACAACACATATATTAATTGTCTTAATAAAATTCTTAAAGTTAGATTATAATGTTTATAAGGATAACAAGTGTTTCATTGACCTGCTTTTGATTTTATTTTTAGCACTCAGCTTTATTGTATACATAGTGCGGTGTTACTAAAAACAGTATGATTTCTTAAAATATTTGATGAATTGCTCTGCGGTACACACTCTCATATATTTAGGTGTCCTACAAAACTAGACTTCGATAAAATAACAGTATTATCATAATTTGATCATATACAAGAAAATGTATAGTTTACATTTACAAGAATTGGTTTTTGTAAGTAATTTAATCAATCAAATCTTATATTTTCATATTGTTTCTCATTATTTTTTCTCTTTTCTATATATATATATATATATATATATATATATATATATATATATATAATACAAACACGTTATTTTTTGCAAAAATGTATATATATATATATATACAAACAAGAGTCGAAATCTCATCTAAAATATTGATTCTGTAATTTGAAATTAAAGCAGACAAATTGATATTTTTATCACTTTCATCAATTATAATGAATATTGATGTTATTGCTACCATCAGGCATGGATTAGACATATACATTCTACTATATATATATATATATATATATATATATATATATATATATATAAGGAATAATAGATAATTTATACACAATAATAATGGAAAAACGTTAACAACGTCTATTTACAAAAATAATACTTTCCCTTCCGTAAATAAAATATTTTCCTCAAAATCTTCTTCACAAAACTAAAAAAGTATTTTATCAAAAATGTTGAATAATCAATTAGTAGCCACATTAATTGTTACATTTGAGCATTTCGATAGAAATATCATCCTCAGAGCATTACATGCAAAAAAATTATAATAGTTCAGAATTTTCTGTAACTTCGTTTTCAGTGAATGTTTTTATCTTTATTAAAATCCATACAACAAGCAACCAAAACGATAAATAATCAATTATCAAATATTTCTGAACAAAAAGAACGTGGTAGAACAAAAGAACGTGGTTTGTAATGAAAGAAAATTCTATTATGAAAAATAATTTAGGCACAATACAAAAATTGTTATTTTATTTTCCTACAAATTAATGTCACCTTAATATGCAAAATCTCTTCCTCAAACATAGTATTCAATTGTAGCTGTCTTCCCATTTTTAAATTACGAACAAAAGATACTATCTTTAAATAAAAGCCTACTATATGCAAAAAGTACGTATGAGGTAGATGTATTCTATATTAAGATGTTATTAACTTTTTACATAAAAATTACCTTTTAAATAGATTTTTATTTAATTCAGTTAATATTATTGTTTGTAACTCATTTTTATACATTGTAATGCATACCATAAATATATGTTTATTGAACTCAAAATAATTCTTCAGGCCAAAGTATAGAAATTATAAAAAAGTGAATTCTAAATTTCAAATACTTACAACTTCATTTTATTTAAAAACTCGATCCTCATTAGAAAGATTTTTGTGAGAAATAAACAAAAATAAATCGCCATCAGAAATAAACTTAAACGTTTCGCGAAAACTCTGTATACTTATTAACAAATGAAAAATATATATCTGCATCTCTCCTGTATGCAAATCTATTAAATATTGGGTTTAAAATCTATGAAAATTATTTAATTTGATAATTAATTACAGTATTATTTGCAATGAAGAGTTTTTTTTCAAATAAATATATAATAATTTTGAAGAACATGTATATTATAAAGTACTTCTTGGCTTCCCCATATTTTTATTAAATGGTTTTTTTATTTAAATTACAGAGTACTTAAAAAATAAAGTAATATTGTTTAACATAAATATGATACATATGAAAAATAAAATAAAAGAAATATTATTTAAAATAAAATTAATTTCTTCTAATATCTCTACGAGAAAGAACACTGTATATTCTAATAAATCCGTACCATATTTCAAAATATAAATATATGGTATAAGAAATAACAAAAACTCAAACATTTTTAGCGAAATATCATCTTATGATTTACCTAAGACTAAAAATTATTGGCAGACATCACAATCGATTAAAAATTGTTTTGTTATACATAAGAATACAATCCCACGCAAATATATATATATATATATAAACCAAATATCTTTACCGCAATTCGTTTTACTAATCAAGATTTTTAATCGGGGTCATTTTATTATCGCTTAAAAAAATTCTGATTGATTAGAATTTTCTTATTTTTAGTCAGTGGGTATGATTGCTGTATTTAAATATCTATAGAATTTGATTTTACCTAAAATACACATATATGATATTTAATGCTTGGTTTAAGATTTTTTTGTCTCAAATTAAAACCTAAAACCTTTCTACATACATCTTCCTCTATCAATATATATATATATATATATATATATATATATATATATATATATATATATATATATATATTTGTATGTATTTATATGTACATATATACGTGTATGTATTTTGAAAAATGTACAGACAAGAAATTATAATAACCAAAGATGAACGGCTTTTTTTTATCTACTTTTGTGATGATAATCCAATGATGCTTTCATTTCCGTTAATTTTGTAATAACATGTCGATAGGTAATCAATCATATGATGTGGTTAACACCCAGAACGTTCTTGTATTCCATATACTTATTGGTCATTAAAATCTCATTTTCAAATCTGTTGTGTAATTCTGCCTAGTCTAATCTGTTCAAACTGTGGCTTCCGAATATTTAATTTAAAAAGAGCTATATGCATTTTCTGTTCAAACCCTAGAATTAAATCTAGATAAAATTCTTGCGTATAGCGTACAATATTTAAGATTTATGATCAAATCTTAATTAACAGGTTCTGTACACGAATATGTTATTCATTTAATAAATATTTTAGTTAAACTACAATTGCGTCGTTTGATTTTTATTAGTTACACACCAATAGTTTTTATACGATAAATAGCGTAGTGTTAAAAATATAATTATTATCTTGAATCTGTTATTATATAACATTAAACTATTTTTGTTTTTTTTTTCATTCTTAATTTAATGTGACCTAAAAATATAACGTGTATTTTATTTATTATGTATTCCTTCTTTTCAGATTTCCTTTTTATTTTATTTTTGCATGCAACAATGATATATTAAATGTAAACTTATCAAGATAATAAATATATTAATTGTAAACGAAAAATATGACAAATAATAAATTTACATTTTTCCTGAAATGTGTAATGTGAAAATATTATTTTAAGTCAATTTACACACACAAGTGCATGTATATATATATATATATATATGCGTGTGTGTGTGTGATTCTTTTTAAATGGTAACAAATTTGACGTCAAATCGATTAATACATTTAATACACAAATTTATACTTTATTAGTAATAATGGTTTTATAGGTAAAATAAAATACAAACATGCATATTTTAACTAAATTAGGTTACATTATGAGATTTAAATAATTAATCATTCAGTTTAAATTTAATATATATATATATATATATATAAATATGTGCATGTATATATATATATATATATATATATATATATATATATCACAGACAAAGTTCGACTTTTCCTAGTCAAAGTCTTACTTTGCCCGGTCGCCGTCAGCCAAAGTCCGAAGAAGAACCTCTACTCAGATGTATACCTGCGCTTGGCCTCGACAAAAAAGGGTGAAGATGATGGTAAAGATGAAGATGAGGATGAAGGTGAGGGTGAAGGCGTGAGTGAAAGTAATCTAATTTTAATTTTATAAATCAAGATATACTGACTAGTCAAAGTCGGACTTTTGCCAACAATATATATATATGTGTGTGTGTGTGTAAAAGTTATATAAAAATATGTAAAATGGCTTAATACTGATCAGGTTCTCATAAATAATTATACTTTTAAGAGTACATTACTTAATTTAAATATATGTATTTAGTTTATCTCTTGGAATATTCATAAAAATATTTTATTTTTATCATTGATATTATTGTTATGTAAATTAATAATTGTAAGTAATTTTATTAATAAAAAATTAATTTAAAGAAGTAAGAATATTTCAGTTCTACTTAAGCTATCAGAATTTAAATTTCTTTCCATTAATACACACTTATTCGCATAATTATACATAAACAGACTAACTCGATTATAACGAGCTCTACGGGATCGACATTATTTTTTCTTATATTTGTATATCTATTTAGATATTATCATCTTCTCTATAAAATATAAAAGAATAGTTGTAAACGTTAGATAGCACCGCATAATGAAACAACAATATAAATATAAAATTAAAATAAATGTTTTAAAACTAGAAATAATACAAATATATTTATCGTTTTATTTAATAAATAGAGACACATTTAGCTTTAATAATTACAAGTTTCTAATGAAAATAATAAGAATATAGGACGTATAAACACTTTTTTACTTTGATTTCTACCCAGGACGTTATTTTTTATGAGTTCATTTTCGAAAAAATAAGATTCACCGCCAATTATATAGAGAATAAGATTCTTAAAAAACATAATTTTTTTCCAATACATCAGTTTAAAAGTAAATATTTATGTGGAAATATGCATGGCTGAAATTCTTATAAACATTTTCTCACTTTATCCATATCACTAATGCTATATTCATTATATCCGTGCTTTCTATAACAGATTTTTACTATTTGTATATATATATATATATATATAAACTTTCATTTATTCATTTTGAAACGATCACGTGCTACTTAATAATCACTATTAAATGAAATATTTCTCAAAATGTACATAAAATAGACCAAACACCAAATGTATGATAAAAACGTTTCAATCATGTATTATTAAATAAAACATCATAAATTTTATTTTATAAAAAAGATATATAATCTTAGGAAAAAAAATTTAGAACAAATTTTCATATATTAACTTTTATCTAAACATTAACCCCATAAAATTCGTTACACATTTGCCTGAGCTTATAAATGATTATCGATATCACCTCTGACATGGTCAAACGGTGACATAATAATTATCTACACGTTATGCGTACGTTGCATAAGTAAATAATAATCGCTGTAGCATGTACTTCACAACACGTTTAAATCTTCCTATTGAATTTTATATTTTTTTAGCAAAAAGTTGTATTCACGTAAAAGCAATTTTCTTACGACCCAATTACTGAGAAAAAGCGTGATACAGATATTATTATGATTCACTAATTAGGTTATGTGTAGTGAGAAACATGGTGATTAAATTAATTTAAGTGTAGTAATTCATAACACGCAGATAGAATATCATTCATTGGAAAACAGAAGGAGTTATTACAAATATCTAGTTCAAATGCTTATATATTTTTTTATTTCTGGTCCGATGGTTTTTTATTAGTAAATATAGTAGAAAAAAGAGGGCAAAATTTATTATTATTTTAACTTGTAATCCAAATTATTAAATGGTTTTTTCAAATAGAAACAAAAATATATTACCCAATTACTATTTCTTATAATTATTTTTTAATAATTATACAACAATGTCTTGCAAATTAAAATTATTAATAACATACGTTTTTTTTAAATTTTATTTATTTTTATTCGAAAAATTATATATTATTATATATTATAACTATATATATAAAACGTTTAATATTATTTAATAGTATATTATATTTATCGTGTTGTAATTGATATTATTAAACAAACGAAATGAATTAAAAGTGAATTAATGGTTTTTTAGTACATTTTTACTTTATTAATTTATTTTTTAATATAATTTCAATAGTAAATAACTAAAAAATGTAACACAAATTTGATCACTTAAACAAACGACACATCTGGAAAATATTATAGTTTACGAAATCCTTTGACACTATTTCTTTAACTGTAATATCATTTTAAATTAAGTTTTTCAATTTTATTTAAAAAAAAAATCATTATGAAAATTTAAATTGAAACTTTAACTCTCATAATACTGTTATATTCTGGAGTATTTTGTGAATTTATTCGCTAAAAATGCAATTTTATTTTTGTCACTTGTAACTTTTCTTCCAAATATATATATATATATATATATATATATATATATATATATATATATATAGATAGAGATTTTAATAAAAAGATTTATTTTTTTACATACTTTACAATTCGAACTCTTAAGAATATACTTCTACAGATATTTGTTATCAATCTAAATTTTACAAAAGCTGTAGACTTTTTATCGTCCAGCGAGTTCAACTAAAGAAAAAGGTAACATATTTTTTGGCAAATATAAAAAGATATATAGCCAACTAGTCATTAACTAGCTACTTTGAGTTATTCAGTTTTTTTATTCGATTGAAGCAAAAAAATTTCCAATATGTACATTGAATAGTTTAGTTGATTTCTAATATTTTTATAAAATATATTTTATCTCTTCATAACCTGTACATAAAACATTAAACACATTTTTATTCAAAACGTATATTTTAGCCTGATTGGCAAATATTTCAAAAAATAATAATCCAATCAATCCGAAAGTTCCCATATATAAAACAAAGTAGTTGGTTTTATCATATCAACTATGAAAAGTATGTCTGTCATAGTTTTTGTTAATTACAAGAAAACAAGACTAATTTTGATATAAAAATCGATATTTTTTTACAAAAAACATTGTTATTTTTTTAATATGTTTTTCAATTGTATTTATTTGATAACAAAACTCATATGAAATAAGAATCTGTTTTCGTTAATATTTTTGTTTTGAATGATCAGAAGTGTAGATAACATTTTGTGCGAGTCATGCATTGCAAATAACAAATGCGCTTCGATTTACATATAAGTGCAATATATATATATATATATATATATATATATATATATATATATATATATATATATTAATGATAAATAACAATATCTGTAAATTTTTCAGTTGGTTCAACAAACAGTGTATAAATAAATATAAACAATTATATAAAAATATATTTGGTATTACTAACTACTGAGAACTTTAGTTTTTAAAAATAACCCTCACATATATAAAAGTATGTATGTGTTGCAGTTCAATTCAATAATAAAAATATGTACGTGTAGTGGTTCAATGAAATAATTAAAAAAATTACTGAAAAAAGTGTACATTAAATATATACCACCAAAATTTCATTTAAAATTATAATATATAGTTGTTATTAATAAATTACTTTCTTTTAGCAAAATTCTCAGTATAAATCAAAATATCCTGAAAATGATAACATACAAAGGATTAATAAATCATTCGTTAATTGTTTTTTTACTTCGTAATAAGGCTTTGACAGCTGTACGAATTCTAATTATTATAGTAACATTTAAATTATTCAATTCATTGTACATATTTATAAGTGACTTATTTTGTAGACAATATAATCTTGAATTATATTATGACTAATTTGATTTGTTTCAAATTTAAACATGAACGTAATTAATTATTTAGACTTGTGTCAAAAGTTAATATAAAAAGTGTAGCGATATCGTTGACCGACTTATTCACCTACAGTTTGCTAGACTAAAAAAGTTCAATGTAATTATTGAATGCACCAGTCACCACACATTCATTCTCATTTATCACTTCGTAGTAAAAATGTATTTCATGACGTGTGTGTATATTTTTTTTTCTGTAATCGCCCTCAATAAATCACCGGAAGAACATTATAATATTTCAGGACTTATTAACATATAACACAACCCTTTTTTGTTAAATTTAGGTCAAGCTAACATAAAATACTGTTCGTTTGTAATATAGAACACGCATTGCAATTCATGTTGGTTTAAAAAAGCATCTATGAAACCACTTTCAAAGAAAATGAATCACTTTATTATAGGTCCCAATTTTTTCAATGGTTCTTGTTAAAAATAGACGCGTTATTGTTCATTTTCACTGATTTCTGTGTTATACCAATCGTGCACCCTAATCTACTGCGTTAATTATACGTTACGCAAAATTTATACTTACATTTTTTATGATGATGACTAACAATTATTTTGCGCGTTTGTAAACATTTTATGTTATTATTTCCATACTGATTATTAGTTTAATTAGAACTTAAAGTACTTTTTCATGTATTTCAAGAATCTAATTGATATAAATCAAATATACAGTTTAAAAGATATACATATATATATATATATATATATAGAAAAACTTCTAAGAATGTATGAAACATATTTCATTACAACTTATTAAAAAAATAGTTCCTACGTTTGATATTTTTAAATTGCATAACATTAAAATACAAAGGATAATTTACACTTTTATAAAGTGTATATCCAAATAAATATTAACTGTATACAATACTTATTTTCATTCAATATACAAATAATTTTAAATAATAATGTCTATATATAAAATTGTAATTATGCATTATAATATTACTGAAACATAAATAAATAAATATATATATATATATATATATATATATATATATATACATATATATATATATATATATACACACAGGTATATCATGAAATATATCTGACAATCATCAGAGATAGGGATTCTAGTAAAAAAATATCAAGGTTTGTTTAATTAATAATGAAACAATTAGTTTTAATTCGCAATAAAAAGCAAATTTCCTGTTATAGTTCGGCTGGTTTTATCTAAACTTCATTGCTAGATGAACCTTTATAAAATTATAATGAAAATTAATTATAGTCAAAATCGATCGCTGTTGTAAATAGAAGACTTATTGTACGACTTAATTGTTTTTAGGAGTGCTGATAATAACACACAATTAAATCTAGTCATGTATATAACTACTTCCTGTATTATATTTTCTCCACTAGTTTTATAAATTTATTTTTTTACATAACTTTAATATTTGAATAATAGTTTTTTAAACTGTTAGCTAAAAAACTTTAAATCACTTTAAAACTTTAAAAAACTGAACTGTTAACGATTGTTAAATATTTAAAAATATAATAAAATCAAATTAAAATATTTTTTTTATAAAACATTTTGTCTGACTAACAATATATTGTGAGAATTATGAATATGTAATTAAACATTATATATATATATATATATATATATATATATATATATATATATATATATATATAGACATATATGTATACATATATGTATACATATATGTATATATATATATATCTATAAATATGTATACATATATATGTATATATATATATACATATATATATATATATATATATATATATATATATATATATATATATATATATATTTATGATAGTATATATTTATATATGTCATAACAATTTAAATTGTCTTTTCAGCTCTTACCGAATACTTTGATATTTAGAAATAAAAAATTAAATTATTTCAGTTCTTATTTGTATAATTTTTAAAATTATATATATATATATATATATATATATATATATATATATATATATACAAATTTGATATTGTGATAGAATAAAGTAGAAATTATTGGCAGCTTAAAGTAAGAAGGAAAGTTAAAAGTAAATATTAAAATATAAAAAAAATAAAGATTAATATTTAACAGTCAATAAGTATAATTCATTTTTTATTTATGACTATATTGTTTATAAGGAAATTTAATTGGTATTTTATTTTATATATGAATTTTTATATAATAATTTATTTACTTATTTGCGTTCTAATGAAAAGATACTTTTAAGACAAATACATTTCATTTATTAAGTAATATTTAATGCTATTTTTTATAAATCTCCATCAAACATTTTTCTGTAGGAGTAATTAAGAACATCGATATGTTTAACAAATACTGAAATGTATTTAAACGTATGTTGAAATATTTTCTTATCGTGGGGCAGATAGATATTAATTGAATATACGTCTTATTAACGATTTTATTACATAATAATATATGTAGTTTTCCGTAGATTGGTTAACAAGCTCGTGCCGATCGATATAAATTGTTGAAAATTTCCATATTTACGCGTATCGTGTTTACACAGAGATCAATCTTAGTAGGTCGCACACGACGCCGACGACGTCTTCTGGTATAGGAAGGTGCAAGGCCTGTGGTACCGACCCGGAATAACAAACACAGTCGTTCATGCTGTATAGTTCGTGTCAACTCTAACGTCGTGTAAATATTGCCAAAACAAATTTGCACACAAAATTACATACAGCATATATTTACATAAATATATATATATATATATATATATATATATATATATCTATTTATATATATATAGATATATATATATATATATATATATATATATATATCGATAACAAAAATAAACATTCAAATAATAAAACATAAATAAATATATATATATAACAATAATTTCAAATAAACCTCATATTCACATTTTTCAATTCGTTCTTCAATTTACATTCATATATTTGAAATTTTAAACAAATACTTAAATTATAAAGAGATTAATAATGACTGATTAAACTGTAATCAAGTTTTTTATTAGTTAAGATTTATTAAAAAAATTTTTCGGGTATACTATTATAAATAAAATTAATTACAACTCCTTTTATTACATAATTAAATTTTCAAACAGTACAAAATTGTGTCGTGTTATCAGTGCAAAATATTATAAATTGCAGAAATATAAATTAAATTATATATTTATTTTTATTCAATTTTCAATGTTTTTTTTGTGTTTACATCTATTAAATTCCAAACGAAAGAGAAAAAATGTATTTAAAATTATAAGATGAATTGAATTATTAAATATCTGTGATAAAATTCAGAATTAATTTGTTTTTTACAAAAAAGGAAAATTTTATTTTAATTATATATATATATATATATATATATATATATGTGTGTGTGTGTCTGTGTGTGTGTAAGTGCATACGTACAACTAACTACATATGAATGTATGTACATAGGCATGCAAGTAAATATTTGCACAAATAACATTTTCTTATTAGGTCAAGGGCAACAAATTGTTGCATTCTTTTAAATACTTTTTCAGTATTTTTTGTTTTCCTGTTAGCTTACTGGCTTCAAACTGATTATGCAACACTTTTTAGTTTAGAAACATGCTCCTTTTTAATTATGTATATATATTATATATATATATATATATATATATGTATATATATATATATATATATATATATATATATATATATATATATATATATATATATATATATATGTATATAACTTCAAGAAAATTCCTCAACATTTTATCATTTCTTTACGAGAATTCACGTTGTTTTCAGTAATTATTTCCACAAATTACTCCTCTTATCATTGAAGTTTTTATTCACTTATTAATTTAAAAAATTAAATTTATATACAATTATATGGTATGGATTTATAAATTTACATTTAAAAATCGAATTAACTTCCTATCCCATATCAAACTATATATATATATATATATATACGAGTATATATTAATTACTAACAACTATTCGTATGAATTCCTATAATACGTTATACTTATTTTTATTACTATTTTAGTTGCAAATATAATGTTTTATCTAGTTATTTAAGAAAAGCTCGTCTAATTGACACCATTGTCCAAAACGTATTTTTTAATTCTTGTTTTCTTAATGCTTTTAAACACACTCTGTGCTCGCAACTGATTTTAAGAAAATAACAAAAATCATGAAGTATAGGGTTAATAAAAATTGAAAAATATAATTTTAAAACACTATAATTATTAGTGAGCATTTTCAATTATTTGTTTAGACTTGTTAAAGAATTAATATACGATTTTTTTAAAAAAATAAGTATGTTATATTCCTAACTATATAATTTATTCGTGTATTCATATATTAATTATTTAAATATTCTAATGAAGTAACTAACTTTTTCTTTTATATATAAAATTGAATATAAGTTTACCTGTTAACTTTAACAATTGAAAATAAGTTGAATTTTGTTACTAGAAATAGTATAAAAAAATATTTAAAAAAAATATTATAAATAAAAATGATACATTAGTCAAATTTCACATAATAACAAAAGTTATTATTTTATTTCTTAGAAAAAAGTTACTCATAGTTGGCACAGACTATTGCATGAAGTTAATTAATATGTATGAGAAGAATTTAATTCCTATTATTTTTTCTAACTGTTGAAATATAAGTTCAAATGTTTTGACTTTAATTATAATTTCGTGTACTCATTTGTATTCCGGCACTTTTATCAACAGTTGAAATGGATACAGTTTAAACAACCAAGATCTAAGTTATTTTTCTGTTCTTTCAATCAGAAACTATTATTAAGTACCTCCTTAATATTTATTTATTTTGCAAGCAATTATTTTTGTATCAGTTACATGTTATTCAAATGAATGTGTACAAATATATTTCAAATAGTTTACTTTAAATTCATGACTGTTTAAATTATTAAATAAAGCTTGATAAAAAGCTTGACTAAATATATTAAAAAATATTCATAATTTAAAAATAATAACACAAAAATAATAATTACAAGATAACAATAATTTCTAGATAAAAATTTAAGAAAAAATTTCGAATATATAAATAAAAATATTTTACAAAATCATTATATAATTTCACGTAAACAGATCTGTTTAGATTGAATCAGTATAACTAATTCAAATTCAATGGATTTGTTTAATAAAAAAAACTATTATCTGAACTAAAAGTAATAACATAATCATTAGCCAACCATATTTCAACATTATGATTTTTGAACATATTTAAAAAACAACTCATTTTTATTTACAAGAATTTGAATAAATTAAATGTGTAAAATGGTAATAAAAAAATCCCACAAAAATTCTACAATTATCGCTTAACGATTTCTTGACATGCATGGAAAAAAAATAATTTGAAATGTAGACTAACCGGAATAAATTTTCATAATCTCAATATTTGTACGTAATAAGATGCAAAATGCAGGTTTTATATCTGTATTTGAAATGCATGATATATATATAGTAAGGTGGTTTAAAAACATGAACTTATTGCTTACAATCTGTGTCAAGAATATTGAATATAATTATTGCCTGTGATTTTATAAGAAACTGATACATAATAATATGAAATTAAATTCTCTAGGTTGATACTCTTATCATAAATCCTTGAATCAACATTAATTAAAAATTATTTTAATTTCATTAGAATATTTATATATATATATATATATATATATATATATATAAGTATTTTTATATTAAATAGGAAACCCCTCTTTCTTTATAACAATATATTACTATAATAATTAATATAATCACGTCATATGAACATAAAGTAAAACATGTCATTCAATATATTACTTATAATAAACAGCTTTTGCTACAAGAAAAATATTACTTATAATTTTTTGGGTAAATTATAAAACAGCGAATTCCATTTACAAAATATCTATATATGTTTTTTAGTTATAAACATTTATTACATATTGTCTTTTACAAGAGTGTCTTTTTTAAATATTTTATTTATAGTTTACTAATTATTTACATAGTATCTTTAGAATAGTAATTGTTTTTATACCCATGTAATGAATTACACATTTTTTTATTTGTAGGAAGTAATTCTATTAAACTTTTATTTTATCGTCAACAATCTGATACATTTATCTTGTCTTTTGGTATCTATACCTTTTACACGCAACAGGGATCAATGTACTCTAACTCCTTTGTCTTTTACTTAGCAATGAATTCTTGCTGGTTTTCTATTACTGTAAATAATCAGATAATAAAAACACCACAAACATTATTTTAAAAGTGTTATAAGTTACTTCCTTAATTCTTGAACAAGAGCTTTTAATAAATAATAATTTTTTTTTAATTTTTCCAGAAAGTTCGAGTAACACAATTAATGTTTCTATTCTATTTAACAACACTTATCATTATAATCATTATTTAATAAAAAAAATCTAATATTTTTAAAACACTCGCATATATTTCTAAAAGTAAATATTTTCAACTTACATAATTTTTAAGTACTGAAAATCAGAAAATATGAATAAAATTTTCGTTGTTATATATTTTTGTATATTTAAATAAAAATATCGATAACAAAAAAATATAAGCATAAATAATTAAAAATATAAAAATTAAGTTTTTGATATAGTTTCAAAATTCAATTAATTTTTATAGAACGCAAAATCAAAATTTTTGAAATGTGTTGAGAGAAACATAATATGAATTCAATTTTAGTTAAGAATAGATAAATAAGAACTCAATATATAAACGTTAACTATGTTAAATTGAATTAATTTCTAATTTAATATTGTATATAATTTCACTCTCTAATCTAATACACTTCGATTAAGAATATATTTAATTTGTACTATATTAATTTATAGTAAAAAAAATTAATTAATTATAGTCTTTTATAAAAATGAACAAATCAGTTTTTATTCTCCAATTTTTATATAAAAAATCCTATCAAAATGTTCAATAATTAATTAATGATCATATGATAATTATATTAAGATAGTATTTTTATGGTGACGTTATCATCCTCACAGGTCTACCTTACAGGAAAACTTGAAGGAATTTTCTATATATATTAGCGTTTTGCGGGTAATGGTATTACCATCGAAATGGGAATAAAATATAATTATAATAATTAGTAATAAATTATTGACCATTTTAATTAGAAAAAATCTGTTTTTATAGAAGTAGAAAGAGGTATTCATTCAAGATAAATTGTTCTTATATAATTGTACATTATTCCGGTATTATATATATATATATATATATATATATATATATATATATATATATATTGACATAGATATTAGAATATATACGATATATCACTAAAATATATCTACTATAAATTATTCCAATACTTTTTAGTTTTATAATTAAATACAAACATATGGACACACACCATTGTTTCATACTCCTTTACTTCAGAAAAAAATGTAATTAATAATGTAGACATTGATTTACATTTACGTAGCATGAAAGAATATGTACAATAAAAAATATCTTAGGTCATAAATATACACAAATCTTACACACACACGCATATATATATATATATATATATACATACACTTTGTAACAGATATTATTAATTAATATGAAAAATAAATAAAGAATTATATATTGAATTTATTATTATAAATAAAGGTGCTTTTACACTTCTTGTTTTCTGTAATCTGATTAGGTTTCTGATTATTATTCAAGCCTTAATAGCTAGAAATGAAACACTGTATAAATATTTAAAATGATATATGTATATATGAACACATATACATGTTCTTATAAGAGTATATGTGTTTTCGTCAGATTAGGTACATAAAAGTACATAACATTTCTATTAAAAAATTTATTGAATTATGCAGGTACATTACACTACACTATACACCTCCATTTACACGCATGAACAAATTTATACGAATGCATTTATGTAAGAACATATTTAAATAAATATGTGTATATTTCCATATACATATATATATATATATATATATATATATATATATATATATAATTTAGAATAAATTCGTCATTTAAATACACTTTAGTAACATACATTAAATGAAATAATTAGGAAAAAAAAAACATAAAATTTTCGATAAGGTTAATATTTTAATCATAGATGTTATATTTGATTTAAAAAACCAATTAAAAAGCCATATTAATCTGCTTTACATTTTTCTTAATAAGTCATTTATAAAACATCTTAAATGATCATAAAAATACAATTATTCTCCTCTATTTTTATTCATTTTAATAAAATACACATTTTACAAATGTTTTCATATCATGAACACATACGAAAAATAATTTTTGGCGCAGTGGCCTTGTAATTCGTTTGCCTTATAACACAATTTATTTAGTAATCTGTATTTAAAAATGTTAAATGTAAATTACGGTTAAGATCTACATCCATTTTCTCGAAACGAGATATTACAAGTATTCAGTTGTTGTTATTAGTTGAAAACAAATACGATACCGATATTTAAAGTATATTTTTTAAAATATATGTTATTATTAATTTATATATTTAATAGATACATTGAATGAAATTATTATACCTTTTACTTTGGTAGGAAATATTAGTACAATTATTTGATTATATTAACAAGAAAAGAATGATCAGCCAAGTTATTTTTTAATTTGCTTTTAGGAATTTTTGTAAGTTATAATATTTTAATTCTTTGTTTTCATACCTGTGGCCCATTTTTGTATTGTTTTCTTTCTCCATATTCCATTACGACAGGTTTCGGTTTTTGTCCCATCTTTAGTTGACTTGATATTACGTCATCTTCAGGTAACTTAATCGGAACACCAAGCTACGTGAAAATAGCACAAATGCCAAAACCAACAATTGTTATTTCTTTTTTATGTAAGTTTCATTGACAATTCATATAAAAATACATTTATATTATATTGAATGCACTGTAATTTATCTATTTTATTTTCTCCTTTCTCTCTTTATGTATATATATATATATACACATACATATATATATATGTATATATATATATATATATATATATATATGTATATTTCAATGTGTGTATATGTAATAATGCATTTCTATCGTGCATTTCTAATTCCACTTTTCATTTCCAACATACTTTGAATATAACAAAAAAATTAACTAAAAACTAAAATAATATTTCTATAATATAATCAGATACAAAAATAAAATCATCATTAAGTAATAATTAATTATCGAAGTGTTTATGCACTTTTAAAATCATTACGATCCTGGTTGTTAAAACCTATTATCTTATATATATATATATATATATATATATATATATATATATATATATGTATATATATATATATACACTTTTATACATATGATATTGTTCTAAATATGGAATAACACGAAATAGAATTTGAACTATTGTGTATTTATCTATATCAATAAACTATGAATATTTACTATTAAAATATATATAAACTCAAATAATCGCTATTTCAATTATTACAATAATCGGCTAATATTTTAAGTAGGAAATATTTATTTGTGAAATATCATTTTTCATTTTAATAAATATTGAAACAAAATAATTTGATTTTAAAGAAATAATTTTTTTTCATTTATAATTTGAAAATGTTATTAAACTTCATATTTTTGTGTTTTAATTATTTTTTTAGTACAACTTCAATGTCTTCTCTAATATTGTTCATTTTAAAACTTAAAACAAATTGTATGCTTCTTGTCAAGTACAAAAACAATTAATATTATTACAGTACACAAAAAATTTTCTATATTTTTATATTTCAGTTTATATATTACACATATATAATGTACAAGTAGATAAACATACATACACACACATGTATGTATATATATACCTTGTTTTTTTTCAAAAAAAACACACGCAATTAATAAACAAATAAATTAAATAAATGATTTAGTTCAATAAAAGTTTATTTAAGGTTAATTATTATTAGAAAGTATAATTTTGAAGAAAAGATAATAAACTTATGATAGAGGGAGTTATAATTGTTCTACTATTGTAATTTGGCTAACCTTCATTGTGAAGGTTTGATTAAGTAGTTCGACAAACTTTTAATTTTGAATACAAATAATTTTCAGTTGTAAGAAATGAATAAGAACAGCAGGTAAAAATGACTTATCTCACGTCGCCATCCCCCTAACGCCGAGGTCACGTGCGATAAGCGTCGCGGCAGAGTCCGTAAATCACGCCGTCGTACGCTTGCACTGACCTCGGCTTTACCATAAAAACATTCGAAATCAAACAGTTGCCACACGACGTAGAATGTACTTAAAATAGAATTTAGATTCGTTGTGTTTCATTCCTGTACTCCTTAAAATAATACATATTTAATCACTTACGCAATATAAAAGTCATTATGATGTATTAATTACCATAAGATATAGATTTGCATCCATTTTCAAGAATAGATATTATTCGAAACATGACGGGGATGTTAAATTACTTGTTGATCAATATTTAAAACATAAGTTTAACAAGTAGGCCGAAATTTGAATAACGCATAACTAATAACAGGGGTTGTTGTTATATGAAAAAGCATTGTACGTTAAAATAAAAAGTCTGGATAAAATATTCTGAAACATTGTTCTGACTAACGTTTAGATCATTTTTCATAATATAATACACGTTTATTGTAAAATGTTACGTAACATTTAGAATAAATTATAAAAAATGTATATAATAATCTGTACATAATAAGAATATTATGACTATTTTAACCAGAAATATAATACACACTTATGCCAAAGACATATGCGTACGTATATTGATTAGTAATTGGATAGATTATTTGAATATCAAAAATATCTTTCAAAAAGCAATCGTGTAAATAAAAGAAACTATAAAATATGATCAATACTTTTAATTGGTGTATAATTAGTTATTTCAAATTTCTCTAATGAATAATTTAATACATATACATATATATATATATATATATATATATATATATATATATATATATATATATATGGAAAATCAATGAATAATTAGACATTTGTAGTGACCTCGATGGAAAGCTGAATAATCAAACTATATTTGAAGCTATATAAACTAAACTCCTTATTGAAAATTAGCTGTCAAAGTACCTTAAAACCCCAAATAACTAACTAACTAGCTAACTTATTAAAAATAGTTTATTTACTTTAAAATATTGAAGTGTATTTCAAAATGAGGAAAATAATACTAGTTTTTACACATAAGAGAACATATTGAAAATAAATATAGTTTAATTACATTTAGTATTTGTTATAATCTTTACTGATTATTTCAAAACACCTACAATTATATTAAAAAATAAAATGTTAAAATATAATCAAATTGAACTTGCATGCTAGGCATAGATCAAATTATTTATCAATTTTTTTTTACGAAAATAGATTATTAATACTTTTAATATAAATGGTATTGTTTGTACCAAATAAAAATATTTAATTATTATAACATAACAATAATACATAATATTAATTTTAATCAAATTATATATATATATATAAGTATATATAAAAAATTAATCATGATGACATTTCTGGTTAATTATGTAAGTAGTGTCGAAAAGTTAATATCAATTAAGAACATTGAGGCGTAAGTACAAAACAAATATAAAAGTAAAAGTACTGCAAACTGTAATAAAATGTAAATTAGCTTACATTGTTTTATATTGTTTTGTCAACATTTGACACCAAAATCGTTTACAGATTATTCCAGATGGCGTGCGTCAAATATGAAATTATATTCGGTTTCAGCACATGCAATGTTTGCATGAAAACAACGGACACGTGGTTGTCTTTTCATTCATGAAAATTAAGCACATAGAAAAGAATGTAAAATTAAACGCACATACCTTAAAAGTTTTATATGACGATACGACATAAGACGCGCCATCCTCAAGTTCATCGAGTCGAAATTTTCTGTCTCCGTCCATCGAGAAGATATACCTTGCACCTCGTGGCAAATCCATTCTTCCTGACAACTTATCGAGTAAATTTTCGAGAGTTCCGATATCGCGTCCAGGCTTAAACCTGAACTCGATACCGGGGAAGAACGGATCACCATTCTTGTAGAACGTAACCTTCCTCGCTCTCCAGTACGACAAATTACTATATCGACTTGTCGTGAGATCGACTCTAGATTTCGGCCTCGGTGGCGGAGGCATCGACGATGCCTCGCTGGCGTTATCCACCATCGCGATGGTGCCTGGACTCGCTGGTCTACTAGCATTCGTTCTCCAGTAACCGCCCGTACCACCGTTCGGTGCTGGATTCACACGCGGTACGTTATCACGGTCGTGTCTGTCGTCGTGAAAGTCATCATCGTCGTCGCTGTCGCCTGATTTGTTTTGCGCAGCGTTCGCATTGGATGTCGAACCACCACTAACATGGTTGGATTTGGCACCGTCGCGTGGCGCTGTCGGTGACTCGTCCGATATTGGTTCGCCGTTGGCGGCGCCAGTGCCGTTAGCGTCGCCATTGTGAACTGCGTCGTCATTATTCCCCGCCGTTTCTTCGTCGTTGTACTGTTCCATCCGACTTGAAGCACGAGATGGCGCTATAGATATCTATAGAGAGAAAAAAACACATTTTTAAAAAGCATGCGCAGACTTTTGTATTTATATTGAAACCCTAACCTAACATAGAATAACTATCCGTTAAACATTACCTTCTAGTCCGTCAGTGGTATTTCATCTAACAGGAAGTCATTTATTTTATCAAAACGTGTCTATTCAGTTTTATTTTTACGAAAAAATATATTTTCCTAAAAATATTTGCTTTCGTAACTGAAAATATATTTATTTTAAAATTTTAATATTAATGTAACAGATAAACATATTGTTTTGTTACGTATAAATTTGTAATCATTTAAGGATCAGGGTTCAATTAAGAAAAATAATTAATATGAAATATTTTCATCACTTCTTTAAACATCTCATCCTATATTCTAAAGATATAAAAATATGTCAGATAATGGCAATATTTAACAATCTTGCAGTTAACATACATTTTTAAGATCAGATATATTTTTAAAAACTACAGACACATACGCACACCTATACACACACACACACACACATATATATATATATATATATATATATAATAGTATATGAAACAAACATATTATTTAATATAGTCTTATCTCAAGTATATTTTTTTACTATCAAATTTTCCTTAAGGTTTTTTTTATACACTAGTTTATATAATATATTATCTCGTAATATATATATATATATATATATATATATATATATATATAAATATATATGTACATATATATATATATATATATATATATATATATATATATATATATATATATATAGCTAAAATACAAAAAAGTCAGCGGTAAAAAATATAGTAAAGAAAGTATAACCATTAAGAAGCTGATTAATTTGAAAATGATAGAAATAAGATGATTAAGAAGTATTTTAAAATCACCTGTAAATATAAACAGTCATACACGCATACATGTATATATATATATATATATATATATAAATACACATATGAGTCTAAGTCGAACTCATAATTTCTCAATTTTTAAAAAATATTTTTGAAAAAAATATTCATTTCATTATTGATAATGTAATTGAAAAATATTTATTAATTAAATATAAAAAATATTTGATTATTGATTAATACTTTAATCAATAATCAATAGTTATATTGATTATTCTTATAATTTGATTATTTAAATACAAAAATCTAGTCTACTAAAAGTACAATTTTTGTTAAATAATATTATTTTTTAAATAAGTAGGTAATTTCAAATATTTTCACTTAATAAATTCAAAAAATGAAAAAAATCTAAATTGTTACTATAAATACAACAAAATCATATTTTATAACTTAGCGCGCATATTTAATATTTAATTTAATTTATTTGTATAAGATACCTGTTGGATTAAATATCAATATAAATATATTAGTCACTGATAATTATTTATGGTATATAAAAATAGATATATTCTTATAACGTATCAGTGGTTCATATTTTATAAAAATTAGATAGTATATATATATATATATATATATATATATATATATATATAAACATATAATTCTCAGCCACTTTTATGTAAACATTCTTATATATCCAGAATATTCTTAAAAATATTATTATATTTCATATTTATATTAATTATTATAATATTGGAAATTATGTACTTTATATGAATCAATGTACTTTTGTATTAAAAGTAACCTTTTAAAAATACAATTTGTTTCTGTATATTGTACATTAATTTTTGTTATGCTATAGTTCATGAATAAAGAGTTATTAAATATTTTTAATTATATCGATATAAATATTTTGAAAATTTGCTTGAGAAATGAAACGTGTGTAATATAGTGTAATAGATACCTAATATAGTCTAATATTTCTGCTACAATATTTATAAAAATAAAAAAAATACTAAGATAGGGAAATCTGAGAATCATTAATTCTGCTAATATATATATATATATATTATGCTAGAAACAAAATAATCAAAAATTTAAGTAAATTCAATGTTTAAAGATTGATTAATTTTCAAGAAATTTGCGTGATGACAATATGATCTTATGTTAATACGTATATATGAATATTTATCACCTTCATTGTAGTTATTTTTAAATAAGTCACGAAATACGACAGACTGTTATATATAGCTAAGTAGATTTGGATTTGTATATAAATAAAAATAAGAAAATCACACTTTAGAGAAACCAAAGTCTAGATTTAATATAGTTGAAATTCGCTATAAAGTTTATAAAAAGTACAAATATGAATGAATATATAGAATAACGTTGTAATCTAAATAGGAATATTAACACCCAAGAGAAAATGTATTTTACTATCAAATATATAAGACAAATATACAATAGAAATCTAAAGATTTTTACAACATTTACATACTCATTTTTTATGTTACAAACAAATGATATAATGAATATATATATATATATATATATATATATATATATATATATATATATATATATTCAAAATAATATCATATTCATATCAAAAGATTATTAATAATAAAGGGACTAATAAGTTAAACGCGTGTTTTGAAAGTGTACCACGTGCACTTAATCAACGCTCACACATCTACTTTAAGTTTGCATGTGAATGTTCTTTGTCGACGTAGGTGGTTAAGTGTTTAGGTCAGCTTGACCAGAAAAGTAGGGTAGCGTGATAAAACATTATAGGGTTATACAGGACGTGTTTTTCAACAATGAACGTCTAACAAATCTAATAATACCCTATAACTTATACACACAATATATATATATATATATATATATATATATATATATATATATATATACATATATATATATATATATATATATATATATATATATATTGTAAACAAAAATCATATATTTTTAATAATAGTATTACTTTTATAAAAATTATTAATTTCAAACACAACTATTATTCTTTCATATTTTACGCTCTGTTGAATATTTTTAAGATTAACAATAAACTATTAATTACACTCAAAAATCAAGGATTCTGTCGTGGACAATAATAAGACATGATTACATTTTTCAGTATAATTAAAAAAATGGTCAATAATAGCGTTGAAAAAAGGATCTTCATGAAATAATTCATGCATAATATATTTATAGTAATGAAATGTAATATTTTGATTGAACTGAATGGCACTAATTATATTTTTTAAAATATATTTTAAAAAATATAATTAGTAATATATAAAATGTATATAAAATATATTATATATATATATATATATATTATAAAATATATATTATAAAATATATTTTTTATAAAATATATTTTTTGTTCATCTTATAAAATATATTTTTTGTTCATACAAACCGTTATAGAACATTACTTTGATATCACAATGGTTGTAATTAAAATTTATATATATATATATATATATATATATATATTATAAAATAAATAAAATAAAAACAATTACAATTATCAAATGTATAATATATATATATATATATATATATATATATATATATATATATATATATATATATCAATAAATAACATTTTTTTTAATATATTGTGCTTTATTTTGGCGTTTTCATCACATTACAATTTCTATAACTAATAGTTCAATAATAATAGTTCATTTCATTAAAAAAGAAAGTTACTTATTATACATTATTAATTTTATTTTAAATTTCATTTATGTTAATATTGAAAGTTAAATATCATTACTAAAGAAAAAATATGTTTTTATTTTTTATATATAATTAATTCATTTATCTTGTGTGTTAATATTTATGCTATTATATAATCTCAGATCAAGTAATGAATTATTGAATGAAAAACAATTATAATAATTTACTTTAGATTCGGCAAAAATATTTTGTACTTATTAATTAATAAAATTTGGAATTGTATTTTTTATTGACATCACATTATAAAAATATTTTTTTGGTATAATTACAAAACATCTTTTATATTATACTTTTAATAACGAGGATAGGATAGGATACATCTTAAGGATAGATTTAAATGTAGTAAAGTATTCAATACCGATTTTAATAACACATTCAGTTTGAATTGAGAATAAATATAATAATTACTTGTAACTTCATGTAGTTATATTTCAACAAAGCACATACACACCAATAAAGCAAAATAAAAACACTCTGTAAATATTTTTTCTTGCTTTTCTTATTGATTAAAGTAGAGGAACACAGCCACGTTTTTTACATGTGTAAATTTTAAATCGTGTATGAAACACAAAGCATGGCACAGAAGATTTATTACGTCTTTATATTAGGTAACAAAATTTCAGGAAAATATAATTACTTTCTTTGTTTAATATACTTATTTAGTATATTAAAGAAAACAGTTGACTTGAATTAATTATTTGATGATTTTTAATATAATTAATTATTAGTTTCACCATTTTCTCTACATACTTTTTATCACAAAATTGTGTATTATTTTTTCATTGCTAAATTTAAAAATATTTTTAACCTCTTTATTTTCTTCTAAATAATATCGACATATATGAATATATACAAATATTCACATATATATATATATATATATATATATATATATATATATATATATATATATATATATATATATATATATATATATATCACAAAAATATGTCAAATCAATATAAAACAATTTTACATACAAAATTATTTTCAATGCAAAATCATTTAACATTTTGAAATAAAACAAATATGTTAATAATAAAAAAATAGTTTAATATTTCAGAATTATTGAAAGAATTAAAAAACTTGTAATCGAATCAAAAATATGTATTTAAAAAAGAAAATATCTTAAAACGATATGTATTTTATAATGGTGAAGTTCTTATTGAAGAGTAAAAAAAACATGTGGAATATTTCAATGATAAAGTCTAATGTTTGATAATGTGTCAATGATTAAGGCAATTTAATTAAATTTACAACGTCATTTTCATATTTGTTGGCACTGTAATTTTACTTTTATATTAATATTATTATAAAACCATATAAATTTACTTCGAGTTCAATTTAATCATTTTTTTGTACTTACCGATGATGATTTTATTATTAAAATATAATATTTATCATTTCCGATTCCAATTTGTGATTTATTAAAAGTGAAATAATCTCAAATGTAGAGTTTAGTTCACTTCACTTTATTTTCACTTGTTTATTGAAAGCTTTTTATTAAATAAAATGTAAATATTTTGTATAATACAGTAAATAGACTATTTAAAAGTCCAGACTTTTCAATACTCCTCAGTTTGAAGTGGATTGAGAAAAGTTAAGTTTATCCTGAACGTTAAGTGGCAAAAAAAGGAAGAGTAAGTGAAACAATTATGATTCTTAATAAAACGAAGAAATGACGAAGAAGAGAGACCATTTATTTACAAAATTAAATTATTTGAATCGGTATTTCATCTCGATAACTTGAGCACATTTATCGACCAATTTATATTCCTGAAGTTCAATCTTATTATTCTCATTTTTGAACTTTCAAAAAATATCAATTCAATCTTATTCATAAACACCTAGCTTCTACAACGTAATTTAAATCAAATACTTTCTTCAAAATAATTAACCGGTCGTAACATGTTGAACCCCAGCTTAATCTATCTCAAGTAATAGTAGAAATTTTAATAGAATTTTTATATTAATCATGAAAAAGAACGAAAGTAACCTCTTCAATAAACTACATAATTCAATTACAGTTTACACTATGGTTAAAAACTGATTGATACAAACGAATATTCTATCTCCACTAAGAATGAAATATCACGTATCAAAATATATAATGTTAAAATAAGTTTGAAAAAGAAAAAAATATTTTTTTTATAATATATATTACCTAAAATAAAATGTTCTTACATAAATACGGTTTTTATTGTTCTTAAATATGTCAATGGTTATTTAAGTAAAATTCGGTTTTATATTGATATTAAATGAATATTTAGTATTATATCATATAGATACATTATATTTAATATTTTATCGTTAAGTATCTTAAGTATTTTATCTTCAATGTATTGTAAGTTACATATTGTATACGTATATAAATTGATATGATTGATAAGATAAATTGATAAAAGCATACGAAAATTTCTTTTTTGAATATATTTTTTGCTTCTTCCTAGAAATATTAAATAATAACATTGATAAAAAATGTCTTTTATAGTCTAATTTCATTTCTGATAATATATATATATATATATATATATATATATATATATATATATATATATATATATATTACATTAGTAGATATGGAAATATGAATATCAAATAATTTATAAATATTTATGTATAAATACAAATGTTTGACAGAAAAATCAAATTAAAAAAAAATTAAGGGCTATTTTAACCCGTTTTAAATCTATGTCAAATAATAATATATGTATATATATATATATATATATATATATATATATATATATATATATATATATAAACCCGGAAGAAAAAAAATAAGGTTTTTAAATACTAATACCATGTCAACATTCAATAATTAATATACGATATATGAAAATTATGCGGTATTTTAAGGATGTTGTGAAAATATAAAGAAAAATGAATAACCTAATATATCCGTTGTGAATAATTCATTACATTTGCTTTAACGGTCAACGAACCATAAACAGTCTAACGTGGTTTGTTGTCCTCAATATTAAATATAAGAAAAATAGTTCACTCGTGTTTTTTATATAATAATATCTCATATATCGTTTTTAATGACATGTGATACATTATTTTTATATAATATCGAAGTTATTTTATGAATTAATACATTTATTTGTATCCAAATCTTGGTATATAAAGTTGATATTTTACCTCCTTTTTCACATTTAAGATGAAATTTGTTAAAAAAAAATAAAATTACTTTATCACGCAAGGTTTTAAATCACCTTGCTAATTATGATATCGTATATCCTTGAAACGATAAGGTTTAATGTCATTTAATTGTATATATTAATATATATATATATATATATATATATATATATATATATATATATATATATAGTTAATGTGTCAGATTAAAAATACGTAAATAATTCCAAATTATTACAAGTGAACAATATTACACACTACACATTTAACTTCAATTTAATATGGTTTTTATAAATAACAGCAAAAATCATTAAAATGTTGTTTTTATCTTTGTAATAAAAAAATTAACAATAGCAACACCAAAATCATTTAGGATCGAAAATGATAATTATTTTACAGGATATTTTTAAATAGGTTTTTGTTGAGTCACATGAATGTATTACTAATTATGTATTAATATTTAAATTAGATTTAAAAAAATATTCAACATTTAATTGCAGCAAGATATTAACACAATAATAAATGCTTAATTTTTATTGCAATGTTGAATACATTATAATCAATGATTTTTTTAATAATAACTTCTAATGACTTAATTTATGATCAATAGAAACGTATACAAATAATATATATATATATATATATATATATATATATATATATATATATATATATATATGGAAAGATAGAGAGAGAAATAAAAATGAATAAAATATAATAAACAGACGGTCATTAGCTTTCCACATTTGAAAAATTACTCTATTAGATGAGTTTGAAAATAACGTTTTAATTTTTAAAAATAGCAAATTTAAAAAGGAAAGCATAAAATTTTTATCACAGAACAGATCAATGTTTTGGTATATAATTAATGTTTCAGAAACATTAATTTTGTACTTACTTCGTGTAGACTACTGTTTTTTAATGATACAATTTACACATAATGCGTATTTTTATGTAAATACATGTGAATTGATTTTTCTACGGACTGTTTCTCATTCTTCTTTCATTTTTATAACTACGTACTTGTGTTTATACAAACGGCTTTTTATAGGTTGGCTACATGTACACAGTTTAATCCCTTTCTATCAATCTACTTCTCTCTCTCTCTCTTTTGACATGTATGTGTTTGTATAAATATATATATATATACATATATACATATACATATATATATATATATATATATACACATATTATACATGAAGTCAAAAAATGATAAATATTAAATTTTTAAAAAAATGTGATTTTCAACTAAATATTAAATAAATATTAATGTAAGGATTATACGTATGTTTTCAATAAATTTCTTTCATTTGTAAAACAGTTATATCCAAATAGAAGCTCTATTATGTAATTTTAAAGGCTAAAGTATATAAAAGGTTCTTCTCTCTTTTCTCTCTAATTTAAAAACGTATTTTTTTCAATTTGTTATTTTAAATTAAGTAAGTGTAATTGGACGGAGAAATTATATAAAATTAACATTATTATTAAATTTTTGATACTAATGTATAAATTTTATCTAAAACTCAATTTAAGATTTTATATTGAATATAATTATGATGTCTACAAAGATTAAAACTTTAATCTCAAAAATAATTAATTTGTAAATAAAAAAAAGATCGCTTTTGTCTACATATATGCACATACATAAATTCTGTAATTAAATATATATATATATATATATATATATATATATATATATATATATATATATGTATGTATTCTAAACAACATTCATCTGTCTAGGTGAACTGATGAATGAACATCCATCAAGGTTATTATTACACACGCAATATCAAAATTTCTTTTATATTGACAATATTCACTTTTATAATTTTCAATTGAGATGATATTTCTGACATATACTTTTCAAGAACAAACAACATGTTTGGATTAGCATAATAATGTTAAATAAACAATAAAAATTTCATAATCACTTTCAGTAGTTATAGAGAATTAATCACAACTTGAAAATAAATAAAACTCACAAGAATTTCAGTTTGATTAATTGTTGTAAGACTATCAATATTTAATTCAATTAGGTATATTTATATTATAAATATAATTCCTTTCTCGATTAAAATGTATAAAAGCTGCATATTCAAATACAAACCCACACAGCTATACACACAAATACATATATATATATATATATATATATATATATATATATATATATATATATATTTATATTTGTACATTTATATTTGTACAAATACAAACCCACACAGCTATACACACAAATACATATATATATATATATATATATATATATATATATATATATATATATATATATATATATATATATTTATATTTGTACATTTAAATGAAATTTTAAACACTTAAATGTTAATTATTGTACAAATAATGGCTTTATTTTAATTGATCATTCAATATGATTAAGACCACAAACTATCCATTTTTGAATAAGGAAAAACTTTTAATTCTTGATCTATTACTTATAGAATTGTCAACTAATGAACATTTTCCAAAATACTGTATTTTTACTTTAAAAAACAATCCTTAAATTTACTTAGTTCTTAATGGTTTTTATAAGATAAAACAATTTGTCTTTATATCAGAATCACTATTTATGAAATTAAATTTAAATAAATATTTCAATACGCATACATATATTTGAAAATAACAAGTCCGTCGTGACCATATTTAAAACTATGACATAGTCATTTCATTATTTTTATACAATTACTATAAAAAATGCAACATGCATTTAGTCACGTTTCTACCAATAATGAATCAACAATTTATGCTTGTTAAAAAGATTACAACGAAATGTTTCGATAAAACAATACACTACACAATAAATCACCCGATTTTCTGACATTATCATTGACAAAAAAATCTACGCCCCTATATTTTTTAAAATATTCTATACATTATATATATATATATATATATATATATATATATATATATATATAAAGAAGACTAAAAATACATGGATATTGATTGAATTACATATTCTAACAAAATTTATGTTATGAAATAAAACATTTACAAAGCAAATTTAATAAAAACAGGAAAATTAAAGCACTATTATACTTGAATTATATATTTTTTCAGAAATATTTTTGTATTTAAATATAATTTAGTTAAACATGTAAAATATTATCTAGTTATATATATATATATATATATATATATATATATATATATATATATATATATACATATATATGTACAAATATGTTTTTTAGTAATTTGCTTAATAAGATGAATACAACACTTTCAACACTATCATATATAAAGTGCTCGCTATCCGAGTGCTGCGGTCATCAACCTAATTCTATGCATATATATCAGTAATATAATGGAAATTTACATTTTAACTCCCAATCATAATAATAAGAAAAAATTATAAAATTAACGTTTAATCAGATTTATTATTGTAGTTTGTATTTGTCAATATCATTATGTACACTTATACATATATATATATATATATATATATATATATATATATATATAGTGTTCATTTCGAAATGAATTTATAATAAATTAAAATATAATTCCTTTTGAATATAACATAAATGTATAAAACACAACTGAGAATTTCAAATGTTAAGAATTAACTAAGTACATAAAAAAATTTATCCAAAAAACGGCGTAATTATATAACGACGTAAAAATATACATTTTATAAAGAATACAATTTATTTTACACACTAGTTATTGATAAATGAACAAATTCATTTATAAACGCATACATAAAATCTCAATAATTTAAAAGGGTATTTATAAAGATCAAATACATTTACAAAATGTATGAACCTAAAACTTAAATATTCATAAATTCATGCATTTATTAATATATATATATATATATATATATATATATATATATATATATATATATATATATTGTATATATGAATATGGGTGAATGAATTGATATTGTACGTGTATATAATTAAATTATTTGTTTATCGCAATGAAAATATTAAACAAAATATTAAAAAAACTGTTTTTAAAATTTGAACAATTTTCAAAAAATAATTGTAAATTAAAAATAAATGGTCATAAATACACAACACATACACACTTACACACACACACACATATATATATATATATATATATATATATATATATGCATATAGAGAAAAATAAATTTGAATTTTAATGTATATATATATATATATATATATATATATATATATATATATATAAATATGATTATCATGTAAAATTAATCAATATTTCGAAATGTGTAATATATAGTTTATAGTTGAAATAACACGCAGTATTTTGGATCTAAAATATTTCTACGTACACGTATTTTAAAAGACATGTAATGTACATTTTTTATAAATATAAGTAAAGAACTCACCATTGTATCTAAATTTAATTTTCACTCACACAAACTACACAATATTTACCATCAAACACCACGTGTAGTCTAAAGAGCACTTGTAAAACTATAAATAACGTTTTAAAATCCAATAAGAAGCTTTCAGCTTCTCATCCACGCAAGAGTCAGCTTTAAATTAATCACATATACTAGACTTCTCGTAAAAGCTCATTGACTCGTGGAACGAAACGCACGCAGTGTGCAGACGCATTGTGCTATGTTCGTCGTATAATAATCTCAACTTTTTAATACACGTCCATCCGTTTATTAGAACATGTCATATAAATTACATAAGTGTGAAACACACATATATATTCCTTTTTAACGATGCGGTCAAATGTCTCAACACTTGCTCGTTTCCGGGCTTTATATGAACTCCCGGAGCGGTTGAATTTGGATTCGTTACACGGATTGTATATCGGCGGTAGTGTCGCTACTTTAAACATCGGTTGTGGTATCGGTGATATAACTTGTTGCGCCACCAAGTATTGACTTTGCAGGCTTTGGCAACGACGCGCGCTTGTTTCATTGGCCAACGCCGAATGTCATTGACCAATCGTTGGCGCTGCCACGCCTGTACGGCCCGGATTCTCTCATTCCACGTTTGGCCTCTTTACGGCCCCCCTTATTGGATCGTTTCCGGCCTATCCGCCGTTGTGCTTTCTCTTTACCGCCCCACGTTTGTTAAATAGTAACACTTACTCTATGATGAGTGTTAATTCAAATAAGTGTAACTTATAACATATACCTACATAACAAAGAAATTGATTATTGTACACTCGCCGTTCTTTAGTACCATATATTTCATTCTTAAGTTTACTTATCACATACAATAACAATTTTTTATCATTTTTTAAATAAATTAAATATTTCCACTAACTTATCAATTTTATTTCTTTTTATATAAATGACCTTACAAGAAATATATATATATATACATATATATATATATATATATATATATATATATATATATATATATGTATATATATATATACAGATCCATGAGTTCATGAATATGTTTTCTTCCATTATTCATAATTTACTAATAGTAATTATTCCTAATGTAAATCAATGTCTTAATTTGCATAATTTATCCATTAATAACATTCATGTTTTCATAAAAAAGTAACATTTTGACATAAAAACGTCATATTTAACTTACACATCTAATGTTTCATATTAGAAAAAGATTAAAACTCACAAATAAAGTTAATAGTAAAGTTCAGTACAATATCCTTCTATATATCTCAGCTTGCATATAATAAAAAGATATTCATACATATTTCGTATTCAATACAATCAATTTCACCAGTCCGATTTTTATTGTAACAAATGTTTACCTTATACCAATGTTATTAATACAAAATCTGTATTTAAATCATGTTAATTTTATTTAATAATGCATATAAATGCATATTACGTAACGTATATTGTACTAAGACAAAAATATATGAAAATTCTAAAAGCCATGGCAATCAAGTAATTATTTACTTAGTTAAAAAATAAAATGAAAAAAAATTCTTTCACAAAAAATATGTAAGTTATCAGTTTCTATTAACTTACTAGAGAGATATTAAAATAACAGCTAGACGTAATCGTTACACTTGTTATTCCTTAATATTTATGTTGACACTTATATCTTGATACGAATAACTTTCTTAAATGGACAATCTACAAATCCTAAAAATTATTCAACAATATTAATATTCCAGAAGACGGATCGTAGCACATCCAAAAAAGATATATTAATAAATGTAACTGACGGAAATCAAATGAAATCTTTTAAAGTTTAATTTGTAATATAGGTGATGATTACACCCACCGACTAATCAATTAAAAAATATGAGTTTAATCAAAAGTATGTCTAGACAACTACATGAAATAATACAAAATATAATTAAAATTCTTCAGAAGTTTTATTTTTTACGTTGATAAATGAACTGTTATAAAAATAGAATACATTTGTAAACAAAATTCATTAATCAAATATTTCACAAAAAAATCTATTCAAATGAATTTTTTAATATTAAAATTGGATTTTAAATCATTAAAATTACCATTAATAGCTCATTCTGAAAAAAAGCCTTGAGTACATTTTTTAGAAATATGGTATTAATATTATTACTTATTTTTTGATTGCTTAACTGTTTACGAGTTATATAATCGGAATTTTATTTTTGTTATTATAATTTCGAATAGCTTTTCAACAACTTTTATAAAGTGCCTTTACTGAATAATATGAGATGGAATTCATTAACATACGATATAAGTTTTTATTAATAACAAAAGGTGATTACAGTAAAAAAAATAGAATTTATTAATATTCGTAACATTTCAAATAACTGAAATAAATTAAAACTTAATTTCTTCTTTCAATAAAGCTATTTTATGAAGTAAAATAAATTTAACTCTTACGACTAACATAAAGGCCAACATGTGATTATACTATCGTATTCAATGCAGTAAACAGTTTTGTTATATTAGCACCATTACATTCAGGCTGAATAAGGAAACATAAATTATAAATATCTTATTTTTCAGTGTATTTTATAGTGTTTACTTTACAAATTTTATTATGTATTTCTTGTTGCGTGTATAAAATTAAAAATGAAAAATTGTAATACGAAAAATAAGATGTTTATGAAATGTATACATAGAAACACGTAAATGATATATTTTAAAACTCATAATATATTACTCCATATGCATACCAATAGTAATTATAGTTTACTTTAAATTACTATTTTTCTATACAAAAATACATTTTAATATAAACACATTTTTTAATAATAATTTATCAGTATTTTTACTGACGTAAATATATTGAAGACAGTAACATTATTATGGGTTAAAATGGTGTAGTGCACGCATACCACACGACGCATAGCCTCTCGTACCCAATTCCTACTCTCACCTCCAAGTGGTTAACCCTAATAATCTGAGTAACCTCACTCAAGTTCGAATAACTTCGATGGCGAGAGGGGTCAGGGTTAGCGAGACCGGGAGAATGGTCGTTTAAATAGGGGGTTGGCCGTGGGGTTAGCAACCCCACCTCGTGAAACAACAAATATTAGTTAACCTGGAAATAAGCTTCAGACACTGGATAGATATAACGGCAAACAACCACTAATACGAAATTTCGATTTATAGACAATGTAGAGAAGGATACAGTAGTACTGTTGGGAATAAAGAACTGGAGAAGGTCTACGAGGGATAGAGATATATGGAAGAAGAAAATTGAAGGGATTAAGGCTCGATTTGAACTGTAGCGCCATCGAAGAAGAAGAAGAAACATTGTTAATATTTACATAACCTTTTTTTAAATCCAAATATCTATTTAAAAGCGAAATTAATTAATTATTATCTGCAAAAGCACGAAAAATTTTATTTTGTTAATTATAATATGGTTTACATATGGTGGCATACATATAATTGGCATATGATGGCATAGTATAATTTCAAAAGAATAAATATTTGATTTTAATGGAAATTTTAAAATTTATAAATTTCTTATATTATAAAAGAAAACAAGATAAAATTAGAAAGAAGCTATTGAAAAATAAAAGTGTGGGCTAAACCGTAGTTGGAAATTAATATCTTTGCTAGTTATTCCAATTACACGACGTACAAAAAGACGTTCCATAAGATAAATAGGAGTATATCATCTAAAAGCAAGGGCAAACAAAAGAAATAAAGAAAATCTAGCTAAATAATTATAAAAATTTCCAAAAAAAGTTATTATAATATCATAAAGATTTAAGACTTTAAAGAATAACTCGTGAATAATAACAAAAATAATAAAGAATATTTATCTTGCAAATGCTTATAGTCACAATCTAAAACAAATTAATTTTGAATTCTATAAAAAAGATAACATTTGATGTTATGAAATGTGCGCGAAAATGGAAAGATATACGAAAAAATATATTTCTGTGTAATTGTCAATATGTAAAAATATACTATTGTTTTATTCTTTTAAATTATTATTAGAAATAAATAGCTCTTAATAAACCATACTTTTCTTTAATTGTTTATTGAATGTCATCATTTAGTACATATGTATACTCAATGATGGCACGCACAGAAAATTATAAATTTAAAAAAAATTTGAAAACATCTTCTTTATTCAAAATATATTATTTTCTTGCTAAAATATATTAATACAGTAATTAGTTACATCTCATTTTTTACAAAAATAATAAACAATGAACTACTATGAGATCAAATTAAGGGAGTTATCAGAGACATATTTCCTACATATGATAAAAAACTTATGATTTCTTTTTATATATATATATATATATATATATATATATATATATATATATATATATATACATATATTAGGTGTGAGAATGTATGATATACACCAATTAAATTTAAGAATATTATAGCAGTTAAAATAATAATACGGTTAATATATACATATGTTTAGGCTAAATAAAAAACTATAAATAACACTTTATTATATATATATATATATGTGTGTGTGTGTGTGTGTGTGTGTATATTTATTGTTATCTGATTTACTAGTGTAACAGCATGCATACTAGTTTATATAGCAAAAAAAATGCTTCAATGTTTGATATAAATTCAACCTCGACATGTTCTTTAAAATATACATGACAAATTCGAATTATTTACAATATGTTAAAGTTCATATTTTATTTATTGCGAAACATATATTATTTGTTTTTGGAAATAATAATAAAACGCAAAAAGTGAATTAAGAAAAATAATTACCTTTTAACATTTTATTATTAAATTTCGCAAATGATTTTAAATAATATATATTTAAAGTTATAATATATATTTAATATAATTATAACTTTAACTATTTATAATATATATTCAATTGGTAAACTAAGTGAATTATTTATAAATAATATTTAATTCAAAATAAATTATCATTGTTTATGTTCCAGTCACATGGATAACTGAAATAAAATTTAATTTATATTTTTTTAATCATTTTCTTTGATAATAATAATAATATGGTCTATTTTGTATATTTATAAATTGATAGAATGAAGATATATTCATTCCAAAAACAAATTAAAATGTGTTAAAATTCTTACTTAATGATATTATATTACATAATGTTAATCAATGGTGCTATTTATTTATATCAATTACAAAATGCATTAAGTATTGACTTTATTTTTTTCATAATAAAAAATCATATTTTCTGAATTTCATTTCAAAAAATATAAATAATAATATTCTTTAAAATCAAAGTAATTTTAAAAATCACAAATCATAAGCATTAAGTAAGTACTACATTATATTACGATTCTTATATTAACGTAAATCATAAATAACACCATACATACACACAGATGTAATCATGCAAATTTTAAGTTTAGCATCCTGTTCAAATTTTTAAACTCAAATTTAAATGTTAATTTTCATTACATGATACAACACAAATGATTTGTTTGAATTAACACGTTTTAAGAACATGTATTTTTAGCTAGGTTAATGTCAAATGTTCTTGAGTTGAATATAAATATAGTTTTTATTTATCCGTTGAGATCAAAGTAATCGAGTCTGAATTTATATCTTTATATTTCAACAGATTATATATTTATATGCAAAGTAGAAACAATATATTTTTTTAATTTTCTACTTTCATTTAAATTAATTAATCCTTTAAATAAAATTTATTTTCAATTATTACACGACATAAAATTTTATAAATAAAATTATAAAATTTTATAAATAAAATAATAAACTTACAATTAATAGAACTAAGAATATTTGTTAATTATATGCATACTTCATTTTTATAAAAACTTATAACAAATAATGTACCAAACTTTTAGTATAATATATATATATATATATATATATATATATATATATATATATATATAATCAGAATCACATATTATTAAATTACTTATTCAAAAAATAATTTAATTATGATTACTAATATTGATAAAAAGACACATCAAATCAATTTAAAACATGCTTTTTCTCGTCGCATAAAAATAGTTCATTTTTGAAGAGGTATGAAGAAATCACAAAAAAAAGAGCCCCTATATGATAATCATCGACAATCCATTGGAAAGATATTGACAAAATATCATGTCTCAGACCAAATCCTAATCAACACCCAAAGAAATTATAGTGGCCGTTTCATGATCAGTTATCTTTTATTCATTTTTGAAATTAAGTGAACGCAAGAATCAACGTCCATATTAATTAATAAACAAAGCATCATATTGTTTCATAACAAGACACGGTTGAATATCTCATAAACCTATATTCATAACCTGTTCCATTGTTTATGTTCAATCACCACTAACAATATGAAACTTTCTCATCCACCACATTCATTTGATCTTTTACCAACTTAATTTCACTTTTTCAAGAATCTACAGTAATTCTTGACGAAAACAATTCAGCAATTAAACAGAAGATATAAACATCTTTCAGGATTTTATTGGTTCAAATATTTTCATTTTTATAATAGTGTCTTGTTTACAGAAATATATTGAATTTCATGTTCAATCAATTTTTTTAAAATATTTCATATCCAACAATCTTTTTCTCGCTCTCTGTCGATCTATCTTTCTATCTATCTATCTATATATACATACATACATAAATATATATATATATAAATATACATATACATATATTTATATATATATATATATATCCATCAATTAAAACATTTTTTTTATTTAAGAAATATATCATCATAATATTTTATGTAAAGTGAGAGAAAATTGTATAAAAATAGCTATGCCTAAAGATGAAATATTGATATAAATAAATATCAACATTTATGAATTCAGTAAAGTACGATTAAAAATAGTTTTAAATATATCAAGTGTATGAATCTACAAATTATAAAAAAATGGCTAATTAGCTGATGGTTTAGTTTTGCTGTTATTTACTTACCGAAATAAATTTAACAACAAGTAAAATATACTTTATTTTAGAAACAAAATGTTAAATATTAAATATTGTACACAAATTTTGATACTTTTTATAAATAATATATATATATACATTGTTTATAACTTCCTTAACTCAAATATACCATGACAAACTTATGTAAAAATTACGCTTAAAACCTATATCTGATATAATGATTTAAAATCGCTCACTAAACGAACATATACTTTTTATTAGATGTAATAAAATATTATCTCGGTTATATCATTAAATCTCATGAAAAACACTAATCGCTAATGTAAACAGCCGGATGTAAAGTAATATTACGAACAAATATTAAGTGTTCGTCTAATAAATGTAGAAAATATCATTTAAAAATCTATTGAAAATCATCAATCATATTACTGCTTACGTTCTCAAGCATCTGGTGTCGTTGCTTTCAAACATAGCTGAATCAAACGGCATCGAAAGCTTCGACCTGTACATTCGCTCATTAAATGTAGGTCACCTACAAAATAACCACTGTTATAATTAAATTGACATGAAATGTTCAACGATAGCGATGAAAGTATTTTTTAACATTAATTCCTCACATTTGTTATTTCACTTCAACGACAGATCTAGTTATATTATAGTTACGCCGATAGCTTTCACCCTCATACAAAATACCAAACGGTACGTAAATGATTTTTTGTGGGGCATTAAAGATCAAATCAAATATTGCGTGTGTTTTGTTGTATTAACCAAAATATGAGTAGGCGGTTTTGGTGAATAGGGGGAATGTCTAACTAACTCCTCGTTGAATTGGTTTACGAATCGTGGGTTAAAGCACAAATATAACATTTGCGTTAGAGAAAGCAAAGCGTTTTAATAAGACTCGATAACAGAATAGTTATGAATAAAATAACAATGTAGTACAAAGACGAGAAGTTGTAAATATTCGTCATAAATTCTCAAGAATTCAAGAACACTCATACGTATACTACCAAATCTGAAATAATAGCGTAATAGATAACAGGTACAAATTAAATTTAGTTGAATACGTTTGAATAAAAATGAAATATTCTTATACCTTTTTTTATTTTTATGATTAATGAATCAATCCTTTCATTAGTTTCTTTCTTAATGACGTATTATGTCGATGAGAAAAGGCGTTATACATTAATTTGCGTGCTTATGTTTCGTGACGTTAGGTGTTTAATTTTACTGATTATTTTTGAATATATATATATATATATATATATATATATGTAAATATAACTGTGTGTATGTATGTATGTATTTTGTATATATAAATATATTGAACTAAATATATGTTTAAATAATGTATACTAATTAAAAATTATCACTTCTTATTAATAAACTTCTTAATGAATAACCTTATACTATATATATATATATATATATATATATATATATTCATATTTTTCTAAAAGTTTTGCCTCAGTTCTTTGTTAAATGAATTTAATTTAATTTTCATCGATCAAATTTTTATGAAAAAAAATTATCGTATTAATATATTTTTACACTTTTGAAATTCATTCATTGAATGAATATATATATATATATATATATATATATATATGAAATTAATGGAAACATAAGTTCCTCTAAATATTTACTCTTTTCATTTCTAAAGTAGGATATTTTACTTTATTAATCACTATAAAGGTAATTAATTTTAATTTAACGTTAACAACACTTCGTACTGACGTGACCAAAACGCCAGGTAATAAATTAATTTAAACCTTTATATGTGTAGTTCAAACACTTTAGAAAACAAAATTAATTTACAAATCGATAAACTTGTAGAATGTATTTCGAGTACTAAAAGATAATAAGTGTAGTTTTTCAAATTGAAAATCTTTACTTAAATTATTTTATTAATAAAAATAAATTTATTTATTATCTTTCTACATAAAATTTTCAAGATATTAAAAACAAGGAAACAAATATATGAAAAAATTATAAAAACGGAATTTATTCACACAACTCAGTAAATTACGTGTCTTTCATTGTAAATTTTAAATTTGCTGATATACGTGTCAGATAAGTTACCATTTCTCCGGAAGATAATATCATTTTCAATCCATATAATTTTTATAAATAAACGATCACACAACAGATTGTTTTCACAAATGTCTTAATATAATAGTCGAGTATTATTGTGAACAAATTACATGCATGTCTGTATATATATATTTATATATACATATATATATATATAGATAAATTATATTATATTATATATATATATAATTTATTTAAACTATTTATTTTTAAATTAAGCACAGATGCTTTTTGTATATATAATGAAAATAAAACGATTTTATGTAAACTTATAGTGTTTTATTCAAATTATATGAAAATAAAATAATTATATTTAATCAAATATTATATATTTCTAGCTGAATGTTACCTTTTTCAACAATATATATATATATATATATATATATATATATATATATATATATATATACACATACATATAATATATATATATATATATATATGTGTGTGTGTGTGTGTGTGTCTACGTGTAGTAAAATAATAATTGTTTTATTGATTGCAGAATTTTTTTCAATCTAAAGAGGAACGAAAATTTATCTTGTTTTATTTTTATTTATAAGTATATTAATTCGCCTTTTTGTTAGCATAAATACTTATATCTTATTTGCGCAATACTTATATCTTATAAGCATGCATTTGAAAACTTTCAAATGCATGCTTTAAAAAGGAAATTGCGATAACTTCAATTAAAAATTAAATAACAACAAAGACAAGAAACAGAATAGATAAATTACTGTATTCCTGGCATTCCATTCAAGAATCAAATGAATTGATATCTACAAGCAAATTTTAATCTACAAAACACAAAACAAGAAAGGTATAGATACATATGAAAAATGAACAATTTTTATTTTTCTTCTATTGTATTGAGTATGTATGTATATATATATATATATATATATGTATTTGTGTGTGTGTGTATGTGTTTAATGAATATGGAATTTGTTTTTGTATTTATTTATGAGATATGTTGATCATTAAAACACATTTTTGACATAGCATCCAACTACTGGATATGATTTAAATTACAGATGTAAAGATGAAATTAAAACTTTATAAAAATAAATACTTCAAATTATCAAATAATGAAAGCACTTCCATTATACTAAACAAATTATATATATATATATATATATATATATATATATATATTGCAGTAGATCCTTAGTGAACGACCGTACTTGGTGCAGAACCTACGGTCGTTCTTTGAAATGGTTGTTACATAAGGCACTTATAATATATAAACCTTGGAACCATACAGAAAAATAAAATATCAATTCTAACTGCACTTTTGGATATGAAAGGTAAATCTGTGTTTTTGTCAACTTTTGCGTTTACCCGGGATACTACCATGGTGTCTTATATATAAAAAAAAGAATGAGTGTGTTATCCTTCAAAGTAACTTACATAAAAGTAAAGAGCTCGCAAGTGGCAGCGAGAAAAAGCCACAAATCATTTTAGATTATAATAAGATCAAAGATAGCGTTGATACAATTAATAAAAAGATAGCCTGTTACACTTGTAAAAGGGAAACAAACAGGTGGCCAGTTGTTATGTTCTCCAATATATTAGATGTATCAGTGAAAAATACATTTGTGCTTTTCACTAGTGTTTTCCCAGATTGGAACATCAATAAACATCACAGACGACGGATCTTTATCGAAACACTGGGTGAATCTTTGATAAAAGAGGGTATGGTTAGAAGAGTATAATGAACCGTCTCTAACCGTCAATATTTAATAAATAGCCTTACAGCATCTAACACACAACACTCTTCACCGACGACATCTACAAATGAGCGAACTGATAAAAAAAGGGACAAGATATAAAATATTTCTTTTTTATATAGATCCATATATGGGTCTATTTTAACAATAAGGACTTTAGTGGTACTTATTTTGAGGGACGGACAAAGGTTAAATAAGTCTTTTACTTTGGTGGTTAAAAGTTTATTATCAGATTAAAACTGAAATATTAAGGAAATATCTTTCGTAATCATTTTATTAAAAAAAGATTTTTTTACAAAAATATTTAAAAAGAATTCCTAACGCGCAAATAAAACATGTTAAAGTTTAAGAAAACCTTATAACTAAATCAATATTTCATAGAATATTTTATATTAAAAAAAACATTTGACTATAAAAAAGAAAATGATAATAACACATTTAAATAAAATGATCCTCTAAAAATTTAACAAATCAAAATATAATAAATACTTGTTGTACACAGACACACTATAAATGCTTATACATAAATATGTACAAATTTGTGCTTGTATACATATGTATTATATATATATATATATATATATATATATATATACATGTACGTAAACACATTTTTTTACTATTAACGATGTCAAATTAGTAGTATTATTGATTATATTAAACTATTATAATACTTTTCACTTATAACAATCATAGGAAATGTCAATCGATGGCAAAGATCTAGATATCAAATACATGTTTACATGTGTACACACTCATACATCTATATTTACATCTAATATAAAAACTTCAATCAATCATTATCAACCTTCATCAATTCATTGAGAGTAAATTTCAAGAGCACGTTTTATATAGCTATATCAATAAGCATTCACACTTGTTTAAAAAAATACAATTTCAACACAAATAACATAAATATAAAAATATATTTTTTTTATTATTACAAATGAGAAATATCCTAATATATAATTAAGATATTTATCATTTTATTTTATTTTGAATTGTTATAGTTTATATTAATATCGTGCTTTATGATTTATTTTATTTATTACAAATAAGAAAAGTACATTTAAAAATCTATTATTATATACAAATTATTATATACATTATATACAAATGTGAAAATTTTATTTAATTAGTTGAACTTTCTTTAATATTGTAGTAACAACATTTTATAAATATCTGATAATTTCACATTATTAAACATATTAAATTTTGGATATTTTTTCTGTTGTGAACATTATATTTGTATTATGTTAATTTACACTTAATTATGCAGAAGGAATTACAAAAATATATACTACAGGAACAAATAATACTTAGAGCCTCTAGATAACATTACTAATGTCTCATAATAAGATAACCTAGAAACGAAATAAATATATATAAAAAAAACATTAATTTAAGATATGGTATAATTAGGAAAAAATAAACATACTTTTATACATATTTGTATAAATAACTATTAAAACTATTAGCTTCGAAACTTCACTTTTAAGCAACAATAATAATAAGTTTAGTTCGTTTAATGTAAACATTCCCATTTTTGTTCAATAATATTATTAAAAAATTTTTCAGTGTGCATTAAACTCAACATTTATTATATGTAATAAGCATTTTAAATTATATATATATATATATATATATACATACATATATATATATATATATATATATATATATATATATATATATATATATATATGTGTGTGTGTGAATTATATATATATTATTATCCAAAAATATTATTTTAAAAATTACTATAAAATTATGAAATATATTTAAAATGAATGATAACATACTGTTTAACGACTATTTTAAATTTTCACAGGAAATATAATATGTAATGAGTTTAATAATGTTCCAATAATTCAAACGTAATAAATATCATTCATATTACATTTGTTCATTTGACGTTTTATTGAAATGTATTCAAAGAAAATCTGATATGTAATAAGTGAAAATAATTTACATACACAACTTATTAACATAGTCAAAACTTTTCTTGCGTAAACAAAAAACACTTGTTTGACACTATAATTACACTCAACCCCCAGTAACCTAAATATGATTCATATCAGAACTAAGTTGTATATAAGTATTATGCTAAATATTTTCAATGTTAAAAATTTTTTTCGAGTTATTTATTTTTCATAGTTTCCACAAACATATATATATATATATATATATATATATATATATATATATAAATATATATTACTGTATATACCCTTCTTATTTTTCACATGAAGTTACTAGTAGTCATGGGAAATTCAAGATAATTAAGTTAAAACATTAATTTAATATTTCAATAATGACTTCCCTTATTTCCGTATTTATAAAACTAAAAAATTATCTTGACACGAATCTTTGTAAAAATCGTTATAAGAAAATGAATAAACAATACGATTTTCTTTACTCTGATGAATAATTTCTGTAATTTGAATATCAGTAGTCATACGTTCGTTTTCAATTTTACTTCGTTATTTGATGATTAATTATTCATATATTTTAGAAACGTATTCATTCTTTTTTATTAGATTTGACGTCAGATTTTTCCTTTGAATATTCATTTTCTAACAATGACGAATTAATATTTATATTTTCTATGCGTGGTTTTAGAAAATAAGCTGTGAAATAGAAACAATATTTTATATATACACATAAACGAATATATATATATATATATATATATATATATATATATATATACATAAACGAATATATATATATATAACAAAAAAAAATATTAATGAACACAAATTAATTTAACTGTCTCTAATAATATATTAATAATTTAAAGTTAATTAGATAATCGTTTTGAAAAAAATTACAATAATTCATACTTTTTTTCGTATTTCACACAAACATTTATATTATAAACAATATATATATATATATATATATACATAATATATATACAATATATATATATATATATATATATATATATATATACACGCTAAATATATGTTGGTAATGACCAAGGACATATTCAAATCCCATTGAAATAATAAAAAAATATTTAAGAATTAAAGTTATATGTTTCGTTTATCTTGGAAACGATTTACCGAATATTATGATTATAAAACATGCAAATATTGACCATTTTAATAAATAGTTAAGGTTAAATTGTTATACTGAAACTAGTGTTGATGAATATCAACGTTAAGAAAATGACCCAAAAAAATATACTTAGATTTTTTTGTCCGAAATAGTTCTGTTCGGAAGCAAATATATGAAAACGGGCATTTAATTTTGGAATTAGTTATATTTCAGACAAATATCTGATAAATGCAATTACAAGTTTTAGAATTATATATGTAATATATTTTTCTGTTTATAACAGTCATAATTAAGAAACTAATAAGTATACATTTATTCAGTATAATATACTAAATGATAAATATAATTATTGTACATACGTTTACATATATATATATATATATGTACATTGTATGTATAATATTACAGATTAAGATTTACATTTATTAAATTTATTTATCGAAATGAAAATACTTTATAAATATAATTTCATTTACATATATATATATATAGAGAGAGAGAGAGGACGAAATCTACCTCGTGAAGAAAATTGAGGAAAGTATCGCCACCTTAACCAAGTCGTAGAATCAAGAATAACACTTTATCTCTATATAACTTTTTAAAACGACGAAAATTTTTATGTCTTATAAAACAATTATATTTTAATTTAAGACATAAATAAAGTAAAACATTGCATATTTTCTGTAAATGCAATTTTTCCTAAAACCCTTATTTCTTCTTGTCTAATTATTTTTCTGTATTTATTTATAATACAAATACAATTTAAATGTTAATCATATTTAATATTAGAAAGTTGTATGTTATATCGAAACATATCGTATAAGTACGAGGGTGGTCCCAGAAGTACCTGACCCAACAAAGAAAACTCACAAATTTTGGAAAAAAATATATTTATTTTTCAACATAATGTCCTTTCAGCTCTATACACTTTTCCCAGCGATGTTCAATAAGTTCGATACCCTTTTCATAATAAGAACTGCCTTGCTCCTCAAAATACCCATTAACTGCCGACATCACTTCTTCATCGCTGAGAAATCTTTGACCACTGAGCCATTTTTTCAAGTTTGGGAACAGAAAATAATCCGAGGAGGCTAAATCTGGCAAATAGGGTGCATGAGGTAGCAATTCAAACTTTAATTCATTAATTTTGGCCATTGCAATAACGGATTTGTGAGCTGGTGCATTGTCTTGATGAAACAACACTATCTTCTTAGCCAAATGCGGCCGTTTTTGCTTGATTTCTTCGCTCAAACGTTGCAATAAGTTCGCATAATACTCGCCGTTGATAGTTTTTCCTTTTTCAAGATAGTCAATGAAAATTATCCCATGCGCATCGCAAAAAACCGACGCCATGACCTTGCTTGCAGATGAAACGGTCTTCGCCTTCTTTGGAGCCGGTTCTCCCTTTTCAGTCCATTGTTTTGATTGTTCTTTTGTCTCGGGTGTGAAGTGATGGACCCATGTTTCATCCATGGTTATGAAACGGCGCAAAAATTCTGCTTTGTTGCTGTTAAACTTCGCTAAACTCTCAATTGAAACATCTTCACGACACTGTTTTTGCTCGAGTGTGAGCAAACGCGGCACCCATCTTGCACATAGCTTTCTCATGTCCAAATTTTCAGATAATATGCGATGTACCGCACTTTTTGAAATGCCTACTATGTCTGCTAGCTCGCGCACTTTCAGTCGACGATCATCCAGTACCGCTTTGTGGATTTTCTTCACCATTTCTGGAGTCGTCACCTCATTTGGTCGACCGCTGCCATGCTCGTCTTGGCAGCTCGTACGGCCTCGTTTAAACTCTGCTAGCCAATATTTCACTGTTGTAAACGAAGGAGCAGACTCACCCAGAGTAGAATCCAGTTCAGCTTTTATATTGGTTGGGCTGAGGCCTTTCAAATAAAAGTATTGTATCACGTAACGATGACCAATTTTCTCCATTTTCACAAATTCACTGAAAACGTCCACTATTGATGGCTGCCAAACAAATACTAAACAACGTGGCGTCCTCAAACTTGAAACATATGCTTTATAGATTGTGTACTTTCTAATACAGTGATATTTTTCAAACAACTACCGCCATCTCTAGGTCAGGCCGGGTACTTCTGGGACCACCCTCGTACATAATTGTTAATGATACTTTATTATTATAGATATTTCTTACATATATATATATATATATATATATATATATATATATATATATATAATTTAGTATAAAATTAAAGTTATTATATGTTTATGGGGGTATTTTGATCATTTAGAGCATATTAAACTACTAGATACAATGTTTAAATTATAGATGAGAAAATGAAATTAATGCTGTATTAAAATAACAGATAATTCTAATTATCAAGTGACGAAAGTACAGCATTTCTATTGTATTACATTACTAATTCCAATTTAATTTTATTTCTAATATTTCTTATATTACTTTATTACTTTCAATGACTTTCTAGAGATATAAATTTAAATATTTTAAAAGATATTTTTATGCAGTAATTTAAAAAAAATGTTTTTTTTTTATAATTTACTTGAAATATATGTATATATATTGTATGAGTAGCTTTACTCGTGTTCAAATATCAGCTTACTCTGAGAAAAAAATTTCTTGCTCTCTGCTTTCCATATTAAAACAAAAAAAAATGTAAATAATGTAAGAATTAATTTCTTAAATAGGTCTTTTCTGGTGAATTAAAATGAATATTATTGTGATATTTTTCTCATAATGGATTAATAAATCCACGTTATTTTTCGAGAATAACTTTTAAAAATATCTTATTACTGAACATAATTGTAACCTTTTTTCTATTATGTACTATTGTATTTTGAGATTGTCAATAAATTAATTGATTACACGAGATACTTTTCTGTATTATGAGTACTAGAATAATTCTCTTGATTTTATCCTATAGTTTTATATACTTTATAAAAAAAAATTATTCAAATTTTATTCAAATTTTTATTCAAATCTTTATGCAAAATTTTATTCAAATCTTTAGCTATTCTTCCGCAGTGTATTAGAAATACATTTGATAAGTTATAAAAAGAGAACATTTTTTTATATAAATTCATTCAGTA
>CM068314.1:37398207-37453207 GCA_034766995.1 Acanthacorydalis orientalis | reverse complement strand
GTAAATCATAACTGTATAACATTTCAAAATTCGTAAATAAAAATGACAAATATTTCTAACTAAATACCAAGTCAAATATATAATGACTATAATTAAATAGTTATTATATATATATATATATATATATATATATATATAAATGTATGTATTTAAATGTATCTATATGTATGTATGCATGTGTATACCATAATCAGTTACATACACATAAAAAAATCATATTATATATCAAATATCTCTAAAATGATATGATGAAGTATTTTTTTTCAAAAAAATAAAATAATAAATGTTCAGCTTAACATTTTTAACGTTGTTTTTTATTGATTTTTTAATTGAAACTAAAAGAAAACAATGATTTCATACGACGTTTAATGAAAACCTAAAGCTCCATACTAGACAACGATACCCGCCAGTAAATTATTCTAAATGCTCATAATAAACATTGGTTAACCTATGTCTAAGCAGAAAAACATCGCCATACTTTTAGCGCCTCTCTTTATTGTGTTATTCTATATTAATAATACAGTGCAGTTAATATTTACTACTTTGTGCAACTAATAATGTCAAAAAAGTAATATGCAGATTACTAAATCATAATTTTGAGATATAATTTTAAATACCATAGGAAAATAGTCTTCGTTTTTTTAAGAGTGCTAATTAATTAATTGAGAAACGAATAAATAAATAATAATTTAGTACTATATTTTTTATAAAATTCCGTTTTTTATTTTTAATTCTAAATAGTTTTTCAAAAGTTATATAATGTTAAGTATTGATTATATTATAAATATATCTTTAAAAAATAAACTTAAATTCAATCTCTTAATTATTAAAATATAATATTAGCTATATGCAAATATAGCTAATTACAGGCATCATATATGATGGAAAAGATTCCTATTGGGAAGAAGTTTTTAATATCGCTAATTTCTCTTTTCAATTTCTTCTTAACGGCATATTATCTTTAAATATTTCAAAGTATACCGATTTACTTTTAAGTGTACCATTTATATATTTTTTAACTAAATGAAACAATGAAATTATTCAAATTATTTTCCTTTTCAAGGATTTGCTGCTTTATGAAAAAAGTATTGTTACAAAACCAGTTCTTGCTAATTATATACAACATTTAACACAAGTTCTTATCTTCATATCATTTTGGTATTATTTTATAAAAAAAACTACATCTTAAAAACAAATTTATATTTATTTTTAATTTTTATGTAATTAAAATAGACAATTAATACTGTGCTTAATATACTTATTAGTCTTTACTAAGAAAATATTAAACTCGGTCGTTATTTGTCATTTATAATTGATTTTTATTTTGATCACAATTTGTTATATAGCTGCATATATATATATATATATATATATATATATATATATATATATATATATATATGTGTGTGTGTATATATATATATATATATATATATATATATATATATATATAATCTGAATGTCTAATAAAAACTTATTAAACAATGTCAAAGCTTTACATTGTTAATAATTTTATTTGGCGGCCGAATAAATTATTATATGAATCAAAATCTAAAATTAAATAAAAAGGTACAAGAATGTAAACTATTATCTTCATATCCAATAAAAATCTTGAGCTTTATTTACAAAAATGTTCTTTTCGTCCTTGCGTTTTAGATGAATTATAATATAGTGCGCAGTTTACCCTTATCGGTGGTTCAGTTTGTAATTTACATGCTGAAAAGTTTCGCACGAGGTCCCATTTAGATGAAGATAAAATGGTTAAATGTCATAACAGTCGTGACTAGTTCATGAATTCTGTGCTCGTGCAGCTCAATTGATTTCAGTTGTTGAGAAATACATATCACGTTACAATGCGTACAGCGTGGTTCAATTAAAAATCATAATTTCTTTTTTTATTCATTTTTACACAATTTCGTAATTTTTAATGAATTTCAATACAGTAAAAGAAATTTTAGATTAGTGTTGACATCTAATTTTCATTTAATTTACAATAACTAATATTTTCATTTAATTTATATTACACATAACTGATAAAAAGTCAATATATATATATATATATATATATATATATATATATATATATATATATATATGTATGTATATTTAGTGCGACACTACTTTATTTAAAAATAATAACATACATGGTTAAATCAAAAAATATAAAATTACAACGAAATTTATTATTACAACTCTTATTGTTCTTAGTGTTTAATTCAAAAGGAATTTAATAATTTAAATAATATAATTTATTAATTATTAGTGCTCGGATAAAACCAGCTATATTATTTATAGAGAAAAATTTTCCATATATAATATTTCATTTTTTTAATCTCCAGTTTTTTGTACATAATATATATATATATATATATATATATATATATATATATATATATATATATATATACATTATTCATAACTTCTTTAAACTAATATTGAATAATATAAAAGAATTATAATGAAAATGAAAAAATAAATGATATTAAAAAAGTTATATATTCTAAACGTTTAGCGAACGAATAATAAAATAGTATTCGTTTGCAAAACAAACCACTAGATATCGTTATATTAGATATATATATATATATATATATATATATATATATATATATATATCTTTTTTATTTTCATTCTACTTATCGCCTTTCAAATACCAATTTAATATACTATTGTTTTTAAGTCGATTCCGTGTTGAACAACGATGTTTTCCATATAGATGTTAATCTAAAGGTCACAAAAATATTATTAGACGATTATTATTGTGCCACTGTGTGATATTTTTATTTTATAAACTTATCTCGCAAGATTGGTTTCTTAATTTGTGCTGAAAACTAATATAATTCTAGAATATATTTATTGATATTTATCTTAGATAAATATTGGGTTTCGTTGAAAATTATTTTATTTCTAGAACCTGTCAAAAATTAAATTATATTTCTCAATAAAATATCGTTATTCATTTAATTTACATTTTGTAAGAACGTCTGATAAAGAAATGTAGTTTATAATTTATTTTATATTTTATTTAATACAGTTTAAAATTTTACTGGAATAAAATAGAGACACACGCATATATATACAGTAACGGACAGAATTATTCACACACTTGGGGATTTAAAGCAAAACAGCATTTAAAATATATATTTATAACAAATTCAATTTATTTACTTCGCAAAATTATTTTTTTATTTATTATTTTTTAAATTCTGCAAAAAAGAAACTAAATAAAATATAAACACAAAAATATACATACGTTTACATTATAAACCATACCTTTACTTGGACATATTTTTTCTCACAAAATTGTTTAATCGTATTAAAATCTGTAAAACTCTCTTTTAAAAGAACAAATTGGGGAAATCCCCTTAATAATGGACTTAATAGTCATTCTCGTTAATATTGCATATACATTTATTTAGTTCAGTATTTTTGTGGCCCTTGCTTAATAATAGGTCGTAGAGGAAAAGAAACCACCGAAGCTGAAGAAAATCATTTTACGTTTACGAAAAGAAAATAAAACCATTAGTGAAATTGGAAAAAATAGTTGAAAGAAGCCGTTATACTATTTTCAGTATCATAAAACTTTTGCGAATAGTAAAAATTTACTAGTCATCCACATAGTGATCGGAATCGAATGCTTAGTATAAGAGAAGAAATTCTAATTGTTAGAAAAATAAGAAAATAAAAATTCGAAGTTATCTTCTTCAGAAGTTTCTGCACAATTCAGATAAGAATTTGACAAAATAATACATACGAAAATACGCAGAACCCTACATCATACTGGGTTTAAAATCAGAGCCATACATGCGGCTATTCGCCGTACACCGAACCAAATTTAGCAGAAGCCGAATGTGTGGATAAATCTACGAATACGAATGCTTAAGCGAATGCTCGGTATTGTCTGTTCCCATCCGATGTCGGTCTTTTGTCACGAATCAAAGAAAACGAGTATCTGCATATTGTGAAAGATGCACATAGTCTACACTCTAGAGGTATTCGTTCATTGCAGATATGCACATCTGGGCCATTTATTATCGGTCGGCGAACAGCATTCGGCGAATAGCCGCATGTGTGGCGCCGGCTTAAGAAAAAAGTAAATTAAAAAGGAGATTAAAATTTGCAAAGTAATACAAAAATAAGCCTGATCAATTTTAGACCCAAGTACTGTTTTTGGATGAAAGTAAATTCAATATTTTTCAATGTGATGGCAGAACATTAGTGTGGAGAAAATCCAATATAGAATTGGATGAAAAAAATCTTAAAAGTACAGTAAATCACGGTAATGGAGAAATTATGGTATAGGGTTGTATAGCTGCATTAGATGTAGGTGAACTGGTTTTCATTAAACAAATAATGGACAATGTTGCTTGTTTAAACATATTAAAAGAAAACCTAAAGAAAAGTGTGCAAAGACTGGGTTTTGATGAAAATTTATATTTCCTACATAACAATGGCCCTAAACAAAAATCTTTGATGTTCGCTTGTGGATCATTTACAACATTTCCCATGTCTTGCCAAATCCCCCACAGTCTCCTGATCTTAGTCCGATTGAACACTTATGGGAAGAACTCGAACGTCGTTTAAGAAAGTATCATATTTCGAATAAATCACAATTTAAACAAGTCATCATAGAAGAATGGAAAACTATAGAGTCAGATATAACAAAGAAACTAGTTTTATCAATGCCAAACAGATTAAATGAAGTAATTAAAAGAAAAGGGTTACCAACACGATATTAAAACTTCGTTCATACTTCTTTTTCTTCGTCTGTTTTAAAATGTTTGAAAAAATATGTCCAAACAAAATAAAGTTATTAATGTAACTTTATATGTATATATTTTGTGTTTATATTTTATTTCATTTTTTCTTTGTACAATTCAATAAACAATTAATAAATAAATAATTTTGTTGAGTAAACAAATTAAATTTGTTATACATGAATTTTTTAAATTCCTAAGTATGTGAATAATTCTGTGGGTCACTGTATGTATGTATGTGTGTGTGTATATGTATATATATATATATATATATATACAAGTTTTTCACTGGCATTATATCAATTCAAATTGAAAAATCTTATTTTCAGTATGAATATATATCATAAGAATAATCCAAGATGAAATATGTAATGGACCATTTTTATTTTATCAATATATAATTTAATCAAATGCAGCATAATCAATATGGATATTCTTAATCACAACCTAAAATAATGTATCATATAATTAACACTTCTACTGGCACATAGTCACACAGTATATATATATATATATATATATATATATATATATATATATATATATATATATATATATATATATGTATAGATAGAATCAGAACTACAAAAACATTTCAATCATAACAATTCGTAAAATTTCTACTGCGGTATGCAGTAATTACAATTACTTAATATACAAAACATATTTATTACATAATATGAATTACAATAGAACTTAAATAATTAATAAATTACTTTTAATCATTTTTTACTAGTACTTAAAACATTATAGTAATATAATTCAAGTACGTTAATAATATATATATATATACCATTAAAAAACATTTCTATATATGCTGAATCCTAAAAATAGAAAGAAACTAATGTTTATATAAATAAAATTACGTATTGAATTAATAAATAAAAACATGTCATAAATTTGTAGAATACGACAAAAAATTAACTTTATCCGCATATAGTTAATTTTTATTGATATCTACACTTCGGCAATTTCCTATTTTAGATTTGATATTATTGCTTCGTCGGTCTTACAATTTAATGACGTCGTTTTAATTTATTCGTCATAAAAATGTTCCAAACGTGTATGAAATATGTCACATAATTCTCACGCTACAGCTTGAAAAGAAGAAGGTCACACAACGAAAAAATATTTTTCTTTGTTTTACACTTACTTTCTTACCGTGTTCTATATAAATGACTAACTCAACTTATAATATCTACATGCAATACCCGAATATCTAACAATCAGAGCCGTAGTGACACAATTTTAGAATGAAGGCAAGTTTTAATGGATTCATTAGTGACAAAATTAACAATAAAACGAATTTTCTAACCATTAGAAAAAAGTATTCTTATATCAATGTTTTTTTTCTTATATTGACATATTTTACTACCAAATTTCAATTAGTATGGATTTTAGTGTCATTTTTATAGATTATCAATTAAATATTGCAATTTAACAATTTAATATTTAAAAAATATCAACCAAGAACTATAGTAATAAAAGATTGAAATCCAAATTAATAAATCTAATTAAAGCCTAAAAAATAAAAAGTAATCATTATTCTACTTTAAGTCCATATTATTAAAACATTTTAAATCTTTCAAACCATAAAAGATATCCGAATACACTTGAAATAGTATATTGATCTTAAATAATAATAATAATAGTATTACTTATTTTTTTAATAAACATAAAAATCGAATCCATGTTATTTACATTTCAAAAATTCTAGTCAAGGAGTTGTATAAGATATGTCAAAATTATTATATCTAAATAAAGGAAAAAACATAAAAATTTTAATACCTTAAACAGAATATATAAGTAAATTCACAATAACAACATAAATAATTTTAATATAATATTTAAAATGTTTTTAAAAGAACTGAAAAACTAACACCAGCTAACTAAATCAACATACACTGACAAATAACTAAAATATAATAAATAATAAGTGAACAAGTAAACAACCAATAACACAGTAAATAAATATAGAATACATATTTGTGTGACAAATGAACATCGAAAGACTGAACAAAACACAGCGCCAAAGTATAAACATATCTATAAACATTGTTTGGAATTTAATTACATAACATTTTACTAAAAAAAATACAAATATAATTTAATTATTACAATCTATTTTAAAGAACATAAAACTATTTTTTTCCAGCAAATACTATAAACCATACTACTAGAACAATGAAAGATTTCAAAACATCTTAATAAAATGAATTTTCAAAATGATAAAAAAATAAGATGAAAATATTAATAAAATAATATTATTTATAATGCACATTTTATTTTTTAGAAAATTTATTATAATATCAAAAATGAGTGAATGATTGAATTTTGTTAAAGGAGCTATTTTATAAATTTCTTATTATGTTTTCAATCAATTCAAACTCTTTATTTTTACTAAAAAAGATTCACTAATCTTATTTGGATTTTCTAAATTTTAAATTACAATCAGTATATTATATATTAATATATATATATATATATATATATATATATATATATATGTATGTATGTATGTATATATATGATCATCATCAGCCTCTGTCAATCCACTGCTGGATAAAGGCATCTTCCATAATTTTCCATTTTGTACGATTGAATGCTTCTCTTTTCTACTGATTTCCAATATTTTTTTTAATTTCCTTATCCCACCTGTTTCTTTGGTCTTTTTCTGGTCTTTTAATATTCCTTGGCTCCCAGTTAATAATTCTGTTGTCCATCGATTGTATTATTTTCTTGTGACATGCCCCGTACATTTCCATTTCAGACTCTTTACTCTTCTTATTACATCTGTGACTCCTGTCTGTTTTCATTCTATTCTTTTCCTATCTCTTTTTTTATTCTCAGCATCCATATTTCCATACTTCTCTGTATTGGTTGGAGTCTGAATGATTTTGGTGTTAAGTACCCATGTTTCGCTGCAGTAGGTAAGTACTGGTAGTACACATTGATCAAATACTTTTTTTTCCAAACAGAGTGAGATTGTTGAATTAAATATCGAGGTATTTTGTCTAAATGTGCTCCATCCCATTTTTATTCTCCTGTTTACTTCTTCAATGAATGATCCATATTTGTTGATAAGCTGGCCTAGATAGACATATTTCGTAACTTCAATTTGCATTCCTTTTATTTCAATTTTCTTCGGACAGACAATCGCATTGAACAATACTCTATTTTTTGGGTAGTTCATGTTTAGGACATTTTTTTTGCTGGCATCATTTAATTCTTCTATCCTCTTTTCTAGCTCTTTCGTAGTACTTGTGAAGATAACGATATCATCATCAAACCAGAGGTCACTTAATTTTTCACCCTTTATTATTTTAATTTCGATTCCTCTGTCCTCACAATCAAGTGATTTGAATACTATATATATATATATATTGAAAAAGATTGTGATGCTTAGTGTTTATGTGAGAGGAGATGTAATATCGTTAATGATTTTTTTCATTTGTACTTTATTTAAAAAGTATCTAATTTCATCACATTCCCATTGTCTTTACTACAGCCCTGTTAGTGACCTCGTTTGTTGGTCATACTTTTAGGTCAAATCAGGTCACAGGCAACAGTCTGAGTATTTCATATACATGACCAATGTCGATTTATGCGTTAAGAGTTGGTTGACTCCTTACTTATATATTCTTACTCTATAAAGGTAAAACGTACTGGAATATATAACGAAATTGACAGATTTACAAGTTACGTGCCTATTTAATTCTGAATTGTTATATTGAATATGCATATATATATATATATATATATATATATATATATATATATATATATATATATATATATATATATCAATTTCATGATGTAACATGATTTATTATTGAATATGTAATATGTATATATATATATATATATTAATTATTTTTAAAATATTTGTATAAATTGGATTATTCAATGAACTTATAAGCTTTCAGCGTTGTTATTATTTAGTATAAAATATATAAGAGAAATGTCTCTTCATTAAAAAAGAAATGGAAATATGATACACATTCACGAAAGCTCAACGTGGTACCATTTTGATTGTGAATGTTTAATAAATGCCAATTTAAAAAATATTTAAATATTTCATTGTTACAATCATTTGTTTGCAATCACTTAAATGAAGCATAAAAATACTAATACTGAATTTGTGATTTACTTCGTTTTTGTTATTACAAATGAATTAATAAAATGTTGGAGATTTGTCTAAAAAAAAGTATTTTTAGAGTGTTTGTTTATTTGCAGATTGTACACAATCAAAGAAATTAGTTTTTCAAATTTAAAATTCAGTTTATATATATATATGAGGATAAAATTAAAAACTTATGGTTTACGTCATACAGGTGCATATTGTATATATATATATATATATATATATATATATATATATATATATATATATATATATATTGTTATACTTTTAGATAGGAAATTAAAAATAAATTAGTATTATCAGCTTGTTAATCAAATGAACCGTATACATATGCAATGTCTCAAGTATATATTTTTGATAATATCTATTTTAAAATATGTCACTATCTACAATAAAGTCTAAATAATTTTATTTAAAACGGAAATTATTATTATGAATACAATGTTTGTCATTTATCAAAAGTTTGTTGACGTAAGACGACATTGTTGTGTACACTTTCCGGTAGCCATGATATATAAATATATATATATATATATATATATATATATATATATATATATATATATATATATATATATATATCTGAAGTATGTATATATTGATCTTAAGAAAATGTAATAAAATCGGTAAAATATATATATTCATTCGAAGAATACTGTTAAATCACTTTTTAGCGTGACGCTTTTTAAACGATAAAAATGCAAGCTTTTATATTTAATTTATTTATTTTTGTTTGTAATAGGTAATTTTATTTAAAGATTAACATATTTTTTAATCGTACAGAAAATTACAACAATACAAAGCAATTATATAGAAAATTCACATTTAATTCCAATAGATGGATAAATAATTTTACATAAAACAATTTATATTGTTTGTGTTAAATTCATTTCAATGAATAAAGAATTTTTACAAAAAATTTCACACTATTAATGTTAAAAATTTTTATAGATCATATTGATACTAGGACAAATAAATGGCACAAACGAAAAGATATATTTTTTCAAAAAATGCAGTTTAAAGTGGTTTTTGTCACTTTTTGTGTACACCATTCATATATACAACAATAATTATCAATTTTAAGAAAAAAAGGTATGAATATATACGTTATTTTAATGTTTTGACTGTTATATGAGGAAATTAAGAATGTATTTAATATATTGAGGAAATAATATTTATATATATATATACTATCGATTAATAATAATAAACACACAAGCAATAAATCGTATACCCAATTAATAACTAATTTAAAATGACAATTGTCATCATGTTTTAAGTATTATCATATTGCCAATTTTGTATGAAAAGAATATCATTGATACTGTAATAAACCATGTAACAATGTAATGATTTATTATTATGACATTTTTTTTACTATTAAAATTAATCATATATTGATTTTATTAATATTATTAATAACTTCCTTTTTTCATTTACTACTCAACAAAAAATTAAATTACTTAAAACATTATATTTGGTATTATATAATCCATACGATCCATACCAGTATTTAGAAATGTAATAAAAAATCTTTTCATTAGTTTTTTAACATAACTGAAAGTAGGTCACTGACCTTTAAGAAGCTTCATTTCTAAGAACTTGATGAAATCCAATGCATGAAAAGCTATTAATGAATCATGCTTCTTGACCATGAGTAATAGAACTTTAAGTTCAATGTCATATAAGGAAATTTATATGAAATGTAAATAATGTATTACAAATGTTCCAAATGATTCATTTAATAAAATGCTTGACCTTTACAAATGTGCATTTTTATAAATTAATGCGTGTTTTTAATACATTATTCATATTCTTAATCATTAATATTCGAAAGTTCTTCTGCAAAGAATAAATATACAGTTTAATATGATTAAATTTTTATAATCTTTCCCATTACGATGCAACAACTAATGACATAATTATTTAACCTTGCAATCAAATTTTCGTTCAGAAATTTCTGAATTTGTTTCTTTTCTAAATAACTTAATATAACTTTTATAATAACAAATGATAGGCATTGATAATATTACAATTAAAAAATTTAATGAAAATACATGATAGTTTGTAAGTTTGTTTTCAATTTTGTATTTACATAAATGATTTCAAATAGGACATTTCTAATCATGTAATACACACACACACACACACACACATAGTTATGCATATGTAAACACATACACACACACACATATATATATATATATATATATATATATATATATATATATATATAAAATAAATTAAAATTAATGTAAATATGTAGGACATTTAAGGGAAAAAATAATTATTTTGGTATGAAAATTATCACTTACTTAAAGCGAATATATTTAAATCAATTTATTATAAAATTGACATACAAACTTACTTTTAAAAATTCATAAAATGAAAATAAGTTTGTAAATACAATATATTCAATATATATGTTTTAAAAAGAATAAACAATAAAAAATATTTTTTATGATACAAAAATATTAATTTATTTAAATGTTATATATTTTAAAGTCATTCATGTTATAAGTGTAAATTTCATTTTCTTTGATGGTTTCTCTATATAGTTCTTTTCACTTTGTTCAGCTACATCGTTTGTAAGTTTATTTTTAACTTTTTTACTTCTAGTATTTTCTCTATAAACTTCATTATTTTTTTTTAATTTGACACTTTTTGTATCCATATTATTTATTTTTTCATCACATTCAATTATATTGTCATATTTAGCTTTTTTTGAAACTGTATTTGAAATAATTATATTATCCATTTTCTTTGTTCTGTTCAACTTAACATTTTTATTACATACTGAAGGAATAGATTCAGTTAAAATATTTTCATTCACTTTGAGTTCCATATTTTCTCTTTTTGCTGATATTTCTTTTTGTTCAAAATTAATTTCACATTTTTTAATTTTTAATGTATCAGAATGCACAATGTTACTAACTGAACATTTTTCAAAGACAGCAACAAAAAATCCATTTGTATAATCACTATCTGAATAAGCATATAAGCAATTATTTCCAATATTAACATACTTATCAGTACTAGTATTATTCCACTTATCATCAAGTATTTTTTTTGCATTAATTAATTTAAAATCTTTGCAAATTTTCAGTGCACTTTCAACAACCTCCTCGTTTTCTTGAGAGAAAATAGAACAAGTTGAATAAACAACTCGTTTAACATTTGGAAATTTTGACAAAGCATGGGAAAGAACCTTACTTTGAAATGATGCCAGTTTTTTTAAACGTGTTGGACTATAACTTTCTTCAATATTAAGTACATTAATTCGATTGGTCATTCCTAAAACCATAATTAATGGGTTTACAATTAAAGTAATCTATTTGTTCTTAACACTACATTACCTGATCCAGAACAACTCGGATCTACCAGTATATATTCAATATCATTACATTCTTGCGCTGTCAGATTTAAAACATTTTTATTTATAGGTTTTACACATGACGCTTTCGCCTTTTCAACTAAAGTACAAAGTGTTTGATAACGATGTTCATCTTTTTCAACTGCATAAAGTATTCCTTGATTATTCATCGTAGCAGCTAACTGAGTAGTCTTCATTCCAGGAGCTGCACACATATCTAATACATTACTATTCGGCTTTGGGTTTAAAAGTAAAACTGGCAAACAACTTGCCTAAAAATCAATTTTCTTCAAATAAATAAATATATGCGTAATTGAGATTATCTGTATTTATTGAATATTTATAATTAATAAATTTTTAAATAAATATTTCACCTTGTCTTGTAGCATAATTAAACCATTTGAATAATAATAATGATCATAAAATTGTGTATTAGGAGGAAAGATCAATAAATCTGGAACATGCAAATCAGTTGTAAACTGATCTTTTTGTAATGATGAAATCATAGATAAAAAATGATTATAATCATTATGTGTATTTTGTATAAAATTCCAGCCCTCATTAACAAATCCATCTATAGCATCAAGCACTGTGATCATTAAAGTATTGATACGTACATAACGAGGTTTAACGACTGAAAAAAATTACTATTATATATACATTTAAAAATTATTTATTAGGACAATATTTACAATGTATAAAAAAGAAATTAGTATATTTTGTAATAAATATCAATATTAAAAAAAATACTATTGAAAGTGATGAAATAAAACACTTGTAATATTTTCAAATATTTATATAAAGCTTTGTATATACAAATATACTTTATTGAAACAATTACAATTACAGTTCATTTGAGAAAAATAATTAACTGATTATTATTACAGATATGAAGTTTTCCTAACATACAAAATTAATCCTGTTTATTTAAATCTGATTTCGTACTAAGTACAACTTGCTGATCAACAACATTCCCATCATCATCATATTCAGTTTCATGATATCCTTTATAAGCATATGCGATTATAATAATATTTACAGTCATAACAGATGCTATAACAGACCATGCAGTATTTGAAAATCCATCAACATGGAATATTTCTTTTAGATAATGCCTTGTTAAAAAAAATGAAAAAAATGGCAATGTGAACATTGCTAAACTAAAAAGGAATAAGTAAAATAATGCCATTCCAGCTTGCTTTGTATGTGGTGGCAACCAAGGTTTATTTTCAACACTCTCCATAGTAATATACTGGTATTTATATTATTAAACAAGTATTAACAAAAATTACACTCTGTTAAATATAAATGTTCTGATTAATGTGCAATCTTCACTGATATTTCTGAAAACAAAAAAATTACCTTTATTTTCTGGCACTTTTTCATGAGAAATGTTTAATAAACATTCATTTAATTCTTTTTGATAAGAAAGAGTAGTCTGAATAGGTTTAGCTTCACCCGAAAGTTTTTTTTTACCCCATAACAATTCTGTTATTAACACTCTTGCAAGCCACGGATTAAATCGTGGCTCTTTAATAAGAATTTGTGTCATATCAATAAGTTCATCTAAGATTGAAGCATGTCGTAAAGTTTCATTGACCAAAGCATATATCGCTTTAATATTCTATAAATTATTTTTATAATGTAAATACTTATATAAGAACCTAATATAGAATTCTATAACCTACAGGATGTTTTTTTCCATATATAAGTTCTTTCACGCTGCCACCATTTTCAATAACCTCTTTAATAATCGAAGCAGTGATTTTATATAATCGACATACTTTAACGGAATGTGTTGTCATATCTAAATTATATTAGATAAAAATTATGTATTTTAAAGACACTGCTGTCAATTATCTATTAAACATCTCTAATATATTCAAATAACATTAGTAGAACAAGGCGAAATAATTCAATTCACAAACGTAGTAACAAAAACTGTTCGCTTAAAAAATATTGCAAATATGATTATTTTACTTTTAAAATTATCATTTGCGTGACGTTACCTTATGAATAATTGAACTAAATTTTAGTAGTAATTTAATCTACACTAAATTTGAACAATTCTGAATAGTTGAAATTTAAAAAACTAAAAGAAGTATTCAAATTTATAGGGTTATTTATGTTTACTGTTTTGCAGGAGTGTCTAGACAATCTACGAATGGCGGACAGTTGTTACTTGTTATTGCATGTATTGTATACAATTTAGGTGTGTTTATATATTTATCTTTTTTAATTTAATGTATTCTAATAAAAGTTTTATGTATTAGTATTAAATTTCGGCATTGTACGTTTTTTGCAAGCAATGTTACTGTTTAAAAAGTAAATAAATATAAGATTGTTATTGTTTGGGTGTCATTAGCATCGTATTTTTTATCGGAGTGTACTTACTCTTTTGTAATCATTGGAAAAATAATGAATCAACAGGATGATTAATACATTTATTTGTATATGTTAGTTGTGTCAGCGCAACAACAAGATGTGATGTCGGTCACCGTGAAGTTAAAAGGGGGTTGTTTTCTATTTGCATATGAAACATACCTCTTAAAATGGTTCCTATCCCAGAATATAAATATGATTTCTGGATTCGGGGGCCCAATGACCCAGTGGAGCTCACTTGTCTTATGCCAAATGGAGTTGTTATACCATTGGAAGCAAGTCGCAATGCAACACTGTCAGAGATTAAAGAGGTAAATATACTATTGTCTACGATATTTCTTTAGTATTTTCTTTTACCTAAATGAATTTTAATTGCAGGATCTTTGGGAAGAAGCAAATAAATATCCTTTGCAAGGAACATTACACGATATGTCAGTGTATGTATTTGCGTGTATTAATAGTATGGCAGAGAATGAGGAGTTGTTGGATGAAGGACGACGACTTTGTGATGTTAGACCATTTTGTTGTATTTTAAAAATTACTGAATGTAAGGGTGTTAAAGCAGATAAAACACTTAATACTCAAATAAGTCATCTTATTGGAAAAGGTATAATATAATATTTATTTTTGTAAATTATTGTATTTATGTTTATTTATTTTAGGTTTACATGAATTTGATTTATTGAAAAACAGAGAAGTTAATGATTTTCGGTACAAAATGCGTCAATTAGGTGATGAAATTTCACGTGATCGTTCAAATAAAACGTGGATAGAAAAACTTTATTATCAGTTTCCACCTCGATTAGCCGAAACTACAGAAGTACCTACTAACGTAGCATCTCGATTAAGAGATGGAAATTTAGTGCTTGATACCAAGTTTGAAAACACGGAGGTATTGTATTAATTTCTGTAATTGAGTATGTATAATATTTTGATTAACATTTTACAGACATCCTTCAAATTCAATGTTCCATATACAATAACTCCGCATCAGTTGTTAATTACTATCTTAAATAAAAAAACAGTTACTTTAAAGTCTAGAGAGTATCCGAAGAATTATGTATTAAAAATTTCTGGACAAGAAGAATATCTTGTTGGAAATTATCCACTAATTCAGTTCATGTATATTCAGGATACACTTTCAAGAGATGGAATCCCTACTTTAGTGACAGTGTCTGTGGATTCTGTTCCAGGTAAATATCCCAAAAGTAATTTTTTGATTTGTAGAGTACTGTAAAGAAGTGTGTTAAATTTGATTACAAATGTAAAATTATATATATATATACACACACAGACACATATAATGTATATTACATATGCATGTACACTTGAAAGGTACTGGTAGTACATTTGTATTATATTGATTTTATTGTCTATTTATTCATATGATTAAATATTATTGCCTATTTATTCATAAGAACTGTATGTAAGTAACTTACGAAGTAAATGTATAATTTATTAATATCATAGGCAAATACTTTTTAATATTTATTTATGATATTAAAAAACAACATTTTAAGTACTTAGAAATATCAGACAATACATGTTAATAAATTTCAAAATTTTAATGTATTTGAAATAAAGTAATATTTTGATTTTATTATATAAATTTTAATTAATGGTAATAGTATTATTGTTGTTGCATATGTTATGAATATTTTTCTTTATAAAAACTAAAACTATAAGTGTAATTTGACATCAGTTTTTTTGTATTCATTTATTTAAAGATTGTGTCATTAAATGTAATTAGTAAAAGTAATTTGCACATATTACTGTTTTAATGAAATATACTAATTTGCTTAATGTATCTTAGTTAATAGAAATTATTTTGTTATAAAAAAAATTGCATTAGTACGTAAAAGTGATATTTTAATAATATTTATACATACACACACATGCATCATACATAAATATATATACGTATGTATAATGAATGTATAGAATGATTTTTTCAATATTTTTTTTCCTATTAGAAATACTAATGCAGTTTTTATATAAAATTGAAAAACTATTCCTTTAGGACATTTTTTATTAAAATTAAATTATTTTTCTATGCATACTGCAGGTTTACAATCAGGTACACCTTCTGTAATTGGCTGTTATTGAAGGTTGTGTTGCCAAAACATGTTATTCATTCATCATCTTTTATTTCTTCATGATCATAATAGCTTTTAGCTGTGGGTTGTTTTTAATGCCGAGTTCAAATATTCAGTGTGATTGGAAATTCATAAATTTTGAAAAAGAATAGTATATACGAGGAGGACGCTTTGAAGATTAACTTGGTTCGATATTAGAGACAACAGCTTCAGTTTCAAAATGTACCTTATTTTTCAACATAATCCCCTCGAAGCTCATCACATTTACTCCAATGTTTCTCAAGCTTTATGATTCCCTCCTGATAGTGAGTTTCTTCAATGTCCTTAAAGTAGCTGTTTGTGGCTTCTATCGCCTCTTCATTTGACCCGAATCACTTTCCAGCAGCATACTGTGGATGCAGAAAGATTTAATACTTCAATTTGGCCAATTTTTGCTGAGTGACAATTCTTAAATAAATCCGTGATCATTCTCTTCAGTTTCTTCAAAAATAATGCTTGGTATTGGCCAGTAACTGTTATTTCTTTTTGAATAGAGTCGATTAAGAGAATTCTTTCCACATTTGAGAAAACTATCATTTCTTTTCCAGCCAAGTAAACTGTCTTCCTTTTTTGGAGCAGTTTCACTTCATTCAGTCTACTATTTTAATTGCATTTTCGAATCTGGTGTGTGATGGTGAATCCAAGTTTCATCCATGGTTACAATGGTTTCATCCATGGTTGTTCTGCCATGTTTATATTCATTCACCCAAAATCAAACTGTTTTGTAGAAAGGATAAGATTTACTCAATGTAAGAATTATCTTCTCATGAATTTTCTTCGCTGTTTTCTCTTCCAAAAAAAAGAACTGAATCATATCGCAAATTTCGAATTTATCCATTTTGCACTTTCACATGAAACACTTGTGTTGAAACAACTGTCAAATGAAGAATTAATAGCGGAATGACGTGTGACTTCACATGGATTACTAAAAGGGATGGAATTATATGAAAACGTATACAGCTGTTCCCCTCTCCCTCAGCGTGTACACGAATCAAGCTACTCTTCAATCTGCCCTCGTATTTAAATGTTATAATTATATTTATTTGTAGTAATGGGAAAAGTAACACTGAATGTATCTTTGTTAACATTTTAAGGAAATATATATAATACACATTTTGTTACTGTTACAGTTGTTCCTGATAATGTATATGAAAATCTTGAAGACTTGGAATTGAAAGAGACTCGGCCAGCATTTTCTACTTTAACGTTACGAAAAAAGAAACACGTATTATCATGGATAATTCAAGAACGTTTTGTTTGTCATTTATCTGCTATTGTTCGACTTAATTGTGATGTCAATAGAACAGTTGAAGTAAATACTATACAATTTTATTTCATTATCATTTGCATGTTTTTAATAATTAAAAATATAAATACATTTTTAGATTGGAATACAAGCAGGAATCTTTCATGGAGGAAAATCATTATGTGAATCACGAAAAACAAGTGAAAAACAAGTATCAAAAGAAGGTTCATGTGAAATAGAAGAGACATTAGTATTCGACATTAAAGTGTGTGATATACCACGAATGGCTCGGCTTTGTTTTGTAATTTATGAAGTTAGCAAAACTTCAAAGAGTGTTAAATCTAGAAAACTTAAAGATTCGAATAAAGTAATTAATCTTATTTACTACATTCTTTTATCGATATTTAAAACATGATAACTGCTTATAAAATTACAAATTTAAAACAAATTACAGGAACTTTATATTAATCCATTGACTTGGGTAAATACAACGGTTTATGACTATAGAGGTCAGTTAAAAACTGGTGCGATGACATTATATATGTGGACATATGCAGAAGATACACAAAGTGAAGATCTGTTACATCCTCTTGGAACAGTAGTGTCAAATCCTAATGTAGAACATGCTGCTGCACTTACTCTTTCTTTTGATAAGTAAGTTTGTAGAATTGTCATTACTATAAATTAAAGAAATACTATTGTTTAATATTTTAAAAAATATTTTATATTAATAATTTGTTGCTAAAATATAGCTATGGGCAAGAACAAAATGTTATGTACCCTTCTATTGAAAAAATGATAGAGTATGCTCAAAAGAATAATGAATTAGGTCTTGGAACAAGTATGGATTTATCATCCAGTACATCTCCTTCATATTTAGAACATTTGCGACTAATGGCAGAAAGTGATCCTTTGCATGAAATGCATGAACAGGTATTTTTTATTAATAAAAAATAAAATTTTGAATATATATATATATATATATATGTATGTATGTATGTGTGTGTGTAATAAGTAAATATGTACATACATGACACTACATATATGTATATTTTTAGGAACGTAAAAGTATTTGGTCATTACGGTATTACTGTATACAAAACGTACCAGAATTATTACCAAGGTTACTACATTGTGTCGAATGGAATGATAAATATGAAGTTTGTGAAGCAACGTCATTATTATCACAATGGCCCAGGTTACGAGTAGAAAAAGCATTAGAGCTACTTGATTATGCTTATGCTGATCAAGCAGTTAGAAGTTTTGCAGTTAAATGTTTAGTTAATATTAAGTATGTTATTAGTGTCTATTAAAATATATTCAATTCAGTGGTGTAACATGGTTAATTTTTGGCTTTTTTAGTGATGAAGAATTGTCACTTTATTTATTGCAATTAGTTCAAGCATTAAAACATGAATCTTATCTTTTATGCGATCTTGTTAAATTTTTATTAAAGCGTGCTTTAAATAATCAAAAAATAGGACATTTTTTATTTTGGCATTTAAGGTAATTATACATATATGTATGTATATATATATATATATATATATATATATATATATATATATACATATATATACACACATATATACATATGTACACACACATATACATATATATATATATATACATACATACACATGCACACATACACACACACACATATATATATATGTGTGTGTGTGTGTGTGTATAAATGCATTAAAGTGCAAAAAATTAGGTTGCATTATTTTATTGATATAGATCAGAAATGCAAGTAGCATCAGTTTCTGTTCGTTTTGGTCTTATATTAGAAGCGTATTGTCGAGGTAGCCCCGAACATATTCCAATTTTAACTCGTCAAATGGAGTGCCTAGAAAAATTAAAAACAACCAGTGAAATGGTACGCCAACGACCAAATAAAGAAAAAGCACGTTCATGTTTACAAGATAGTTTATCAGAACCACATTTTGCTGAAGCTATCAAAAATGTACTTAGTCCGTTAGATCCAAGTTATAGATGTCGACGTATTAAGTAAGTTTAAAATATTTATGTTATATCCATGGCTATATTTATACCTAAAATTCGTATTCAATATACGTATTGAAGAAAACAATAAGAACAAGCAGTATTAATCTTGTTAATTAGTAGTATTAAAGCTGAATATAAGTAGATTTGTGGACACTTCATATATAAAGACTAGCTGTAAATAATAAATGCTATAGATTTCACATAAAACTTATGAATTTTTAAATATGTATTTTTCATGTATTAATAAAATTCTGAATGCTATAACAGCCATTGCAATGAACATATTATTTTGTATGTCGCAATACAGTTCTGATATGTCTGGAAAAATATTTTTTGCAAAGGAATTCTTTTTCCATTCCATAAACCCCAAAGAATTTTTCAGATCAAAAGTGTTCAGTAAATGATTATTGATCATTTTTGATATTTGCTTATGCTCATTTTGATGTAAATGCCATCATCCATTTAATGCCAAGGTATTGTAAAATCTGTTATAGTTCATTTTTCTATAAATTTTTATCATATTTTGGGTTACTTGAAAAAAAAATTGTGTTTTATCATGAATATGATTCCATTTGTTTTAACCCATGATTTCTTATACATCTTGTTATTTCTTTTGTACATTTTTGTGTTTGGTATTATTAATATGTATTGTAATAGTATTTGGTATTAAAATAGAATTCAATTTTTTTGTTGAAAAATTTATTTTAGAGTGGAAAAATGTAGAGTAATGGATAGTAAACAAAAACCTCTTTGGGTTGTTTTTGAAAATGCTGATTCTTTTGGTGATGATGTATATATTATTATGAAAAATGGTGACGATTTAAGACAGGACATGTTAACTCTTCAAATGTTAAGAATAATGGATAAATTATGGAAAAATGAAGGACTTGATTTTCGGTTTGTTTATTTAATATATTTATTTGTTCTGTGTAAATTATGTTTCTAAAAAACAATATTATTCTTTGTAGAATGAATCCATATGGGTGCATATCAACAGAACATAGAGTAGGAATGATAGAAGTAGTTTTGAATGCAGAAACAATTGCTAATATTCAAAAAGAAAAAGGAATGTTTTCTGCAACATCTGCATTTCGTAGAGGATCATTATTTGGTAAATACATTTTAAAAAAAAAATTGTGATGTAATGAAATCTGTTGATGTATGATTTGTATACATTTATAATTTTAGCATGGCTTAAAGATCACAATCCTACTGAATCGTCTCTTAACAAAGCTATTGATGAGTTTACTCTTTCTTGTGCGGGCTATTGTGTTGCAACTTATGTTCTTGGCATAGCTGATCGACATTCAGATAATATTATGGTTAAAAAGACTGGTCAGTTATTTCATATAGATTTTGGTCATATTTTGGGCCACTTTAAAGAAAAATTTGGGTTTCGTCGTGAACGTGTTCCATTTGTTTTAACCCATGATTTTGTACATGTTATTAATAAAGGCAAAAAAGAATCTTCAGAATTTCAAGCTTTTCAAAGGCATTGTGAAAATGCATTTCTTATTTTGAGAAGACATGGATGCTTAATTTTATCATTATTTGCAATGATGATATCAACTGGATTACCAGAATTGAGCTCAGAAAAAGATTTAAACTATTTAAGAGATACTCTGGTCAGTGCGTTTTAACATGAATTTTAGAATTGAATCAAACTTTGTTCAACTTTGTCATTACAATTTCATTTCATTTTGTAGGTATTGGACTTATCAGAACAAGATGCACGTACACATTTTCAATCAAAATTTGATGAGGCTTTGTGCAATTCATGGAAGACCTCGTTAAATTGGGCATCTCACAATATGACCAAAAATAACAAGCAATAGTCTTGGTTTAATCATAAAAGTAAATTGGACATTATATAAAGTGATGTGGTATACTGTCATTACAGTTTATCACTTGTAATATAAGACTAGCGAATGAGTACTCTTCTTAATTTATAGCTTACATATTTTATAGATAAAAAGCAATATAATAAGTCTTTAAATAAATTAAGCACGTCAATATTTTATACAATACCTATGGAATTTTTAAGAATTCTATTATTCGATTAAATCTTGTGTCAAACATTTATGAAATGATATTGAATCCAACAAGAACTCGATTTTTGATACTACACTTAGTGAATTTCATCATTAGATGATTAGTTATTCAAATATTTAGTATAATGGTTTCATAGTTTCTTCCATTGTATATTTTGAAGTGAATCATTCTATTTATATCAAAAATCATTAGTTGTAAATAATCATATTGGTAGGCTAATATTCATTATTTGTAAAATATAAAAAAATACATTTTATAAGTACTATATTAATAATTTAATATTTAAATTATAGTTTTATAGTAAATATTTCTGAAGTATTAATGTGAAAACTGCTGTTTAACATGAACTTACATAAATTTTAATTGACTGACTTAGAAAGTAAGTTAAATATGAAAATCATTTTTAAATCATAATCTGAAGTGTGATTTTATTTTATTTTTGTTTTGTTATTATTATTAACATAGACTTTTTTAAATTGATTCTATTTGTTGGATTTCATTATTAATACATGTATGTATACCTATTATATTTTTTATAACAAGAATAAATTATGATCAATATTGATATATAATAGCAATAATTTTAAAATTGTTTTGTAATTACTATTTTATTTAAAGAAATTTATTTTTTATATAAGACTTTATTTATGAAATGTATTCAATCTAAACATTTAATGGAAATGTTTAAAAATGTCAGTAAGTTTATATAATATATATATATATATATATATATATATATATATATATATATATTATATTTTTTAACAGTCATTATTTTATATATTCTGAAACCATGTTGAATAGCAGTATACTTTACAAGTATATATATATATATATATATATATATATATATATATATATATATATATATATATATATATATATATATATATATATATATATATATATATATATATATATAAATGAACATCTAATTGGATCTCATCGAATATATCATATTTTTATATTACATCACTATATTTACAAATACTTTTTCAGTTAGGTGCTGTTCATTAAATAAAAGTCCTAAAAAATGTGCAATTGTAAATTTATATTTGATTATATAATATAATAACTTATTATTACTCAAAAAATGTATAACTTAAGGTTTTAATTATTCATTATTCAAAATTATGTTCATGTAAATCATCAAAAATAAAGTCAGGCAATTATTTTTATGAATTAAAGAAAGACTAGAAATAAATCAATATTTTATATACTAATGGCTGATTATTAGTTTGAAAATAATTTATTATTATTTTCAACTAATATGTGCTTAAAGTAGCTGTTCTCTACTTATGAAGACTAATAGAGAGTATTTTTAACTTTTACTTAAGCATGTAATGCTAATACACTAAAACAAATGTCTTTTAAGTTTGGGAGCAATACTTAGATCTGCTGGCTTCTACATTATTTAAATATATGATCGTTGGTTATGAATGAAGAAGGTGATGTTTGTTCAGATATTAGGAAAGAAAATATTTGATATTAAAGTAAATATTACATACATTCAATAATTAATAATATGAAACAGTATCCTTAACATTATAAATTACACTTAAAAGTATATATTAAAGATTATAAATTTGAAATGAATTTGTAATTCAAATCACATGTGCACTACTAGAATACATTAAAATGATTATCATTAAGATATAAGTTAAATAAGTGGGTACTATTACATTCATAAGTTTAGACACCTACTGAAAGGTAAGCAAAAAAGATTATTTTATTTAAAGTTGTAGTCTGTATTCTTTTTGCACAAATATTATGCTTTAAAAGTCATAAAAAGTGCAACAAAATTACATTTTCAAGGCTTATGTGATTTGTTTTAGATGATAAAAGCTGCCTTTCAAATCTAGAACCTAACTATGGATATGATAGTAAATACACATCTTAAAAGATGTGTAAACTTATAAATTTATACACTGAGCAAGTCAATTTTAATCAACAAATCTCACTACATTATTATTATTAACTGTTATGATCAACAAAATAAAGTAACACAGTTACATTTGTACAATACATTTACCTCTTATTTCTATTAATAATTTATTTTGTAGATCATCCCCCTGAAATATACAAATTCAATAACAATTTCTTTTTATATGTTCACTGTCCTTGCTCAGTTCAACATATTAAGCATGTGCAGTGCAACTGAAACAATGCAATGTGTATACCATTAGTTTAATAAGATAATTTGTAGGTTTAATTGAAATATTAAAAATTTTTAGTTATAATACATCAAAACAAAGAGTAAACAGTATATTTTATTTTTAGATTTTACCAAAAGAGATGTGTTATTATATCTTAATAACATGATGTGTATGTAGGTGTGTATGTATATATATATATATATATATATATATATATATATATATATTTATATATATATATATATATGTATATATATGTACGTATGTATGTGTGTGTGTATGATAGTGTATCTATATATGAGTATGTTATGTATATACTGTAGTGTATGTGATGTTTGTATGTTTAATTAAATAAAATATTGCATCAAAAAATATTTAGCACATCTCTAAGTTATTATTAGATAATGCCTATGTATAAAACTTTTGTTAAATAATATAATTACTGATATTTAGGTAAATGAAAGAATTGTCTAGAATAATTGTTACTTTGTATTGGTAAATCAGTTTTAATATTTTTTTTCACAATTTTATATTAAATGTTTCTATTTTTTTGATTTGTTTAAAAATATTTATACAAATAATATATTTATTATTTATATTTATAATAATAATTTTTAAAAATTAAATTTTAAAATAATAGGGGGTTCTGCCCTCTAGTCACCACTCTCACTGACCACGGGGTACCCACCTCTGATTTGTTTTGCTCATATTGCATATATTAGTTTATAGTGCATATATTTGTGTGTGTGTGTATATGTATGTATATATATATATATATATATATATATATATATATATATATATCATCATCATCATCAGCCCCTATTAATCCACTGCTGGATAAAGGCCTCTTCCATGATTTTCCATTTTGTTCGATTCAGTGCCTCTCTTTTCCACAGTTTTCCAAGAAAGTTTTTAATATCCTTATCCCATCTGTTCATTGGTCTCTTTCTCGGTCTTTTCATATTCCTTGGTTCCCAGTCAATAATTTCTCTTGTCCATCGGTTGTCTTCAATATATATATATATATATATATGTGTGTATATATATATATATATATATATATGATGGTATGTCTATATCACTCCTACAGTTATATTTCGATGTTTGTTATATATAGTTGCACATTTGATTGCAGTTATGATACCAATATCAATTTTTCGTGTAACTGTAGGTGTCATCGTTAATAATAATTTAATATCTCTACACGTATTTTATACAATATTTCATACAATTTTTTGTACATTTTTTGAAATGTTATGGAACATTCTTATATATATATATATATATATCGATAAATAGATAGATAGAAAGTCGACAAGTTAATTATAACACTGCTTGTTAGGAATTTACTAATGGTTGACTTTTTAATAAACAATTATGTTAATAAAGAAATGTGTTACCAATACAAAGTAACATATCTATTTTGAATATTGGAAAGATGTATGTTGATAACTGGTTTATTTACTATCATAATTATAAGTGGTTTTGAAATTATGTTTAGAAAAATGTGTTGACCATATTTTTAAATACAAAATTAATTCAACACAAAATAAACATGTTATAAATATTGGCTGTAACTGACAAAGTACTGTATTATTTAAAAATATTAGTTATACTTTTTGCAATGCAAATTATAATTGATATAAATATCTATCAGTACTGTAGAAACTAATTTTAAAAATTAGAAATTCAGGTGGTTTGATATTTTCAGAAGAAGGTTTTGGTGAGTTATTCTAAGGAAATATTGACTGAATCTTAGGAATAACTTTATATACAGTGTATATATATATATATATATATATATATATATATATATATATATATATATATATATATATATGTGTATATTTATATATAAGGAAAAGTACAATCATCTCTTAAATGTAATTAAGGTTTTTCATCAAAGAAGCAAGCAGGATTGTTAATTGTATATTTTAGAGGATTAGTTGTTTAATGCTCAAGGGGTTCTCTGGGTTATATTAAAAAATGTGTTGCACATGATTATTGTGTTTAATAAACAATATAACCATCAACAATAGTAAAATACCTAGATTATGAACCCAGTGAGATATTTCAAATTTCTTTTAAAAATAAATAGTTTTTTTTACATAAAATTCGCTCAGATCCAAAAACTTCGATTAACTTATTTAATAATTTAAATACTTTCTATATAATGTATACCAAATATTGTCTGATATTTGACTTGTCTTTTTTTTAATATAAATCAATGATTTTTGTGCATGTATTTGTGAAAAGACTGGATAGGAAATTTTATATAAATCAATGTAGCATAAGTTTGGTACATTATTGTAAGATAAAAGTATACTGTAAATTGTTGATTATTTGGTTATGCAAGAATGTAATATGTAATGAAATTGAGAGAATGATAATTACAATATAATTTTAATTTAAACTGTTTGTTATTGTTTCATTTTATACTAGTGTTTGACTAAAGTTATGTTTGCAAATAAATTATTGTAACCCTGGTGTTTTCCTTATGACATTAATTTTGTAAACATACCTATGAACGATTTTAAATAATTAACAAATGAAAAATAATTATTTGGTTTTAATTACTCATTGTTAACAGATTACGAAACAATAACGTAATTAAAAATATTAATATCAAATTCATATATTGGAAAAAATAGTGTATTATTTTGGCAAAAGTTTACGCATTTTGGAAATTCAGCATTTTTTCCGTTATGTAAGTCTATAAATTAATATAACACAATCAATAATTAAAATGTCCACAAAATTTGATTTTGAGCCATAATAATTTTATTGGGACACCCTTAAGTAATGCGGTATTTTTATGTAGGTGAAAATAGATGATGCAATTATTGCAATAACGTAACAGATTCATATGCTGCGCAGTTGTACGTGATGTTTTTTCAGTCCTATTGTGGAAGATTAACAGTGATCACGCAAGTTTACATGAAAAAATATTAGTTATTATGAAAGTGTCAAAAGAGTATAATAGACATATTTTACTTGAGAACTTTCCTCAGGGCAATAACGCTACAACTGCAGTGAAAAAATGATGGCAAATTTATACAAAAAATAGCACAATTATAATAAAATTAATGAATTTAGTTTTATCGATATGCCCTTAAACCACAAATAACCAACCAACCAACAATACAATCAAATTTATAGAAAGCTATAAATAAATCCACACAAATGATGGTGCATAAAGTCAAACAATATGGAAAGCAAACTTAAAAGGCCTATCATACATTTAGTGCTCATAAATCATACATACATATATACATACATACGTATATACATACATACGCACACACACACACACACACACACATATATATATATATATATATATATATATATATATATATATATATATATATATATATATATATATATATATATATATAATGAATTTATGACGAGTTGGTGGATTGAAGTGGGTTACTCTTCGTGGCGACCGGGAGATCCAATATTAGTCTCGTGGCGTGTTGTGTCAAGCCTTTATTTCTTTTCTTTGGGCCCTTTTTCGTTCTCTTTATTTTTGGATTGTGTTTATATACATGCATTAAGAATAAAGATCATAAAAAATCAAATAGAGATTTTTAAAAAGTATTTTTGGAGGAAAACGCAATTCTGAATATTTTTACAAAAGTAAATTATTGTTTTGTATATTAATTTACGTCGTAATCAAATTTACTGATTTGTCGACGATTCAAACAATTTTCAACTTTAATTTTGAACTTCGAATATATTTTTGTCTTATTTCGTTAAAAGAAAGTAGTTTTATTGAAATTATTTACTATCCTTTTATGAATTTGTTTTTATTTTCGAAATTATTATTTTATAAAAGTTCATTAACTTTGTCATATTATTTTTATATATTATAAGTGATATTAATTTGTCAGATCTTTATACATATATATATATATATATATATATATATATATATATATATATATATATATATATCACTTATAAATACAAGCTAACATTTTAAATGTTGCAGAGGTAAATTGGTAAGTTTGAATGAACTTTCATTGGAAATATGTTTATGCGTGGAAGTTAATTTATTTTTACATTATACTGTCATTTCCTAATACGTATAAAGAAGCAGAATATTAATTATCTATGTCATTTATGCATTTCTCTCTCTCTCTCTCTCTCTCTCTCTCTCTCTCTCTCTCTATATATATATATATATATATATATATATATATACACACACAAATATATATAATACATACATAATGTGACTGTGCATATGTGTGTGTGTGTGTGTGAACGTTTAAATAAATTATTTAGCAATTCTTCATTACTGTAATTTATGAATATTTTTACAGAAAAAAATGACTTTTATTAATTAACATTGATTAAGTCTTTATAAGTATAATATTAATATATGGTTAACTTTCAAAATCAGAATTTTAGAATATATTATTAAATATAAAAAGAATAGAATTATATTGAAAAGAATATATATATATATATATATATATATATATATATATATATATATATATGTATATATATATATATATATATATACAATTATTCATGTTGTACCGCAACACCTCTAGAGCCCTGTTGCGGTATGAGAAGAACGATTTGTAGAATAGAAACGCCCACTTAAAGAGCTCCGGTGTTTTTTATTCGATGCTCCTTAATTACAGTCAGTTATGTAAAGTGAAAGCCCAGAAGGGGGAAAAGACGTCGTTGCAATACTATATATATATATATATATATGTATGTATGTGTGTATGTGTGTATAACAACTCTTTATACTTTTCATTCTTAAATATTTTAAAATTGCCTCTTTTAAATAATTGTAAAATTAATCTGATTAAGCAATATATTGCAGAGAATACTATTGATGAAAAATAGTCTAAAAGTTATTCTAGATATTTTTTAAAAATAAATCTCTATATTAAAACAGATGAAAATAAATTTAATGAAAAAAATATCTTTTTCTTTTAAAGAATTAGTTTTATTTTAGTATTACGATTTCAAAAAAAAATACACATTTTAAGAATATAATGTAAAACCTGCAATTTTTATGCTTTTAAAGTTAACAATAACATAGAAGAGAGTGATCAGTGAATCGATTTTATTTTAAATAATAATTTTACATAATAGTGATAACTAGAACAGTTGATTGTATATATATAAATTGTGAACTGCTAGCATCTAATAATTATGATGGAAATTAACATGAATATTTAAGAGATTATAATTAATTTACTGTTTGTTATTCATCTACAATAAAAAATGTAGGTTAGAAGGATTATCTTAGTTTTTCGCACTATCATTGCTACAATCATGATGTAATATTAATATTGTCAGCTATTTGGTTAAAACTATGGTTATATATATATATATATATATATATATATATATATATATATATATATATATAATGATTTATATTTTTATACAAAAATTAAATTTAGTCATACTATAACTATAATATATTTACTATTTTTTATAATGTCTTTCAATAATGTTTATAATTTATTACTAAGTATAAATTATCAATGTTCAATACAATAAGAAATTAGATCGTTGTTCAATGTATTTATATCTTTTAGCCAATTTATACTTATAGGTTTGTACATGATACTATTATATATATATATATATATATATATATATATATATATATATATATATATATATATATATATATTTACATTAGACAGGAGGAGAATCAGTGTATGTTTGTTATATGACATGGTGAGAGTGTAAAAAAATCTAGACAGATTTATGTTCAATCATTAAGAAACTTCAAGTACCTATAAATAAAATTTAGTGATATATTTTTTGCGATATTGTAGTTTTCTATCAAAGAAAATAGAATAAGAAATAATAAATTGATAAAAAATGACACTGCATATTTTATATTTTCATATCATAAGAATGTAAACAAATTTTAAAAATAGATAATTGTTCGAACTTGACTACATGTATTAATTTCTGAAAAATAATTTATCAACGTTTTCAAGAAAACAATAAATATATATATTTATTAGTTTATTGCCTCATGATATTTTAATACACATGTTTATTATCACGAAATAATAATCATAATAATAATATATATATATATATATATATATATATATATATATATATATATATAAATGTTTAATTCAATGATTTTTGTTTTTTGTTGAAATCCATTTTTACTCATGTTTGAAATGAAAACATTGTATTTTTTATTAAGATTGTGACATTAAGTGTATATTATAATTGTTTACATACATACATATACATATATATATATATATATATATATATATATATATATATATATATATATACAGGTGCGTAAAAAGAACGAAAGGGTTTAAAACAATAATAATTTTTTAGTTTCGTAATATTTTCATTTTTTTAATTTTCAAAAATATAGTACAAAGATAGGGAAATCTTCCTAGTTGCATATGAAAAATGACATCACATAAATGATTCCCATTTTCGACTTCACACATTTGATCTCTTTCTAAGGAATTTTTCATTAATGTTCTTAGAATTTTTGGACATAACGCTCTAATTTCTTCTCGTATGCTATATATACATATATTGCTGAAGGATGGTTTGGAAAACGTGCAATTAAATGATTAACCATTGACTTCGATGATCCTGTTCGAACAATAAAATAACGACGATATGTTTGCTAGGCCAAAATAATTGAACGATGATTTTCAAAAGAAAGTTTAAAATGAAAATTATTTTGGTACGTTGTTCCGTCATGTATCTTTCCATGATAAAGTCCGCAAGCTTAATTTTTAAGAAATTCTGAAAAGAAGAAAAAAATATTTTAAAAATAGCAACCATTAAAACTTCTTCGATCTTTTTCCGACACCCCTCCCCCTCTATATTCATACTGTATCACCTTACATACATGTTATATATATATATATATATATATATATATATATATATATATATTAATTGGTCCGGTTTTTTGAAAATTTTTTCCCGGAACGCAAGTAGAGACATTAATAAAAATCACCAAAACATGACACACAAAACCACACCCACATAGCGGATAAATACCAAATTTGGTAAGGGCACCGCACCAAATTCATAAAACATAAGGCCAAACCCGGCCCTGTATAAAATTTAGAAACCAATAAAATTCATTTTTTATTTTATTTTATTTATTTATTTATTAATTGGTACGTGTTTATATTAATGTATATATTTAAAATTTTATACAAGAGTATATTTTTTAATACTAATGAAAATATGAAGAAGGGCAAAGGTTTACTATAAATCAAAAATACGTCAGGTATTCTCATTTAATAACTTCTCGGTAAATATTTGATGTGAGAATTTCCTGATATCTTAAATAATTAATTAATAAAAAAAATATTTCAATAGTTCAAATATTAAAATTTAGGTAATAATTTTTCCACTTTAACGAAAAAGTAATCCAGAACATCTGTAGAGTTATATGAATACAAAAAATATTTTGGTTAAGCTAAAAACAATATTAAAGTCTTCAAAATGTTAACAAAATATTTGTTGTAATTAAACATATATATATATATATATATATATATATTAAACAATAATGTTGTAATATGATATTATTAAACGATAAACTGAGTTAAACTTTAGATATTCAAATATGGATGCGTTTCTAATACTGGATCATTTACATTATATTGATTTTAGTAGAAGATTGCGTGATTCCAATGTATATGCGTTAAATTTATATCTTTATATAATCTATTGGCCGGGATCATAATTAAAATGTGTTAAAGGTCTGGCTGTTTCCACTGTAACCGGTTCGATCAGTTCACTGCATTACCCTTTTATAAGGGTTTTATATAGACGATTTTAAATTTATTGACTGATAATTAAACACGCATAGATATATAATTATAAAATATTAAATATATATATATATATATATATATATATATATATATATATGTCTGTATGTATGTAAGTATACCTGAGGTAATTGTGTTCAAGTTCACAATTGTTTTAATAAGTTAAATATTTATATAAGTTATAAAAGTTTATTAAAATTCTTCGAATACTAATAAAGTAAAAGAATAACTATAAAATTTATGATTTTTTTAAGAATAAGGAATATTATTGTTGATATCTATTGTAAAATAAAAAAAAAATGTATATAGTATTGCGAAAAGAAAGTTGAATAGGAAAGGCTGAAGAGTGAATCGTACTGCAATATTACTGGTGTATAATGATTCATTCATATATGTAGATAATAACAACCTATAATTTTTAATACAATCTCTTGTTAACTGGTGTGTTCTAAATTCATATTTAAGATGATATTATATCAAATTGTTTTTTTTTTTAAAAAAAGATTATTTTTTAGAAGACAATTTATGGATTCAAATTTAAATTATGTTTAAGTAAAAACATAAAAAAAAGATAAAAAGAATTTTAAATAAACATATGTTAATAATGTTATTCAATTTTCAATGTTGTAAACTTTATGTTAATGATTTAATTTTTTTTCTTTGAATTCTTTTATTTTACTTAAATTACAGATTCCATAAATAAATTCAAATATAATCTAATTTAACTTTTTTAAAGAGACTAGAAACAATTTTTTTCTTTTGTATGAATTAAAAAGATTAAGAATGAAAGTTTTATACATAAGGACGCTGTCACTAATAAATTATTCTGTTGAACTTTAAAAGAATTTGATATTAATAAAAAGTCTCACTACAATATGTTACCGTCATTCAATAACACTATTCTTTAGTTAAAAAATGTGCATTGAAAGTAAATTTTGATCTTTACAAAATTATTTAAATACTATCTATTTATGTGTAATTTTGTCAAGGTGAAATAATTTTTTGAATACTAATTAATACTATTTCTTATATTTTGAAAATTTAAAACTAACCTTTTTTTATTCACTTTCAATTAAAAATGTTTACTTTTTTAAATATGAATATGTATGATTATCGTTTTATACAACAAACCATGATTAATACAATAATCTATGAAACATCATTTATTTATACTGGATACATACATACCTACACCCACACATTTACATACATATATATATATATATATATATATATATATATATATATAATATTATAATACGAATTGTTCTAAAAACAAATTAAATCAGCGAAGATTGCTGAACAGAACATTTTTTAAATGTGAAAATGAATGAAACTGAAGAAAAGAATTTATGTAAATAAGATATTTAAAAACATGTTTCATGTCGTCAATTAACAATTATTAGACATTTAAGAAGCAACTTTGCTCAATAATAATTGACTGTTAACTACGAAAAAGATACGGTGGATTAAAAAATGCATACGTGAATAATTTCAACATAATTTATAGAGGTTCATATTTTTAATAAAGTAACACAAATTAACGCAGCTGGATTCCAGTCTTTTATATTGTACAGTAGATATACTAAACAACATACTGTTTTTTATGTACGAGTATATTATCCATTTTTTTCATACTACTACTTTTGGAATGCTATTTATTATGAACATATTTCTTTATAATAAAGTGGTTACTATATGTATATATATATATATATATATATATATATATATATATATATATATATATATGTAAATAAATGGATATATTCTTTAATTTAGATATCTTACTGTATTATGACATTTCTAAGGAAAAAAATTTTTTGGACATTTGTTCGATGAAATACTTTATAATCAGCCTGTTATTATTCTATTACTACCTTGTTTACCTGTCAGAAAACTAAAGCTATTTTAATGTTCGAATCTTGGCTCGGGAGGTGTCTGCAACTGAATAAAAAAATATAAAGAAATCAGTGAGTAAAAGAATAAATATTCGTGTGACAAGCAGATAGATGCATCTGAGTGGAAAATTTTCATGCCATCGGACTAGACGAAAAAGACCGCTACCTATCTAAATTCTTACATATTTTATAACAAGTCGGTGATGGAATTTTTTTATTTCTTTGTATTTGTAGATCATTAAGAAGTTTTGTCACAGATATTTAGTAATAGATGGGAAACTTTTTTGATCTTTTATTGTATGAAAAAAATAACAATTTACTTTTTAATGGGTTAAACTTTATGAGAATATAGTTAAAATATTTATTATATATATATATATATATATTAGAATTTTCGAATTATTTTTTAATTTGTTAAAATATTTTAAATAACTATTATTAATTTTAAATGAAAAGTATACTTAAATTGCTAAATTTTTGGTTAACAATAATTTATTCAAAGTTGGAGAAAGAAAAAGATATTATTCTAAACTCGATGATTAAAAACTAATATATAACACTATTTTCATGCAAATGTTATATTCTCTTTAACAATTTTGTACATAAACTATATGTATTTAAAAAAGGAAAGTGTCAGGTATGTACCTTTATATATTTTGGGAAGAATAAAGTTAAAAAATAAACAGGTAACAAGGGAGAAAAAAAACTATTTTACAATTGATTTTTTTTATAATTGTTATTTTATGTAGATGTGTTCCTGTAATCGTGATCATTTCACCCGAATTCTGATAAGAAACCACATTTTTTCAAACAAGTTTTCTCTTATCTTATTACAAATACAACTTTGTCCCTTAATAATTACTTTTAATTTGTGATTAATTAACTGAAGTCACTGTTGTTTATTGAATACTTGATTTTAGTTTTAATTAATATATTTTTTCTCAAATGAAATAAATAATATGCATATATATATATATATACTGGACCGTGCGGTGGCATGGAGTTATGGAGCGATCGCTCTAGGCGCCTCAGGTATGAAGACGCATGTTAGATATTTTGTAATTGCTTTATTATTTGCATGGTTTTTGTTTATTTACGACGAATAATAAAGCTTAAATAATATATAGTGCTGTCACCGTTGCTAGAAGGCACCCTCTACCCAATTTACAATTATAGGTTTTCTTTTTCAGATATATATTATATATTAGTCATGTTAAATTAATATATAAGTATGTTTAACATTGTAGTATATAACTGTATTTGATATTTTTATACACCGAAACATAATAAATTTCTCATTAATATACTTATTTTCATTCAATCCTACGTATTTATATTCGAGCACTCGTACGACGAGGATCCCATATGACGTTGAGATGATTCCATAATTCGTATTCGTAAAAGACAAACAGTATTAATTACGAATCTAATGACCCACCCATTATAGACCCACAACATAATTATAAAGATATTTTTTTTATTTCATTCTGGAGACTACGATTAATTCAATTAGCGAAAGATTTGAACAAATGAAATTACATGTTGATAATTTTAAAATATTGTACAACATTTATAAACTGAAACATAAGAATATATCAGAAATATTAATACAAAAAATGTATGGATTTACATTTATTATTGGATGATAATGAATAATAGAGATATTGATGGTCTTGAACTTTGTGAAGAATATAAATTAAGCTGTTTTGTTGTCCCCAAAAATGGAATCACTAGAAATACTTGACTATTTGTGGACAAAAAATATGACTACAATATTTCAGAATTTGTTTGTTTGCCTATGAATGATATTAAATTTACCTGTATCGATTGCTTTTGGAGAAGGCAGTTTCTCCGAATTAAAAGTAATAAATAATACTTAAGATCAGCAATGGAACAAGAAAGATTAGTCAGTTTAGCTAAGATGTCTATTGAAAGTGATTTATGTATATCGTTAAATTATGACGATTTGATTCAGGATTCGCGGAAATCAAATCTAGATGTGTAAATTTCAAATAATATACATAATTATTTTGTCTATTGATTGTTCTGTACAAACGTAACTATTCTATAATGTATTATTGCAACTGTATCCTGTTTATGTTTATGTTGAAGCCATTACATATATATATATATATATATATATATATATATATATATATATATATATATATATAATGGATTATTAGAGTTTTTAATTTAAGTAATTAGTCATCTCAGTATGAAATAAATGAGCTTTTTAGGAATGCCTGTTCCAGATGCCAAAGTACCACCGCACGTTTCTATATATATATATATATATATATATATATATATATATATATATATATATATATATATATATAGTTAAATACTTTATATTATTCTTATAATTACAATGTATGTAGGTTTGAGCATATTTTTTTCTAAATAATCAAACTATTACTACATATTTAAATTAATTTTATCTGTGTCTCAAAAAATTGCTACTTTCAGTTTAACTTTAATTATAAAAGTCTTCTTTTTTATTTAAAAATTTTATTATATTGTGAAGGATTTTTTAAATACAATTGTTGAGTATTTTTTTAAAATGTAATTAATTTTTTGTAATATGAGTGTTTTATTTTGTTTATCATCAGTTGAATGTGAAATGAATTAAAAATGAAGGTATTTGTAGAAAAATATTGACATAGTATTTATACATTCCTTGGAATGATTGACATTAAATAAAATAAATGTTTCTATTTTTTTTCAAGTTTACTTAATTAAGTTTCATACTTACGTATTTCTTATGTTTAAATATTTTACGTTGTAAAAACTATTCTTTCGTTCTGTTTTCCAGACAATTTAACGGGCTATATACTATTATTTATATAGTATTTGTCAAAAATGTATTCAATATGATAACATTTTATAAATATTCGTATTATGGGGAATAACATTTTACAAGACGTAAAAAAAACTTTGTATATAAAATAATTTTATGAGCAATTGACGTAGCAAAATTTATTATTTACATTTAAATAAACTTTAACCTTCGATGATAAAATATTTTTTTTTATTTAATTTTAACAAAAAATTATAATTGCAATAATTAATAGTACAATGGTGTTTAAAAAATTAATAACTGCAAATATCTTCAAATATTAAGAATTATCGAACTGTACCTGTAAATATTTCTTGAAAGTAATTGTTTTATTAAATAATATTGTAATTTTATTGTAATTGTATTATGTTTATATTTATATATATATATATATATATATACATATATATATATATATAATCAATAACGATTACGGGAATTATTAAACAAAATATAAAGTAACATATCTTATTAGGTCATTAGATCGCCCAAAGATCTTTTTTGTTTAAAAATAGTTTTCGATAAATTAATTTTGTTTTATAATATATTTTATTAATGACTGTTAATAATAATTGTAAGTATTGTAATCAATTTTATTAAAAATATTTATAAAATTGTCTCTAAATTATTTGTATATAAAATATCATTAATAAAAATACTTTTTTTTAAAAAACAATCATATTGGAAAAAATATTTATATCGTCTAACATTTCAAGAACTCTATCAAATTTACAAAAATTCCCAGTTGATTTTAAATTCAAAAAATATATAATTTTCTAAGAATATTATCAATGTTATGCCATGACATGTTATGTGTTATGTTCAATTTATTTTCAAATTTATTTAAAACAATAATAAGATCTAAATTTTAAAATTTTTGTTTAGTTTCTGTTATAGAGAATGTTGTATTAAGTGATTTTGTGGTATAAATTGTATTTTAAATTAAAATATTTCAATTTTAAAGAAACTTTTGCTATATTAAATTTAATATCTGAGAAATACATTATAACCTATTTGACATGCATATTATTTCATTTGTGTCTATTTATAACTCAGTTTATCTACCGTTATAATTTAAAAACTATCACATTAAATATGTGTCGTACAAATTACATAAGATGTTGCTTGTTATATATATATATATATATATATCCACAATTTAATACAGGATGTACTTTTCTTAGTCTGTTACCATATATAGAACCGAATATGGATATTGATGATTATTTTACACCTAGTGAAATGTATGGTTTTATTTGTAGTGTTGTCATGTGTACTTATTTGTTTTTTAGTCTTTTTTATAAATTATGGAATTAATTACTATGTATTTTTAATAATATGAATTATTTTATATATATATATATATATATATATATATATATATATATACATATATGAATGTATGTATATAAATAATATCATATTGATTCTTTGACGACTTACAGCTGTGCGTTTATTTCAATCTCTTTGATTTTTTTAATCTATATTAATTGATTTTTTCACATGCTATGAAAAATATACAATTACCATAGAAATTCGAATGGAGAAGAAAATAGAGAAGAGGAAATTATGATTATTTTGATTGAAAATAATATGTAGTGTTTGAGGTATTAATTGATTCGTAAAATGCCTAGGGATCTATATACTTTAATTATATTATAAACACACACACACACATATATATATATATATATATATATATATATATATATATATATATATATATATATATATATATATATATATGTTATTATTATTCATATTGTATTTTTGTAAGAATGTTTATAATGCAATACAGCAGTGTAATAACAGGTTACTATTCAAATACATATTGATTGTGCAGTGTAGTTTATGACATTTAAAAAAAATACTTTATTGCAAGTTAAAAGTAACGTTTATACAGGTATCTATTTTTTAAGATGAACTTAAAGATACTATATCATTTGTATATAGGACGATTCACTATAGGCTTTTACATGTAAGTATTAAAAAAAATCGCAAAAATTAAACAAAATTATGTTCATTTTTAATTTTTGTTACTTTTTTAATACTTTCATGTGAAATCCTAAAGTGAATAACCCTATATAATAAACTAAAAGATACACTGAATTTCTAATACTTGATAATTAAATTTACTATTTACTTGTTTACTATATTTTGCATTACAATTTATTTTAATGTTTTTATACGTTATTTTTAACGCTTAGAATATCTATAAAAATTCAAATTTTAACAAAATTACTTCGTGTTTTTATAATTTATAGACAATAGAAATAACATTTTGCTAAATATAAAATTTGGTAACTAGGAGGAAATTACACTTTGTATATTTCTGTATCTATCTATCTATGTATTTCTCTCACACACACCCTCACCCTCCCTCCCTCTCTCTCTCTCTCTATATATATATATATACATTAGTATACATAGTTACACTTCTTTACCTTAAACTATATTTTGACGATAAATATAGACAGGAATTTGATGAATTTAAATTTAATTCATTATTTATTCTAAAATCTGTATAAAACAAATAAAAATTTATATCTTTTTTTAATATTTTTAAATATTTTGTATTATAATAAGAAATAGAAGAACACATACAAATCTATCTATATCTTTTTCTCCCTATAATTGTATACACATTAATGCTATATGAATATATTATTATATATATAATTTTATAAATTATCGATATTCCACATAAGATTTCTAAATTAAGGAAGCAATTATTTTTAAGCATTTTTGTTTTAATAAACTGTAAGAAATCTTAAGAAGTATAGAAAGTATTTATTATATCTTAGACATAACTTGTTGTGCTAATCACTAGGGTACGAGTCTAGCATAGAATTCTAAATGCGGATGATTGTTTTTGTCTACGTGACCATCATTTGTGTACTTTATGGTACTGATACATAAGCACTATCTTAAAAATCTCGGCCTAAAAAAACTTGTTTTGTTCTGAGATCGTGTATGTTTTAGGATAAAAAACGTAAACGAATTTTTCGAGTTTTGTAAGATTATACATTTAAGATTTTTTTGTTTAACATTGTTTTTTACATACACACACTTTGTATATATATATATATATATATATATATATATATATATATATATATATATATATATATATATATAATTAATATTATTTTTTATATGAGGATTATGTTCTACTGAAAAGGTATATAATAAATACTTGTCATTATTTATTGTTTTTATGTATATTATATAATCTCAGTAAAAGATTAAAAAACATTTGAACAGATAATATATGTACGTTTTCATTATACAATATTTACTTGAAAATTCGCTATTAATTATTTTACTATTCAATTTATATAATACTTTTTATGTATATTAATAATAATTTATATATGTTAATAAAACTCTTTATAGATTAATTAAAAAAATAATTCATTGTAGGCATTGAATTATATTATATAATTGTAACATATGAAATTTATATAAAACTAATCCGAATTGTTAGATAGTTTTGTAGTTTCATCCTTACTGTGTGACAATGTTTTCAAACTTTGAAAAATTGTTAAATTTCAGTTGAAATTTTAAACCAGTTTTTTACAGGATAACTTTGTGTTTGAGAATATAACCCAGAAGTGTGCAATAAATTTTTTTTCAGAATTATATTGTTTATTTCTAGTATATTTTCATGGTAATTCTAGATTACTTTCAGCATAATTTGCAATACTCCTTGCTCCGAGTACATATATTCAATTTGTTGTTAAAGCAAATAATATTAAAATTATGTGTTTTTAATAACACAAATCAGTGTAATTTTTTTTATATAAATTTAGAGACTTGTTTGTTTCTAAGTTATTTTATTTATATTCCTATCAAAATTTTATTGTTTTACAACTTATATCATCTTTTTTTAATTAACTGATCTGAAATATTCATTTCTTTGTCTCTATTTATATTAAAAGTCAAAGTCAAACAAAATTCTTGAAAATGTTTTTTATAAACAGATAAACAGAAAACATCCATTTACTTACCTCTCTCTTTTCTCCCTTTATGTATATATATATATATATATATATATATATATATAAATATATATATATATATATATATACATATATATAGTTGTTTAAATTCAATTATTTATTAAAATACAATTAAGTAATATACTTACAATGATATTTGTGAACTTTCTGAAAGTTATTTATAATCAATGATTAATGATTTTATTTATAAATTACTAGATTTTTTATTGTTCCTTAAAGAGTTGTTTTTTATTTTCGTTTGTTTGAATTAGCTTAATATTTTGCAATATTAACTTACTATTGAATATTAATTTTGAAGTATGATTTATTATGAAATCAGGATTTTACCATTATAATGCGATTATGTTACAACTTTATATTACAAGTTAATAAGAAATTTAAATTATAATTAGATAATTACTATTAAGATAATGATATAAACTTGTATACGAAATATAACTCTGATTAGTACATACATTAAAAAATATATTTTATTAATTAAATAAATATAAGAAGTCTAATTTTGATTAGAATTCATATAAAATTACGTAAATTTACGTTTAAAAATATAAAACCAAACGTATAATTGTACGTGACAGTTTTTAGAGTGTAATGATTGAGTTTTTAGAATAATATGAATGTTTGAAAAATAAAAGCGAAATGGCAATAAATTATTTAAATGAAAGGCGTTGATTTTCAAGAAGTTGTGTAGAAAATGTTATATAAACATGTTTTTTAATATAAAAGAAAATATTCATTTCATTTATAAAAAGTTTGCTTGTTTTTATAATATTTTCTTATAATTATTTATATTTATCTAAAGGATCAATGTTATAATAATTATTACAAATTAGGCTTTTATATATAATTAAATACATGAATTGAATTTTATTCAGAGATGATAAGCAATGAAAATATTGATGTAATTGATATTTATTTACATAATTGATATTTATTACATAAGTCTTTTAGGATAAAGTGTTGTCAATACAATTTTTGATACCACTTATAATATTGTTGTATAGTAATGATTGGTAAGTACACATAAAAGTTATTAATTATTTATTATGTAAATATATGTATGCATATAAATGTGAATATATATATATATATATATATATATATATATATATATATATATATATATATGCATGATTTTATTTGACGATAATCTGAAAAATGACTTTTTACTTATAGTTAAAAAAGAAAGAAACATATTTTTTTAATTAATGAAAGTTGCAGGTAAGAGCTGTAATTTTCGACTTGCATTTATTTGCTGATGTTGTTAGCAGGTGCATGAATGCATATATATAGAGGCAGGTCGTATACCTTCAAAAATCTGTTTCAAAAATATAAAGGTAAAGGTCGTTCTTTTACTCTGTATGGTATTCAAGGTTTGTTATGTAAACCAGTGTCAGTCTACGATTCAGTGTTGTAGTTGAACAGAAATATTATGTAAAAAATATTTTTATATGCTTATTTTGTAAGTATTATCCGAATGTATATACATATATATATATATATATATATATATACATATATATATATATACATATATATATATATATATATATGCATAAATATTTATATATATATATACATATATACATACATATATATATATATATATATATATATATATATATATATATCCATTAAATATGTATATATATATATATATATATATATATATATATATATATATATATATGATATATAGAGTTGTATTATATAAAATGTTATATATGAAAGTCTCTAGTTGCTTAAGAATATTGAAAAATTTTAGTGATACAGGTTTTTAAATGCGTTTTCATTATTTTTTAGTAGTAGAAACATTTATAATTTTTTATTTTTGTTTATTTAAAAATATAAATTAGGAACTTTAACTAGGGAGATTTGTAATTAAAATACCAGAATTGATACATAGATACTAAACGATTAAAATGAATGTTAGATTTAAAATAAAATTATCTGTTTTCATACCTATCGTTCCATTCTTGTATTATTCTATTGTATTTGTCCTGTTCAATAGTTGCAGTTTTATGATAAACTAGATTTGTGCGATATATAACGAAAAGAAACATATTTATTAAATTAACTTAGAAATTATGTCAAATAAACTAAAGATTTTAAAATAAGTCAATCTTCTATTTAAAACAAAATAATAATAATTATCAGCTTTGAATAGATAGTAATTTGTTCTATTATCAACATATTTAACTTTATTGCCAATCAGACGTTATATGTAATTTTATTCTGCTAGAAGTTGTATTTATTTTAGTAGTTAAAAAATATATACTTTCAATATTGATAAAATAAATCGATAAAAAACATAACAAGTTTGAAAAATGTGAATAAATGACTTTGAATAAAAAAAATTGATTCATTTTCATACATCCATACACACACACACACACACATATATATATATATATATATATATATATATAATGAAATATACTGAATTAAATATTTGTTTTATACTCCGCCACTGAAGTGATAGTAAAGAAGAAGAAGTAGGGATAAATAGACGCCGGGTAAAGAATTAGTATTTCCACTTCTGTCGCTCTCACGTGGCTTCGAACACCAAAGACACATGGTTCAAATGCATCTTGCGTCGTTAACCCACAACAATAATTTTGTGTAATAAAATCTCTGCCAAAAAATGTGACGGGCGGAATCGCGAATCTCTATTGTTTTTATATTTGTCTGTACTGTATGTATGTTGTGTAATTTTATTTATGTATACACTTAAATCGTGCTGATTAGTGAGTAGTGTTCAATTATATTTGCAAAGTGAGGTGTGTACCAAATTATTTCTAAATATGACAGTGGAAGAGCAGGAGCCATTAATACAATCGTCAAGTAATCATAAGAATGACTTTACTACAATCAATTGTGTAAGTTAAAGAGAAGTAATGATCTCTTATATAATTAAAAAGAGATGCAAAAGTAGTTTAATATTTATTTTTGTCTCATTTCTCTAATTTCAGTAATTATTTCTTAACTAATTTACTTGAAATATTCATTTTTAATTTTAGATTTATTTACGTACAGCGAATAATATTTTCCATATATTATCACTGCAAAAAATGAATGGCCCTTTAATTTCATTTGTTTTATTCTTATTATCAATCCTTTAATTTTTTCATAGATTGGAAAGTTATACGCAAAAAGTTGTTTAGGAATAAATTTTAATTTAATTAAATTAAATGCAATTTATTTGAATGTAAGACTAATAGAAACATTATTTTTGTATAATAAATACATATTTAAATGTACTGTTATCGAAACTATAGATACAAGAGAATATGAAATTCACAATAAAATTATGTATATATATATAAAACAGGATATATAATAGCAGATTGCATTGAAAGTCGCTGTTTACATGTAGATGGCTCTAGGTGCGCATGTGTGGGCAGTGACATATATCTCTAATGTTGTTTTGAAGTGTTAACTTTTTCCACTAAAATTCAATCATCAGACACCATCCTTTGTTTACATAAGTGCTTTTCTATAACCGAATTAAAATAGAACGCGATTAGTTGTTTTTCCGATGTGTACTTCTGCACTTCTTTGAAAAAAAGTGCAGCTGAAGCTCATTGATTGATTGCGAAAAATTATGGCGAATTTGGTCCAGTGGAAATAGTGTGTAAAGATTGGTTTCGACAATTCTAAAGTGGTGATTGTAATGTTCACGACAAGCAATGGCCAAGTCAATTGGAAAAGTTAGAAGATGAACAATTCCAAGCTCTGTTGGAAGATAACTCTGTTCAAACACTCAAAGAATTGGCTCAACAGTTCGAAGTCAATAAATCAACCATTTTACGACGTTTACAAGCCTAGGAAAGATTCAGAAAGTAGGTAGATGGCTGCCACTTGAATTAACCGAAAATCCCATTGCTAATAGTTTAAACATCTTGATTTCTTTGCTTGCAAGGCATAAAAAGAAACGTTTTTTGTGTCAAACAGATTTTTCGAAATTGGGTTATTTCTACAACCCAAAAATCAAGAAACCATGGGTCGATCCTAGACAACCCTCAATGTCGATACCAAAACGAAACATCTACGATTACAAAGAATTTTTTTCTATTTGGTGGTATATGGGGGTTGTCGTGTATTATGAGCAGTTGAAACCGAAGGCAACTATCACCGTTATGTTCTCGACAACAATTGGAACGTTTGAATGATATTTTGATGCAAAAACGACCGTCAATTGCATCAAATCGCCGAAAAGTGATTCTTCTCCATAAAAATGCTCATCCTCATATTGCTATAGCCTTTGAAACACTGGTGGAGCTCGAATGGAGGTTTTCCCGCACCTAGCGTATTCTCCCGGACCTGTCCACAAGCGATTAACATCTGTTACAATCGATGCAACACACTTTAGAAGATATAAATTTCTATAACTACGGAGAAGTCGAGAATTGGGTTACTGAATGGATTGGCTCAAAAGACACAGTTTTTTTGTCGTGGAATTTAACTTCTGCTAGAAAAGTGAGAAAAAGTAATAGCTTCCGAGAGAAAATACATTAATTAATGTATTCACACATTTTATTATTGAAATAAATGGTCAAAAACACAAAAAACAGCGGCTTTCATTGCAACCTCCTGTATATATATCTATATGTATGTATGTATGTATATATATGTATATGTATATATATATATATATATATATATATATATATATATATATATATATATATATTTGTATACTGGAGATGAGTCGGCTAGAAATCACTTTATTTAATTTATATTAATTTAAGAAAGTTTAAACCTTGAATGAAAAAATCTTACTGCATAATAAACTTTATTTCGTGAACTTTAAAAAAATTAATTATATAATGGATATTATTCAATGGTTACTTTTGTCGGTTAGGTTAGCCTTAGTAAGTGATTTTTTTTTCTAATAAATGCTAAATATCGCTAGCGATGGTTTTGTAATTCTCCCCCCTCCCCACTATTTTCGTATACACATGGATATCTTCATATACACATGTATATATATATATATATATATATATATATATATATTAATATATATATATGTAGATATATATGCGTATATATATATATATATATATATATACGAGTATATATATATATATATATATATATATGTATGTATGTATGTATGCGCACACATACACAACCCACACACAACACACATATACACATGCACACACACATACACATACACACACATATATATATATATATATATATATATATATATATATATATATATATATATATATATATATGCTGTTATAATGTGTGGAATTTATAATAATAAGAAATTGAAGTGTGTGATCTAAGTAATTATGAACTGTATTTCAAAAATAGTGAGGAATAATTAGTCCTTATCTTGTTATTATAATTAATATTTAATAAATATGTTATTAACTTAAATGTTTAATAAACACTGCTTGCTGTCGGTAAAGATCGTAAGTTACGTTACCTTTTTAATGTATGTATGTGTGTGTGTGTTTTAAATTGCAATGTAGCAAAATATCAAAATTTTTCTAGTTATAAAAACATTATTTAATGATATAAAAAATTAAATTATAAAAAATGTATGAGTAAGGTGAATATATTATTTTATTGCAAGTAGGAATTTGTTATTTTACCAATATTGCAGTTTAGGATCATTAATTGCTATTTTTGTTAGAATAGATTAAAGATTTTATCTTTAGGTTTCTGTATTTAATTATGTTAGCGTTCTATACCTTTTCGCTGTATTGCATCTTCTGTTAAGATTTTTCTTAATGAATAGCAATTAATCTATGTATTGAATCTTAATACCTTCGTTTCTCTCTGATCTGATCGTGAACGAAGATCAGTGATAGTAAAAGTTAGTCTTTTTGTATACAAAAAATATTGTACATTGGTTATTATACGAATATGTAGATTTGTAATTAATTTTTACATTTTTTTCGTCATTCTTCATTTATATATTTTGTAATTAAAGTGTTTTTGTTAAGAAAAAAATACTTAGTGAATTGCCAGAGTTTGGAATTGTTATACTAAAATATTTTTAGAATTGTAATTAAATATGTTATAAAAGCTATTTTTTTTAAAGTATTATTTGTTTTAACAGTTAATGTAAAGTACATTTTTTGCTTTTTTATAAAATTATTTTATTTATGTCAATAATTAATATATTTTGATTCTTAGATTTAAAATAATTTCGTACTTGTTTATAGCATATTTCATTTTATCTTTCTTCTTTACCAATTATATGTTGTTATGTATTTTGAATCATATATTTTTATCTTTTAATATGGTGTGTATTTTTTATGCGTGTTAACAAAACAAATGAAAATAAAATTTAAAATATTAAAGTAAAATATTTTAAAATCGTATTGTTACAATATTGTATTAATATAAAATAAATGAAATGCTATTAAGTTTATTTATTGCACAACTAGATTCTATCTATCTCTGCCTTTATATATATAATATATATATATATATATATATATACATACATACGCTTGTATATATATGAAATTAATTATACAGATGACTTGTTTCAATGTGTTTATGTTACGTAATTGTGTCGAGATTTTACTGTTGCTTATTTTTTTCGCATAAAACATATACGGGTCGTTTGATAAGTTTAGCAAATTTCTATGATGTGGCACCGACATTCATTTGGTAACATCACGGCTATCAAGTGTCACTTACTAATTGGCATAGACGAAATTTCAATCAGAAGCGACGCGTTGTTCACGTTTTATAGATGTTTGAAGCGAGTATTATAACAGTTTCCGTCAAACTAGAAAAAAATGAACAGGTACTTTTTGCATCGATTCGTATGAAACATGGATCGACCATAACATACTTGAGTCGAAGCAGCAATCAAAGCAGTGGATATAGACTATTGAAATTGCGCCGAAGAAGGTGAAGATCCTTTACCGGTTGGGAAGGTGATGGTCACTGTTTTTTGAGATTCTCAAAAAATCATCCTGAACGACTACTTAATAAAGGGAAAAACGATAATAGAAGCCTATTATGGAACATTATTGGACCGTTTGAAATAAGAGTTGAAACAAAAATGGACAAGATTGGCGCACAAAAAAGTGCTCTTTCACCAGGACAACGTGCCGTCAAAAAAATCAACGGCCGCAATGGCAAAATTGCACGAAGTAGACTTCGAATTGATTACTTATTCACCCTATTCTCCAAACATGGCCCGTCCGACTTTCTCCTCTTCCCAAAATTGAAAATTTGCCTCGGTAGGAAGAAATTCTCGTCGAATGAGGTTATCATCGTCGCCATTAATGCGTATTTTGCAGATTCGCTGGACCAAGGGTATATCCCTTAATGGAGACTATGTTAAGAAATAAAATCGATTTTGTTCAACGAAACTGTGTTCAACTTGCTTTTACCATCCTTATCGAACGACCCACGTATAAATAAATGCATATGTGCATGTTTCACTGTTCAGCCTTCACTTTTACACTTTACAACTAGAATCCATGTATTATAACTATTTCATTACAAAACTAACGGATATACATAACATTTCGTTAAACTGTAATAACCATATAGTTAACTAGATATGCATTTTTGTCTGTTTAATATTGCATACAGAATATGCAATAATTAACTGTTGAATCGATGTCTAATAATTTTAATGGTTAATAAATAAAAACGGTTTTATATACACTGTCGTAGAAACTTTTAAAATATATATTGTGATGTCAATATTTATACAGTCCATTGAAATATATACTTTTTTTTTGTTACTCTTTTGTAAAGTAACATTTTTTCATTATGTAATTATTGAATCACCAAGATATTTAATTTATCTAAATTACAAATATTTTTTATTTTAATTGTGCTGAACACAAATATATTTTTGGTGGTAATTTTCATATTGTAATATATATATATATATATAATTTTTTTATTCGAACCCTCACTGTACTCTTTGATCACACTTCGTCTCTCTCTCTCTCCCTCTCTCTCTCTCTCTATATATATATGATTAATCAATCATAAATATTATATATACATATAGGAATAAATACGGTTATAACAAATATAACTTAACGATACTTCTACGATTAAAATATAAAATAATTGTACTATCATCGAAAAGAACATCGCTTCATATATATATATATATATATATATATATATATATATATATATATATATATATATATATATATATATATATGACATACATTCAGTGTCTTCATTAGAAAGTAATAATTAATAACAATTTTCATGTAGTTTCTCATTTCTTATTATGTAGAAATCAGTTCACAATCATTGTAAATTCATAATTTATTAACAATTATGAAAAATATTATTTTTTGAAAAATACAAAGTTTTATAATGGAAAATATTAAATCAAGAATGTAAGTTCGTTTATTTTATTTTTAATACTATTTTTAAGTTCTAAGAATTTAATTTCTTATACTTAATAGTTAAAATGAAACAATTATTTTTAAATATTAAGAGAATATTATTTTTTTTATCAAAATTATTTTAAACATGTTACTTTTTGTAAGTATTTCTGAGACTGCACAAAATAAATACCTTCTTTTTATTAATAACAAATTTTAATAATTTTAATACAAATTTAAATAGATACCTTACAATATTAAATTAATCTTTAATGTTATTATTGAGTTCGGTATGAAAGATAAAATACCAGTTTACTTTTGTAAATGTTATGAATGAAAATAAAAACTTTAGTCTCCCGCCTATGTTCGAAACATTGATAATAAAACTTGTTTATTTGCATGTGTCTATTTGTATATGTATATATATATATATATATATATATATATATAATACTACACTTGTTATGTAATATAAAATATGTATATATTTTTATAATTATAAATTATTCATTAAACTACACATACTTTGAGATTTTTAAAACGTATTCTAAGAGGAATCAATTTTACATTGTATCTGTTCATCAGTATTTATTGGTTTTTACATTGAAGTTCATTATTTTTATTTCATATCTCCAATAAAATAAGTTAATCAAATTAATTGTTTTTATACATATGAGATTTGATTGTATTTTCATTGAAATATTGATTTCGATAAGAAGTATTTTATAGTGGTATACATATTACATACAAATTTGACAATTTTATAATTATTGTTGAACATTAATTAAAATTTTGTATTATTTTAGTGTAATTATTCAGTTACTTCTACATAATTTTTCTTCGGAGTGTTATAAATTTTTATGTATAATTTAGTTAAATACACTTTTTCTTGATCTTTAAACACACTAATGAGCATATAGGTACATGTATCAGTAGTATTTTATTTTATAAACACATATTTATTTAATATTATGTTTTATTTGTTAAATATATGTACACAAATTTGTTGAATAATATTTTTGTAGCATTAAAATAAAAATTAAGACAATAATTTTAAGAATGTTTCTTTAGTTTCTTTTGTTGAAAAAATGTATGAGTTTGTATATTCCTTTATGAATCGTTTTTTTAAATGTGACGTTCACAAAAATATTTTTTAAATCTTTTAGGAGTAGTTAAAAAAAATTGTATATAATTATTTTTCCTATAACTGATAAAATTTTCTCAAATAAATTTGTTGCTTCTTAGATTCTGAAATTAGACAGTTTATTGTACTTTCAGCATAAATTTAAAGAAAAAAATTTTTTAAAAACAATATAATACTGGAGTTATTACCTATACTTTAACATAAAAATCAATGATTTTTATCAATAATGTATTTATTCCAAATAAAATGACTGATTGCTTACAAGAAATATGATTTAAAGTCAAATGACAGAGAAGTTATTACATTTTATGTCGTTTTAAAAATTAGATATATTATTAAGTAACTCAAGCAAATTATAATATCGATTAGATATTATTAAATAAAATGAAAAAAATGTAAATTTTTGAAATTCTACACAATACTTTTTTATAAATAGATAGAAATGTCGTTTTAATGAATTAATTCGAAAACTATATGTAGACAATTTGTGTCTAGATATAAAATTAACGTCAATAAGTGATGGTTATATATATATATAAATTATTTTTTAACTATTTTAATTAATTATCGAGATGTATAATCTGTCTTCAGTATAGTTGATAACTTGAAACTTTACTACCATCGTTATCATTATCTTCCTCAGAATTATTTGAAATAATCTCTCTTACAACTTTTTCATCAATTGATATTTTAAAGAGTTTAAATAATCGTTGATAATTACAAACATTTTCTAATCTGATACACTAGGAACAACTTCCCAAATAAAGTTTTGAATTCAAAACGCTGGTGACGTGCAATTTTTATTAAAATCTGTTGAAGCGACTACTATTTTGTTAGCTAAATGTATACAACTTTTTATGTTAACTTATTAGTAAGAACAATGCAGCTTGCTTACCAAGTAGAAGTTATGTCTTCATTGACAAAGTTTTATGTAACAGAAATAATTTCTTGGAATATTTATTAAATACTTGTTTTTCTATCAAGTAGTATTTAATATTTTTTTATAACACTTTAATCTTCTTAAATGTTTCAAATTCTTTTCATTTGAATGTTACAACCAAATTTATCTTATATTGAGAACATGAAATAATTATATAATTAAATTTTTCAATACATCCAAATTCCTTAAAACTTAAAGGATGATTTGCAATACAGTTAAATAAAAAAAACAAATTGGATATCTGATACACGATGTTATAAATGAAATGTCTCTACAATCAAAATTGTTTATATATATATATCACTGTATTTTATTAATGTGGTCTTTTTTAAATAATATTTAATGTAATTATGGTAAAGAAAAAAATTTTCAATAAACGAAACCTGTTCAAAGAACATTCGTTATTGTAAAATCATTTTGTTAAAGTGCATTTAATAAGCATCTAATAATAATTTTAAGTGACTTGTAATACGAAACTAGTAATAATTAATAACACATTTATCGCAAATATTATTATGCATTCTTTCAGTTTCCATAAATTTATTTTAATAATTTAATTATTAAGAACTAAATAATATCAAGAAGAATATTAAGAATTGTACTAGAATTTATATATATAATATTTTTTTAAATATATATATATATATATGTATGTGTGTGTATATGAGTGTGTGTGCGCAAGTATGTGTGTGTACATGTTCAAATTTTCATGTATATGTTGTTTTAATAAATATTTAAAATATGTTACAATAATAGTTTACTAACATTATCAATTCATTTCATTTTTTTATTGTCTTTAGCGAAGAAAAATATTTGAACATTATAATCTAATTTTAATATATTGTTATAAAAACGTGGTGTAAGATAATTATATATTTTTATCCGTACTAAAATGAAATCATCACCGTTTTTATCAGTAAAAAATTATAATTTTGTATTTCATTGAAATTAATTGCTTAGTACAAAAAATAGTATTTGATACGAGAACAACAATTTAATTTAAATAAAAAATATACAACTGATTAGTAAAATTATAAATAAAACAATAATACACTTATCTTTATTGTTTGTGGCCTTTTATTTATGTAACGTCTTCTACATTTCGTTATCTTATTTCAATTATTCATATATTTATTTCAATGGGTTCAGATCAGTATTCAAATGGTCAACGACCTCTAATACATAAATGCATTTTTATTTTTGTTTTCCACAGATTGATGGTCATGTATGTATGTTTTAAATTTGTATTGATAATACTGAAGTTGTCTCAGTTTATTTTTGAGTGTTTTTTCTGTTCTTTATTTAGTTTTCGTTATACATATACAAGAGATATTTAGTATTCTTAAGTGTATATGATGCTAATGAAATTGTTTTTTTTTTAATATAATAATAACGAAGTAGGTAGCAATAAGAGTTTTACTTAATTTTAACAAAGTAGTCTTTTATACTATACTAAAATAGACAAGAGACTTTAAAGTGATGCTGATATAGTTGAAATATAAGTTACAACATATGCAAAGAGATAAAATGAATTAGAAAGATTAACGTTTAGAGTCTATTTATAAAATGGAGCTTGGTATAACATAGGTGTTACTCAAAAAATCGTATATGGTATAAAAATTTGAACAAAATGGAAGTCAACAATTTCGCCAGAAAAATATTAATTGAAAAAATAATACCTGTTTTTGTACTATTAAAGCATTATTTATATAAGTTCATAAGTGATTTTAAATTAGTTTTCGATTTATAGAAAATATTATCGTATAACATTTCGTATCCTATAATTTTATTAGAAATATTATCAATTTATAAAATATTACCGATTCCTGTTTTATTTTCTCTGTATGAAGTTAAAATATTTGTATCTATAATCTATATGTTTCAATCGAACTTTTTTTATTTTCGTTATTCTTTATGCCTCGCTTGTTATGGTTTTCTGCTATATTAAGGACATATGAGTATATTAATGAATAGTGTAGTAGTCGCAATTGTTACAAAGCATAAAGAACGCTCTAAAGGGTTACAAGATGGTATATTAAGTTTTGTAACAGTTATTTTTTGTACATATTTGCTCAATTATCTTGAATTAAAACTTATTCAAGTTATTGGTATTTTGTAAGACTGTTATTTATGCAAGATAAATTAAATAAACAAGTATATACTGGAATGCAAATAAGTAATGCAACATTATAACTTACTCTACGCACAGCCGAATGTTTGCATGTCATTAATTAAATCTGTAATATTTAGATGTTTAAAATTATTTTTTTTTACAGTATCACATCCTTTTATAAAATTTATATATATATATATATAGTGTAAATTCGAAAACATTTATTTAAACATTGTTTTTTTAAAAAAAAAATGAAAATGGGAATATTTGTACACATATTTTTAGTAAGATTTGTAGAAGAAAAAGGATAATAGATATGTTTAATATTGGTGTAGATATTATAAATAATTACAAACGGGATCTTTTTAAAATTATAAAATTATTTTTTAAATGTTTTCACATCTTTATGAATTTACTTATATTAGTATCTTAATTACTTATACTAATTTTCATCATTTATATTAATATCCAGTGTATATATATATATATATATATATATATATATATATATAAATATATATATATATATACACACATAAATATTAGTATTTTATAATAATTAAAAATCTGAAAAATACTAAAATTTTCTAATGTTTTTTTATAACGTATGTATATCTGTGTTTGAATAGTTCATCTATTTTCTAATGAGTTTAGAACGAAATCTAAAATTATACAAGATATTTATTGTAATTAATTTTGAACTTTATTAATATCATTAAGTTAATATTTGATTTTTTGTAGATTTTTACATTATACATACATATATATATATAAAATATTTGTTATATATATATATATATATATATGTATGTATATTTATTATTTATTTAGAAACGAAGTATATAGAAATTACTTTGTAGGACGAAATGTTTAGAATTTTTGCATGAAACGATTTGATGTCGTTGAAAAGTACGATAGATAAGTGTTTTCGATATTACAATACATAAAATAATACAAGAAGAAGTTATGAACATTTTATATAAATTTAAGAGTTAATTTTCAATAAAAATGTAATCAATATTTGCGGTATTAAAATTTGAGAAATTGAAAGAATTGATTTATAAGAATATGCAGTAAAAAGTATTCATTATTTACTAATCATATACTAATTGGATATGGATTACGATTTTCATCATATGAAAGACTGAACAAGTTTTGTTTAATATAAAACCTTGATAGTCAGTTTACAGAATTAGTTATATAAAAACATTAATCTAACTCTGACCTTATACGAAAAAAAATGTCAATAGTGAAGTGTCAGCAACTACATATTCATACATTATATATTGTAGGTGAATGATTACATATTATTTATTTCTTTCAGTGAATGTATATTAAGAAAAATTACTTTATTGTCGGCAGTGTAGAATACTGAAGTACGATGTTAAAAACTAGAAAGATTTTGTATCTATCAATTATTTAAATTCTTTTGGGAAGAATGTCAAGGAATTTAAATGTTTTGGAGTTTATGGACACGTTCATATGTGTGTATATATACTCGTATACATATATATATATATATATATATATATATATATATATATATATACACGTGTATTCATGTATGTATGTATGTATATATATATATATATACACACACACA
>CM068314.1:37388207-37393207 GCA_034766995.1 Acanthacorydalis orientalis | reverse complement strand
GTATTAATTAACTCTCCGATTCGATAATAATGTAAACATATTAAAAAACTATTATAATGGCGTGTTAAAGCTAAAAATATACTCTTTAGATATTTAATATAATTTGTGTATATTAGAAACATTTATACTTCATTAAAAAACTTTTGTTTCATTATTGCTTATTATGGGTGTATCTTATTTGTTAAAATAAAATTTTTGCCTGTACAAATATAGATAAATTATTCTTGTTACATGCAGAAAAGCGTGTCTGAAGTTATATCTGTAAAATATTTTGATTTTTCGCAGGAAAAAATAATATTTTGAAAAAATATAATGAATAATACTGATATTCAGTTATATTTGATAATTTTTGTGTTATATTCAATTGACTTTACTATTATGTTAAACAATTTTAAAATACTTGAAATGGTTAGATATGAGGTATCGAAATCTTAAATCGTCATTTCTTTTCCAAAACCGTTCTATAAAAGAAGCATAATTATATAAAATAATGTATTAAAAATAGAGAAGGTATATTATTTATTTATAGGTTCATATGATGATTGTCACTTAATGCTTTACAAAATTAATTACAAAACGTCTACAAGCGCAGCTAGATTTCACTCAACCAATGGAACAAGCACGATTTCGAAGCGGATTTAGTACAATGGACCACATTCAAGTAGTGAAGGAAGTAATCAACCGGTCAATTAAATATTAAATACCAGTAAGTCTTGAATTTATAAAATATGAAAAAACTATCGACTGTATTACCACATCATCAGTCATATCTGCATTGAAGAACAAGGACATTAAGTATACATACATAGAGTTGCTAGAAAACATTTACAAGAATGCAACCTTGACGGTGAAGCTACATGAAGGAACAAAAAAGTTAAAAATTTAGAAAAGTATGAAGCAGGGAGATGTATTACGAATTTTTTTGCACGAATTTACGGTGTTTCTGATCAGCTTATGGTAAAAAAGAAAATTTTAAGCCGTATGGTGGCCGTCCCTAGGGGCAGAAATTGCCCCGACAACAGCCAGAGTCGGCATGTGTTAAAAGATCAGCTTATGGCTCAGTAGGCGATTGCGCTATTCGTGCTCAAATCCAGGACAAGTTTCAAAAAACCAGCATATCCGTCGTAAAAAAAAACCCAAAACCCACCCCTCCCGATAACCTTCCTACCCCCTCCCACGCTGGGGCATGAAAAGAAGGATGGAAGGAAAGAAAAGGAAAAGAAATCAAAGATCGAAAAAGGTCGTGAGAAGATGCGGAGGTCATACGTTCAAGTCCTGACGTTAACCGTTGTCCATCGGCGCGCATTTATCAGCCGCACGGGCGGCGTAGTTTTGAAGTAATTTTTGGCAAGGGAGATGTAATTTCTCCGAAATTATTTATTGTAACCTTAGAAGAAGTATTCAAATCGCTCGACTAGGAGGACAAAGGAAACGTAATAAAAAGTGAATGATTAAATCACTTTTGGTTTGCCGATGATATCGTTATCTTCGCAAATACGAAGACATACAAAATGATAGAATAATTAGATGATACTAGTAAAAAACTGGCCTAAATATGAACCATGCCAAAACAAAAGTGTTATTTAATGCGGTTGTCTGTCGGAAGAAATTTAAAATAAAAGGAACAGAAATTGATGTTAGGAAGTATGTCTATCTAGGCCAGTTTATCAGCAAAGATCGATCATTCATTGAAAAATTAAACATGAGAATAACAATGAGATGGAGTGATTTTGGACGAAATGCCATGATTTTAAATCAACAAACCCAATCTGTTTGAAAAAAAAACTATTTGATCAATGTGTACTACCAGTACTTACCAACGGTAACGAAATATGGGTGTTTAACGCCAGAATCATTCAGATACTCCAAACAACATAGAAAAGTATGGTAAAATGCATGCTAAGAATAACATGAACAGACAGGAAAAAAGTAGAATGGATACGAAAATAGACAGGCGTCACAGATGTAATAAGAAGAGTAAAGAGTCTGAAATGGAAATGGGTGAGGCATGTTGCAAGAAGAGAAAACAATCGATGGTCAACAGAAATTATTAACTGAGAAACAAAGAGTATAAAAAGATCAAGAAAGAGCTCAATGAACCGATGGAATAAGGAAATTAACAAAAATTTAGGAAGCTAGTAGAAAAGAAAGACATGGAAGCGTACAAAATGGAAAATCATGGAAGAGGCCTTTATCCAGCAATGGATTGACCGAGGTTAATAGAGATGATATTATAAATTTTTTGTAATTGAAATGAAAAATAATATATCCTGGTATGACAAAAATTCAATATAATTGCAGATATAGTCATGTCTTATACAAAAAGAAAGAATAACAATAAGCAACCCTCATTTTGTGCCTCTACGATAATGTCCTATGCGTTACTAGAACTTGTTTCATTCCAGTTTATTTTCATTGAATGCTTGAGTAAAACAATTCATTTTTTTTTTGTTATTTTAAATATAGATGGTTTATTTCTCATTACTTCCATTTGTTCTCAATTACTTCTGATTTGTATTTTGATTATCTTTGTCTTAGTTTTGTGAAGTAGGAAGATGTTCCTTCCAATAAAATGTTGAATATAGATACGTTGTTTCATTCAGGTATAGTTATATTTTTTTTAAGGTAAAATATCTGTTTCTAATTTATCTTATAAATTTCAGTGATACTTATTAATATATTTCTAACTGTAATATATTGCAGTTAATATACAATATTTTAAACTTCGAATATAATGATTAAAAATGCATTAAGAAAACCATATTATTTCATAATATAACTAAGCCATAAATTATAGGTGATTGATATATGAATACATCTAAATAGTTAAATTGCCCTCTTCTTATAAGTATTTATTATTGAATATATATATATATATATATATATATATATATATATATATATATATATATATAAATTATACGCAATAAGAAAAGAATGTAAGAAAGATAGTTAACGTTTTTGTTTTAACATTTACAGACATAGATTAAAAAATTCTTAACATATATTACAAATATTTTGATATTGATTAGGAAATTTTTTTTCCATTTTAGTTGATGTAAATAGTTATTTCGAAAATATTGGTTACAATTTAATGATAAACATATGGACTAAGTATACTAGGTATAATCATAATGTGACCCATATAGTTATATTTTTCTGATAGTAATTTTTCAAGAGACACAGTAGATACCATATTTTATTTCAAACCATAATGTAACAAATATAAAATTGTAGCCTTACAAACACCTGTTTATATAATTAAGTCATCTTGAGATATGTTGCATTTAATTACATTGAATTACTTTTACACTTGTGATAAAGTAATGAATAAATAAAGTTATTAGTTTTGTAAATATTTCTTTAAATATAATATATACTTTTGTTCAAAAAATTGTTACTTATAATTAGTTTTTATAATTTAATGTCTTTAATTAGGCACATTTATTTATAGGAAAATGAAAAATTTTATGCAGTTGAGAATTATACCATTAATGTTTTTTTAACATGAGTGGTAAGATAGTAAAAAATACATTTTCTAAGTAAATAAGATAAAACTACATTACGTAACTGAACGTTATTCATCAACAATATATAATTAGTTTCATCTCATTGCATCTGTAGTAAAACATGATGAAATGTAAGAAAAAAACGTAACCTACGAGATAAAGTTGTTACCCAATTCTTGAAATATTTGTTTATATACTATTAATTCTGATAAGTTATCTTAATAAATAAAGATTTCTTAAAAACGACATATGATTAAATTTATTATCTCACTCCGTTTACTTTTTTATATTTTAACATCTTTTTTTGAAGTTATATATTAACCAATTAGTATTTATCTTAAGTTATTTTTTTTATATTTTAAATAAATATTTATATTATTTTTTTATGGCACATTAAATCAAAAGAATCTATAATTATGCAGTATTTACAGAAGAAATTATAAACATACTCGTTAAATTTTTTTTACATGATATATGAGTATACTTTCTTTTCAGTAGTAACTATACTACTGTGACCATTATATATATATATATATATATATATATATATATATATATATATATATATATATATATGTTATAAACATTAAATTATAATTGTCATAATTTTCTAGTTTTATTTTATTAAGGAAAAGTAAGATTTCAAATTGTAAAGCTGTAGGATCTTTCACTTCTAGATTTTTTATTAAAATATTTGCTATCATCTTTACAGTTCAGTATACTTTTGATGGAAACTTTTATTTTTCATTTTTTAATAGTACTGAAAGTAATTTATTCCACTAAACAAGTCTTGTACGAGGGTGGGTTGAAGAGTAACTTGGTACGATATTAGAGAAGACAGCTTCAGTTTCAAAGTGTATTTTACTTTTAGACATAATCCTCTCGAAGCTCAACGCACTTACACCAATGTTTCTCCAGCTTCACGATTCCTTTCCGGAAGTAGGTTTCTTTGAGGTCCTCAAAATCACCTTTTCAATAGACATAAATCGCTTTCCAGCCAGGATAATTTTAAGATTCAGGAACAGATAGAAGTCTAAGGGAGCCAAATTATGCGAATACGTTGGATGCGGAAGGATTTAAAACTTCAAATCGGCTAATTTTTGCTGAATGATAACGCTTGAATGAGCTGAAAGTGCATTTTCATGATGAAACAACGCTTTTTTCTTGGCCATTCCGAGACGTTTTTTCGTGATCATTGTCTTCATTTTCTCCAAAAGTGATGCGTAGTATTGATCAGTAAGTATTATACTCGTCTGAAGTAGTCGATCAAGAGAATTCCTTACACATTCGAGAACACTAATACCATTACCTTTCCAGCCGAGCGAACCCTCTTTACCTTCTTTAAAGCAGCTTCACTTCGTTCAGTCTACTATTTTGATTGCGTTTTTGATTCTGATGTGTAATGGTGAATGCAAGCTTTAGCCATGGTCAAAAAATCGCTGCATGAAGTCTGTTAGATTCTTCTTAAACAGTTCTAGGAAATCGGTTGAT
>CM068314.1:37305707-37383207 GCA_034766995.1 Acanthacorydalis orientalis | reverse complement strand
CTAATGATATTGAATAAATGTTTTATAGTGATGTATAGAACTGTTTTAAACAAGTTTTCTTTATTATAATTTCTCTACTTTTCTGTAATTAATTAAATGGAAATACACTAAATAAATTTATTTGTTTCTCAATTTTTTTTCTATTATATATGGTTAAAAGTATATCATTATTCTATAATCGTTTATAATGTTTATTAAATAATTTAATTGTTCCTAAAAATATAATAACTATCGAAGTTCATTTATATTATATTTTCAGATTAGGAGTCGCATGTCCCACAAATTATAATCCTGCAGACTATTATATACAATTACTTGCTATAGTTCCTACGCGTGAAGATGCTTGTCGACAGACTATTGAAATGGTTTGTGATAACTTTAATCGGTCAGAACTCGGTCAAAACATTGAAGCGGAAGCGGCCACAAATGCCAAAAATGTATGGAACTATGAAGATTCCGAACTAGATAGTATGAATAAAATGTCACGAAATCCATATAAAGCTGGATGGATAGCACAGTTTCGAGCTGTTCTCTGGAGATCTTGGATTAGTGTCATTAAAGAACCAATGTTAATCAAAGTCAGATTCCTACAAACAATCGTAAGTTTATTATTCTAATTAATATCATCTTTTTCAAACTTTTCATTGCACAAAATTGTCATTTGAAAAACCTTTTTTTCAAATATATTAGTTAGGTTTAGTAAATCAAAATAATATGACACTCAAACAACAATAATAATAAAATTAAAATAGCCATTTCGATTTAGTTTTAAAAGTCATAGTTTAAATCATATGCAAATTTTAAATGTGTATTAATCTATTACAGATGTATAACTATGAACATATATTTTACAATATATTTCTATTTAAGTTCAGTTTTTAAACTTTTCTGTTGAAGATAAGTTTGTACCTACACTGTATTTTTTTTAAAAAAACACATACACTCATTGTAATTTTTATTAAAATCATCAATCAAAAATCATTTTACGTACCTACAACATTATCACTATTGAAAAATAAGTAATTTATGTATAGATTTCTCAGATCAATAATATTAATTTACATCATTTTTCAAAAAATATCGAAGATGTTAATAAACATTACAAATAGAATTATTTTTGAATGTGTTCTTATGTATTATTTACCGGGAAAAGTATTAACTAATTAGTTTATCATTTCAACATCCGCGAACTTATATAAGTTTTAAAGTTTTTAAAGGAAGAAAATAATTGGACTGAAAATTGACTTATGCTCATTAAATTATAAGCTAATGTGTTACATAAAAAGTTCATAAATAAATCAGTAATAGATAATTTAAATAAATTCTATACAATGTTGTAAGTAAAGTATTTAAAATTATGTGCTAATAATTCGTAACAAAATTGTCATTACAATACCATTTTAGAATGTGAGTCTGATTTAATAAAGCGATTCAAACATTTTATCGAGTTTATTTATAAGGTAAAATACAAGACTTACGATCAAATAACAAACATTATGTCAATAACGTAATACATTCATATTTATTTAGAAAAATCTCTTACAAGTTTTTAGAGAGATTAAACAAATTATAATTTGGACCTTTCTATCACTTCTAATCCGATTTTTGAACTTTATTTACAATTATATTTTTTTGTCTTGTCAATTTTTGCATTTTTTTTAATACTCTCATGTGGACACCTCAACTGAATCAACATACACACACACACATACATATATATATATATATATATATGTTATTTGCAGCAATGTGAATTTATAAGAGATTAATACTGAATCACTTTTCCTTGAATTTATTATGCAAAATTACAATAATTTATAACTGAAGTAGACAGATTTTGACATGCTGACAGGTAAAAATGAAAAAAAAATAAATTATTTATGATAGAACAATTTATTTAACTATTCAAAATTATAGATAAATGATATAATCTGTATATTGTATTACATATACGTACATATATATATACATATATGTATATATATATATATATATATGTATATATATATATATATATATATATACATATATGTATATATATATATATTATTTTGAGTTTTATTGTTTAATATTAAAATAACTTTATAACTTGCAAGAAAAAATATCATTAAATGAATATTTTCACACGATAAAAAAATAAATAATAGCCAAAATTCAGTTTTGCACATATAAATGTATAATGTAAACATAAAAAGTATATTATATTAATTTAAGGATTTATTGTTGTATTAAAATGACGAAGTTTACAGCTTCGTATTTAGTTTATATATATATATATATATATATATATATATATATATATATATAAATTAATTAATTAAACTGGTTCTAGAAAGAAATGTAATTCTCTAGCAACAATATTACAAAAACTTACGAAACACTTGATTTAATGCATGAATATAATTTTATGTAAATTTATACTAAATCATACGGTTATATAACAAAGTTACTTCTTTAATAATAAGTGCACTTTAATGGTAATGTTCTGTAGAAGAAAATATAAGTTTTTTGGAAAGATTTTTTTAGTTATGCTTTCTGAAATTTTAAAAATACAAAAATAAACACATTTGTAAGGAATATTATATCTAAAACGGGTATTAATATAGTAATAACTCATGTAATGATATTAAAGTTAGAACATTTTTACTATATAATTTATATTTCTGTAATAATAATAACTAATTCTTTAGTCATTATAATCTAGAAATGACATCACATAGATAATTAAACTAGAATGAATTTATTGTCGGTGTGACTATTTCTTACAAAATAAACACCCTCACCCTATACAGTTGGCACTAGAATAATATTACGTATCCTTGGTAGTTAATCTATGTATTTGTTATATAAATTTATATATATATATATATATGTAAGTTATAAATGTTATAAAAAACACTAAATTGTTAACAATAAACAGTTCTAAAAAAAATGTATTAATATTAATACATTTAATAAATACAGACATTCTATTATTATTTCTGGAAATCCATATTACCATCTTCAATTATTATAGATTCTAATCGTCTTTTATTTCTATACATATTATTTAACCAAATTCATAAACCTACTTGAAATTTCATTTTCAATTATTAGTACTAATTAAAATTCAAAATTCTGAACAAATTCTCTTCAATAATTAATCCTGATAGCAGGCTTTATTTTATTGATATTTTCTTACATTATCAAAGACTAAATAAAATAATTTTTACAATGAATTAATTCACACAATTTTTATTAGATAAATTAGTCTCAGAACAAAATGCACAATAAAATAAAAAAAAAATAAAAGTGACATATAATTACACATATGTACAAAATGTTTTCAAAAGACCTTGAAGAATATTTATTACTTCATTTTTTATTTTGAAACCTACAATTCTTGAATTTTACGGATGTCTATATATATATATATAAATATTAGAATAATTTTTTCAAACATGATTTCTCTTAAATTATTATATGTAGTCTTTATATATATATGTATATATATATATATATATATATATATATATATATATATATGAGTATGTGAGAGAGTATAAATTACAATAGTAGTTTTACTGGAAATATGTGAAACCACAAAATAATGTTAATCTTAACAGATGAATTAATGGTATTTGGTTTAGAAATAGACATTTAGTGTATAAAACAGAATATATTATAAGTAACCTTCAAAGAAATATTATTGACAAAAAAGTGTCCTTATAATGTGACGAAATGTAAATATTTTATTTAAATTAATCAACAAAATTCGATACTCTTATGTCTAATAGTAAATAGTAACTATTATTTATATAGATATCAATTTTTACGATGAATTTGCATTTTAATTATCATTTAATCGTTTGTCGGTCTATATGATATTCTATATCTTACTGATCATTTAAATGTATAACCTTACAACTTAATAAAATTACTTATTGCAGTTGCATAGGCATCTTTAAATAAAAAGTAGAAATTATTGGAATGTAAATAAACAGCATAATTATTATATGCAATAAGTAATTTATAAAAGTATATATTTGTTTTACACAATGTATTGAAGTGGTTAATCAAGTAGAAAAAGATGTCGTATATATTGAAATCTTTCGTTCTTTATCTTATTTATGCACCTATTTACGCATTGAAATACTTATATTTATATTCAGGAAGATGAAATATTTATTACGCTTTTCTGTACAGAAAGATAATGCTAGCTTAAAGGATAAAATGTTAATTAAAAACAAATGCTGCACAGACTATAAAATACATTTATACTTTTAACATGCTTTAATATTAGAAAAATTTGTTTCTACCGGTCTAAAAAAATAATGGACATGTTATTCTTAAATTACAACGAATCTAATAAATTAATATTGGACGACCAATGAAGATCGTTAATTAGATAATTTAAACAATTTCTGTTTTCCTTTTCTTAATTTTCTGATAAAAATTATTCTTGTTTTATTTATTAATATTTTAATAATAATTATAATTAATTATACTATATTGGATTATTTCATATTATATATATATATATATATATATATATATATATATGTATGTATATATATATTATGTAAACTGTTAAATGTGTTTATTGTTAATTTAAATATCGTGTTACAATAAATTTAATTTCATTCTATTCATACAATATAATACTGTAGAAAGTGAATATACTGCACTTATTATTTATATTAATAACTCTATAGCAGTTTGTAGTTCGTTGTATCCTTAGGCTTTTAAATATATGTGTTAAGAGTCAATTTATTTACATATTGTACTATAATTTATTTTTCTAAATTACTTCCGATAAATTTAACAAAAAGCCTATTGTCACGAAATTACTCACAGTTTTTATATTTTTATTGAGATAATTATTTCTTTATAGCTTGTGTCACTTTTGATCGGATTAATTTATTTCGGTCAAAGTCTGGATCAGGATGGTGTTATGAATATTAATGGTGCCTTGTTTCTATTTCTTACCAATATGACGTTCCAAAATGTATTCGCAGTAATTAATGTAAGTACATCAAATATATAATGAATTAACCATATATATATATATATATATATATATATATATATATATATATATATATATATATACCTGTATATATGTAAACTTATTGGAATATAGATGAGTTGTTAATTATGATATAATCGTTCAATGAGAATTAACTTTTGTTTGTATTTTTTATAAAACATTTCCCGAAAAGAGCGACAACATATTTATTGTATAAGTTGGTGTAATACAAAAACTGTTTTTAATTAGATCATGATAGCACGCTAGAATCAAGAAACACCACGTTAAATCTCTAAATTTGGATTACAAGGGAATATTATTTATGCTAACCTTTTAATTCCAATTATTTCTTATTTGACTTATATATCAAAAAGTAAATTTATTTTTGTGCATTCACTAATAAATATTAATAAATTAAAATAGAAGATACATTGAAATACTTGATGATTTTTGTGTTCGCAATAAATATAAAATGAGTTACTATTTTAATAGGAAAATATATTATACATGTACGAGTACATATACAAATAATTATACTATTTAAATAGGACAATATATTACTGTCATTTAAAGTCTATATAAAATAATCCATGAACTAGAAGTGTTCATATTTCAGTAAAATGTATAACATTTATCTCAATACAGTTCCTGATACTGTGTCCAAATTTATTAAATTATTTTTCTTTACTCCAAAGACCACAGAAATGTTTCTCAACAAGAATGAAAACAATAGAAAGTGTGAAAGTATAAAATTTAATTATTTGTTAACAAAACTCAAATATTATCTTTCTATACATTTTAATTTTTACTATTATAAAGTATTTCGGTTTTCATTAATTTATAGAAAAAAATGTTTTATTTAACATTTAAAAGGAAAAGCTTTATTTAATTAATTTAACATGAATGTAGTTACACATCAAATTTATTTTTAATTAACAAAGAAGATTAGTTAATTATGTTTCTTATTTAAAAAGAATACTGTTGCCACAAATTTAACTTCAACATCAACAATATGATAAATGAAAAAGATTCTTGTTAAGTGTCATCCAGTTTTACTAAATTCTTGTCCAGTTCGCATTCATTTGTACTCAAGAATCGTCGAGAATTGCAATGCAGCGCTCTGTGTAAAAAAATGATTGTTAGTAAGGCAGTGTAATTATTTTAACACCTGCATCTGAAGCATCTGCAATCTATCAAATATTATTTTTAAATATTTTCATTAAACAAAGTTTTTTTTAAAAAAAATATTAAATTAAGCAAGTATGTTCAAATTCATAAAATTAATGTTATTAATTGCAAAATAAAAAAAGTTTAAATTTTGTTTAAAAAGAACGACATGAAGAATTTTACCTTTGATACATAAAAAATCGGTTTATGGACGATTTACAACTATTTATTATTTACAATTACTTTATTTTTAGCGCGAATGAAATTTATATGACTAATTATTTTTACTAAGAAATAAAGTAAATAGCAGAATAAGATATTTGTATAAAATATATATAAGATATTTGATTTTTGACACATTTTTCTTTAGTAAATCGCAGAAAAATTTAATATGATGTATGTTATATATATATATATATATACACACATGCATACACACATGCATACATACAGTATATAATAGTAAAAGATAATCTATTCTTTTTATTTTCATTTTTTTAAATCGTGTCGTTTATTTTAATTTGTATTATATCAGTATGAGAATGGATACTAATTTATAATATTAGTTACTAATTTACAAAAGCTGAATTAATTTCATATATGTGTACAGAGCCTCAATAAGAAATGATTTATCTTTTTTTCTATTTTAGTACTCAGTCGCGTAAAAAAATCGTAATTTCTCATATATATAAATATAAATAAATATATATATATATATATATATATATATATATATATATATATATATAAATACTAGACATGTATAGCGATAATTCTCTACGGATTCGCCTTCCATTTTAGTCTATGAATTTCAAATAAAAAAATATATCATAAATTATATTAACAGCAATTGTATAAAATATTTTAAAACAAAACCAAACGATATTAATATCACTTCAAATATCAAAAAAGTAAAAAATATTTCAAGAATAACTTAATAAATTGAATCACCTTTTTATCATTCGTGTTGTTGGAATATTTTTTGCTAGCATTTAATTTCGCAACCATGAACATTTCTTTTATTATTTTTTCGTACACATGTTCTTTTTTTAAATTGTTATGCCAATTTTTGACCAGTATATTATGATCATTAGAAATAAATAAGTAATATATAAGAAACACTGTATATATATATAATTTGCAATGTATATATATATATATATATAATGTATATACATATATAATACATGAACGTGCGTGTATTTATATATGTGTGGATAAGCAATTATTTTACTTTTGATATATTTGTATCACGTTTTTAATAAATGTTTATATTTCTACATTTTGCTCATTTTTTAATATATATGACTAAAAAGTGTTTTTAATATTCTAAAAAGTTCAGGGACTTATCATTAAAAGTCACCAGTAGAACTTGTTGTGTTTGTGTATTTTTAAGTTATTAAGTTTATTAACTTGACATTTAATTAACATATTATATTTATAAAGTAAACAGTACAGATTTTTAGTATATATACATTATTGAAAAATAAATAGCTTAATAATGATTCAAAATGTTTTCTCATGATTAGTTTTTAAAATATACGTTTATAATAGTTCATTGAATATTTAAATATATAAAACTTAATTGGAAAAATATATATTTTATAATTTTTATTAAAATTTAACGCTTCATTATTTACAACACGCTTTACCAAAATATGAATTAATTGGTGTATACTTTAATCATATTATTCAAATTTATAGACTTTATGTTTATGAGAGAGAATTATAAAAATATCATAAATTATTAATGAAATCATTGAAGATTTTGTAATAAAAGAAATGTTCAAGATAATAAATTCAACATGATTAATTACACAATTTAAATCTAAACTATAAATTATAAAAAGCGATAAGCGAATCCAGAGATATGTAGAACAAAAGAATTTAACTATGTCAAAGTTAAAATTTATAGCGACAGCTTTTTAGAAATGTAGGATGCTTCATAATGTAATAATTTTATAAATAAATGATTTTTTATAAATATTACAATTTTTTTTATTATCTAGTTGAAGAAATACATTCTTTTTATTTTATAGTTTGATGTGACAATAAACACCTAAAATCATTATCATTTTAATTTGGAATACAAATCGATATTTAACTTTTTTACCAGCCAGTATATATAAAATAACATAAATATGTATTATGTGACAATTGTTTTATAACTTATATTTAGAAATTTTAATAAATACTAATATATCATTTAATATATTGAAGCCATAGATAGAGATGTGGTGACATACTGTTAAAAATATATTGATACATAGTAAATTTATGTATTTTTAGATTTTTAAAAATAAAAAAAAATATTTAGAAATCTAATAAATTTTGATATATCGTTCTCATTTATACACATTATGAATGACTTGTAAAAAAATGAAGGAAAATACTACATATTCAATACTATTCTTTAGTAATAAATGGTTATTAAAATAAAAATTATTAAATCATCTAATAAATATGTTAACTGGGCAAATTAATGAAATTTTATTAACGTTCGTTTATATAAATTTTTTTAATTTTATAATTAAAAACATTAAACCTTATGTTGAAGTGAATGAAAGCGTATACACTTTTTTATGGTTTATGATATATTATTGTAAGTAAAGTATAAAATTCTAAATTATAAATGCGACAAAACGGAAAATAAATGCATACACGTAAATTTAAATTTATTTATTCTAATATTAAAAATTAATTAAAAAAGATTATTGATATATCGTATTAACATCCAATTTCTTACTTTAACTTGAAAAAAAACTATTAATATTTAGACTTGAAGCATACATTTGTATTCACTATACATTTATAATATTTTAAATTCCTCGGGAATTATTAGAATTTAAACGTTCATGTTGAATTTATATTTATATATATATATATAAATTCAACATATATATTTATATAATTATGAATATAATTATATATATATATATATATACACACATTCAAAATCATAGTTTTGATTATTTTTTAGGTATTTTGTGCGGAGTTACCAATTTTTCTTCGAGAGCATCGAAGTGGCATGTATAGAACCGACATTTATTTTATTTGTAAAACATTAGCTGAAGCACCAATATTTGCCCTTATACCAATCATATTTTCGAGTGTCTCTTATTATATGATTGGTCTTAATCCAGAACAACCCAGATTTTTTATCACTGCTGCCATAGTCGTATTAGTTGCAAATGCAGCTGTTTCTTTCGGTAAGTGTATCTTTTCTCTTCCCTTACCTCTATTTCTCAATATATATATATATATATATATATATATATATATATATATATAATATTAAAATCTGTTATACCGAGCACGGATATAACGAATTCACGTTTATAATGAACAAATATCATATTTGTTTTGATTTACTTATCTCTACAAACGTTAATTTTTATATCTAAGTAATTAAAGTGAACAAATTGTATAACAGGTATTCAATTAGTATTTGTAAAATTATAAATAATCAAACGAATATCTATATTTAGAAATATAAATTATTCCGTTCTTTATGTTAAATACAGCGCAGAATTATTGTATCTAGAACGGTGTAATAAATTATGGTTAGATGATTTTAATATTACTTTTTTTATTTTTTTCCTCTTTTCAACTATACAGTAATAAAAGAAATATATATATATATATATATATATATATATATATATATTTACGATCATACGTACGTACATATATACATACAAATTTTGAGAGTAATTTTAAACATTTAAAAGTCTTAATAATAATTATGCATTAAAAGGAAAATCCTCTTTCTTATAGATATAAGTACTCCTATTTATATTTATATGGTGTGTGTAATTACTGTATTCAAATTAATTTAATTTTAAACTTGTAAATTCTTTGACACCATAATAAATATGCGGGGAAAATTATATCTTGTTTTATTAGCTTCAGAAATGCGGTTTTTTATTAAAATAATGATAATAAAGTCTAGTTTATTTTTAAATAATCAAATTTTTTCAAATTTTTTTTTGCACCATAAATGTATTACTAAATAATGCATAAATATGTAAATGTGTGCTCTTCTAACATTTTTTTAATTTATTATGTTTTACAAAATATACATATTGAGAAAACACGTTTTTGTATAAATGAATATTTTTATGATTTATATTTCACGTATGAGTACACTTATTTATCTATATATATATATATATATATATATATATATATATATATATATATATATATATATTTGTGTGTATATATATATATACAGTACAAAATTAAACTGAAATTAATATAGAGAAACTTATATTTTTAAATGTGAATTAAATACATATTGTTATAGTAATGCATTTTATCAATTTTATAAAATATAAATACAGTCTTAGAGGTTCATATTACTTTCAAAACAGTTTTCTTTTAAGATATTTAAATTTCTGAAAAAATGTTACATTTGAGTACATGTTACTCAACAAAATGATTAATTCTGTATAAACAAAGAAATTAAATGTTCGTGTATAGTATACAACAATGCAATACATAATTATATGCATTTAAATATATATATATATATATATATATATATATATATAAAATTATTTACTTGTTTTTCAGGGTTTAATTTAAATAATAATATGGTGAAAATAATTTAACTTATAGTAAAAACATCGTAATAAACATCTTATTTATTAATAAAAAAATGTTATAGATAAAACAGGTAACCTTGAAGTTTAAACATTCTTAAAATGACTTTATTTAGAGATCTTAACATTAATTTTGATTTTTTCTAATTTAAATAATGTTACATATATGAACATGTGTCTAAGTATTTTGAACATGTGTCTAAGTATTTGAATTAAATGCATTTTAATTTATTCTATTGATAATATAGAACAATTTTTCGAGAAAAAGAAAAAAAGTTTATTAATATTCAATATGTACATTAATGAACTACATTTTTTTAAGTATGTTAATAAGGTACATTAATGTACTAAATATTCGATTCATTTTGTAATTCGAAAACATGTTTTGTTAGATAAAAAATATCTGATTTATAAAATATTACAAAATATCTTAGTTTCGAACACATTAAATATATAACAGACATACATCTATCTATCTATCTATCTATTTATATATATATATATATATATATATTCAATTATAAATATAAATCTATATTTGTAAATACGTGTTTACTTGAATTTATGTTGATAATACGACACTAAATTTGAATATTTTTAATAGATATAACGTAAACGCATTGATCAAATAATGAAGAAACTGGAAATGTTATGTAACTTGTCAAACCGTATTCTTAATTGATTTTCATATGGCATAGCCTACTTTAAATACAACTTGTCGCACGTCAATAGTTTAGAAATCCTCCTTTTTGATTTGTGTTTATAGTTATAAAATAGTACAGATGTTTGATATCAACACATTTCTAATTTATAATGATGTAGAAACCATCTAAATTTTTTTTAAATTTTGTGAAAATATCCTGAAGAATAGGATTATTTTATTAATATAATTGTATTTTTCGAAATTAATTTAAAGATATATATATATAAATTATTATAAAATTGTATAAGTGATCAAATATTAAATATTTGGACAATCAGTCGGAGAAAACAAATTTGAACTTTATGGTTAAATTAGATATGTATTACATTTCAATATATATATATATATATATATATATATATATATATATATATATATATATATATATATATATATATATATGCTTTTTATTGAGTATTAAAGGAAATAATAATTTGAAATTATGCAATAAGTATGATTATTAAATGTATGATAGATACAATATCATTTTTTGATTAAAAAAAGTACACATACTTGTAACTGATAAAATCGTTCTCACGGTTATGTTTTATTTAAATATTTGCGGTTATGACAGCGTGCATATTATAAAAATTAATTATAGTATATTGCTGTTATAAATTACAAACAGATTATTCTCTAGCTGCTAACGTAACAATATTACAACAAAAAATATAGATTGAAACTAAATATACTCTGATCATTTCAGATAATGTTTGATTGTGAATGGTGTTATATATCGTCAATGTTGACTGCGGTTTTCAGTGTTCATTTAAAGTGAATATCAAGGTTTGACGACCGTGTGCTTTCGTTTTTTTTTGTCGTTTGAATGTCGCACGTCGACTTAATTGTAATCTGATCTATTTGATTAAACGATTTTTTCTTGTTTGAGCAGTTTCAACTCAAATTACGAATAAATAATATCAATTACTTGATTATTGATATAAAAAAGTCAAAATGTATCAAATAGATAATGAAACGTGTTTAGCAGAAGCTAATAACATTTCATTCTTAAATGTGTTATAGTCACGCATGATCAAGTATTACAGAAACTTATTCACAGTCTAATAACCCAAGAATAATTTGTTCATTTTATGTATAATTTAAATTGATTAATATAAATTTTTCAAATTGGAAAACAAAAAAATGTATATGTGTAATATAAGTATTATAAAATATAATATGGAAAAATATTTTTTTTAAAAAACGTTTCAGTAATCGTACGAGTATATCAGAAAAAATCTTTGAATATATTATTTAAATATAAAGAAAATAATTTAATAAATTATTTATAATAAATATGAAACAATTTCGTAATCCTATCAGTTGTTTGTTCAGTTTTAATTAATTCATTTTTGTGAAATAAATAAGAAATGTTATGTTCTAGTCGTATAAATAAATATAAAACTTCAATCATTTTAGTTATATTTATTATCATATAGGATGGAAAATAAATATTATTCTTTTAAATAAAGACATTTACATTCAGAAATATAAATTCTTTAGAAAAGATATCAGCAAAAATATTTGCAAAGGTCTCAAGAAAAAATATATTATAATTATACAATAGAATAAATAAGCATTTTAAAATGGATATAAGATTTTTAAATTAAAAATATAAACACACATTTTGTTTGGAATTTTATAATTAATTTAAGTAGCCCTCATAACAGCGAATATATTTTAGTATTATAAACATGCTATGCTAATATTTTTTAAGTTTTCAACATGTTTGCGAATTAAAATAATGGAACGAAGACAAAAATATTTAGAATAATATTAATATATATTTGTTTTTTTTTTATAAGTGGAAGGAAATTTATACAATGTGGAATAATACAACAGAATATCAAATTAAATTAAAAATTATAATTTTTTCTTTATAAAGAAATTTATAAGTATTGAAAGAAAAAATATAAACTAATTTATTGTTATTTTTTTATTATTTTATTAGTAAATCTTAAGTTAAAAATATAAATATTTTTATTATATCTAAACATAATTTTAGATTATATGTTGCTAATATATATATATATATATATACATATACAAACAAACATACATACAGACATACATGCATGCATACATATATACATACACACTTCACATATACACTTCATTTTCGTAGAACTTGTCTTCATCAAATCAACTTTTTAATGATTCAATAGACTGAACTTAATGTATTAGTTTCTAACTTCTGTTGTAGGATACTTAATTTCCTGTTTAAGTTCAAGTGTATCAATGGCTTTGTCGATTGGACCACCGGTAGTCATTCCCTTCCTGTTGTTTGGTGGCTTCTTCCTTAATACTGGGTAAGTTGATACAAACCATCGTAACAAATCCGATTTCGTATAGCACGTGTTATATGTTTACTGTGCATTGTAATTACTTTCGGACTTCTGTTATTTTCATAAACAATACCTGGAAGTCCTATGAAGTAACCTTACAATATATATATATATATATATATATATATATATATATATATATAATTGTGTATTTATAAAATATTTGAAATGTACTGTTTTAGAAAGGAATAATTAAGTTTTATTCATTTATTTGTTTAATATTTATGTAAATAAATGAAATTAGTATTCTGTATAAAATTAAAAAAAAGAGATTTTAAACAATAAATACATTGCTGAGAAACAATAACAGATATTGATAAGCGATATATTTTAATTTTTCTACTTTATTTTATCTTGTTTTTATTCAAATGTCAAATAATTTCGTCAACATTAAAAAAATAATCATTTTAACATATGAAATTCTTTCCAGTTTCTCTATAAGTAAATCTAGCGTTGCTAATTAACATTTATTGGTCAATTTAAAAATTAATCCCTCCTTATTTTAATTTTGCCACGCCTGCAAGTCATTTCTTTCGAAAATTACTCTCTGTTAAAAAGAATAAATTATCATATTTTTTTCGAAAACATTATATACCACTGTTGAGTAAATACAGATTACAATTATGTATAAGCTTTTATTCGGGTATTTTTGAAATGAATTCTTAAACTTTATCGTGTACTTTAGTTTTGAAACAAATAATGAAAATTTTTAATAAAATAGATCGGTTCCTGTATATTTTGAATGGTTATCGTATTTATCATGGTTTCGTTATGGGAACGAAGCTTTACTTATTAATCAATGGTCGGGGATTATGGACATTGATTGTACAAAATCGAATACTACGTGTTTAAGAAACGGCCATATAGTCTTGGAAACACTTAACTTTAAAGAGGTTTGTATTATATTTTATATTATTGTTCTAGAAACATCTACTTTTTATAATAAATAACGTGCTGTACTAAAAATAACAAAGTCGAATATTTGTAATTATATGTAGGTTTGTACCCACGATATTTCAGTGTTTAATATTTTTATCAAATTGGTGTCTTCAATGTATTTTTAAAGTATTTCTCAATTTATTTAATCAGTATACAATTATAAATTTATAGGCATTAAAAATGTTTCGAATATTATTATTAATTACTTTTATTATCAAAATATACAAACAATGAAAGCCAGAAATTAAAATCTATTTGCATGTCAATCAAACAACAAATAAAAATTCAGTCTTTTTCGATTTAAATATTTTTGTAATTAAATAAAGAAATTTGGAAAATATACTTTAAAAAGTAGTTAAACTACATCATTAATATATACATAAAAACTAATAAACTACATTATAACTAATATTATTTAAGAATATTATAGTTTTTACATAGAAAATATTCTCGATTTTCAATGGTATGTGATTTAAATATTAAAAAGTCATTCATTTTCTTCATTTTAGTGTTACATTAAATATTACCGTTGATACTATACACATAAAGGATTACTAAAATTAAAGTATAATAAGCATATATAAATTGGTAAAGAAAGATGAAAATTAAAAAAAAATAGTTTAAATGTTAGTAATTTCTAAGAATCAATTATATATATTAAAAGTCAATAGTTATGCCGCTAATATAACTTGCATATATATTAACACACATTAAGAACTATTTTACAATATCCAGCTGTTTTGTAAATTAATAACAGGAATTAAATTGTAATTTAACTCAAACAGATTTTATATATATATATATATATATATATATATATATATATATATATATATATACACACACACACACACACATTAGCATAAATTTATATATTTACAATGTAAACATTGTTTTTTTTTTTACAGGAAGACTTTACAATGGATCTTATCAGTTTGATGTGTTTAATTATAGGATTTAGATTTTTAGCATTTTTAGCATTATTATCAAGAACGTTTAGAAAAGAATAAAATTTTACTTTTATAAATGAATTTATTTTCATCCCACGAACCACTCCAAAGTTTTTCTGATGAAAATATTTAATAAATTATTATTGATTATTTTTAAACAGTATTTTTTAGTAGTTTTAAGATTTTTCTCTGCCTTAGCGTAGTGATAATAACGGTGTTACAATTGAACTATGTATAAGAAACAATTAAAAAGAATCAATTATAATTGATTGAATATTTTTCATTAGAAAAATGTTGGTGTGGTTTATAGGACGAAAAAAGAATTCAGTTGTGAAAATACACAGCGTCAGAACTGTTCTATAGCGTAAAATTTTAGTACGGACATGTGACAGTTCATTTTTTACTATAACTTAAAAATAAGACAAACATTTTTTTCTCTTATGTTCTGGTTGTGTTTGAAATGGAGGTGCGTATGTGTGTTATATTTAATTACTTAGTAGATATATATATATATATATATATATATATATATATATATTATAAATATACATATATATATATATATATATTATAAATATACATATACATATGTGTCTATATAATTAAAAAAATATGTAAAATATTATTGAAATGAAATACGTTTATAATTTAGTTATTTGCAATGTATATATATATATATATATATGTATATATATATATATATATATATATATATGTATATATATATAAACAATTCTCACTTTATTATCGTTAATAGCATGTAATTAAGTATATATTTACTTTTAAGTAAATAATAATAATTTAAAAGTCAATTTAAAAATTATATAAATTTAAACGAGTAATCATTAGTTTTTTATAAATAGTGACTAATTATTCTTAAATTGTCAATTCATAGGAAAGTTTAATTAATAAATACCATATATTTAAAACGTTTTTTGATCATGTTACAACAATTAAAGATATGAAGTGTTGAATTTTTAATGTCCCGCCTATATTCACAGAATAACATTTAATTCAATAGCTAAAATTTACTTCGCTCATTCATACATATATGTATAGAGAGAGACAGAGATAGTAGATTCTTTATGTAGTATATTTTTTTAATAATTAAATGATAATATATTTTTAAAAAATAAGAGATTATTTTTATAATTATTTTTAGATTCATTTTGTCGAGTGAAATTATTTAATATAATTTAAGTAAGAAAATATGAATATAATTTAGAGTTCAAAAAGTAATATTGGATCATTTTCAAAATATTAATTATCGATCATTCATTTATCTAGCTATAGAAATGTCTTTTGGATATGTTTTCTTATTCCATGCAGTGATATAGAATACATGATTTGAATAAATTATTTATTTTCGCGTATTCAGTTTATCTGGAACATTTAAAATGCTCGTCTATATCAAAATTTCTATTTATAATTACAATTTAAACGTTAGTTCGATTTATTAATCCATTTTTCAAGCATTTTAGTAAATACTTTTATTTTCGCAAGTAATATGAACAAAATTTAATGAAGTAAAATATAAATAATTTATTATGCAAGTGTCTAAAATTTTTTGAATATTCGACTTCTTTACATATATAATTTTAATTTAATTACATATTTTTCATCTTTGTATGATGTTTTAAATTCAGTGTGTTATTAAGAGGGTATAATAGTCCTCCAATAATTTTACCAATTAAATACTTACTGGTTAAATTGATTTTCAATTTAATTTAGATATCTAAAAACTAAACATAATTATTAAAAAATAATTCAAAATAGTTCTATTTCGTTTATATATATATATATATATATATATATATATATATATATATCCATTACATACATCTAGATATTTTCTTTCAGACCATTGTTTGTTATAATTTCCTCTGACTATATTTCATATTATGTTATTTTCACGTAGCTCTAGAGCTTCTTGAGACATTGTCTTATTTAGTTTATAAAATCAATTTTTTCATTTTATATAATAATTATAAGTAACCGACTTTCTATAATAGAAATAAAAACAGCTCAAGTATTTTAAGCTTCTTTAAGATGGCACAAGTTCAAACTTACTAATTATTCTTAATTAATATTTCTTTAATATTATCCAAAAAATTACAGTATATTGAAGAATTATTTTAATAATTATTATTAGTTTTTGATTACATAATTTATGAAATAATTAAGTAAAAAAATAAACTAAAATACAATTTAAAAATAAATTACAAATACCACTGTTGTCAAAATGTATAAGATTTTCTATTCTGAAAAATTTGTATAAATTAATTCCGTATACTCCTGTTAAATTGTGTTTATATAACAATATATCTGTCGATTAGAAATATGAAGATGCCACAAAACCATTATCAAAGTTGATACAGCACCAAAAGGAGATTAATTATTTTATTAATTTGTTGATTTTACAGTGTCATAAGAAAACAATCGATCTTATTCGCATATATTTCTTCATAGATTATTTAATAGAATATATTATTGATTCATTATAAAAATATTACCTGTTATTAAATATTACTTATCATTTTCATTCATACAATTATTATTTTTAATTGGAAACACGTGTTATGCGCAAGGTTTGATTAAAATTATTTTTTATTTCTTGATTAACTCAAATTCTTACATATCGAAAGTGGTAATAAATTCGAATTTTGTATTACGTGACTATTTACTAGAAGTAATTTTTACCAGTGTAATATTTTAGTATTCATAGCTAATAAAACAATTTACGTACATTTTTATCAGCTATAAAACGAGAGTTGTTTTTATGCAATATACGTATATAAATACATACATATATGTATATATTGTTTCTATATAGAAAATATATTTTAATTATATTATTTTATTTTTAATTAAGTAGAAACCGAAACCCGAATTCTCGTGTGCCATTGTAAATTTGTTTATAAGTGATGTATAATATTTACATACATAATTACACCCAAATGTATCTCAATGTTGTATGAATCGATTTTTTGTATTCATTGTTTAAATAGGTGGGTTACATTAATTGCATGTTTTTAGAGAATGTAATTAAGAAGTATCACTTCGTTTAAAATAATTCTAAGTGTGTAGATTTATTAATTGTGTACATTTTTTATAAATGATCCAAAAATTATTGTGTTCAATATAATAAATTGTTTTATGTTTATATATTTGTTTTGTTAAAATACTATTAATTTTGAGAAAGATAATTTTATATCAATATACCTGAATGCATCATTATTATATGAATCTTTATATATATATATATATATATATATATATATATATATATATATATATATATAATTGCTGTTAGAATATATTTTCATAAAAAATATTTACATTTTTTGTAAATAATATTTTATTATTATACCAGAAACTAATTTATAATAAAATTACATTAATCTATTAACATTTTTTTACAAATCCTTAAATGTTTACATTCCTATTTTCCTTCAGTATATAAAAAACCATTTCTTTTATATAACATTAAATTGGATTTTTTTTAAAAAATAATAATATTAAAATTAATACAAAAATTGTAACATTAATGAAATTAATATAAATCATTGGATTGAGGAATATTTTTCCCTTTTACAAAAATTATTTCTTCGTCAATAATGTCATTTTCTATTCAAAATTAACCACGTTTGAAATACACTTCTTTATACTGAAACGGTTTGAATATTTTATATATAAGATTTCTGATGAAATTTAAGATCTTGATACATATATTGATTTTTTATAAAAATATTTTTATTATTTTAACTAACACTATTTAGAGCATTTTTGTGATAAAAAAAGTTCGTGTTTTTTTTTAATATTAACTGCAGCTAATTACTTTATTTCTAAGTAAATAAAGCGTAATTATGGATTAAGGTAGGTGATCTTCAAATGATATAAGAATATACAGTTGAAATAATATCTATTATTTTTACTTTTAATACAATTTTTAAACATTTAAGTTATTTTAAATGTAAAAACAATTTATATTTTCCTTAAAAAGCATAAAAAAGCCGAAAATAAATGTGTTAGACATTACACATTTCGTATTCCAGTTGAAAAAAATGCTGCCGAAATAATTTGCTTAGCTTTTTCGAAAGGTGTTCTGACTCATAAAACATGCAAAAAATGCTGAAAGAGTAAGAGGCCTGAAAATAAATTACGACTTAGTCGATCCAAATCCATCAATTTTTTTAGGAGAAGCGATTCCTCCGTTACCCGATATATGGATCAAAGTTTTACAGGGTTTTTGAATATTGAAGCAATTTGTAATAAGAAATACAACTAAGAATTTGCGCTTAAATTTCAAGTTTATTTATTGTAAATTATAATTGGAGGTATACCATTTATAAATAAAAAATAATATCGTGTAAGTGACCGTCGGCTAATTTCTTACAAATAACTATTCTTTTGTTAAAATTTTCAAAAACATTTCTGCACAACTAGGGCTCTGTCTCACCGATTACTATTCAGATTTGATCCTTAAAGTTAGCGATTGTTTTAGGATTATTGGCGTACATCTGTCCTTTAACATGATTTCAAAGAAAGTAGTCGAACGGTGTTAAATCGCAGGATTCCGGTGACCAATTAATGTCTCCATTTTTAGAAATAATGCGACCAGAAAATTTCGTCCTCAATAAATCAATAGTTTCACTAGCTGTGTCTTGTTGTACCGTCCTGCTGGAACTACATATCTTCCAGATCATTATTGTCCAACTCTGCCCACAAAAAAATGTTTATCAGGTTTCGGTATCTTTCTTCATTCACAGTATTATCTTTACCAGCTTCTTAAATAATTGCGTCCCTATTGTCTTAAAATTCATTGTATTATATATATATATATATATATATATATATATATGATAAATTATGTTTTTGAAACTCGCATCGTATCAAAATTATAAAAAGAATTATAATTATTATTTTCTCCTTAACTTCAATTTTCGACTGTATTTAAAAGTTATTTTATATATTTTAAATACATAAAATTAAACAGCGATATATAAATAACAAATAAATAATAAAAAATGAAATTCCGAAATACATTTTTATCCCTTTATGAAAATTATTTTGAATATTTTTCACAAAATTTGACAACGAAAAATAATCATGTAGAGATAATTCTAAAATATCAAACAATAATTTTGCGTGCTTGTAGATATCAAAATATATGCGAGTTGTTATTTTAGTAATGTATGCAGTGGATTAAAAATATACGTGGTTTTCAGTAAGATCATTTTCAAATACTTAATAAGATTAAAGCATTATATTTGTTGCCTTATTGCAAACTTATGTTTTTAGTAATGAGATATAGTGTTCTCGAATTACATAAGATAAAATATTATGTGAATAATATATATATGTATGTGTATATATATATATATATATATATATATATATATATATATATATCTACATGTTTATGATAATCATAAATTAAAGTGGCAATAATACCGTCAACTAATAATATTAAACTGGAACTAAGTTAATAGATTTTAAACTTTTAAGTCATCTAACAAAAGTCGATGACAATTTAAGGGCTGTTGAAAATAAAAGATATTTTCTATCAAAATAATTTTATTTAAATTCTCTGATAAATAATAAGGGAGAAGAATTTACTTATTTTCGTTTGATCGTGTATTATATTTTGTATCTAAAATAAATCATATTCTTAGTAATTGTATGGAAAATGAATACATTAATTAAATGTTTATACCTTAAGCTTTCTTATTGTACGATATTATCATAAATAAATGGTTTAATTTGGTGACTGTAATCTTTAAATAAAAAAAATCGAAAAAATATACGTTTGAAAAATGAATGCTTTTATAAATTATATTTTTTTATAAATTATATATATATATGAGATGTGAAATTGAATAAAGTAATATTTCTATCTAATTAAAATATTCTTTGGATAAGTGAAAAAAAATATATACAAGTATTTATAAAAATTTATATCTCTATTTCTTTTATAAAAGAATGTATTTTTTATTATATATATATAACAAAGGTTATTTAAAAACAAAGGTCAATAAGAAAAACAATAATTGGGCTCGTCCGGGATTTGAACCCGGGACCTCTCGCACCCTAAGCGAAAATCATACCCCTAGACCAACGAGCCACGTCTAGGTTGTTTAAGATGCTGGTATGTACATACTTGTCTATGTATGATATATATATATATATATATATATATATATATATATATATATATATATATATATATATATATATATATATATATATATGCTTATCAGTGCATTCAAATATTATTTAAAAAATATATATATAATGAAATAAATATAAAGAATATAAAAATATATATAAAAGTTGTATAAAATATCTTCTATCAATTTCGTTCATTTAAATTATACAAAAATGTAAGGATATTTGTAAAAATATTTTGAAAATTGATAAAAATAAACTTGTCTTTAATGTTAATATCAATACATATATATATATATATATATATATATATATATAGAGAGAGAGAGAGAGAGAGAGAGTTTAGAACTATTTAATGATAATGAAAAAAATATAATAAACACCATTCCATTTACAAATTTAAATATGTTATGAAAATAAAGCGTGTTTGCAATGATTCCAAATATTAAATAATTTTATAGAATATATTTATATTATTGTATTTTGACATAATTTATTGACATTACTTTGAATTTGATAATCTAAAGAAGAGTTAATTTTGAGGATTTTAAATTTAGCATATATCAACCATATATTTTTAAAAGTAATAATTTGTTGTTTTTGATTTTGAAAACAGCAAACTAACATTTGACAAATATTATTGAAAAAAAATATTTATTGCCCCTATAATTTATAAGTAGAAAAGTACTTATTATAAAATATTTTCATATAACTTAACTTCTTCAATAATTAGATAAAAACAAAATTTGTTATTTTTTTAATTTGATGTATATAATAAAGTAAGAAAAATACGTAAAACAATATTTACTAAAGTCATGTTAATATAATTCTGGAGTAAAAAATAAGTTTTTATATTAAATTTCAAATGCATCAGAAATATTAAAAGAAAGTATTTAAAACTTTATATGGAGATATTTGAAGATCATTTTACAAAAATGATGTACATGAAGATTATTGAAGCAACATACTATAAGAAAAGTTTCTAACGTTATGTACTAAAATTTGTATCCAACTTTATTACTATTTTGTAATTGGCCTTTGACATTGGTTGAAAATTATTATTTCATACTCATTTTTTATATTACATTATTTTCAAAAAATAATTTTTAATTCAATAAAAAAATCATCTTCTAAATTAAAAACAATTATCATTAATACCATTTATTAACTAATTTATTTTCCAGCTGTTTCATAATTGTAGATCTATGTCTAAAAAGTTATATATTATTTTTTTCATTTTTTATATATACTTTCATACATACTGTGATGGAGCAAAATGCAAAATTTTTGTCGCATATACAGGTAATTAATATATTAATTTTACTAGCATAAGAATTCAAGAGAACTGATAATCAATAATGTACATGGTTGATTGGCTATTTGGGGCTTAAGGGTGCGTCGATAACTAGGGTCATTAAAGTCCTTATAATATATATATATATACATATTTATACAATCATCCAAAATATTCAGTTTTTATTTCAGAAAAAAATTCAATGTTTTCAATAAAATTATCTGGTAACGTCATAGAAATTATTTGCTAAAATTTTTAAAATAAATAAAATCATAAGAAATTTCTGATGTATTTTTCGACATAAAAATAAATATTCTCTGCACTTAAACAGTTTATATTCTGACAATGTGCTAAAATAATCCAAAAAAGATATTTGTTTATTCTTAAAATTATACAATAATTATTTATTTTAATACAAAATTAATAATGAACGTAAACGTCTTTATGTCAGTCGATTAAAGTTTAAATGTTATTAACGATTCAAAATGTTCTTAATTACAATTTTCTGTTGATAATAATATTATCAGATTGATTACACCAATAAATAAATTATGTTGCAAAAATCAGAGATTTCAGAATAGGCAATAAAGGTAACTAAATTAAAAAAAAACTACTTGGATACTTCTATTTTAATTAATTAATATAATTGATTGTAAAACGTTACAAATTATTTTATGAAGAATATATAGTTAAATCTTAATATATATATATATATATCAGCAGCAGAAGCAGCCAATGTCAATCCACTGTTGAATAAAAGCTCTTCCATGGTTTTCTATTTTGTATGATTTAATACCTTTCTTGTCCACAGATTTTCAATAAAATATTTAGTTTCCGTATCTACCTGTTCATTAATCTCTTCCTTGGTCTTTTTATATTCCTTGGTCCCCAGTTAATTATTTCTGTTGTTTATCAGTTGTCTTCTCTTCTTGCAACATCCTTCGCCCATTTCCATTTCAGACTTTTTACTACTCTTATTACATCTGTGACTTCTGCCTGTCTTCGTATCCATTCTATTATTCTTCTTGTTATTCCTAGCATGCATCTTTCCATACTTCTCTGTGCTGTTTGGAATCTGACTGATTTTGGCGTTAAGAACCCCTGCTTCGCTGTCATAATTAAGGACTGGTAGTTTACATTGATCAAATACTTCAAACAGAGTGGGATTGTTGATTTAAATATCAAGGCGTTTCGTCCAAATATGCTCCATCTAATTTTTATTCTCCTGTTCACGTCTACAATGAATGATCTATCTTTACTGATAAGCTGCCTATGCATACTTCGTAACTTCTTCTATTTTTGTTCCTTTTATTACAATTTTCTTCGGGCAAACAAATGAATTGTACAATACATTTGTTTTTGCGTGGTATACGTTTAAGCTAATTTTCTTTTCTTCTTATATATATATATATATATATATATATATATATATATATAAGAAGAAAATATTAAATGTATTGGCCTTAGTTGCCGAAGCGCTCTAAAACCCCAATAACCTAACTTATACATATAAAGACACGAAATACAAATACATATACATGAACATATATATATATATACATAATTTGAACACATTGAAACAAATCTCATACGTGTGTGAATTAATTTATAACATTAGTTTAACAACACCATTTAATTAGCAATGCTATTCAAAACTGTATAAAAATAGTTTTAAAGAATGATAAGAAATCTACAAATTTTTTATGTTGTTTTTCAAGTTTTTAGGCTTAGACCTAAGCAAGCAAACAAATATAACTAAACACTAATAGATGACATGTTAATAAGCAAGTCATTTTGTTAATATAAACGTCAACATGGTCTAGTCAGAAGATATTTTTTCGAACGCTATTATATTTGAATTTTATTATTTATGTATATTTCATTATCCAAATGTTTATCAATATGTTTATCCATCTATCAAACAAAATTGTTTATTCATTATTTAGTTTGTCACGATATTACTCTTTATGTCAATTTATTAAACAATTTAGTTGGGCATTCTTATTTATTTATGTAATAAAGGCAATGTGTTACATTGAAAATGTTTCCATACAATTGTCTATATATATATATAGTAATGTGACGTCATTTGAAATAATGCACCTTTATAAAGTAATTATTTATCAAGACATTTATTATAAGTTCAGCACATTCCGAATTCAGATATTTTATTTTTGTGTTATACATTATTTGGTATAGATACATGTTTGGTAAAACTGAGAATTTATGTAAATTTATATTATATACTGCACCCGGCTGTAAAAAAAAATATTTTTTGAAACAAAGATGGATTGAAGTATATTATTTTCTTGAAAAGAATATCAAAATAAAGATATTTTTGGAACTACTATATTTCTCAAATTTTTAACTTTGATTGATGGTACCTTATTTTAAAATATTAAAATAGAAATGTTAGTTTTAATACTTATTATCACTAAAAGTATAATTAAAATTTTAAGTCATTCACGTGAAATAAAAAAACGTGTTTCAAGTAAATAAATGTTTTTGCTAATTTGTTTGATAATAAAAGAGAATTTTATTTCATATTATCAATTTTATATTACTTTATTATTATTATTTTACGTTTTATATTAAATTGTTATATCAAATTATGATTTTGTAATTCTGCTTGACTATTACATTAAATACACATATATTTATGTTCTGTTTAACAATATATACGACATACAAATTAATGGTAACATATATAGATAGTATGTATTTAAAAAAAAAATACTAGAAAATCTAGTGTTTTAATACAAAATAAATCATTTAATATTTATAATCACAGTTATGAAATGAAAAACTTTATTAGAGTAAAAGTATGTCAAACATAGCTGCTAACCTTAGTCTGCCCGCCAATAGAATATTTCTAACCCTTAACTAAAGTTTAATAAAACGTATATAAGCGAAATACGGAAATAGTGGCATAACTACTCCATTGATGCAATACTACTGGATAACTGGTTATAGTTTATATTAAAATTATTTTCTCAATAATTTCTCTCGTCATTCATATACATTAATAATTATATTTGTATTTTATATGTAAATGTATTCTAATAAATTACTATTAGAATAATATTTATATTTCTATCTTTATAACTGCGACATAGATGTGGGGTGTAGATAGAATTATGTATGGAACTGATAAACTCGACTTGGTGCAAAATTGTTCGTTTAGACGAGAACGAGACTGAGAACGAAATCAAACTCAATAGATATATCTGCTATAGTATGTGAAAAATATTGCAAAATAATTTATGTTTAGAATTTAACTAAAAAACCTGACAGTTTAGTAGAGCTAGCGTAGAGTGATAAAAATAATCAAAACATGAAAAAGGAAGCTAGATAATTAATAAAAATATATTTAGTAATGATACAATGAAATTATAATAAGATAATTGTGTTAAAATATTTTTTTAAGAATATTTTCAATAATTTTATATTAGTTATTTTAGATAGTTTTATTGAAAAAAAAATAAGTTATTTGAGAAAATTGAAACAGAAATAATGAAAATAAAATAATCATATTTCAATACTGTAATTTATATTATGATTATAATGTAATAACAATTAAAATATTTGTCAGTACCGTTTTGTTATGAAAATGTAGTTATTCGGTAGTTAGTTTTTTTTTGTATTCTAATTAATACATATCGTTTGTTTGCGATAAAATACAATAGGTACAGTTACATTTTCGTCTATTTTAAAATTAAAACGAACCTGGGCTTCAAACATATAATATTTCTACCATAAACAATAATAATATATTTACGCCATTATTTTCCCGCTAAAATACAGATGCGTCTTTGTTTACTTTATTATTTTATTTATAATAGTAACACTTTATCAGTTGTTTCAGAGACTGCAGAGTAAGAGGTTATGTTTTGTATTACAAACCAATTAAAATTAACTTTTAATACGTAACTGTACTCAAAATGTATACATTGTTTTTGTGGAGTTTGTAAACGTATTTTAATTAATTTATTTATCATTAATAACTGAAATTCAATGTTTGTAAACATATTTTTCTACATGTATAATCATAATTTCTCAAAGTTTTTTAATATTATTATTTTATATGATTTCAAATTCTGTTGTAATTCAAATAATGACAAATTATGTTTGGAATTTATCATATTTTTACCAATTACGTTTTAATTAAAAATAATAATAATAAAAAACATTAATGTAAAAGTTAATATTGACAATTTGGTAACTTTTTCGTGGATATAATATATGTTACGTTCAGTTATTATTAATAACTATATAACCACAGTCAATTAAGGAAAGTCGCAAACGATTATTACATTATTTATATATATATATATATATATATATATATATATATATATATATAATTACAACGATTATTTACATTTATGCTTCTATAGTGGAGTAAATACCTTAAAATTACTTTTATAAAAAAGTACACCCTTGAGTGGTCTCATTTTTATTACAAATAACGATATTATCTCTTTACTATTTCACGAAATGTGATTAGCTTTTATATTATTTAATTATTATTAATGAATAATTCTTCGTAAATAATATTATTTTTGTAAATTATTATTAATAACGATATGAGATTTGAGATGTAAAATAAAAAAAGATATTCATGTCTTAAAATAGATGCTAATCTCTCAAAACATATAAAAAATTTGGATAAACAAAGAAAACATATTCAGATTATTTAATAAACAGAATAATAAAATATATGAAATTTTAATAAATAATGTCAAATTAGAAAAATGAGTAGAAAAATGGTATGAGCTAGAGATAATGTCTAAGAAGAATAATTACTTGTATTATAAAACATTACGAGATTATGAAACGATAAAACAGAAAAGTTAAAAATCGAAGATCTATTATTGACAATAAATATAATACAATATTATCAGTTCTGTTAACATAACTTGGTATTTTGAAAACAATTAAATAGCGATATATTCTTAGCAACAACTCAGTTAGTTACTAATTAATAATTTATGAATTGAACTTAACAATTTTTTATTCAAATGTATAATTATGTATCAATGTGTCCAAATATTTTTAACGCAGTTTCAAATTCATTTAATTAAAATTAACAAAAAAATAATGAATCATATACAGGTGAAAATATTATAAAATGAGCTTTTGATCATAAATTATTGAAAATAATATAAACTATATATATATATATATATATATATATATATATATATATATATATATATAAGACAATTGTCTCGATAGAGAATTCTAGACACACCATTTATTATCAAGATAAAATTATACAAAAACAAGATTTATTGTCAAATACGAATGTATTACGTTCATTAAAAAACTATATAAAACGAACTAACCGGTTGAATAAATATGATATCGAATTAAAAAAGAAAGACTTATTAGTATTTACTTTAGAACAACTAATATTTATTAGATTCTAACTTACTTTTTATAAATTATGCAGTTTTCTAAATAAGACTGCTATTATAAAAAAAGACAACGTGCCATTAAACTATATTTTTTTCTGATAGATAATTCGAAATAACTGTTTAATAATTGTTCTGTAAAGTTAATAAAAGATTTAATTACGAAGTCATGTACTTGTTTTCATTATATCGTGAGACTTGAAAACGTATAAAATGACAGATGAAAGATTTATATTTAAAATTTCTCGAATAATAAATTTTATCCAGTTTTTTTTACGTAATAGATAAAAAATATAATTAAGTCAATTTTTAATCAGGTAGTAAAAGTTCTATTATTATCAAATTAAATGATTTGATTTATATTACATAACTTACTATTATAAAAAATAAAGAAATATTATAATTGATATTTGAATATATATTAGATTATTACTTATAATACATTAGTAAATCACTTTTTTCTCTCTCTTTCTCTTTATATATGTTTATGTGTATATATATATATATATATATATATATATATATACACATACATATATATATATATATATATATATATATATATATATATATAAGATTATGATTTGTGTTGTAAAAATATTAATAAATGTAAGATCGTTTTCGTTTCCAATTTTATAGTGGTATTAATAGTAATACATATTTCATTAAAAAAAATGAAATGCATTGAAAAGAATACTATAAACATATAATTAATATGATTAATATATTTATTGTATATATTGGTTTATTTATAGACAAATATTCAAAATTCTAAATTAATATATTATAAGGCCTATGTTTTCTATTACGGATATAAAAATTATATTCCCTTAGCTAAATATAAAAAAAAATTATATTCCCTTCTAATAAGATATTTAATTTAGAGGTATATTAGTAAATTATGATGATGTAAAAGAAGATTTATTGTATATATATATATATATATATATATATATTACACAATGAACAGTATTAATATATTTTTCTCATGTGAAGATAACAAAAAAAAACTTTTAAATGACAAAAAGTAATAACAGATTGAAGAAGGAATGAGATCAATTTTATTGCTATTGTTGTGAAATAAGTTTTTAAAATTGTATTGATTTGCCTGTTACACCAATTTAGACTTCCTTTTCAAACTTTTTCAGAATCATGATATATAAATATATATATATATATATATATATACTCGTATATAAGTTCAACTCGCTTATAGTGAACACGGACATAAAGACCCATAGCTGGAGTCAATATATTTTAGTTTTCGTGTATTTTCATACAAAAAATCACACATAATATGATTTTTTCCGGATATATTATTAATACTTAACTGAATCAAAAGTTTGAAATTTTTTATAATATTTGATATGTAACACAAAATCAGCTAAAAGGAACAAGTACTCGCAATGAATATATATCGATTTTGGATGTTATAAATGTAGTGAATGACACATTTTACAAACTTTCACTTATAATAATGTTAATTCATTTACAATAACATAATATTGTGATATTATGTCTATATTAATGCTTAATTTCTATATTTATTTTTTACTTAATATGTGTATTTGATTCTAACATCATATTATTGCGATTTATATAGAAAAATATAATATCTAGATAGAATTTACTTGCCACTATCATAATGAGTAATTCCATTATAACGAGAAATCATAATTTCGTCTTTCATATATATATATATATTGAGTGTGTGTGTTCATATATTAATTATTTATTATTAAATATTACTTTATATTACTTGAAATTATTAGTAGAAAGATGATTAAAAGATATTAATGTCTCGCATAGCAAAGAATGAAGTATTTTTTTAATTACTTCATTTTATTTGTCTATATTTTTTAATTTATTATTTGATTAAACTTTTTTCTTACTAAAATAATAAAAAATATAACACAATTACTTTCATGTAACACACATTCAATTATCACACTACTCTTCTAAATATTTAAAAATTATGATTTTCATCAATTTTAATTGAAAAAAGAAAAAATTTCCATTAACATAAATTTCATTATTAATTTAAATTAGCTTTCGATTTGTACATTATTGCACATATGATTGTGACTATCCTATTTATTATAAACTTAAGTAGAAAAAGTACATAGAGTGGGGATACAAGTTACGTTGTTTTGCATTGATGTCGTTTTTATATGTAATGTGAAGGTACTTTTCAAGGGTGGGAGTTAGATATCTTTTAGCCAGTGTTGATCAGTGTCTAAAGGTTTCTGTATAACTGATATGGCTTCAAAGAAATTCATTGAGGGGCGTTTTACAAAAATAACATTTCGCATATATGTTCTTATTAAGTAAGTGCATCCTTGTTTTTTTTAAAATAAAGTTTAAAAGTACTTTTTTCATCATACTCTATTCATTTTCAAACAATTGAATTTATAAACTATTAAATCCCTGGATAATTAACTATATTTAATTTTATGCATTCCCAATTAAAAAATACAGTGAATTTTTTAACAACGATATGAAATGAATTTTATTAAAAACGATTTGACAAGTCTATATAACTAGGTCTATAAAATTAATAATCAGAGAGTTTTTTTTAATTATTTGATAAAATACTTTTCAAAAGTGAAAAATAAACGATTTACAATGTGTGATGAAGGAAACGAATTCTTACTACAAAAAATTAAATGTGAAGACATGGATCCATATCAAGCAGTACAAAATAATCTTCGTGTTGATGTTACTCATGTAAGTTAAATTATTGTTTTCTTATAATTATTAAATTTTTTTTGAATTTTTTCATATGAGTACTTGTATATATATATATATATATATATATATATATATATGTATATGTATATATATATATATATCTGTATGTATATACATATATATATATATATATATATATATATATACATGTACAGCAAATTTTTATTTTATTTTTACAAACACATACACGCACACTTATATACACACACACTTACATACACACATTCACACACACACACATTGTGTACATATATATAAATATATATATATTATATAAAAAAAATCCATCGAAATAAAAAATATTTTGTTAAAAAATTAACGATTTGCATACAATTAATATACTTAGCGAAAATTTATTCTTTATTGATTTAGATACATAAGACTTAAGACACACAAAACAAGTACAAATATGTACACAGAGGCACATATAAATGCAGATTTTATTCCCACACATACCTACGTATATACCTATATACCAATCTATCACACTGACATATATATATATATATATATATATAGAGAGAGAGAGAGAGAGAGAGATAGAGAGAGAGATAGAGAGGGCGATAGAAACAAGCATAGTACATAAGTACCTATATAAAGAATATTATGTAATCAGTATTGAATTATTTTTGTTATATTATTTCCAAGTGAGGTAAGTAAAAACAAGAATGTATCATAAGTAAATGCCAATAATACCTGTAATAGAACAACAATCATAATAATGTTTTCAACATATCATTCTTTTGGTATTATGTGGTACCTCATTTACTATACGCTAATTCTAGTTGTGTACGTCAGTTGATTCTTTATGGGATATAAATGTATGTCACACATTTTTCTTTGAACATTTTCACCAAAACGATTTCTCGCTTTCTTTCTTTCATATATCTTATTTATAATGCAGTTATAACATGATAAGGCATAATAAAATATGTTTACGTTTATGTTTATAATATTTAAATTACTAAATTACATAAGATTAGTTTTTCCTGGGATTAATTTTTTGATAAGTACATATTTGAAATTATGCGTTCATATATATATATATATATATATATATATATATATATATATATATATATATATATATATGTATGTGTGTGTGTGTGTGTTTGCCTACTAAGAATATTTACAGATGCCAACGCGGTGTTCTTTTATTTGTAAAAATATCATTAAAATTCAATTAGGATGAAATGAATGTTGGTTTATAATTAACACCCAGCAATAGTGGAAACTTAGATGATAATGTTAAAGGTGCCATTATGTAAATCATTCTAACTCATTCAAAAAACTTGTGACATCTATTTATATTTTCGTAGAAGTTTTTTTATATAATTATATTGAGAAAATTGTGAATTAGTTTGTTGTTATTTATTTATTACTGATTAGATATATTATAATTAGGGGTGAAATATAATATTTATTATTCAACAATATAATACATTAATATATATATATATATATATATATATATATATATATATATATATTGTTGGTTTACAAATAAATTGTATATTATTCCTGCTATAGAATTATAAACATAAAGCATGTTTTCTAAGAATATACACGAATTATTTTAAACTGAATGTTTGAAGTAATTTTGAGTAAAGAACTGGTATGTGTGTATTATCTTGCAATAAGTCTGAGACTGATATAAATATTTGTGAAATGATCATAAAAATTAATATCTAAATTTACTTTACGCATGCATTTGTTCCAGGTTTTAGGTTTTGAATATTTTTAATGAGAAACTTTTTAATATTTTTCTATCTTTTACCGTTTTTAAAGGGAACTTATCTAGTTTTATTTTTAATAGTTATTTAAACAGTAATCTAATGAAAAGGTTATAAATAATATAATTGAAACTGGTGTAATATGGATTAAAATGTAAAATTTCTGTTAACATTTTTATGTTAGTTATAATAGCTTTAACTAGTAATTTGACTTCAGTTTATTTTTTTTTACTGTATGTTTAATATATGTTCTAGTATTAATGACATTAAAAATATAGTAATTGTTATTGTACGACGATAAATATAAATATATATTGTATGTAAAAAAATATTTCATGACAATATGAAAAAATAAAACACAAAAATGTTACAATGAAAATAATAAAATAAAATATATTTCAAAGTTTATAAATCAAACTGAGGTTAGAATAATTAGAATTACGAAGTTAATTTTAATGCTTAGAAAAAAATAATATATACACTGTAAAAACAATATTAACAATTAACTATCGTTTTCACTTAAAATTGTAGAAGTTATTGTTTGTAATTCTTAATGCTTTATTGATGTTGTAATATAATATTTATATATTCCTAAATATAAGAAAATGCACTGAAATGTATCCAAAGTTCACATTATCTTCTTTCACATACATATATATATATATATATATATATATATATATATATATATATATACTATCTTATCCATGAAAATCATTTATAGTCCATTCGATAATTTGTAAATATGCAGATCACTTTAATTGAATGTACTGGTTTTAAAACCGGTCTCATGTAATTTTATCTACTTATACACGCAATAAATATATACTATTTGTGGTTAATTACTGACAAAATTTGCAGCACTTGATTAAATATTAACCTCAGGTTATTTCTCATGAAAAACAACTCGATACATAAAATTAATAAAAAATATTGGTTTATGTTAAGATTGTAAATAAAAGTTTTATGATTAAATACATAAACTTTAGTATGTTTTCAACTGTTTGAAATTATTTTAATATTTTATTAATACCTATATATATATATATATATATATATATATATATATACAAATATTAAATGTAAAAACTAATTCTTTGCTTTTAAATTGAATCAACAAAAACTTTTTTTTAAATTAAAAAATTTTTCGTTCTTTTGAGATTTGAAAATGCCAAACTTAACATTTAAAAACACTATATATCTTGACCAAGTATTTGGCATAACCTCACAAAACAGTAGTTAACATGGTGACGTCCTCAAAAGCAGCAATATATATAGTAGCATAATATATGTATTGCATACTTTTCGCATTCCAGTTGAAAAGAATGCTGTTGAAGTCACAGGAATGATTATTCAACTTTGGGGGAAGGTGTTGTGATGCTTGAACCATGCAAAAAATGCTAAAACAGTGGAGAAGGTACGAAAATGCATTACGACTTTGTCGACTCAAAGCCGCCATCCTATTTTTGATAAGGGATTCGTCAGTTGCTTAACAGACGTAGTAAAGTTATGTAATATAATGAGGGATATTTTGAGGATTAAAATGTATTCCATTTTTCAGTAAGCATTCATTTTCTATAGAAAAGGCGCTGAATTAATTTGTACACCTAATATATATATATATATATATATATATAAATTTCTGAATATGTTAAATTTAAAAAAATAAAATTGAGCTAATGTATTCCAGTACATAACAGCTAAATGCATGATATTTTTAAATATTAATTTATAACATTTATATACAGATTATGATCTAGTAACATAGATACACTTAAAAGTAATCTTATATTATAATTATAAAAGTTGTAATTCTTTTAATGTTTCTGTTTAAACTCTAATTGTTTCGCAATATGGAAAATAATTCTTGAAAATTTAGAAGAATTGACGCTTATTTCATATTAAAATTTTTGTCAAAAGTAAATCTTATTTAATAAATTATGGATTATTAGTATTTTATAATATATCTCTTTAATAAAATAGTATAAAATAATGGGGAAAAATATGCTTTTAAAAAAGTATATATATTTAAACTACTACAAATATATTTCTTCTTTTTATATACGTCTATTGTAGATTTATAAGCAATAATTAATATGAAACATAAGTCTGATTATAAACTTCATTAATTATTTATTCAAAGATTCGATGAGTTTGGAAATAATTTAGTAAACTTTGACACATTTTAGTAACGAGTAATTAAAAAGAAAATTTTAATAATGTGTTAAACAAATAATAACGTTTATCTATACAAGATTATATGATAATATTTCAATTAAAATCGGTTGTATGCTTCTATAAATTGATTACTTTTATTCAAAAGTAAATACAATAACATATGTAATTTTAAAAAAAGTGCAAATTAAAGTTGTATTCAAAAGCATTTCAAATAATTGCATGAAAATGATATTCATCGAATAAACAAGATTTTTAAATACATTTCATGTCTTGTGTAAAAACAATATGCTCTTAATGTGCACATATCCATTATTCAGTGTGTCAGATAAACGTTATTTATTATAAAATTTATTATAAAATACATCATGCATCATTATTATTTTCAGTGTACGGAATTTTTAGACGGAAATATATTACCAAATTCTGATATCACTAAATCTTATAATCGCTGGTCGCCTTTAGAAGATGGCGTCACACTTGTATGGCGAGATCTCAGCGTTTATGCATATAGCAGCAAAGGAAGACGACAAACATTTAAAAAAATTATCAATAATGGTAAGTGGTGATAAAAATTTTCAAAATAAATTTAATTTTAATTGAAAAAACGTCATCGTTTATATTGATTGATATTTTTAATTTAAGTAGTTAAATATTTTAAAATAGCTCTTTTATATAACATGCAAAATATACGTGAACTCTGTAAAGTTGTGATTTTTATATTATTGATTTTTAATCATTTTAAATAAGACATTTTAAAATACAGTTGCTAGAAAATAATCAACTTTTTTAGACACTAATTGTAATTTTATTAACATAACAAGTCCATTATCAAAAGATCATGACTGTAAATTTAGATATATCGATTTTTTTCAAATTATTGATTTGACTTGGAATATAATGTTTGAAAACCATATTTTTAAAATTTTATCTATCTTCTTGATATTTTTTCGTTTGGATTGAATAAATTTATTATTCTTGAAAAACATTAGTTAGTTATTTATTTGTTTATAAGAAAAACTATAAGTAAAAAAATGTCACATTTATTACATTTTTATAATGGTTATATTTAAAATTTTAAAATATATTGCGTTTAATAATTCAAATTCATAAGGTGTCTGTCACATTATAAGACAGAATAAATCACATATGACCTAATTTTAAAAATAAAAATGTATCATTGAGTAATAAAAAGTCACCTTTTCATAGTTCAAAATTGTTATTATTAATATACATTCATTGGACAAAATTTTTATTTTAAAAAGGTAGAAAAAGTAATTGTAGTCGGTTATATTTTGTTAAAACTGATACGGTCTCTCAAAACAATGTTTTATAAATTATATATATATATATATATATATATATATACATAGGAATGGATAATTACAACTAAAAAATTTTATAAAAAATCATATACAGTGCAGGTGAATAAATACCGTATATCTCGGCGCATAAGGTGACCCTAAAAACCCAAAAAATCTTCAAAAAATAGAAGGTCGTCTTATACGCTCAATACAAAAACAGAACTTTCAAAATAACACGAAGAATTTATTGTGCGTAAATAGAAATTAAATTACTTATTAAAAAAAATGAACTTCAAATTTGATATATAACATAAATTCATTGAATATATCATTTTAAATAAAAGTTTTTAAAAATAAAATACATCCCCTTCTAGATACCAGTCATGCATGATGTTATAATACATAGTATGTTAAAACAAGGTAATGCCCCGAATTTAATTTTTGAAATTTTTAATCAAAAAATATAATTATTCTAATTTTAATTTTGTGCATAAAATTGTATTATAGTAAGTGAAAGAAGTGTTTAATTTAGGGTCGTCTTATACGACCGATATATGATCAATGTATAAATTTTATCTTAAAACTTCAACCTCGTCTTATACGTAAGTCGCCTTATACGCCGAGAATAAGGTAATATTGGCCATTTAGATATTTTTCAAAGATATTTATTTTAATTAATTAAATAACTTGTTAAATTAGGCTACATACACAGCTTCTATACTTAATACTTTAAGTAGACTTTTTTTTATTTAATAAAACTTTTTACTAACGTTAAAACAATAAATATTTTTCTCGTGTTTGAATTAAATTTATGTATATTTTTTTAATATATATAAATTTGATTCGCTAATTACTACATTTTAGCTTCATTCAAATTATTCATCCATATTAAATAAAACAATCAAAATATAATATGTATTTATCTTTTATAAAATGTTATGAGCTATTTATACACAAGTAGGAATCCATTTTGCAAATTTAAATGGTAATGGGAACGGATTAAAAAAATGTGCAAATTTATATTTTATTCCCATTTTAATTTTAGTGAACAGTGGATATATAAAAATTAACTAATGCAAAGAACTAATATAGAGTCATATTTATTTCTTATACTTATTTTATATGTGAAAATTAAAACCTATTTATTTTATAATTATTTGTTTTAGATGAAAAAATACATACAGTTTAAATTTAATCATTTATCTCTTCTTTAACAAATAATTTTAAAAAAGAAGACATTTTATGCTAAAATTTATTCATAAAATCTTGTTAAAATTTTACAGAAAACCTATTATATTAAATGAGAATTACATCTGTAGTGAATAAATTAATGGTAATATACAAATTCTACGAAAACCAAGATATATTTTTGAATTATTAAAACGTGATAAATGATTTAATTTTAAAAATTCAAGTATATTGTTTCTCTGACATAAACCTCCAATGTTAAGTGTCAGATGGTCATTTAAAAACCTGCATGTGTGAAAAATCTCAAATAAATTATTCAAACATAAAGATAAATCTTGTACTAAATATTTTAATTTTTATATAAAATAATAGTATACACATGTAAGATGAAAAAACTATTTTACGTGCATCATTACTCGTTCACTTGGTAGATAAAAGCCTAAACTAACACATGTAAAATAATCTGTAATGTATGTATTTTTATCACATTTGAAGATTGCTTCAATATATATAATATGTTATTGCAAGATATATATTTGTATAGAAATGATAGAGGAAATGTTTAATACTGATTTTCAATACAAAATTTGGGTCCCTGGATATTAGCTGTTGGCAAATAATGAATATTATGTAATGTTTAAAATAATTACAGAGCCAAATTAAACTAATTAAAATAAAATTAGGAATTTTGATTACCAATGTACATTTATTTACAATTTAATATATAATATATTTATATAACAATTCATTGCATAATAATCAAACTGTGATTTTCATTTTTATTGAAACGCAATCTAAACACACTCATATTTTATTTTTAATATTTAATTTAAATAATACAAATTTAATGTTTATTCCATAAATGAATATTAATTGAATAAGGAATATAATGAATTATATGATGTAATAATTTTGAAATATTTAAAGTTGTACTATATATATATATATATATATAAATGCACGTGTGTGCGTATGAATGTCTTTCATTTTATTAAAATGAAAATTGGGTATAAATGTGATCACACATATTAAAAAGACCATTTTTAACGGTATAAAATTGTACACAGGAGCGTGTTCCTGGCAAAAAACGAACGGCTTTTTAAAAATACTCTTTAGATTGAAAAACAGTGATGTTATTTTTTGAGAAAATTGATAATCCTAAAATCGGTATTTTGAGAAAATCAAAGTTATAGATTGTGATTATGTTTAATCCACTTCCAGTTAGAAGTTGAAATATGTTTCGATTTTAAACAATCAATAAAAATGTATAAATTAAAAAAGTATAAAACTTAAATAATATATATTATTATATAATATAAGTTAGATTATTTTATATTTATTAGGGTTAGTTCTTCTTACGAACTCGGATTTTTTAAAATGTTTTATTTTATATTGTTTTTATACTTTAATATATATTTAATGGCGTGCAAAACATAATCTTGAAGAAATTATGAAGAAATCACGGAAATTGAAAGAAAAATATCTTATATTAAAAAATAACAACTATATTAATATTTATAGGAGAAGATTAGGCAAAATTTAAAAGAAATGTAATAAAATTGAAGAATAGCTTATTTACAATGCGTATCACTGAAGTCTCCATTTTGGGCGTATTTTTTATCTAGAACTTGATTACGATGAGTTTGTCATGACAATTATACGAACCGTCTTTTGGATTAGACACAGAAAACTTTCAACGTATTAGTACAATTTCAGTACTGACAAAATAAAACTATTCTTTTTCAATTACAAAATACTTAAATGATAATTATTACTGGAACAACATTTAAGTACGTTATGAATCATTAAAAATTGTAGTATCTTTTCCACAAAAAAACTATTAGTTTTGTTCATTACTTAGATAAATTCATATTATTCGAAAGTAGATTCTATAACAGAGGCCTCTTTCATAAGAATGGCTACAAATATACAAACCCTTTAACCGAGTGAATAATGAAATGAACATTTACATACACGAAAACAACATAAATATCATTTTTTGCATTAAAGATATATTATAACTACTTTTATTTCACCTATTATAATATTTTATATTTGTTATTTTTTTAAAAAAATGTAGTTATGGAAAAATGAATATTTATTTTTAAGAAATTATTGTTTCCACAAAAAACAACTTTCAACTAAATTATAATTAATAATTAAAAACAACAATTTTATACCTTGTTTTTAATATTTTTTAGTGTCTGGAGCTGTCAAGAAAGGAAGTTTTGTTGCACTAATGGGTTCAAGGTATACTTTTATTTCTTACTTATATCATAATACGAACAATAACCTATTCATATATCTTAATTATATTTATTTAGGTTTCTAAAATATATTTTTAAACATCTTCAAATATTTACTGTAATTTTTTATTCCTTTATCTGTTTACTTTCAGTTATATTCTTGTATGTATGTATATATATATATATATATATATATATATATATATATATATATATATATATATATTTATATATATATATATATATATATATATATGTGTGTGTGTATAATATAATGAACTAACCTTTAATGCATTTGTTTTCTGACTCATTATAGATAATTAAATATTTAACATATATATATATATATTTAAATATGTGTTATTTTGATTAATATCTCTATATTTATTAATAAACAATTAACATTTTAAAGATTTTAGTAAAGTAAAAAAATAATATATTATTTTGTTAATAATTATTTTAATATTATTTTTTTTTTATATAGTGGTGCGGGAAAGAGTACACTCATGTCTGCATTATCATATAGAGTACCAGGTAAATTAATGTTAATTTATTTTAAGAGTTTTAAACTAGTTATCCTTTCACTAAATATTTCAATTCTTGTGATATATCATTGTAAAATTAACATAGAAAAGTTATTAAATATATATTGTCCAAATTTAGTACCGACATTTTTACGAAACCAATTTTTTGCTGAATGCAAAATAAATATTTCGTCAATTTAAAATTAAAATTTTTATTAGCTGGAATGGCTGTGGAAGGAGAAATATTAGTGAATGGCCGGCCAATCGGCGATTACATGCACGCAGTTAGTGGTTTCATGCATCAAGAAGATCTTTTTATTGGCTCGCTAACAGTTCTTGAACATATGAATATTATGGTAAGTTAAATGATATGTAAATAATTAATAAGTGAACACTAATTTAAAAAGCAATATTGATTAATCTGCTTTCTAATCTCGAAAAATGTTTTAAACATCACGTATACTGGTTTTTGTTGTTGACATTTTTATCAGAGGCAATAAATATACTATTTAATTTTTGAAACTATTTTTTGAACATAGATATTTTTAATAATTATTATCGAATATAATATTTTATTTTATAATTTAATTTAATATATATATATATATATATATATATTAGTAAATAAAAACATTTTCATTATTAAATAATACTGATTTTATAAGATTAAGGGGCTCGCTCGCACTAGGGCGTAGAAAATTATATATTATTCAGCATTTTTGAAGTAGAGGATAAAATCGAACTATTTAAGGGTTTTAACATTTATTTAACTATGTTTAAATTATATTTTATATTTATTTTTGTGATATGTTGAATATTTGCGATGATATTCGCAGGAAAATATAGTTGGATAAAATCCCTATACTTTCATATTGGTGTGGAAATCTTCCAAGTAAATTGAGCTAGAACAAAAAACCAATGTTGTTAAAATCCCTACGAAGTCTGTAGTTGCATGAACTACGGGCATTCAAAAATTATTGTAATGAAAATGGCGGCATATAGAAGAAAATATCGATTTTTTTAAAGAAATTTTACCGTTTTTCATGGAAAAAATTGAAAGAGTAAAGATACATAACATCATAGTAGTTCATACAGTAGTGACATTTAATTGAATGATATATATTATAATTTTAAGTCAATCGAATAATTAATTCCAGACTTATGCACATCAGCAGGTTGAAATAAATCATTTCGAGAAAAACACATTTAAAGTTCTAAGACAAGTTTACTTATATAATATGAGAGAAATTCTGCATATTTTTAATTCTTTTGTATCTGTTCAAATATTTTAAGGCCTTGTTCTACATAGTTCCATCTATCGATTCATATAAAAAAAATGTTTGTTTCGAATTTCTAATCCTACCAGGGCTCTTAAATTGCTTATATTACAAAATAATTAAATGAAATCAAACAAATTTTAAATATTAAAATATTCAACTGTTACTAAAATATTAAATATATTTTAGGCAAGACTAAAATTAGATCGACGAACAACAAATGCAGAAATGAATAAAAAAGTAAGAACTTTATTAAAAAATTTAGGATTAATTAATTGTCTACATACAAGGATTGGTTTGAAAGGAGACGAAAAAGTCCTTTCGGGTGGTGAAAAGAAGAGACTTGCTTTTGCTACAGAGGTATTTATAAATAATATATTTTTATATGTTCCAAAAAGTGTATTCTATTAAAATAGATTAATTTGAAAAAATAAAGAATGATTCTTTATGGTGTCATTAAAATATAAACTAATGGAAAAAATGTACTGATCATATGTATCGGATGACAATTTTATGAATCTTTTATTTCAAGCCAATGAAATATTTGATGCTAGTCATTTATTTTAACGACAAACACTTTGTTATATAAAATTATATAGGGTATTTAAATATTTTAATTTAGGTGTTCAAAAAGGATATTTAAAAATCATGTAGTTAATTTCTACACACGTCGTTGAGTATATGTATATTAAAGTTATTGTTAAATTTAATGATATATCATTACTATTAAAAACTGAATATCATAAAACACTTTTTACAGTGCAAAATATTAATTATTAACAGTAAAGAAAAATAATAGTAATAAATTACTAATCGTCATTTTTTTTAAAGAAAAAAACACTATAAGTAAGATAAATGTTAAACTAAAATACATTAATCAACTTACACATCAAAATATAAATATTGTCACAAACAGATATAATGTCTTGAATAAATATATTTAAGTAAAACAATACATTTTACAAGACGCATAAAACTTAACACATGTAAATTTATCCAAAATGTCAGTTTATCTTTGATAAAAAAGTACATTTTTGTATATATTATTTTATTATGGTGAGAACATGTATGTCAAAAAGTAAACAGCATTGAGAAAAACTTGATTGTGATGTTGATTAAACAGATAACAAACCATGAATAATAAATTTTATCAACAGTTTTTTGATAGTATTTTAGTTCTTTACATGTATTATTAGTATACAAAAAAATGTGATTAAAAATATAAAATAAAAATATATAAACCATTTATATATACATATATATATATATATATATATATATATATATATATATATATATGTGTGTGTGTGTCCTGTGTGTGTTTAGTGTGTATGAACATGAATGTCAAAGTTTATTTGGTATGAATGTTAAACATTATTATTATTATTTAATGGAATGTAAATATCAATCAGATTCCTTAATCTACTTGATTTGAAAAATAATTAAGATATCTTATCAATTTAAATGTAATTAAGATTCTATATATGTCTAAAATTTCAATTTTTATCAACAATTGTTAAAATTGAATAACGAAAAAAATGTTATTTCTGTGCTAATGTTTTTATGTAATTAGGCAGACACGAGTGTTCGAATGAACTATTAGATTATTTCAAAGCAAGAATATGAGAAATAAATATATTCAAATAAAATTGTTCGGATCTGGTTGTCATCAAATGTCCACTACGTTAGCTATTAATCAATGTATGTTTCATGTACATGAGTTTAAAGACTCATTAAGAAATAAATCATCTTAAACACAAGTTTCGATTTTTTCCTGATGAAAAAAGTTAAAGCGAACAACGTAATTAATTCTTGACTTTTGAATATTAAGGACGAGATATTTTTGACTTTACATTATTTTTAATTATAAAAAAGAGATTTATTATAGACATGTCCTTCTGAAAATAATTAAAATTCTCAGATTAAAATATACTACTATTTACATAAAAGGTACGTACAGAAAGTAAGTTCGATTTACTATACTTGCTTCACAAATAGTAGTAGGATCGGGTACGCTAGTACAGATATATCTCTCAACTAAAGAAAGAAATTCTTTGATTATTGTTATCTCTTTATAAGTTGTACCACTTCGATTTAAAGTGAAATAAATTATTGAAAACCTCAACGATTTTTAGATTTGTAGATATATGTTTTAGATTTGTATCATGTTTAATCATCTAAACAATCATGTGTAACCATAGTAGCATTTAGCTTGATTGAATTCAAAACTGCAGTTAAATATGCATATGTAAAGGAAAGCTAATTCTAAGAATCAAATTGATATAAAACAAAAAGAATAAATACTTTCTAAAATATGTATATGCATTAAAACAAGTTCGTGAATGCATTTCACTTTAACCAATTCTCTAAATGATGTTCGAAGTTCACAACATGCAGTTAAATATGTACGTTTTTGCATATGATTAAGACTACGTGTATAGGTCATTGCATAGTCGGTATTTAATTTCTTGAATATCAAAAATCACTTTACCAGATTAACATTTACCGGAAGATTTATAGTTACGATGAGGTTATAAGAAAGTTACAACGGTTGATTCAAGATAACAAATGATACCTATTTTATACTTGTACATTTTGTTTACGATTACGCATCACCGTACACATTTTGTCTAACATGTCGTTCGAACAGTTTTGATGGAAAATTGTCGAACAGCCGCCATACAGTTCTGATTTTGTATCAGTCACATCCATATCTTTTTTTCTTTAAAAGAGATATTTAGTAACAGAGCAATTAAATATGACGAAATAAAGATGATTTAGCGGGAAATCGAGCACCAATACAACAAAGGTGTAAATTCGGAGACTTTGTAGATCCAGGGAATGGTAATGGTACTAATTATCTTTACAAGAAACATTTACGGCGGTGAAAATATAAAACGAAACATTATTTTTTTAGTACTTTAAAAACCTTCTTTTAGATTTAAACATATTAAAAAAAAAACAAATATAACTTAAATACCTACTATTTACTCAATAAAAGTGCTTTGTAAACACAAAATTTATGTATATTTAAAATTTTTCGTCACATTATCATTAATCAACTCTCATTTGGATCCGTTTATGGGTCAATTATTCTAAAAAATAACTGTAAGTATGTGGAAGTATGCTTTAAGCACGAACTTATGATAATACATATATTGTATTTTTTTTATTTATAGTAACTTATCTTCTAAATGATTTTTAGAAACTTAAGATAAAACAAAATATAAAACAAAGTTGTCTTTTTAAGATATTTTTAAAGATATTGATATATGAATAAAAATTGAACTAAATTATTTTAAAATATTTTAAAAATATAGACTAGTATGTTTCTGTAATGTATTTTATTATATCGTGTTTTTGTTAAAATGATCAACTAATGATTGAAATAAGAATATGGCAAAATATTTAAAGTTATTCTAAGAAAAAAAATCAGTCATCAACCATAGTCCTGTTATGATATACATTAGTTACAATATTACTGTACATTACAGATACATCTTTACATTACCTGATTTGATGTTGTAAAATGTGTACCAGTTTTGAAAATAATGCAAACAATAACTGTGCTGGCTGTAACAAGAAATATAAATAGTTATTCCTGATAATTGCAATCTCTTAATATATATACATATACTGGTTTGCTTTTATTTTATTTAAATTACGAGTTCTTGTTAACTTCAAATCATTTTCTTTTATTTACAGTATAAAATCATAAAAATAATATTAAATTATTTCATATGAAAAGACACATAATACATTTTAAGATTATTTTACAGATTAAAAATTTTAATTTCAAATTGAAATTAAACGAAATCTAAATAAATACTAATTTATTTAAAGCGTAGAAACAAACTTCTTCCATAATAAACAACTCGATATTGTAAAAATTTTTAAAATATTTGTTGATTATTATCAGTACATTTTTAAAAATTCCATTAGGTCAAATTGACAAAAATAATGCTAAATGCCTTTTTTAAACGAGAAATATACTAGCATTCTGTTTATACACTAAATACGTTAAATTATTGTAAACCTGTTTATTTTTACCATACTACTGAATTTGGTATTAAAATTCTTACATATAAATCGACAACTATCGAAAAACCATTAATTAATAACAATATAATATTCAAAACTAGTAGCAAGCAAGCATAAAATGTATTTTTGATTTTAATTTACATTTTTCAAATATTTACTGAAATACGTCAAATTGTTTTCTTTATTTTTATAGAATTTGCTACACTGTTTTATTATTATATATATTATTATAAAGCTGGTTTTCTATTTTAATATGGTATGAAATAACATAACAGTACCTTATCTGCTAATTGAATTATTTTATACTAAATTATTTATATTACAGAATAGATCGTTGTTTCATATTAATTTCAAACCAATACATTGCTTTTTTTAAGTTTTAAAACTCTTTACATATTATTTATATAAAATGTGTAATAAATTCATTTTCTTTTATATATATATATATATATATATATAATTTGAGACTTAATCAAATGTTTTTATGAAGCAATATCATTTCTAATGTCAGAAAATATTTGAATGAAACATTGTTCTTTTATTACAAATTGAATTTTAATTAAATTTTAGTTGTTAACAAATCCTCCATTATTATTTTGCGACGAACCAACTACAGGCTTAGATTCATTTTCTGCTCAAAAAATTGTGAATATTATGAATATAATGGCAGCACAAGGAAAAACGATAATATGTACAATTCATCAGCCGTCGTCAGAATTATTTGCATTATTCAATCAATTAATACTTGTTGCTGACGGTCGAATAGCATTTGTTGGAACAACTGATCAGGCTCTCGATTTTTTTAATAAGTTAGTAATTATAAATTTCTGTTTATGAATATATATATATATATATATATATATATATGTATACATACATATATATATATATATATATATATATATATATGAAATACATATATATATATATATATATATATATTTATATATATATATATATATATACATGTGAGTGTGGGAGAGAGAATGAGTACTTGGCTTTATTATACAGAGTATATATACATATAATCTTTTTACAAATTATTTCAAAAATTGAAATTAGAAATGCAACACAGTAGAATAAATTATTTTAATATAGTCATTTTTACTTTTTTAGACAGGGATATTACTGTCCAGAAAATTATAATCCTGCGGACTTTTTTATTCATACACTAGCATTAACTCCTGGTTTTGAAGACACTAGTAAACAAACCATTAAGAAAATATGTGATCAGTTTGCTGTCAGCGATAGTTCTAAGGAAATTGATCTGGTTGTACAGTATGAATTCCATATGAAAAATGCAATGGATGTAAGTAATGTTGAAATTAATTTAATTTACATCAACTTGTTTTAAAATATCAATAATAAATAAATTTACAATAGCATTATTCTAATATCCATAAAATGTATTAAATTTTGAATTTCTTTTTCGATCATTTTATTGGAAAATAGTAATAGAGAAAACTATATAAATAAAAATGCATTATGCAATTAAAAAAAAATTAGTAATTAAAATAATACTATTTATATGGCGAGAGAGTGATATAGTTATTGATTGTAAGTTATTTTAATGTACTTTTTAATGAAAACTATCTATTTTTCAGTATTCCTCTATGTCATCATTAATGACTAAAGTGTAAGTAATTTTGATTATAGTTTTCAATATTTTTGATAATTTTAAGTACTCTGCTTTCAAAATCCACTTAGTATAATATTATTAATATATTCAGTACCTACTCATTCAAATTTATAATTTTTATTGAAAATAATTAGAAAATTAAATCTATCATTAACTTCAATTGCTCATTTTAAATTTAAAACATATTATCTAAATGAAATGAATTTTATTTTTTGTATTAAAATTAATACGACAAAAAATTATGCAGAGATATTTTTAAACACATTAATAATTGAAAAGTAATATTTTATTATATATGTTCAATATTTAATGAAATCTGAAAGGAAAAAATGTAAACATATAGGTTTACAACGAGTTTAATATTTCGTTTTCACTCAAAAGGACCGTGAAATTGAGATAAAAAATCAATTATCAATACTATACAGGAATGTATTATATATTTATACTATATATAATACTATATATTTTTTGTATACTTCTTCAAGATGTCTATATATAAGAAAAGAAATTATTTAATTATGTATTTGCAGTAATAAATGAACAGAAAAAAGTAGATTGAATATATTGGCAGATATATGTCTTGCATGTTCGGGTACTCCAAAAGGTCTGCTTAGATTTTATCAAATTTTAAATAATCGAAGAAAAATTTATATTTATTAAAATGAAATATTTTTATAGAAATGTATTCATATATATATATAATATAACTATGTTTCAGTCAATAGAAAATGATCAGGCTAAATTGGTTAATCAACTAGTTTTTACAAATAACTAAATAGAAATATATCAATAATCATAAATATAATTAATTATTTATTAAATACAAAAGTTTATCTCTTGGATAAAAACAATTCCGTTTTTTTTCAGAATTAAATTTCGTTTAAACGATAATTATATAATTTTAGTTCTTAAGTGTTCAAAAATTATCGCAGGTCATATTCAACAAAATTTTATATTAACTTGTGTATAAAACTGTATACTATGTATACATATATATATATATATATATATATATATATATATATATATATATATATATACATATATAAGGTGCCATCCCATAAGGAATTCCGTTTTTAAAATAAGTTTAAAACAGCGAAAAAAATTGCAATTTTAATATTGATCCAAAATATATAGTCCGTTATTATTTATGACTTCTTTCCATTTTAATCTTAAATTGTAAATTCCCTGACGATAAAACGTGTTGGGACTTGTATTGAAAAAAGGCGTTCTCCCTTCGGACATCACTCCATTGCTTTCGATTGATGTGAATTTTGAGATTTAGGAACAGATGATACTCCTACGGTGTTAAGTCACGGAAATATAGTGAATGCGTCATTACTTCAATTCAAATTGCCTCAGTTTTTGGAGGGGTTTGCGTGCCATATGAGATCGGTCTTTAGCGGGATGAAAAATTATGCCTTTTCTGTTGACTAATGCTGGCCGTTTTTCATCAAGGGATTATTTTAGCCGTATCAATTGTTCACAACAAAACTCCTTTATGATAGTTCGCTTTTCTAGTAATAGCTCGTAATAGATAATTCCTTACATATCCTTCCAAACAGAAAACATAAACTTTTTTAGACGAAGCCCTTCTTTCTTAGTTGAAGATGGTGCTTCGTTCAGGTTAACCCATCGTGTTTGACGTTTAATATTGTTATAAATAATCCATTTTTCATCATCAGTAACAATTCTATACAAAAACGTATCATTTTTTAATCGGAATAGATGAGAAGTGCAAATTTACACACGTTATTTTAACGTGTGGATAACTTGTACGGAACCCATTGAGCCAGCTTAGAAACTTTAATAATCATTTTCAAATGCCGATGAATAGTTGAATGCATTGATTTGATTGAACCTTCTTGGCTAACTCTTCTACTGTTGAATTAAGATTTTGTTCAGCCTTAAAGTAGGATCTCATCATCAAACTCTTGAGGACATCCTGGCGTTTTCTCATTTTCAAGGCTATAATTCCCGTACCGAAATCGTTGAAACCGTCTTGCCCTTGATTAAGACTAACATCTGAACCATAAATTTCCCACAATTTTTTCACTGCAGTTGTAACGTTGTTACCCTGACAAAACTCTCAAAGCAAATTATGCTTAATATGCTCTTTTAACACTTGTGTGATAACTAATATTTTTTTTTGTAAATTTGCGTGATCACTGTAATCTTTCACCATAAGACTGAAAAAACATAATGTATAATTGAGCAGAATATGTATCTGATACGTTATTGCAATAAGTTAAATATAACAACGTTAAGTTAAATATAACATCATATAAATATGCGAAATTAAATATATTTTTAATATTGATGCTGCAGAACAATCTGGTAAATTAAAGTAAATTAGAAGAATTATATATTATTCAGCGAATAAATTTAAACTGAAATTAAAATTATTAGGTTGTAATTCATAAATAGGTAACTAGAAATACAAAGTTTCTTGATAAAAATTACAATTATTTTTTTAGTCAACTTATTGTATATAGTTGGTGTATATTTTTAATATTAATTATGTTAAAAATAGAAACAATTTAAAATTTTCTTAAAAAATATCACTTTCAATTACAGGTATCAGCCATTTTGGTGGTCAAAAATATATTGGTTAACTTATCGGTATATATTAGATGTAATAAGAAATCCAACTGTTCAAACTTTAAGAGTTATTCAAAAAGCGGTAAGTTAAATAAATTATCTTTTTTTATATTTGATTTTTTTTATAATATTTAATAAGAATAAATTAATTGAAATGAAAACAAAAATATAAGTAGTTTTCTCTACATAAAGAAAAATAATTTATACTCACACGCACACAAATATATATATATGTATATATATAATATATATATAATATATATAATATATATATATATATATATTATATATATATATATAATATATATATATATATATACATATGTATATGTATAGAATCAAATAAATCAAATTCCAAAGTTTGTTTCTTTTATTCAGGCAATTGCAATAATGATGGGTCTATGCTACTTGGGAACGATAATGACATCACAGACGGGTATTCAGTCCGTTCAGGGAGCATTGTTCCTTCTGGTATCTGAAAACACGTTTAGCCCAATGTATGCCGTTCTGGCCATATTCCCACAGGATTTCCCGTTGTTTCTACGCGAATATCATTCGGGATTGTATTCTCCCGGCATATACTACTTATCAAAGATGATTGCATTGGTAAAGTAAAATTGTATATGTAAAGTTTTACTAAAATCAAAGTTTAATTATTAACGAGTTTATATTTAAATAATATGAATATTATACAATAGTTATATGAATTTGAATAAAAATGATTTTAAACGAAATGTTTCTCAAAAAGTAATCTAATATATACAACAAATCTTATAACTAAATTCAGGTATACATAAATTTTTCAGAATACAAAATATTTTAAATATTTAAATTATTATAAAAAAAGCTAATAAATTGAACTTCAAAATATTCATTGGAATGTTAATATTTTTTTTTTAAAAAAATATATGCTTGATTTTTATAAAAAAAAGTAAATATTTTAATCAAGATATTTTTAATATGACTAATGACTCATTGAAAAAATATCTTGTTTTAAGAAAATAATTGAATTACTTTTTATAATTGTAATTAGTATTATAATTTATTTTCTTTTACACAATTGTAATTATTAATTATTTTCACAAATATACGAAAATATTTTTATTTCATGTGTGAAAATAATTGCGAATATTGACTTAGTACTGATGTATTCATAAATAAAACCAAACATCAACAAAAGTAATTATATATATATATATATATATATATATATATATATATATAGAAATACATGTATTCATTTTTATATCACTACGTTGAGTATCCTTGTTGTACAGACAAGTTAATCTTATTCTAAACCTAACCTTATATGGATTTGCAGCTTTTGATTCAACTTCAAATGATCTCTGTTACATTTGATAACCAATACCAATGATGTTTCTGAATGAATCATTCGTGATTCGTGATTATTCCGTATCAGTTTTTTATTCCTATTCTTGTTACAATCATTCATAGTGGTCGATGAACATTCATTCACATTATGTTACTGCTTTAAAATCTGTTAAGACAACTGTCTTTGCCATTGATGCTGTTTTTATATATGAAAAAAACTGTACTAGATATGGTTTGAATTCCAATGTTGTGTACTAGAAAAAATTAATGACTGGTTTACGCGTTCGCGTTAAGCATTTCAAATAGAATACAAATCATTATACTTTAAAATTTTTAATTACTTAAAATTTTTTTATGCTCATTCATTTATTTATATATATATATATATATATATATATATATATATATATATATCAAGTCGTTTTTATGATAATAATTAATCAGTATATCAGCCTTATCTAGAAAAAATGTAATTAGAAGTAGTAAGTTTTATAATAAAATAATAAATTTTAATGTATTTAATTTTGTAAGAAATGTAGGCTTAGAAAGGTAAGGTAAAAATGATGTAACAATAAATAATATGAGATTGATTAGGAAAAGAAAATATAAGTTGCAATTAATAAAACAAAATGGATTGGACCATTATTTATTTCTTTTCTAATTATTCTACGAACCATCTTTTATAATATTAATTTCATGAAACTAACACGCGGTTTTATCTGAATTTAAATTGAAGGTAAATGGAAATATTTGGACTATTTTTGTTTTAATTTTTATATAAATTAATATTCTAATCTAATAAGTTTATGAAAAAATATTGAATTAAAATATTGTTTATACACATTCGTACAAATAATATACATATATAATAAATTTTTAATTTCAAATAAATTAATATTAAAAATATATTAATATGCAATGAAACAATACTGACAAATACGTTTATTACAGATACCTGGATTGATTTTTGAACCAATGCTTTTTGTAATTATCTGTTATTGGCTAGCTGGTTTAAGGAATACATTTTACGCATTTTCAATGACTATATTGACAACAGTACTGACAATGAATGTTTCAACAGCATGTGGTAAATATTTGTATATTTATTGATGTAACCGAACTACTTTCAAATTTATTTGTTTAAGGTGTATTTTTTTCAAATGCGTTTGATTCAGTTGCACTTGCCATGGCCTATTTGGTACCATTCGATTATATTCTTATGATAACTTCTGGAGTTTTTGTTAAATTAAGGTAAATAATAGAACTTTTGTTACATAAATGTTGGTATATACTTTCGAAAAATAGATAATCAGAACTTTAAAAAAATCATATGTAAAAATTTAAAACTTACAAAGAACAAACTTAATATCTACTTCTAAGTTCTACTTTTTAATTAAGTTACAATTCAAATTAAAATATTTACTCTATTTTTACTGACTAGAAAATTCTATAATGATATTTATTTTCTCGCAGATTTAACCAATCCCTGATACTTTATTGCTTAAATCCTCTTCGCTTTTAATCTTTTTCCAGATATATTTTTTTAGGGGCCTAAAAAGATGAACCAATTAAAGGTTTATTATAAAGTAAAAATTATACACTTCCTTTTGATTTTATTGAGCTATTGAATAACTTGTTTCTTTTTCGGACGATCATTTTATACATACATACATATATATATATATATATATATATATATATATATATATATATATATACAATTACTATAAATTAAATATCTTGTAAGATCGTTAGATTTTTCCCCGAGTTTACAAATAAAATTCTACAAGTTTCTATTTTTTTACTCTCATAATAATTTATTTACAATTAATAGCATAAAAAGAAAATGTTCTCTACTATTGTAAGATTACTATTTTTGTTTGTAAAAAGTGGTATTCAAAAAGAACTTAAAACCCGATTTATGTGCTTATTAAATAAAAAGAATACGGATACATGTATTTTTAAATTAAATATGAAATAACAAAACATACAATATATAAATGAATATTATCTGGATCCATTAATAAATTAATTGCCAAAAATGCCACACAATTATTTCGAGACTAAGGGTATATTCTGAAACTAGTTTACATATTTAATACAATGGCATTAAATATATAGCTGTAGATACGCAAATGTATGGAGTGAACTATCTAATAATTTATCTGTAATGAATAACAGTAAGAAACGGTCATTAGCATACGCTTTCGTTATATAGTATATTAGTTTGCATGACGAATTAAAAATAATTCGGCCATGTATTTACAACTGCGATGAATAAACTAATCTTTAGAAAATGGTCGTTTGAATTATGATAAAACATGATAAATAATACAAAAAATAAGATAAAAACTTGTGTAAAAAATATTATTTATATATCTATTTATATTTAAACTATGTAACAACCGTATTAAATAGTTTGAACAGTATTAATATGAACTGATTTTCTTAGTTCGTTACCATCGTATATTGGCTGGCTAAAATATTTATCTTGGTTAATGTACTCAAATGAAGTTATGAGTATAGTTCAATGGAATGGAATAAGCAACATAAGTGAGTTAAATTATCTTTAAAATTTCTAATAAAAAAGATATGTATGTACATACAATATATATATATATATATATATATATATATATATATATATATTTATATATATATATTTATATATATATATATATATATATATATATATATGTGTGTGTGTGTGTGTGTGTGTTTGTGTGTCATTCTATTGATTTATCGTATTATTTCTAGCTTGTGAATCTACCAATCCAGATATACCATGCTTAAGGAGTGGAGATGAAGTATTGGATAAGTATAGTTTTTCTGCCAGTAATCTTTCGAGAAATTTAATTAATATAATAATATTATACATAATATTTCATGTGATGGGATTTTTATGCTTACTAAATAAAGCTAAAAAAAGGTAATATTAAAAATAGTTATTGGCAAAAAGTAACATTTATCAAATGTATATATCAATAGACGTCAAAAAATATTACATTTTATATAGCTCTAAAAACAGAATTTATGGTAATTTCTCTTAACAGTTTCGAACAAACTGTATCGTATTTAGATATGTGTTCTAAATACAATTTTATTAATTTTGATAAGAAAATTTCTTCAAATATTTTTCCTAGTTTTCTGTGCAATATTTAAAACAATGTACCTGTTTCAGAAAATAACGCGTAGTACGTATTAATTTTCATAATTGCATACTTCCTTGTGATATAAAAATATTTTGTTATTCTTATAGTTTTCGAAAATATAAATCATACTTATAATATATATATATATATACATATATATATATATATATATATATATATATATATATATGTATATATAATCACAAAAAAGGAATCAGGTTTCAAAAAATTGTCCATTACTATTGTAAACAATTCTACTATATGAGTTCAGAAAATTAAAGAATAGTAATAATTTTAATAAATTAATCATCAAAAAATAATTACTGATCGCTTGACTTGTGTATTTCGATAGTGGTAAGGTACAAAAAAGAGATTTTTTGGTATAAAAAATCTTTGATAGTAATAAAATATTCATCGAAATGCATACAAGCGATTGTCAAAATAATTAGTTAAGAATTATTATATATTTTGCTCAGAAAGAAATTGTATATAAAATAAATTGGAGGAAGAATTGTGGTGTATGATTAAAAAGTAAATTTTTTTTATGAAAATGAATCCTCTCGTAGTGCCATAAAGTAAAATTGAGAATATTAATAATTGTTCAGTAAAATTAAAATAAAAATTCTTTATGTGAAATTAAGTTGAAACTTTATTCTGTGTGAATAACTTTATTTTTACCTGAAATGCATTGCAATTGACTATATATTGTTTTTCTTGTTATGAAAAGAAAAATAAAATACAAGAGGAATTTAGAGACAAGATTAAAAATGTACATTAGTTTTTAAATATAATTCTTTTATGTTTTATAGATTAATTTTAATTTCTTCGATATTAAAAAAAATATTTCTAAAACAATATTACTTAATAAGTCTCAAATAGAACTAAAATAAAATAATATAATTCAAATTTAAAACTATATGTTATATTAATCACAGTTTGACAATATCATATCAATGCATTTTTTAAATAATAAACGATTCCTAAGACTTGAAGCTATGTTAACATTGTGTAAAACGTTAACTATTTTTATATATTCTTTCCAATAAAGGCAGTAAAAATATTATGATTTTATTTACATGATCATCTGTTATCTCCTTTTTGTGTGTGTATATGGACGCCTGTATTTACGAAAAAGATAAATGAAATATATCTGTATAGTTTATATATATATATTTGTTTATAAAGAATGACTCAATTTAATCTCCACATGAATATATTAAAAAAAAATCAAAATTTAAAAAAAATCGTATTTTTTTGAATATTTTAATGTGGAAGCAAAATTGAATCACTCTATATATTGTATTATGTACGTTAAATACTTTGCAGATATTCATTTTATAAATCATTTTCTGATTTTATTTTGGAAGTTTTGTGTGATAAACTATTATAAAATCATTATATGTCTTTATATCATTTGACTTCTATTTCGTATCTGCAGTCGGGTGGTAATGACTTTAGCTGTTGAAGCGCCCTAAAACACCAATAACTTACTAACTTCTATTTCATTAGCAAATAGAAATGCCAGCCAACATCTCTCTCTCTCTCTTTCTTTTTATATATAAATATATATATATATATATATATATATATATATATATATATATATATATATATATATATAATATTCGACATATTGGGGATTATATAGACCTTCTGTTGTTGTAGTATGTCATTAGTATCACAATAATGTTATGATATATTTTAAATTTCGATGGTTTTTGCACATCAAGCAGATTTTTGACAAAGTTTAATTTATAACCTTCAAAATTTATTGTATCTACATACATTATATATATATATATATATATATATATATATAGTGTTGTTCAATGCATTTGTCTGCCCGAAGAAAATTGAAATAAAAGGGACTGAATTAGAAGAAGTTAAGAAGTATGTTTATCTAGATCAGCTTATTAGCAAAGATAAATCATTCATTGAAGAAGTGAACAAGAGAATAAAAATGGGATGGAGCTCATTAGGAAGAAACGCCTCGATATTTAAGTCAACAATCCTGCTCTGTTTGGAGAAAAAAGTATTTGATCATTGTATACTACCAGTCTTTACCTACTGCAGCGAAACATGGGTACTTAACATCAAAATCATTCAAAGACTTCAACGAACACAGAGACGAAGAAAAAAACGCATGATTAGGAATAACAAGAAGGAATAGGAACAGAATAGAATGGATAAGAAAACAAATAGAAGTTATAGATGTAATAAGAATAGTAAAGAGTTGAAATGGAAATAAATGGGACATGTTGCAAGAAAAAACGACAACCAATGGACAACAAAAATTATTAACTGCGAACCAAGGAATATAAAAAGACAAAGAAAGAGACTAATGAACAGGTGGGATAGGGAAATTAAATTTTTTATTGGAAATCAGTGGAGAAAAGAGACGTTCAATCGTACAAAATGGAAAATCATGGAAGATGCCTTTATCCAGCAGTGGATTGACAGAGGCTGATGATAACAATGATGGTGATTATATATATATATATGTATGTATACGAGGTCAGACAATTAAGTAATGCGACCGATTTTTTTTCTCGGCCTGTGGTAACACTGCGAACCTGTAACTCCGCCACCGTAATAGCAGATCCATACTCTCTCGATTGAGACCTTGACCACCCTCGTACGATCATTTCTTCGCCAGCTGTTTAGTGTTTTGTAACAACGCGCGAGTAGTGCATGTCACGAAAATGATCGAATGAACATCGCTCAAGATTGTCTCGAGCAGGTTGAAAGTGATCCTACTCTTCTCGATCGAGTTATTACTGGTGATGAAAGTTGGTTCTTTCAATATGACCCCGAAACTAAACGACAAAGTCAACAGTGGCTGTCCCCTGGAGCACCAAGGCCAAAGAAGGCGAGAATGAGCAAGTCCAAAGTGAAAACCATGTTGATTTGCTTCTTCGACAGCAAAGGGGTGGTTCACAAAGAGTTCATACCACCTGGACAAACCGTAAATCAAGTATTCTACCGCAATGTGCTCGAAAAATTACGAAAAAGGGTGCTCAGAGTGCGTCCAGAGATCGCGAAGACTTGGGTTCTGCATCACGACAATCCTCCCTGACACAGTGCGTTCAGTGTCTCTCAGTTTTTGGCGTCTAAAGGCATCGCAACGTTACCACAACCGCCCTATTCACCGGACATGTCACCCTGCGACTTTTTCCTATTCCCCCATATGAAAAAATTCGTCAAAGGTCGACATTTTGACTCCGTTGAAGATATCCAAGAATCTGTGACGAGGGTACTCGGAGAGGTCCCACAAGAAGTGTTCCAGAATTGTTACGAAAACCGGAAAACTCGCTGGAATAAGTGTATAGATGCGGGAGGGGACTACTTTGAAGGGGATCGCAGCGATGTACCTTAATTTTTAAATAAACTCGATTTTTGATTTTTGTCGCATTACTTAATTGTCTGACCTCGTATATATATATATATATATATATATATATATATATATATATATATATATATATATTTACATATATGTATATATATATATAAAAATATATATTTATATATATATATATGCATACATATATATAAATGTATACATATATATATATATCTATATATATATATATACATGTATATATATATATATATATATATATATATATATAGATATATATACATATATCTATATATATATATATATATATATATATATATATATATATATATATATATGTATTGCGTTTTATTTCATGCAGAATTTTTATTAAAATGTTTTTGTATTTATAGAGTTTTAAAAGAATAAGATTATTTTTTATTGAAATTGTTGGTTTGTGAGACTCATTATATTTGCCTGGATAATTGAACAATTTCTAATGAATTTGAAATTTATTTTCGCATTTTTATAAACAAAACCCGTTAATAAAGACATGTGTTTTAATATGCAAAGAAATATATTTTCTGAAGTCTTATTCTAATTGTTATAAGTAAAGATATGTATATATATATATATATATATATATATATATATATATATTGTATTTACATGTACGTGTATATATTACCTTATAACAATTTTCAAGTTTTAAGCCGATTTAGATAATTTCTTTAAATGAACCGGTATTTAAATGTATAGATTTTTAGCAGAGACAACAACCAAATAATTAAATCTGATCTAAGTAGATGCTACCCTCTGGTGGCCGGTAGACTAGTTCATTTGACAGTTCGTCTTGTATAGAATTGGTTATCTAAATGCCGATGATTCTGTTTATTAATAAAATGAAGAAATGTAATAGAATTAACGAAGAATAATAAGTGAAAGTGACAATAGATAATTAACTAAAATTGTAAGTGTACATAACGTGAAACAAATATAATATGGAAACGAGTGTGTGACATTTATCATTCTCTCATTGCGTGCAAAAATTGATCCGTCGGGATCTTAACCAAACCTTGTATTGTTTTTAAAATTTCCGAAAAATGTTTTTTCCACAATGATCAACATTACTCGAAAAATTAAATTATGCGGGTTTAGGATTCCAGGTGACACATGCGCACATATGACCATTCCGTGTACTGTCATGGAACCTAGCCAATGCTTTATCAGTGTTTAGGTCTGAAAATAACGTGTTTTTTGAGTGATTGAAAGGACGTTACGTTTGGAACTTAATATCGGACAAGTGTATGTGTTTCCTTAATCGAATTCTATTGTGTTTGCCGACATACAACTCATAATACGACGATAAAATAAAAAATATACCACTTGTCCGGGCTGCGCGTTGCGGCCTCTTTGCCTGGATTCATAGCTATACTGTTATTTTGTGATGGGAATCATTTGGCCCAGGTGAGTCCATTATTATATTTTGAGAAAGTTTTAATGATTTAGTTTTATTTGAAGCTACGTTATGTCATTATAATAAAAGATTAAAATTATATTCCATTTCTTTAAGGTTATATTACAGTTTATACAGAAAGATGTAACAATACATTTTCTGTGCATTACATAAACATGAATTGTTCTATCAATCCTTTCGATAGAAAGGACGTTTGAAATATAGCGGAAGTATTTGTTATACCTTTTTTGATATTTATTTAAATAATTATGCGAATTGTATTACAAATAAAAGCAGCTCAAGTTACGTGACTTAAAATGCATTTTGCTTTTAAACATTATAAGTACTTTATTATTATAGAACATAATAATTTGTTGTCATGTGTACGTTACGTACAATCTTACACGCCGCCTATAACATAATGCAAGATTGGCACGCTACTGCTGACCGATATGTAAGAGAAGCATGCACTATGCAATCGTTCCACTGATAGGTGCATTATTATGCTTTCGCGGTTTTATTTAAGAGTTCGTAGGTCGACGTACCTAGATACTATCGAATTTCATTCCTACAGGAATATATGCTTTATTAGCGTTATTAAAAATGAAGATTTTCTGTGCATACAGAAGTGTCTAATGTTGAATTTGTTTTTATTTCATTACTTATGATAACAGCACCTTTAATGATTCATATCCCTCGAAACCATATAATTAATCCTAAAATGAAGTCCTTAAATACTTTCAGCCTAACATTAAACAAGAAATATTTTCAGTTGTTAGTTCATTGATTTGGTGAAAAGAATCAATGAAAGCTTCTCTGAATAACAGCAAGTGAAAACATTTTCAAATTGTAATAAATAATTATAAAGCATGCTTAATTTTAAAATAAGTTATTAACTACAGTCACTGAAGTGGCTAAGAATTGAAATGTTAATTTTATTTGTATAACCAAGCAAATAAATATTTAGAGAAGTGATAAGTAAAGCTGGTGTCATGTTTTCGAAAATACAATAAGTATACATCTTGACAACTGTTTTTATCATTTATATTTTATTCATTATATTTTACTAGCTCATTAAAAGATAGGAACAATCTTGAAGTAGTTTAAGAAAGAAAGGACTTTAAAGATATGAATGTATTGAAGTAATGTAAATGTATTGAAGTAATAAAAAAATTGTAGGAAATTAAAACACAATTGTTACGTTTTTAGGGGAAAAATGAATTGACCTGATACAGACAATAAAAATTATAATAGCAATATTAAAAAAGATCCAAAATTTATTTAAAATATCCAGTATATGATATTCTAATAGTTGTAATTAAGTAAATGAAATCCTAAACTATTTTTCCTACTTTTTTTTATAAAAATGAATAACATAAACATGGTTTTTTTGCATTAAATTTTTTTTCGCATTCAAACTATTGATTTATCCATATGATATTTTTTATTACAGACTGTTTCATAAATAGTTGAATTTTTATTTTACAGTTCTTTAAAAGAAGAATAATAAGGTAATATCCTTTATAATGTAATATTGGTAGACATGTTTAGGTTCTAAAAATAAATGTGAATTTTTGTAATGTTTTGAATAAATTATGAATAAAAGACAAGACTTTCTCTCGAGACTTTTTCTCAATCAATGGGAACAAAAAATCGGATATGTTGTTTTGAACCAGAGGTTAAGAATGTTTTACCAAAATAAATTAGTTTTAATGATTTCTCTAGTTAGCATAATTATAATATCTTAAAAAACTACGTTAGTTTAGCAATGATTACCCATTTCGTTGAAGAAAGGCTGTAAAGCCTTTTTTAAATTAAATATTATAATATTGTTAAAAATTATTCACAAGAACATTTTTGTTAAGGAAATAGTCAATTTACTGGTTTAAAATAGCATTTGTCACAGGGGTCATTGTGATGGTCAGTAGTGTGGTGTGTTGCTTTGCAATAATTAACTTCTTTTTTATGGTAGTAATCTGAATGATATAAACATAATTTTAATTGTAAATGTAATCTCCTACACTTGTTCTGTTTGAGAAGGAAAGTGCTACGTAAATAAGGAAAATACACTTAAATTTTTGTCATTAGTTTGAACTAATTGTATTACATTAAATATATTAATTTTTATTAGTTTTTTGTATATAAATAGTAAATGAAAGAATATTTATCTTTTGAAGAATTATTTACAACGTCATGAAAGTTTAAGCCTTTAATACAGTCTCTAAATTTCGGTCTAGCAGTAAACGTGCTAATTATTCGGCTAAAACTAGTTTGGACTGTTTGACTTTATTATATATATATATATATATAGAAGCGTACTTAATTATGTTGATTTCTAAATAAACAAGTTATAATTTTCTGATTATTTCATTTAAATACCATTTTTTACATTCTAAGCAAATGTTCTTGAATTTTCTAATTCTGCATTAAAAAGTATTTTAAAGCATATTAAGTGAAATTTTGAACCATAAGAAGTTGTTCATAATTTGGCTTATAAACTAAACTTGATTAGTATGTGTTCCGTTAACTGTAGTAAATTCATTTAATACTGTTCTCATTTCAATGTAAATATTCCTTTGATAACTACTCAAATATTACTTGTTGATTTAAACCTAATATAGATATTTTCAAATCATTTAGTCAATAAATTACTTGATGTAACGTACAAGTGCTATTAATGATTTAGATTTATTGTATAACATAGCTCTTGTTTTGACATACTTCTTGATATCATTCAATTAATTGTTACACGAAATGCGCTTCAATTTTATTCATTAAATTTGTAGAGCATATAAATGAACACATTTAAAATAGCATTATAGTACTGAAAAAAATAAAATAAATATTTATTACGTAAGAAAAAAATTATAATGTATTAAGACTATATTTTAGCAGCATATTTTAGTATCGAAAGTTTCTTTTGTTAGGTTTGAAAGACTAATTTAATAAACATTTATTGAAAAGAGAAAAATATTAAATTATATACATTCTTTACAAAAAGATACAGAACTTTAAACATTTTTTGATACATTATGTGTATGATATTAATATACTGTTGTAGAATATTGATGTCTATAAGAAATTCGTTCATTTTAACGAATATATTGTTACTAACGTCTTGTTTTTCTAATTTCTTTTTTGATATAATTGTTGGAATTTTTTTCGTTTTGTTAATTTGAAGTGAATATGATAGATTAATGTTCAACAAGAAACGATAATTTTTGAGAATTTAGAAATTTTAGATGTTTAATTTTTATTAGAGACCATTCGTACAGAGTTTTGAAAGGGATGTACTTGATTAAAAATTTTTTATAGATTAAGAAGAATTTTTAGAATATTGTAAGATACTTAATAATTGGTACAAGTCTTTTATATGTTTATTTACATAATTGTAGGTAAAATATGTAATTTATTATAGATTGTGATTCTTTGATGCTTGATTATAATTTTAATAGAAATTTAAGAATCTTAGTATTTCAAAATACAATTATGTCTATATATATACATACATTTATTCATATATATATATATATATATATATATATATATATATATATATATATATATATATATATATATACACATATATACACGTGGACGGTTTGAAGAATAACTTGGTTCTATATTAGAGACAATAGCTTTAGTTTCAAAGTGTATTTTATTTTTCGACATAACCCCTTAGAATCTCATCGCAATTGTTCTAACGTTTCTCCATCTTCGTAATTTCCTTCCGGAAGTGGGTCTCTTCGAATTTCCAAAATAGCCGTTTCCGGCCTTCATCACATTTTTATTTGACTAAAATCGCTTTCCAGCCAGGAAAATTGTGAGTTACGGGAAGAGACGGATATCCCAGAAACACAAAAGGCGAATACGGTGGTTGTGGAAGAATTTCAAATTTCAAATCAGTGAATTTTTGCTGAGCGTGATCGATTGTATGAGCTGGTGCGTTGTCATGGTGAAACAACACTTTTCCCTTGGTCATTCCGGAATGTTTTTCCGCGATCGTTGCATTCAACTTCTTCAGAAGAGGTGCGTAGTATTAGCCAGTGACTGTTTTTCCTTTCTGAAGATGGTCGTTCAAGAAAATTCCTTTCTCATCGCAGAAAACTGATGCCATCACCTTTTTAGCACAGAGAACGTCTTTGTCTTTGGAGCCGTTTCACCGCATTCATTTTATTATTTTTATTACGTTTTCGATTCTGGCGTGTAATGGTGAATCCAAGTTTCATCCGTGCTCACAAAACACCAGATGAAATTCGTTGGATTTTTTTTGAACAGTTCCAAGAAGTCGGCCGATGTTCGATTACGAAATCGTTTTTGCTCTGCAGTGAGCAAACGCGGCAGCTATTTGCGGAAAGTTTTTCAATCTCCATTTATTATGCAAAATGAAATGCTTTTGCTCAGTTGAGATGCTTATGACTTCTGATATCTCACTCACTTTCAGTTGCCGGTTGAATAAAATCATATGGTGGACTTTATTGATGATTTATGGTGTAAGTGGCTGTTCTGGTCTTCTGAGCGTGGTTCATTTTCGATGTTTGTTCTACCACATTTAAATTTGTTCATCTAAAGTCAAACGGTTTCGTAGGAAGTACAAGATTCACCCAATGTAGGAAATATCCTTTTATGGATTTCCTTTACTGTTTCCACTTAAAAAAAAGAATTGAATCGTACCTCGAATTCCGGTTTTATACATTTTGCATTTTCGCACAAAACACTTCAGTTGAAACGACTGCCAAACGAATAATTATCGGTGGAATGACTTGCAATTTCACATGCGTTACTAAAAGAGATGGAACTATTAAAAAATATACAGCTTTCCCGATCTCCTTCAGCGAGTACACGAACCAAGTTACCCTTTAATCAGCCCTCGTATGTATATAGGTATATTTTACTTGAAAACAGTATTGATTGTTTTTTTTATACAAAAAATGAAGAAAATAGTTGTAGTAAATACAGTAATATTTAATAATAGGAATAAAAGTAATGGTACAAAATTATTTGTAATGCATTTTATGATAATTACCTAGATTATCTATTTGTGTCATCCTTTTTAAATAAAAAATATACTTTTAGTATTCATAAAAAATAATTTATAAAGTTAGTGTTTAAACGGATCGACTCCGCTTTTATATTCGTAAACGCTGAAGCCTCGTCGACTATGTTGCGTGTTAGCTTTTTATTTTTAAAACTTATTCTATTCTTACAATATAGAATTATCTGAGTTAATCTCTTACTTTCTTTTCTGGCGGAATTCACTTCAACATTTTTTAAGGTCATGTTTTTTTGACCGTATATATATATATATATATATATATATATATATATATATATATATATTCCAACTATTTTGGCCATTTCTCTATTTTACTAATTATTATTTTTTTTACCTTCCGCTTCCTTTAAATCGTACATTCTTTTCTCGAATAATATCATTTCAAATGTGTTGAAGTTTAAAGAGATAAGTAATATTTCAATAATCCATTAATACTATTAAAACTATTCTCTCAATATTGTTTTTAAGGGTCAAATATTATAAATAAAGCTCAATATGGCTTCTATTAGTGAATTGTAATGTATTTTTGACATTCTTAGATATATAGAATTTTGTAAATAGAGACTTTGAGGCTTCTTTGGTTTCGCTAGCCATCTGAATTACTTGAATAATTTATTTTCCTGATAATGCGCTACTATTTATTATTGTTCCTAATTACTTGGCATATTCTTCAGCATGTAGTTGTATATTGTTGTTTATCGATAGGGATTGATTATACTCCACATAAAAGCATAAGTGTTCTTTAAAAAATAATTTTAAACCCTTATACATAATTTAATTATTATTCAAGTCATATACCAACTTTAAAATTATAGGTATCTTGAACGATGACTATATGATGCAAAATTCATGTATAATTTAATTTATTTTCAGATTAATGAGTATCGAAAATAGCAACCCTTAAGTGATTATCAGAAAATCTTTGTTTTAAATTGTAATTAGTTTACCGAAAGAAGCCTTATTTTAAAAAAAATACTACTAAAATTAAAATCTTATATTTTGTTAGTTTACATAATTGAGTAACTTGCCAGTTCCGTATATAAACACTTTTTGTATTTAAATAAATTTAAACAAAAGTAACTCAATATTCGTACAACAAAATAATTCATAAAAAATTGAAATTAGTATATAAAATAATATGAAAATTACAGAAATGAAATTTCTGTTTTAGTTTTCGTTTGCTTAATGTTGGTTGTTTACTGTTCATCATAAGCTTTGACTTACCACTTGACAGATTGATGTTTCTATTAATTATTCATTATGTAAAAATATTTTATAGCAATTTATTGATATTTACTAAATTGACTTGCTACATTATTTACAAAGAAATTATTTTCGAACTACCAATCATTCTCCATTAATTTTAGATATTAATTAATTTTAGATAAGAGTCTGTTAAATAAAATTAGCTTAAGCCGATGGGCAAATCTGTTCAAAACATTAAAGTAATTCTCAAATTAAATATTAAACAAGAAATAATCAGTGTCGAGAAAGAACTTGATATGTAGTAGTTTGTTTCATTATGATAAAATTTATCTTTTATAATAATAGTCTATATTATATATGAGTACATGTCTCTACAAATTATAATAAACTAAAACTAATTTTTTATACGGTTATAAAATATCTTTTATTTCGTATAAAAATACAGAGATGTAAACATAGAGGAGGTGTTATAATGTTTGACAGTAATTATGCAAGCGTTTCTTTATACATTCAGATAGATTTAACCTTGATGGAATTGAGAAAAATATTAGTTATAAAAATAATGTTCTTAAGTGCCTACAAGTGTACTTCTCGAACAATCTTTTGAATTAAAAAACATCGCAGTAAATTACATGTCTTTAGAATTTTAATTATAACAAATACATGCTTCTTTTATATTCACTAATACGCATTTTTATATACATATATATATATATATATATATATATATATATATATGTATGTATGTATATACATACATATACATATATACTACCCTGATTAAAAAGTTTTGGGAATGTCTATTTTAAAAGAACCACATAAACCCAATGTTAAAAATTTTAAGTGAAAATGTTAGTAATCCTTTTACTTTAATATATACCAAAATTTATTATCCCTCAAACCATTCGTAAACAGCTGATGTTTTTGTAATGGTTAGTGTGTTCGGCGAATTTAACTTGTGTAAATTTATCGAGCAACGGGTCTGTATTCATTTTTTTTTGGTCAAAAACGAGATGTTTTGTGCTGACATGTTTACAATGTCGGAAAAAGCATTTAAACATGAGTGTTTATCGAAAACGCAGAGTTACCAATGGTGCAGTTTGTTTAAGGAGGGCAGATATTTGGTGGAAGATTACCCTTATTTGGAACGGTCGTTTACATTAATCTATGAAGAACATGCTAAAAAAATGAAGGATTTGATCCAGAATGATCATCGACTGAGTGTACTGATGATGTCGGCATATCATGTGAATTTTGCTAAAGCATATTGATCGATACTTTGCACATAAAACGTATCGCAGTGAGACTTGTACCAAGAACGCTAAATTTGGAGCAAAAAAGTGTTGAAAAGATGTTGCCGCAGAGGTGATATCTGAAGCATGTAAGGATCACACGTTCATGAATTGTATCATAATTGAAGACTAGATTTGAGTGTACGGATTTTATGTGTACGGATGGTGAATAATTTGAAAACGAAAAAAAAATTGAAAAATAATCAGAAATTTCTAGAACTTTTTGTTCAAGGTAGTGTATATATATATATAATGTAAAAAAATAACATAAAAATATATATATATAATATATAATACATTGCAAAATTTTTAATATAGAAATAATTATTAGCTAGTGTGATATTTACTGTATATTTAAAGTTTTGATTTTATTTTTGAAATCATTAATTTTATATCATTGTTTACATCAATTTATTATTGAAAACTATAATAAATATGTCTTTATACTATGCTTATAAGAAAATGTATATTAAAAAGTGTCCTAAGTCAGATCTATGTACATATTTTGTAAATATTAAAATTCTGTTTTTCGAAGAATAATTATTCTTATTAAAAATAATTGGCGCAAAGAAAATGAACACTTTACTTACTCGTATTTCGTTCAACTTTTTACTAATAAAAAGTAAACTAAATATTATCCCGTAAATGAATAATTTTCAGTTAAAAGTTTGTAGTATTTTTGTTATAAATAATTCTGTTTACAATATGTAATGAAATGTTAAGTGACTTTTGTTTTTTAACTGTTTATTTCTTATTTTATGATAATGAATACTTACAAATATTGTGGTTTTACTTACATATTTGTTCTACTGATTATTTAATTTTATGCTACTAAATACATTTTACTAATAGTTTAATGAGAATTTTCTTTTAAATAAATAATGGTTATTACTGATAAATTGTATATAATTTTTATTTTAAAAATAATTTTTATATTTAACAACATATATGTATATAAATGTATTGTGTGTGTGTGCAAAGAATGGGGGTTATCTGGGCGTGTGTATATGTGTGCATAATTAGTAAAATATTTTAAAAAAAGTATTTAATACATTCTTTTGCTATGTACTGTACGAAAAAAGTGATTGTGGTATTTTTGGTCATTTCATAAGCGGTTCTATATATTTAATATTCACAAATCTAAAGGACTCTCATCTTTAAAACATAGAATTATTGATCAAAGTCTCATAACGTCAACATGTACGTTTGTAATCATGTAACCTTTTAAAGCAACTTTCGTGTCTAGCAATATACGTTTTACACGTGCCTTATACATATATATATATATATATATATATATATATATATATATATATATATATGTATGTATATATATGAGTATATATATATATATATATATATATATATATATGAGTATATATATATATGTGTGTGTGTATATATATATATATATATATATATATATATATATACATATATGTATATATATGTATATATATGTATATATATGTATATATATGTGTGTGTATATATATATATATATATATATATGTATGTATGTATGTATAGGTGATTCAATTTAGATCCCACATGGAAGTATTAAAAGGTGGCGTAGGAGCTAAGAAAAGTCATGTTATTTTTTATTTAGTATTGTAGTTCAATTCAATATTAAAATACAATTGAACTAAAATACTAAATTTGGGGATAACATGTTTTTTTTAATTTTTGTTTTTTTTTTAATATTTTCGTGTGGAAGCCTAAGTTGAAGCACTCTCTCTCGCAATATGTATATATATATATATATATATATATATATATATATATATATATATATATATATATATATATATCAGTCTAAATGCTTGTCTTTGAAACTAAGAGATCTAGTTTCTAGAGTTAATATTAGTTTAGAAATTTCAACATCAATATTTAGACGATAATAATGTATATCTTTATGAAAGTGTTACTTATCAATTATGATAATATTAATTTAAAGCCATAGATTTCTTCATTTATATATATATCATCAAAGTAATAGCAGAATAATACTAAACAATGCTCACATTGTTAGCATATAAGACAAAAACCTGTAATGAAGATTACACCGTTAATTGATAAATTACTTTTCGTTTCGTATGGTATGGAAACAGAATCACAGTTTTATATATATATATATATATATATATATATATATATATATGTATTTATATATATACATAAATATTTATTATAATAATAATAATACCTCTGTTTAGGATAAATCAATTCGTGGGAAAGGGGTCGTGTTGAAAGAAAATTACATTACATGTTGTTCATTTCAGTCTCTTGCTGAAGGCGGAAAGCCGAGAAAGTATTTTGTTATTTCGCAATAAAAATCATTTTTGTCCATAAAAATAATTTTAGAATTTCAATAAGTAAATTTTAAAATATTTCGTAATGTAGGATTAAATATTGAAAAAGTTATTGTAGAATTATTTATATATTGAAATCAGAAACAAATTGGCTAATGAGCATACAAGAATATTTGCATATCAATGTACGATGAATCATTAACATTTTAATTTTTTGTTTGTGAAATATGTATTACAAAAAGGTAAATAAAGAATGCATTCATAGTTTACGATAAGTAGACTCGTACATTTGTTAATTGATAAAAGATACATGTGTGCATATTTTTATTTATTTTATGTGTATTTATTAAAAAGAAAGTTTATAAAAAGACTGCAAAAAATACAGAATTTTAAATATAAATTATAATATTTTACATGACTTCATTAGTTCGCGTACATCGAATTATGTAGATGCCATTATATATTTTCTGAATTGGTAGCCGATATACCTAACATTCAGTGCAAAAGTTGTCATTAAATGTGATTTTATAATAAGCTGATATAATGTTAAAACTATTTCAACTGATAATGATGTGAAAAACTGTGTCCAATTTATCGATCGATATTTACTAATGAGTTAAACAGCGTTAAAGGTCGGTATTAATTGAATACTATGTTTAAAGAGAATTTGTTTTATTCAATTGAGTATATTGTAGTAAGTTATGTAAATGAGTTTTGTGTTATGGAATTGTGTAATATATACATATATACATACATAATACATATATATATATATATGTATATATATATATGTATATGTATATATATATATATATATATATGCATGTATGTATGTGTCCACTATTTTGAAATCAGTTTTACTTTTGTAAAATATATAACGTGAGATGCGTGCAGAAACATTGACATAATAAAAAGTGATCGTTCCTTATCCAGAAGTGTACGACTCGTTTAAGCGAGTATATTTGACCGCGCGATGAGGTTCCTTCCACTTGATGATATCGTAGCACTGCTGCTACGCATATACATTTTATTAGACAAACAGCTTCACGGTTAAAAAGTGTCGCGTGTTCCACTGTACTCGTCCTCTTTTTAGTAACAGTAATTAAAAAAAGTAATTTATTCAAAAACACGAGTTTTACATATTTTTTAACCATGTTCCGTATTCAGACCGCGTCGAGAAAATAATTGTTCATTAATATTCTAAACATAATATTGTCATGAAACAAATTGCGTCAAGTCAGGCTAATAGTTCGGGGTAGGCGTATTTGTGACACAGTACTTTGCGTCTTGCATCAAAAACAGTTATACTTTGACTGTTCAACTGATATTTTTCTTTTATGTGTATATAACTTTGTATGCGAATTATTTGTCGTATTTTCAATGTCAAACGATTATTTAACATTGAACGTAACGTTCTAAAAATATTTTAACTATAGCGATGTATTTTTACACTGTTATTTTATATGCGTGTTTGTTCTTAAATTCCTCACAGAAACACATATATTTTAACACTTTCACATTTATTCATTACGTTGACTAATTACTAATAATATTTTATTGTATTGTATTAATTAATAGTGTTGTTACTGTTTTAGTTTATATTATTAATAGGGATTAAAAAATACCAAGTTTGATAGTTTTGCTTAATAAAACCAATTTATAGACTTTATTATGTGAATTGAAATGAAATGTAATGATTTCAAATTAGTACTCTTTTATTAATATAAAACGTTGTTTTATAATTTAAACTAAATAAATCAAAGTTTTATATAATTTTTTATTGTGAAATGTACCACAACAATATTACAACAGTATTATAATGTTAAAAGGAATTTGAAGTTATAGATTAATATTTTTAGGCTATATTTATTCAAAGTAATGATTAAAAATAGGTAGGTAAAATGTAAAAAAAACGTTCCTATTAAAATAATGTTACCAATTTATATAAAATGTTAGTTACATTTTCATAATAAAATTGTATTGTCTTGAAATTTAGTTTTATTTAAAGTATTATACGAGGATGATTTGAAAAGTTCGTGGCCTAACATATAAGTGGTGGTAATATTTTCAAGTATTTGTGGCGCATGACAAAGCGATATCTATTTTATACATAACCTCAAAGTCTATAATTAATGTGTCAAGCAGTGTGTTGGAAACGTTAATTTAAATAAAACTTTTTTTGTGGCGTTGTTGAAATGGATAAAGTTGAACATCGTGTTGTGATATAGTTTATTGTCAAAAAATCCTTAACGCCAATAGAAATCTTTAATGAGATGAAAAATGTATTGGGTGATAGTGCACCTTGGTATACAACTGGAAAGAGAAGTGAGCAACTGAATTGAAATATGGTCGTGCAAGCTTAGATGTTAACCACCTAATGAACGTCCGAAAACAGCAACGACAAAAGAAAGCATCCACAAAGTGCACGGTATTCTCTTACAGGGTCGGCGATTGAAGGTGTTCGAAATTGCTAAGGTTGTGGATGCCTCAGATGAACGCGTATATCACATCTTAACTAAAGAGTTAGGTATGAAAAAGCTATCAGCAAGATCAATGTCGCGTTTGCTAGTAACTGGCCATAAACGCATTGAGTACAAATTTCCCAAGACTTTTTGGATTGATTTAAGAAAGATACGACTGACTTTATCTGGCGATTTGTGACTACAGATAAGACTTGGATTAACCATTACACTCCAGAGACAAAACAACAATCAAAGCAAAGAAAGCATGGCGATTCTCCACCACCAAAAAAAGCAAAATCAATTTTATCCGCTGGGAAAGTTATGGCTTCAATTTTTTGGGATGCTAAAGGGATCCTGCTAATTGACTACCTTCCAAAGAGTCAAATGATAACGAGACAATATTATGCTAAACTTTTGGATCGGCTCGATCAAACAATTCGTGAGAAAAGACCAGGTTTATCAAAGAAAAAATCATTTTCCATCAGGACAATGCGTCCACATACAAGTGTCGTATCCATGGAAAAACTTACTGAATTGAAGTACGCCTTGCTACCCCATCTAGCCTATTCTCCAGATTTGTCCCTATCAGATTTCCATCTGTTAAACTTAATCCCAAAACCTAAAAAAATCCTTGGTGGTAGACGATTTTTATCAGATGAAGAACTGATAGCAACAGTGAATTACTATTTTGATGACCTCCAAGAAAAGGATTTCCGGGACGGCACAAAAGCACTGGACCATCGCTGGATGAAGTGCATTGAAGTTAAGGGAGACCATATTGAAAAACAAGTTATATTCTTTTATAGTTAGGCCGCGAACTTTTCAAATTGCCCTCGTAGTATAAGTATTTATAAGTGATTTCTTCTCTTAAGAAACTTTTAATTAATTTCAGCTAGATTGTTTTTCATATTTTGAGACATAAAAGTCAAATTATTTACTTGACACTCACTTATGTTTTTTATGATTAGAAGATTTATAATCAAAAGTATAGATTTTTATTATTTATTTCTAAAATCATATAGATCCCCAAAAAGTATATCATAATATAATAAATTATGAAATTGGGTAAATTTTTAATATTTAAAATTTGTTATTATGTTTCAGTCGATTATTTGACAAATAAAATGAAAATAAATTAACATACATTTTGGCACGTTATGAAAAAATGTCTTTAAGATGTATGTGCAAAAATTATAGTTGAGACAGTTTTTAATTGGATTTGGTGTTAAACTTGTGTTCTATTTTATTTTTACATATTTAATATGATTTATTTTTAAGGGCATGAATTTTGTATTTAATTTACTCATTTGCTAATAATCGGAATTTATATTAATTTACTATTTTCAATATGTCGGTTTAATAGTAATAAAAAATACTAATAATGTAAGTTCCATACACACACGCACACACATACGCATCCATATATATATATATATGTATGTTTATATATATATATATATATATATATATATATATATATATATATATATGTATATATATATATATATATAATATATATAACGAGAGAGACAGAAGAAATGGTATCTTGAACTCGTGTTAAAAAAAAATAGTTTAAGATTAGAAAAATGAACGGGTTTATAATGAATCACTATGATTTATAAGAATTGTATGCAATGGAAGATTCGAATATATAGAATTTATTTGGAAAGAACAATTTACATCACAATATGTGATGTGATATAACGGAAACGTATAATTTAAACATGGGAAGTGGCAATTTTAATTGCTTTACATATGCATGCATTTCAAAAGTTATAAAATACCAACATGTGTACATTTTTTGCATATAAGTATAAATATATGGTTTTAAGCTATACTATCGCATATAATACATAATATGTCCTCGTTTTTTTCACTTCGCTTTGAATTTGATGTTGCTTTGCTACTTGCTAGTGCTCTTCTCCTCGCATGCACTGAAAATTTTATTTTAGGATGGAGATTTGACTTTATATAGGCCGACTCGAGGGATTCAGATAGAAGAAACAGAATAATTCAAGCTCAGAGGCGTCGTATACATAATTTATGATTCCTTCGATATTTTGTTCGTGCTGGCAACGTATATACATGGCTGTAACATGCGCCGGTCTGTAATAAAAAGCGCGTGACAAAAATGAGTTTTATGGGGGGAGGGGATTTAATTTGAAGACCGTATCGAAGATTTTTTTTTGAGGTTTATTCACAATATGTGTTTAACTTATTTACAATTCATAGATACGATTAAGAACATATGTTAAATTTTCATTACTAATATTTCTATTTATGATTGCTTTAATATAATTCATTATAATAATCATGTTATATTAAATTAATGTTATTACAAATCAAGACTCGATGAAATATATAAATTGATAGAAATATACTTTTAGCACGCTGAGTACTTTTTATATGAATTGAAATAATGAACGAATAATATTATACTTTCGATGATAAATTTAATTAATATATAGACAAAGACAAATAATTTATTTCGGTTTATTTTTTTTAAATAATAGTACAATTAAAGATATGCATAATAACAATATAATTAAAGATCTCGTATTAAAAAAAGTAAATATATGAAAATGTTAAATTTTCCAATTTTTAACATTTTTTTTCTCCTTATTTTTCTCATACACACACACACACACACACATATATATATATATATATATATATATATATATATACACATACAAGTAATGGTAAAAATAACATGAATTATTATCGTCCTAAAAGATACGTTTATTAATATGTAGGTGTTAGACTGTTTAATAAGTAATTTCCTCATTTTATATACTATGATAGATAAAGTTTACTGTATTATTACACTATTATTCATTGGTGTTGATTGTGACATAATATTTTTTCTTTTTTGTTGGTAACAAAGTAATATTCCATCTATGCTTAAGGCCATCAGATTTCGGGAATACTCATATTAGATAATTATTTATAAATGAAAGTAATTTATATTATTACACAGAAAAAATAATTTTATGGGGAAGGGATTTTATCAATTGCGAAATAAGTAGCATTGTTTTAGGTAATATGACGATTAAAAGTAGTATATATTTGATACGCTCCATAAAAAATACTCCAACTATTTAAAGAATAAGTTTTAAAATAATTATTTTGTGAAAAAATCATTCTAATATACTCTTTATAAATAAAAATGGTTTTAATACTTACAATAAAGATTATTTCATTTATAAATATTATATGGACTGCTAATATTTTTATAAAAGTGCACAAAAACACACATACATTATATACATATATGTTTATAAATGTGTGTGTATTCAGTTTTTTTTACTTGTCTTTGAAGTGTTTAGGAAGATTTGTTTGATCGAGCTCGAAATCCGATTTGATATAGAATACGCACTTTGACGACAATCCTGGCTTTTTTTTATATAAAAATCAAATTCATAGCTCTTGTGGCATTTTTAAGAATAAGTTGTATTATGAAATGAAATAAAATCTTTTGAGGATCATAATATGTATATATATATATATGTAAAATTAGAAAAAAACTTTTTTTTATTTTGTATTCAGTTTAAAATACTTGCATGCCGTGTTTCATTATAGTATATAAATAAATGCATTTTAATTGCATTTACGCCATTTATTTTTATTTTGTAATTAAAATAAATGTACTATTTATATTGCAATGAATGTTCGTATTAACAGTATTTAGCTACAGGAGAATTAAATTTTTAATTTATTTCTTTTGTAGTTGATATTTTAACATTGTGATTTTTTAGAGAATTTAATTAATTTTGTTATTAGCATAATAGAATTTAAAAGCAGTTAAATGTAAATAATGTATGCTTTGCGAAGTAACTTATGGAAACTTCATAAAAAATGTTATTAATTATATAAATTTATATATATATATATATTTATATATATTATATGTTGTGTGTGTATCTGCTTTTTTGGCAATATCAAATATGTATATTTACCGAATAGAATTTCTACTCAATAGAATATTTAACTTTATTCATATTCGATTCGTATTCAGTAGGACAGATCATAAAAAATTGAGAATGAATTTAATCCCGAATCCAGCTGTAAACTACAGCCTTGCCTAATGCTGTTCTTCCCACTATGATTCGTTGTAAATATGTATTTCACCGTTATTAATTATTGACGCTGTATATTTTTTGCGGTTGTTTCGATCGTGACTTGAAATATTAGTATGTGACAGGTTATTTAAAATGTCTTAGGTGTTTTTCATCTGGAAAATTATGCACAAATTTATATTTTTTATTGCCGATATAATACGGTCAAAGTTGATAAAGAATTGAAGTGGCGTGGTATAGAGTCGTTACTATAACGAATTTCCATCTTTGCAATTTGATAGAAATAAGAAGTATTCGGTTCGCGTTTGGAAATTTTTGCTTTAACGATGACTATAAAGTTGACATGTTTAAAAAATATTTATTCAGAATTTATGGGTGCTATAAGATATAGTGAATTGCAACAATAAACAAAGTTTCTAATTTATTTTATAAGAGTTTCTTTTTTTGCTTAATCTTGTAACTGATATAAATCTTAGTGTGTATGATATGAAAATATAGTATTTTATTTTTAAGGACACACTTTTCCTAGCACGATTTCTTTGTTTGTTCTAGTTTGTTCTAGTTTGTTTGTTTTATATTTTCAGAGACACGTGTTCTCATTCCGATATTTTTGAAAAGAGATTATAATTTATTAGAGTATTTATACGTTTAGAGTGTCGAAATGCTGAAGATTTGTTTTAGTTTCTCGGATATAAAATTCTTCGTGTTAAGATTATATCTTAACTTCATTTTTAAATATACATAATAACTTTTGCATAACTAATTTATTTATTTTTTAATGATTTAAGATAAATTATAAATATCTTATCTCTTATCAATATAGTTTATTACACCTACGAAAATTGTCGTTCGACATTGTTGTTATCAAGCATGCAAATTTGTATTATATATATATATATATATATATATATATATAACGTATACATGCACAACATATATTTTCACATACACACACACACATATTATATATATATATATATATATATATACAATTTTTTAGGCATTGTTTCTTATATGCGCTTTATAATTAGAAAATGAAAGTATTATTATTTAATTATATAAATATAAAAAAATAATAAATTAGGTATGAAAATATTATTAAAACCAGAGTGTTATTAATAGAATTAATCAAATATAATCAGTAAGATCAGTAAAATAAAATAATCAAATAATATCAATTTTGAATAATATTATTTTAAATGAAACATAGATTTTACAGGACAAGTTTAGGATCGAACTTTAAATCAATATTATAATTATTATAAGATAATTATTTGAAGATATATAATTGAATATATTATTACACTATTAATTTAGTATATATAAGATATTTTCTGTAATAGACATATATATATATATATATATATATATATATATGTCAATGTTTGACAGATATAATCTAAAATTGTGTCATAGCTATTTGGTTGCTTTTCTTCAAAATATAAATAGGTTTTATAAATGAAAAATTAATACGAGTAATCATGACGTCGGTGTTAATCCATATATAACTAGGATTTTCATACTTTTCGCATATATCCTACTATAATATTTGGTATTTAATTTTACAAAATTATATCACGTTTGATTTAATTTTATTTATGATCAATAAATATTATACATTATAACATAGAATCAATTTTTAAATGACATTTGTAAATCTATGTTGTTTAAACTTTTGAAATTTGCTTATTAAGTAGTTTTTTTTTCAAAATGGTAATTGTAAATAAACTTTTTAT
>CM068314.1:37298207-37303207 GCA_034766995.1 Acanthacorydalis orientalis | reverse complement strand
ATTAATATACGAACATTGGTTGATTAAATTTGCCTAGTACAAATTGAAACCATTAATAATCAGAAAGAAAACTTAACGCTATTGCATTACTCCATTCAATAGATGTGCTCTTAAAGGTTGTTCGTTACATTGTAAGACCAGGGTCGTGTTTCCCATCGACGATGTCAGCTGCAGGCTGTACAACCGGATGGAAGATGTCGAAGGAGTAGAACAGTCAGCCAGTTAGCCAACGTACGCCGAGTCAGCCAACCTCCGACAAGTCTACGAGCCAACCATCCAGTCAGCCGGCGGAATCCCCACAGCATGGGAGATATGCTAATAGACCAAATATTGAATAGTTTATAAGCTTTTAACGCGCGGCGGTTGCCGGTTACGTGACGCAAATTGACTTTCAAAGTTGTCGATATGTTAAACGGGTTTGATAATATTCATGAAGCTAAGTACGTTTCGTGCCGACGTCGCCATCACCAATGCCGCTGAAGACTGCTCTACTACCGCTGTTGTAACCACCACCCGTGCTGTATTGCTCGTGCGATTGCTTATCGTTAGAGCTTTGTAATTTATTTTTAATTCGGGTTATCGATTCGCACCGCTAAAATGTTAAGTGTCTGTCTGTAAGAAAAGTCGCGATTTATATAGAAAATTATGTTCCAGGTGTAGTTCGAAGAACAGGTACGTGGTAGTACGACAAATTCGCGCACTACAAATGACTTTATTGAGTTTTGATCTATTGTTTTCTGAAGTTCGATGTCCTTGATGCTGTCCTTAATAGTACGCATTCGAAATCTATTATTATAACTTACATTCGGAACTGATATAAAGTTATTTATGTCAATTTATTTATATAAGGCTGTTTAGTAATGTAAATCAGACTTTTTATTATTCATAATATTCCACGTAAATTATATTTTGCTTTCCATGAATTCGGAATTTTGTTATGTTATTTTATAAAATTTATTTCGTATATAATTTCTTTGTTATTGTCATATTTATGTTAATTAAAACGGGTAATGTAAAAAGTTAGCACGGATAAAAATATTAAACCACATAATCATTTCGCTTTAATTTTCTCTTAATTTCACTACACACTTATTTGAACATTATTTAGTCTTTCTGTTTATTAATTTTTATATCAAAATTATACATTTTTGTTCATTATTTATATATTTACTTTATCGGTTACGCATGAGTGTAATTAAGTGTAACTAGTTATATATATATATATATATATATATATATAAAACTAATGATTACAGCGATAATAATTCTTATAAAAACAATTTTATTTGTACTTAGTCTTTTTACTGTGTTTAATCCTTTGATTTGCAAAAAAAGTGTTTTTTATAGAGATTTACAAAATAATACTCTAATAAATTTGATTATATTCATAAAAACCTAGTTTTTACTGATTTTTCCTCTCAAGCTTTCTTAACATGAAAGTATATATTATGCAAGTATCTACTTATGTTAAAACGTCTCATACTCGTACATGTGTCGTTTTCAATTTATCTTATCGATAATACAGTAAGGTTATTTAATATCTTTGTTTAAAGATAGAAGTTCATTCAAAGCAAGACAGTTTTTAAAAGTTTCTTAATAATGATTATCTGTCCAACAAATCTAGTATAATCTATATTTAACATGAAATTGGTTAACCAATCGTCGTTGTCTAGTTTTTTCGATTAAAATAGTTTGTTCTTGATACTAAAAACAATAATTGAGTAATATTTTTCATTTTATTTTTAATTCTTCTTTTTTTTCATTTTTCTTTAAAAAGTATTCAATATTAAGAAAAAAGTAGTATTAAAAATTAAGCGAATATATAATTAGCATATATGAAGAATTTGTATTATAAAGTTACGTGTTGCGTTGTTAATATTTGTTGCGTATAGTTTTTTTTTATATATGGTAAAATTTGGTTTTTAGCGTGGGTAAAAGTATTTATACATTATTTTTTGGTTTCTTTTATTTAGGTACAAAGTAAATAATATAAAATTGGTAATTTTTTCCATCCATTGTAAATATAATTGCTAAATACATAATTTACACACATTTACATAAACATATGTATATATATATATATATATATATATATATGTATATATATGTATATATATATATGTATATATATATATATATATATGTATCCGTATATATATATATATATATATATATATATATATATGTGTGTGTATATATATATATATATATATATATATATATATATATATATATATATATATATCAATCACTTAAAAAATTGACGAAGACTAAACGTACACTTTTAATATTTGAAATTTAGTAATTGTTTTGTGTAATGTTATTGAAAGGATTTTTTACAACATATTTACATTTAAATTTATCTTCTTTTGTTTGATACGTTTTCATTTTTGAAACGAGTCTATGTTTATAACAAAAAGAGGGTAAACGGGTTAGTTTTATATATAAAAGGAGCGATTTTAATAATAATTATTTTGTTCAATATTTAAAAGAATCGAAATTATTCACTGGATTGAATTCAAGACTGAAAAAAATAATGATTATGAGAAACGCCATACACCGTGAGCAATTTGAAAAGTTCTAGATAAATATATTATAATTATTTTTGAGCAAAAGACTTCTATTTATTTACATGCAGCGTAGTAAAAGTAACACTGAAAAATATGCAAAATGATTATGCAAAATAATTATTTACCAATGAATTAAATAAACTACAGTAAAATTTCAATAAAAAATAAAAACACTTTTGTCGCTTAACATATTGAAGAGCGTTTTAATTGAACGAAGAAAAACTTACAAATAGATTGGTATAATGTAGTTTTTACAAGCAAGTTTTATTTTTTTATTTTTAAAAATAGTAGAAATGCATAGTTGACAAACAAGAAAATAGCTTATGAGTCACGTTGTTAAATTCCACGAAAATTCTTCCTTCTGGTGTTTTTACTTTTAAGGGATTCAGTTTTTTTTTGTATTCATTACAGGACATTTGAACGCAGCTAAAATGCTAAATCAAAATCATAATAGCTTGTTGAAATCTACAAATGTTTTGAAGCATAAAATAAATACTGATCTTATTAGACAATAATAATCTAAAACATTGAAGTAATCTCTAATGTACATTTTAATTTGAAAATTTAATTATAATAAATTTTGTAAGAAAATTTTTTATCGTTTATAAAAAAAAAACAGGTTGAGTTAACATTATTTGGGATCCATTTTAAAGGTTGGAAAAAGAGAAGGGATTGCTAAGTGATGATAAGTTGGTGAAAAATTGATTCAAAATTGGTAAAATTTTAAAAAGACGTAATTAGACTACAATGAGAATTTGTTGTTAGTTATATGCTGAAATATATATATATATATATATATATATATATTTTATATATATATATATATATATATATATATATATATGTTAAAAGTAAAAACGTTTTTTAAAAAACACCATACTTTTATTTTTAATCGTGCTTACGTTATTGTCATTCCTTTTCTGTCTTTTTCTATATATATATATATAAATATGTATAAAAATATATTCTGTTGTCAATATTAGGCAATCAATTTAGAGTAATTCATTTGTAATTATTGAACGTTCATACGTAAATAAAACATAAAAAAGTAAATAGCATAATAAATACACCCTGAAAATACGCATGACCCTCGTATATATGAATTGCAAAAAATAACTATATAAAATGTAATATATACTGTCAGTAATGCATGCTATGCAGCCTATAATACATAGAGGTCAGAATTGCATTTTGACTGCAATGGTTTTCGAACAAATAGAAAGCTTCTCATTAATTCATGGGAAAACTGATTTTCAATTGAAATTCCAGATATATAGTAAATATAAATAAAATGATATCTGCTATTGTGGGTCACAGTCAAATAAGTCAGTTAATTTCTGTTATTTTAGGCCCTTGACATTAACACGTAGAAATAAATAACATTTTTTGGTGATGATAATCATTATTATTATAATTTAGTAATTAATGGATCATTCATACGTCTGAAAAATACATTAAATTTATTGCATGTATATATATATATATATATATATATATATAGATTCAAATCTTCGAATTTTATATAATCAGAACTAACTATGTAATAAAATAAAATTGTTTTTATAGTAATGAATGATATTAAATTGTTTTCACAGTGAATAGAAAAACAAACAGTATTTTGTTCAGTATAATATATTTATAAATCAGTCAAGTTTGCAGTTGTTTTCTTTTGAATGGATTTAATTCAAAGTCTTATTTATTGAGAGGGTTGTTTAATTAAGTACTTATTTTGATTTGAAAATTATATTGTTCCTAAAAATAGAACATTTCAGTAATTAAATTCTTAATTGATTTTTTTTATTCTGTATATATAAAATATGATTATTGAAATATTTTAAGATCCTTTTATTTAATTATATATATATATATATATATATATATATATATATATATATATATATATATATATAAATAAAATATTTATACAAATACACGCGTATATGTATATATGCATAAATAATAAATTCAAATTCAGAATAAACAGTCAAAAGAAACAATTTAATTCACAGCAGCTGTTTATATACCAACAGTTGGTGTTGTCTAGTTATATTCAAGGCGAGTTTTCCTTCCTAATTCTATCACATCCAATGAATTTTCTCACACGTAAATCTCCCCTTAATAGAAAATACATCACAAGTATCATTTTATCTTTCCGGAAGAATCCAGAGGTGTATGGTACCACCGTCGTTTTGTAACACAACGGGCCCACAACACTTTTGTATAACATTACAGACAGGTATAGTTAAGCTAACCTCATGAATATACATGTGGAGTGGCATCAAGTGAGCTATGAGCTAGGAGGGAGCATGATGAAAGTAGACCTTGTCTGTTCCTCGCACACAAGTGTTTCGCCACTATACAATATTATAACATGGGATATAAGTTTCCAGGAAGACCTACAAGTTCTTTGTCTTGTCGCGATGACGGTTC
>CM068314.1:37280707-37295707 GCA_034766995.1 Acanthacorydalis orientalis | reverse complement strand
CTCAAAAATGTTTTCAAAACTTCTTTTACCGTGGTATTTACAAGATTCTCTATTTTCTCAAAAATAAAATATATAATATTACGTTAACAACTTAAGGGTATTTTGATACATTTAATCAATTATTGTTACATTATACCAAATAATTTTATTATATGTAGGATTAGAAGTCTAATCAACGTCCTTAACATAGATTGTATTGAACAAACTAGATTTCATTGGTTCCGATAAATTTATTATTATTATTATTATTATTATATATATATATATATAATATGCACTCTTAGGAGACATAATATTAGAAATGTGTTATTTCGATTGCTTATTGAGGTAGTAAAACTGTCAAGTAATTAATTTAAATCACTTATCTAAAAAGCTTTATTTATTTTAAAATTGAATTTCCTTAAAAGACATAGTTCATATGAATATATTTGATTTTTTCCAAGGTATACAATCTGTACATATATGATATACGCAAGTGAATCGTAACGTCACGATCTGTGTAATTCTAATGTCCTGTTCTTTAATTATCACACTTTGAGTTATTTATGTTCACGGGGCGTTGACTTGACTGTTTAAAATAATTTGGCATGTAATTCACAATTTGTCAATTCAAAGAATTTTTTTTTGTATACGTAAAATGTTAAAAAAACTACTTTTACGTTCATACGTACAATTATTATCGATTTGTTATTTATTTCATTAAACCATCATTTGGACACATACAAAATACATTTCTTATCTGTATATTAACTGTCTTATTACGATGAGGAATTACATAATTTATATTTTTTTATCTAGAGAACAAAGTCGTTCCAAAATTATTTGTTTCGTAACAGAAAAATCAAAATAAATTATCGTATAAAACTTATATTGAAATTGGTAAAGTTTGAAATCAGATTTAATTAATAATGCAGATATTTTCCACGCTCTAATAACTTTGCTATTGAATGTGAAAAGTTAGTAAATATTAACACGAGCACCTATTTGTAATAACTATAATAATGCTTTTGAGTTAGATAATCCATGTTGTTATAAAAATATTTTTTGAATACGATTAATAACAATTTTTTGCAGGATTTTCCTATCATATGAAAACGTTTTAGGATGTTTAAATGTATCTTCAGAATTTTAAAATTATATATATGTATATATATATATATATATATATATATATATATATATATATATATATGATCCAGAATCGTTAAAAACAATAAATTATACTTGAAATAAAAGTATTAGTTATGTATGAGAATATTTCTTTTATATTGCTCAATAAATTATGATTTTTTCAGCAACGTTATAAGGGCAGGGGCATCAGAAGGCTTTATTTTAATCTTAACATCGTCAACTTGTCATTTACCGGAACTATTATAAGATGCATTGCTAGGATTTGCAGACCGCTCGCATAATTTATGTGCGTAGAACGTATAAATTATCTAAAGTAATCTGTGATGTAGAGAGATTATCTAGCGGGTCTCCGTAGTACGTTCTTCCATGGTGTTGTACTTACTACGCCTGTTATCCACAGTGCAAGGTTACGCTTAGTGTGTAGAGGATTAAGAACGCATCAAAGGGAAATCATTTGGATGTCGACGATAACATTCCTGTGTAAAGTAATACTAGTAGCTCTCGCTGGTAGTATTTCTCTGCTGATTGAAATTCCTTGACTCTTGGATTGCTCAAAGGATGCTCGCACGGATTCACAACGAATCATCCTACTATACTTTACACTGTCTTTGATTTTGCTTCCTTGATGGTGTCTTTGAATTTTGGTGCCCTTCGTAATTGGATTCATTACGATATTTCTAGATGTATACATCATTAATTATATTGTTTTTCTTCAACGTACATAAGTCTTCATGTTCCGTGATGTATTTTATAACAATGTTTGTATTACGAGTTTTTTTATTAATTTTGTGTATATGTTATTTGTATACTTAGTTTCAAATTTTTCAAGTATACATACAAACATATATATATATATATATATATATATATATATATATATGTGTGTGTGTGTGTGTGTGTGTGTGTGTGTGTGTGTGTTATTCTTTTCCTTACATTTTGACGAAATTGATTTTTTTTATTAATATTTAGATGTTTAAATATTCAACAAATATTTATATCTAAATGTATTTCCCTGATTTATTTACCAATTATGTTCATTAAATATTTTCAGTTAAAGATTTTTAGTTAATAACTTGTTAATGTTTATGAGATTAAGTTGAATTATCCAAAATAATACTAAGATCTATTGTTGTTTTTGTGTTATGTATATATATATATATATATATATATATATATATATATATATATGTATGTATGTATGTATAGTTTTTAAGAATAAAATGTAATTATTTCTCTATTTAGTTTGAAATGACGTGCTTAAAATAAAATTGAAGTGTATATTCTACTTTCATAAAAAATATTCTTGCGTACATTCATACATGGAAGAATTAGATATTTTATTACAATTTGTAAATAATTTGTTGTAAAAGAAAATTTATGTTCTTAAAAAAATCTGTTCTTATCTATATACCCTATTTAAAGACTTGTTTTCAATATAATAAATTGAGAGAATATTTAAATTGAAAAATATGTTTATTTTTCTTATTGCTAAGGTGAAATATTAATCTTCTATTAACACCAAGCCAGTTTTGATTTATAAACTAAAATTAAAAGAAAATTAATTACTACATTCTATTACTAATTATAGAGCAAATAATTTCTTTGAAACATTATTTGTTACAGTAATTAATGTTATTCTGGATTTGTTATTGTTTTATCTTCATGTACTAAATTTTAAAGTAATATTTGTTTTTTAAGCGTTTATCTTGGTCAATAATACAATAAACTACAATTGTTTTGTAATTATTTATGAAAACAGTTTCAATTTTTCCAATAAAAACTACCAATGATTTGGATCTTTGTATTACTTTTTTCATAACTTAAATAAAGCAATTATGTGTAGTCAAAACGAAAGTTTGCTTTCGTTATAAATTAGTACGAACATTAATTAATTACATAATGTAGTTTAGTAATGATACGTTTTAAGCTATTAAATATCATTAGAAATTAGCCACTCTATAAAATATTCAGAAGTGAATTAAGATACCACTCGAGAGGTTAAAATTTGCGGTGTTTGGCCGATATTCATGATGATACGTTTTGAGGTTTCCTAATTCTATTTTGATATTCATGAAATGTTTAAACCGAATATTCATTTACAATTAATTTTATCGTTTGTAGTATTGTTTGTAGAGTGTATGTTGAATGTATACTCGTACATGGATCCATAAATATTATATATATATATATATATATATATATATATATATATATATATATCAGTTACTGATTTTAATCATTCTCCTTCATATTAAAGTATTTCAAAGACGGGGTTAAAATAAAGCTCATTCATAATATTTTTACTGACTTTGTAATCGTAAATTAAATTCATATTTGAAAATTAATTTCAGACAAGTTTAAAACATACACCGTGTCACTTGATTAAAAATTTCCAAATAAAGTATTATTTATTAAATATATGTAAACAAAGTATCCTAATAAAATATTCATTTTATCTGCTCGGCTAATTAATCTCTGTCCCGAGCGCATACTTTGTTTACGTCAACGTTGCAAACATAAAACTCTTTTTTATAACGTGCAATTAACATAAGTTATTAGTCGTAAACAAAAACAAGTTGAGACAAAACATGTTCACTGCCAATTAAAACATGTAAATAATTGTCATGTTTATTATACTGAAATTTTGTCGTTAAAGCAATAACTGACTGAACACGTAAATACCACCCTTCCAAAATAACAACATAATTAACCATTACAGTAATTTCATATCTTCATCAAAGCAATTAACCGTGTGTACTACATCAACGCTTGACCACACGATCCAATGACTATATTTACAACGATTTATTTTACAAGCCAATAATTTAAATAATTAACACGGTCCATATAACTTTGCCTGGTTAGGATAAACTGCATACTGCACTACCGCAATTAGCTATTGTAACGCGCCTCCAACTATTCTATAATATTTTATTACGATACCTCTTTACGTGTAATGAAATTGTACTTACTAGTTCTCACAATCAATTATTTACTATATGAAACGCTACCATCATTCGAATAATCATTTCACATGTGACAGTGACAGAGGCTCTTAAATTATATAGATACATGTTTTGATGGAACAGTTTTTCGTATCAAAGTTGTAAACTAGTTGGTTTCGTGAAAAAACTTGTCAGTAATTTTGTTTTAATTAAAATTTTACAAAAAATCAAATACAACACAAATATTAATATTGTTGTCTTTGGACTTTTATATTTTTTATAAAAAAAATATAGCTAGATGAGATTTTATAGACTGGATCACAATACTGTAAATTAATGAAAATAATGTATAACTTTGAATGTCAAAAATATTTTTTAAGAATAAAAGTAACATGTTGACAAAATGTGTAAAAATATGTATTATATGAAATTTTTTTATTTGTATTAAAGCATATATTTAATAATGTACAAATAGTTATATTTTCAACTAAATATTTATATTCTGAGAAATATTAAGAAGAAATAAAAATGATAAATGAAATCAGTAACTCTTACAATTACTTTTTTTTAATTCTAATAAGAGGAATGCGTATGAAATGTAACTGAATTTTGAAGTCAGATATTTATTTTCGATTTAAGACGCGGCGATTTAAATTTTATTGTATATTTGAAATGAAAGTAATGATATTTTATATCATTTTAAAAAGGTATAGAATAGGAAACGTAAAAAATAAAAATAAATTTGAATTATTGTAATATTTTAAGTAAGAGTGCTTTTTTCTAAGTCTTAATTGTTTTTTAAATTAAAATGAATGCTTTTGTTACGTTTGTAATTTTAGTTATGGGGTTAATTTTTTTGTATTTATTTCATAAAAAGTAACTTTTCTATATATATATATATATATATATATATATATATCTTTGAATATAAAATAACGTTTTTACGTCATATCTTTCCTGATATAATTTATATTTCTACAATTCTAAATATTTATTTAAAAATGAAATATTATACAATATAAAAATTATTTTCTTAATTTAAACACAATTAGAAAACATTCGTTTGCAAACGGATACAAATAAATGGGAAGAGATGAATAAAGAATCGTTTACTCATATTTGATAGTATTTTTGTAACTAAAAAGTATTACAATACATTATGTATATATATATATATATATATATATATATATATATATATATACACACACATATACGTACATGTTTACATATATAAACGTTAACATTTTTCGTAAAACTGTTAAAGTATTCTGAAAATCTAAGAATTGGTGGAGTACTTGAGCGAGATTTTTATTTTATTTGGATGTAAAGCTGGTTTGTCACAGAATCTCTTGTTATTGAATAACCCTACCCGTTTTTCATTTTTAATGAAATGAAGACACTGTAGTTGAGGCTATCGAACTCCATATATTCCGAACATGTTTCAACGAACCATTTGTCACTAGTCAATACTTCTTATTAGATGTACTTTACTATATATATATATATATATATACATACATATATATATATATATATATATATATATATATGAATTTATGTATATAATTGTTTTAAATACCAAGAAAATAATTTTCTAGTTAATGTTAGTTTTCAGATTATATATAACTTATAATCTGTTTACTAAATTCTAACTAAAATTATGTTTTAAAAGTAATAATATTATTTATTCTTCAAGTAACGTTATTTGTATCCAAAAATATCATACTTAAAACGGACTAATAAAATAAAACTCAATAGTGACTTTTAAAAACTTATCAAACAACGAATAAGATAATTATCATACGAAAAAAAGTTTATAACGTATTATTATGATAATAATTTTACCAAATAGACTTTCTTGTGAAATTTAAGTGTTTGTAGTTTCTTATCGATCAACTTTTGTAAATGGCAAAGTGTATTTCAGGTATTATTTTATTTCACGAATTGCTGAAACCTAAAGAAAATATTTTGCGTGATAAAAGCTTATTACAGATAATTTATTTGATTTGTATAAAGTGATTTGTGACAATTATTTGCTTGTGTTACTTTTCTTAATAGTAGAACTTTTATTATATGCTATTCAGTTTAGTATTGTTTAGTAGTTTTTTTTATCAATCGCCTTATTTTTATTTTCGCGTAGGTATTTCGATTCGTGTTTGTTAGTATTATTTGTGAAAGTGTTTTTTTTTTAAGTTTTAATTAAGGCTTTAAAATACTAAATGCCATTCAAACAATTTGAACATAAATTTTGTTTGTAAGCGTGATAGCAAATTAAATCAGTTTTGTAAATTTATTTGCTTAAAAATGTAAATGAAAGTAAATCTGTTTTTAATTTTTAGCTATATAAAAAACTAGGGAAGTTTCAAATATTTTGTAAGACAAAAATTAAATTTGTATCATATTATTAATTATACACACTTCTTTTAATATATAGTTTTTATTCAATAATTTATATAATATTGATTTTGAACTATTAACATTCTTCATTTTTTTATTTACTTTCCTTAAATATACGATTTATATGAAATTGAATTGTTTATGATAATAGTAAAATTAAATAATATTTTTTGCGCTTTTTGTTATAATTATAGATTAAAATATTTTCTTAAGAATAGTACTAAATGCTACTTACTTTATTTAGTTATGTATGAATATTATAAATGTTATTAAATACTCTCTTTAGTATTAAAAAAAAATAAAAATTATATTTATATAAAAAATTCAAAATTATAATCTATAATATCTGGGGTCTCTGAGGAAGCATATCGATCAAATGTAACTTTTTTAGACACGGTGATGTATAAGTTATTAACCGTGCTTATTTTGGAAAAAGTTCCTGCTTCAGTTTGATAACAATGATTGCTTTGTGGGTCGTCTCATGTCACGGTATTTGAGGTTGCTGTTGTCATTTCCAAAGTTCACAGTTTCCAAACAAGAGTACTCAAGGCACGAACATTTCACGTGCACACTCTTCCAACTTTAAAATATTACTGAAAGTAATATAGTCGTCAAGTAACCATTCAGATAAATGGTTTCAGTTTTTCAAAAAATTATAAACTACATCTTTTTTCTTTCATTTTATTTCTGAGTGTATATACATGTACATAAGCTTGTATATTTTGTTCTGTATTCATAAAATTATATACGAATTTTAATCAAATATCATATATTAAAATGATACTAAAAATAAATTTATGTATTTAAGGCAACCAACATTTTAAATATAAATTGTTTCTAATATTTTCCAAATACATTAAAACAGAAAAAGAAATCATAGATAAAAAGAATACAGATTTCTTAACCCTTATTACTATCGTGTATTGATACAGGATATCCGTAATCTGTGCGAAGAAAAAAAAGAAAATTCCACAGATACTTTCGAAAATATCGTCAACCATTACACACGCATATATATATATATATATATATATATATATATATATATATATATATATATACATACATACATACGTAAAAAAATTCATACAAACATATATACACGTATACATACATCTATAAATACACATGATACGCATACGTATTGTATGTATGTATATGCATCTGTGTGTGTATTCGTGTATATACGAATAGACACTGCTACCATTCCGAATGGATATTTTATCCGGTTCGATCTGTGTCTCTGATACAGTTATTTTTTGCCTCTCCATTTCGTTTAATCAAGTTATCTGTGTGCGGAACTCTTCGAGAGTGGCACGTCTATCGGCGGCGGCGCCACTTGTCGACGCTAGCAGTAATGGCAACCTCTTTAATTCAATGATTAATACATGGGGTGTAATCGAACGGTAATTACTTCACGTGTGTTTATTGGCCGCGTCCAATGATATTTCTGTGTAGCGCATTGGCTGTGGTCAGCACGTTGGATCGTCATCATCATCATCATCATCGTCATTCGGGTAGGGTTGACTAAATTTTCATGTTTCAATTTTATTGTTTTTTTTTTTTTTTACATGTGTGCTATGTGAAAGAAGACATTCGAATATTCCACGTATAAAATCACATTTGTTATTTATTCATATCTTAGTACTTGATTTTGATAATACCGAATTCATCTTGTTTAAATAAGTATGTTTACTAGTAAAAACTCTATATTCGTTCTGAATAAATAATAATTCAAAATTGAGAACACTTTTTTCATTCAGTTATAAATATAATTAGAAATTTATATATTATATTTATATTATATATATATATATATATATTATATATATTATATATATATATATGAATATATATATATATATATATTTATATATATATATATATATATATATATATATATATATATATATATATATATATATATATATATTTGGTGGTAACAAAAGTTTGTAGCGTTTTAAGGTAAAATTCAAAGGCACTGTTTATTTATTTGTCCATATATTTATTATAATGCATATAAATGCCATTTTAATCTACCACATTTCTCCATATTCACGTAGTTTCAGAATTCAGTCCCCCCAAAACGTGGTATCTTTATGGGCGATGAATTGATCTAGGTGACATCGGCAGGTTTCCAAGGAAGTTGCGTTTTCTTTCTATTAAAGGAATTCTCTAAGGACCGGAATAAATGCACTAATTTCTACCGGGTCTGCAAAGAGACGCGAAGTCTAGCGTTGCTTGGTGGAAACCGATACTCTTCTGGTTGCACAATTCTGGATGCTTTTGATCGATTTCCGTCTTAAATTTTCCCAATTGAGCACAATACTTCTTCGAATTTATCGTCTGATTATTTGCGAGAAGCTCGTAATATATAACACCGTTCCGATCCCACCAGATACACAACATCACCTTCTTCGGATAAAGACTCGCTTTTGGAGTGGTTAACAGAGGCTCATGTCGTTTTCACCAAGACCTTTCTCGATCTACATTATTGCAGACAGCCCATTTTTAATCCCCTGTGATTAATTGTTTCAGAAACGGGTCGTTTGGTATCTTTTAAGAAGCGGATCACTAATGGAAATGCGTTCCATTAAGTTTCTTTCAGTTAAATTATGAGGCATCAAAATATCACAGCGATTCACATATCCATGTATCTCCAAATACTTCACAACACTCTTATGAAACACCTGCAGTATCTTTGCAATGACCCCTGTCGTGTAACGTTGATTATTTTCAATAAGTCATGCATATTGTAATTTTGTCATATTCAACAACTGAAAGTCTACCGGAACGCTCTCAATCCTCTAGGTCGAATTTTTCATCTTTGAACAGAGCTAACCACTTTCTATCTTGTTGTAGACAAATTATGATTTGTCGTCTATTAGTAAGGTTTTAAATGGTCATAGTCATATAATTTAATTGTTAGAATTTGTGTAATTCATAATATTTTTTAATTACTGTCATCGCATTTAAAACAGCCAGTTATATTTTATATATATTAAATTTCACTTTTTGGAAAAACGTTTTAACTTACCTTAATAATTCCCAATCGCTTTTTTGTATTAACCTTAAATTTCAAATATTCGAAAAACATTTGATCCAGAAACAAACCACATTCTAGTCCTGTTTATAGTAATGAAATGTTTGCTATTTCTATTATTATTCTAAAACATTGTATACGCGAATTTATATATATATATATATATATATATATACACATAATGATTGAAACAATTATATTTTTTGGAAGGTGGATTGTTTAGTCATAAAACAAAACTAATAGAATTTTAAATATGCTTATTATGTTATATTTATATTTGTTCATATATATGGATATATGATACAGGTAATTTATTATATCCCTTATACAATTCAATTGAATAACAATTACCATGCATTGTTCAACCCTAAACAGTTCGCGGTAGCCTCAGACCCATGATGTTCTGCTTGTGGCACCTGCTACGTTTCCCTCGGAACTGTTCACATTTGTAATTTGTCGTGGTTAATTGAAAATATCAGTGTTGTTGTGACACCAAAAATAGATCAAGTTTTATGTAAATTGTTCAGATCCAATCAAATATATATTTGAACATGTACGACAACGATGATTAAAATTTAGTCATTATTGTTTTTGTGGTACGTGACATCGATTGATTAAACAGTTTAAGCTGAATAATATTTTTTATGTGTATTTATTTGATTGAATTTATAAAAGAAAAACGTGAAACCAATGCTAGATAACGTTTAGTCTTTCAGTTTCAATTCTATCAGTAAAATGTACACGAAATTGAAATGAAATTTTTAAAGAATATTTTTACATATAAATGTTCTCTCATTTTTTCTGATACACATACATGTACATACATACATATATGTACATATATATATACACATATATAAAGGTGTAAGGAAGAGTAATGAAAAATATTTATTTTATAGCGTATAAGTTAACTATGATAAAAGTTGAATAACTATACAACTTATAAATAATTTAGAAAACAGTATTACTTTGAAAATTATAAACTGTCTTGGATAAGAAAATTCAATTTTCTTGAAAAATATTTCATAGAGCATGTGAAAATACAAACATCTCTATCTAATGCATGTTTCATAAATGTTAAAAAGAAGTTTTCGTTCAGTGCGCAATGTGGATTTATAATACTTTATCACGGCAAAATATATAACGAAAAAATAAAAGAACACTATACAAAAGCTAGTGTGACATCTTAATTGTGCTATGAGTTATGATGTTTATATTAAAATTATTTTATAAATTATATTAAATATTTAGTGTATTGATGTTTTTTAAATATGTACAAATATTTACTTATTACAACATAAATTTAATACCGAATAGAAATCAATTTATAAGTACAAACGAACGTCAAAAATTTGTATAATACTTTTATTATTAAATATTAACTAAATTAGTATTTATCTTTTTAGATTTTTACTGACTTGAGGTAATTTAAATCATTTGATAATTGTTTGAAGTTATACTGTAATGTAGTTATAATGTAATACTGATAATCACTAATTTTTTTGAAATGGCTTTTTTAACATTTTTTTTAATCATAGAAAATATTACGAATTCACTGCAAATTTGATTCTTCTCTTTTATTTGTTAGTTTAAATTTGTAGAAATATTCTATATTTTTTAATATGTAAATTCACTGCAGGTTTTTTTTTTAAAAAAAAATATTTTTTTTAGATTTAAAAATCGCACTTTCTTTAAAGATAATTGTCAATTCTTCATTTAGCCGATGATAATTAATAAGTATATTTTCTTTTGTTTTTAATATTTACTTTTACCATCATTTAATTTTTCATGATAATATTTTATGGTACTTGTTTTAATTGAATAATTTTTTATAATATGTCTGTAAATCATTAATACATTCTTTTTTGATAACTACTCGTACTTAGCGAAAATATTTTATTGCTGTTTTGTAATTTCTATACGAATATAAACATCCTTCATAAAAAATGTGTTAAATATTTACTTAATTTGAATTATTACGGCTTTGAAAGTAAAGCTATTCTGTATTGTTTTTTCTAATTACATTACATAATGTATAGTTTTATTATTCAACAAGAGATTACTGCCTTTACTAATATCTCTTGCTTAACTGTTTCTAACTTCAAAATCCTTATACACGTTTGAAAAATTGAATAGAAATTACTTAAATAAGTTTAAAAAAATAATAGATTCATCCCTTTGTTATATAATATATTGTATTCTATCCCGTCATTATAATTTTGTATTTTTAAATACTTATGATTTATTTAATTTTTTTACTTTTAAATAATACCGATTTGTTAACAAAACGAATTTCATATTTACATTTAAATACTGTTCAAACATTTTTTTTATTATTCAGAGAAAATAATTTTTTGAAAGTAATTTTATGTAGATATTTTTTGTTGTTAACAATAAAAAGTTTTAAACAACAGTAGAGTTTTATTCAATTGATACATTTTGAAAAACCAATTATGACATCATATGGTGAAATCAAAGTATTTGTATTTGCCTGTATTTGAATGCAGTTCCTGTATTGTGTTTTAAATATAGAGTTGACATTTTATTGAAATGAAATCGCTGTTTTGTTGTTATTTCAACGTAGTTTTATTGTGTACAAGTATGTAATTATTGTTTGAGTTTGCATTTATATTGAAGATCAATATTCTATTTCCATAATTTTATTTGTTTGGTTTTAATAGTTTAATGGTTTGTTGTAGGTGAATGAGACGAACATGACGTAAATTAATTTACAACCACTAAAATATTTTACAAATTCATATTTATTGAAAATAAATGAATATTGTGTATAGTAATATTATTTTTATCTGATTGTCGTGAATTGGAAATTTATGTTTATTACACAAATATTTTTATGATGTCGTGTGAAGTATCCCATTTTCTCACATATTATTTATTTATATAAATATAAAGTAGTAATTATTTTTAAATAATTTAGATATTTTTCTCTGTTCACAGGTGCAATAATATTTTTTCTGTACTTAAATATTCACTATATTTCCACAATTATTTTAAATATATATTTTGGTCAAAATTCTATGTTATTTATATATATATATATATATATATATATATATCACACACACGCAAATATATATATATATATATATATATATATATATATATATATATTGTGTTGACCAAAAAGTAATTACGTTTTTTTTTCTAATAGATGGACATACATGTCTTGAAATGTAACTAAATTTATTCTAAACTGCAAATTCTTTATGTACCTTGACATCTGAAAGTTCAGTCTTGTTTTAGAGAAAAGAAAGTGCATGCTTTCGTTAAGATTGTTGGTTTACAGTCGATTTCAAAATAGAAAATTAAAAAGAACATTTTTGTTATATTTTGTTGTGTTACTTCCGAAAATGAAAAAACTCTGTGCAAGCTCATAAAAACTTATATGATGTGTATGGTAAAGATTCTTTAAAACTATGGCAGTGTCAGAATTAGTTGGCTTAATTTCGGTCTGCAGGTTTTCATGTTAGAGATGAACCACGCTCAGGAAGGCCAAACGAAATTGATGATGATAAAATAAAGACATTGATTGAATCTAATCAGCGTTTAAGCGATACGAGAGATTGCTAAGAATCTTAACATATCAAAATCGAGCGTTAAAAACCATTCAAAACAATTTGGATACGTTAGTAAGATCGATATTTGGGTACCACACGAGCTCAAAGAAATCCATCTCACTAGGCGCATTGAAATCTACAATTATCTCTTGAAACGTGAAGAAAACGACCCATTTTTGAAACGTATTGATAATAGACGATGAAAAATGGATCATCTACAACAACGTCGAACGAAAAACATCTTGCAGCAAGCATGATGCACCTGCTTAAAGCACTTAAAACGCAGATATTCACTAAAGGAAGATTATGCTATCAGTCTAGTAAGATTTCAAAGATGTTGTGTATTTTGAGTTGCTTCCAAGGAACTAAATCATTAATGCGGGAATGTAGTGACGTCAACTGGATAAATTAAATGATGTTATCAAACAGAAGCGTCCACAATTTGTGAATCGAAAAGGTGTTGTTTCATAATGATAACGTTAGACTATATACAAATTTGGTCCCTCGTCAAAAATTATCGCAGCTTGGATGGGATAAGTTACCACATCCACTATATTCGCCAGACCTTGCATCATCAGATTACCATTTGTTTCGTTCTTTAGATGGTAAAAGCTGCACTGCTGAAGAGGATATCAAATCGTTCTTGGAACTGTTTTTTCCTCAAAAAGATAAGAACTTTTTTTAGCGCGAATCATGAAGTTGCCTGAAAGATGGTAAAAGGTAATCGAACAAAATGGACAATGTACTGTTTAATTAATTTTTGGTTTCTCATAAAAAAAATTACCTTCATTTACATAAAAAAACGCAATTACTTTTTGGTCATCCCAAAATATATATATATATATATATATATATATATATATATATATATATATATATATATTAGGAGGTTGTAATGAAAGCCGCGTTTTTTGTGTTTTCTTGAGCATTTATTTCAATAACAAAATGTGTGAATACATTAATCAAATTATTTGTCCTCGGAATCTATGACTTTTTTCGACTTTTTTGGCAGAAGTTGAATTCCGCGACAAAAGAATGGTCCGTCTTTTGAGCCAATCCATTCAGCAACCCAATTTTCGACTTCTGGGTAGTTATGGAAATGTGTATCTTCCAAAGCGTGTTGCATCGATCGGAACAGAAGGTAATCGTTAGGGACAGGCCCGAAAAATACGATGTATGCGGGAGAACCTCCCATTCGAGCACCATCAGTATTTATTTTACGGCTATAGCAACACGGGGCTTAGCGTTGTCATAGAGAAGAATCACTTCTGCTATTTGATGCAATTTATGATAGTTTTGCATCAAATTATCATTCAAACGCTCCAATTGTTGTCGATAATATTCGTCGATGATTGTTTCCTTCGGTTTCAACAGCTTCTAATACACGACACCCTCCATATCCCACCATATAGAGAGTATTGCTTTGTGACTGTGGATGTTTCGCTTTGGTGTCGACGTTGAGGTTTAGCCAGGATCAACTCAAGGATTTATTACGTTGAGGGTTATCAAAATAGATTTATTTTTCATCGCCGGTCACGATACACCACAAGAAACTCTCTTTTATGTCTTTCAAGCAAAGAAACGGAGATGTTTAAACGATTAACATGGTTGCAATGGCATTTTCGCTCAATTCATGTAGTAGCCATCTCCCTTCTTTCTGGATCTTTCCCACGGCTTGTAAACTTCGTGAAATGGTTGATTCATCGACTTCGAGTTGTTGAGTCAATTCTTTGAATGTTTGAGTAAGGTTTTCTTCCAATAGAGCTTGTAGTTGTTCATCTTCGAACTTTTTCGATTGACCTGACCCTTGTTTGTCGGGAATGTCAAACACCACTTTTGAATCGTCGAAACTAATATCTAGTTACTGTTGCCGATGGAGCAGATTCATTATAAATTTTCGCAA
>CM068314.1:37248207-37275707 GCA_034766995.1 Acanthacorydalis orientalis | reverse complement strand
CCTAATAATTTAATAATAATAATTATAATTTAATAATTATAATTTTATATTTAATATTAATAGTAATAATTTTGTTGACTAAAATAAACAGTTTATAGACTAGAAATCTTAGTTCTTCGTTTAAATTTAATTAGTGTGTTAATTTTTGTCATAACGTTTATCTTTCTTAACTTTTAGAAAGCGTAGTCTTATTATCGTCATTTGTTTCTGAATACAAGTTTCATTGTAATTATTGAGGACGTATGATCAAAAAAGATTTTTTCCCGAAAATATTTATGTAAATGTATTAATCACTTTCATAAAACGAATTTATTACATCTTTCAACGTACACATTTGGCTTACTCGCGAGTTATATGTACACGTAAAACCAAATATATACAGGCGAGATAATAAACATTTATGAATACCATAAACACGCTTGTAAAATGTTCATCATAATTATTGATATTATAATTCACAATTCATTCGTCTATTCACCATCCGCAGTTAGTATCTTAACATACGGTCAAAGTAACCAACAAGAGAGCTATATATAGTTTTCGCACGACCATTATAAAGCTATAACTTACAATCTTTAGACCACATATAGATCAGATAATAATTATATTCATGATAGGAGCGGAGTTTCACATTAACTTTAACATCTTAAATGCATATTCGGACGATTTATTATCCATTAAAAGCGTCGTAAATCATCCATCATTGGCGACGTAGGCGGTAGCGACGTACGGGCGTTGATATGAGCTTCCCTCTCACCTCTCACCATTACTCTTATTTCTTCCTCTACTATTATACATAAGGGTGGGTTATGGATTGTTCACGATCTCGATTAGCAGAATTGTTATCTGTCGCACGCATACACCGGAGAATTTACATTTGTTACCGGATTCGCTTTAGAGCAACGGATGATGATGCTACGAGCTCTATTGTTGTGCGGCGTCAGAGTTAGAAATCGCTTTCGGTGATGTTGAAAGGGATGATGGCGTTCACGCAGGTTGTGGTGTTCATCTTTATGTGCATGTTTCGTATATATACATACATTCGTGTGTACATTGGCAAGTGTGTGCGTGCGCGTACGTTTGTGTGTATGATATACGCTTTTTTCAGTTTTAATATTTGTTATAGCTTTGTCTGACGGAAGGTCAACGAAAAGAGGCGTCAAGGTTGAACCACACAGTAATTAAAGTACGATGTACATTGTTTTATGTGCAATATAAAATATTATCAAATCGATTTACGAATTCCACACATGCGAAATAGTATGTATATGTGATATTTTCATTTCACGACCAACTGTACGTGATGCGTGCGTTGAAACGTATATATGTATATTTATATGTGTTTCCGTTTGTGTTCGCAAACGTAATATTAGCTCGGAACACAGTTGGTAATATGATCGTTTATTTTTCGTAGAAACTCGGAATCGGAATTTGGAAACTTGAAATATAACAAAAACATTGTTTTTATATTTAAAAATAGTTGTTCGAGTTGAATCAATATTAGTCGAAAGTATTTGTAATCCTAGCAGTACGTAGAAAGTAAACAAAACTATTTCTTCCGGCGAGTGTAATTTTTTGTCCTGTTTTCAAGTTTGTATTTTCACTTGTAATCCGAATGTTTTTTAGACCAAAGAAATGTTTTCTTCTTGCCCACACCCGGTCATGTCTATACGTTAAACGGAGCAACGGTTCGACTGTATGCGTTGTGGCTAGGAACGACGAACGATGTGGAGTGTGAGTGAAGGAGTGTGTAAAGTTTGCCAGCCGCGTTCACAGCTTGTCAGATAACGGTGACGACGTGGCGTACGCCTGACGTCCTTGCTCACACACATTACGTCTCTGCCACCCTCTCTGAGCGCCGTTTTAGTCACCGACCTGCCAGTCCAGTATCTCACTGTGGCGAGGCGCTTAAAAGGTTTGATTAATTACCATACATTATAGACATTTGCTAAGTCAAATCTGGCTTGTACAGCATGACGGTTTGGCCATGACCGCCAAAAAAATCTGACGAGATGTGGAATTTGGCAGCTGTTCTAGAATGTTTAAACTGCTTAGGATGTTGATGTATCAGTTATTATTTGTACATATATCAATACGAAACGGTGCATTTGTCAAGTGGAATTTTAATTAGATCCGGTATGTTATCGAATGACACATTTCGTTCAAAAGCATTTCAGGTTTATTTTATATTTATTGCATTATTAAAACTAAATTGATGAATATTGATAAATATATATGTAGATAACAAATGCTGATTTTGTTCACTAACAATTTTTGTAATATATTTTTTTACATTAAATTTTTTGAAAGTTAAATATTTTGTACCGAAATATAAATACTCTGACAATTTATGTATCAGCGCCTATGTCAGTGTTTCTCAAAGTGTGTAACGCTTACTCCCGGAAGTCTGCGAATGTGTTTCAAGGAGTACGCAGTAGACTTTTTTTTATTGTATTTTATCATATTTTCTTCCGGGAAACAGTTCATTAAAATTTAAGGAAATGATGTATGGTTCCAGTAAATCACCAAGTACAGATTCTAGAAAAACTATGCGTATAAACCAATGGCAAATAAACATCGCCGATTTTATTTAGGTACGAAAAATGAAACACATAACAAAACTGTATATTTTTTTATTCATATAGCGATTATAACAATAACTATGAGTTTAATCAATATGTGTGTTAATTCTACACTTTTGAAATTATTGTATTTTAAAGACTCGTTGGTAAATATATGTTTATTATTTTTTACTGAAAGAGATTTCATTTTGATTAGAAATCAGATGAGGTGCGTTGATGTAAAAATAGCAATGTATTTAATTGAACATACTTTTTAATAGTGAATTATGTATGTATATACATATATATATATATATATATATATATATATATATATATATATGTACATGTACATATACATACCTCTTAAATTCATATTAGTTTTTATAATTAAGTAAAAAAGTTTTAAATATTTCAATATCGTTAACGACTGGCATTAATGGCATGAAAAAAATATATTAATTTCACAATTTAATACTTTTGTAAGGTTATAGTAAAATAGAAAAGAAAATTTAAATTATGTTTCAAAGGAAATTTGCAACAATTTCAGTTTATTTATTATTATTTTTTTATTTAATGAAATAATGAATAATAATAATAAATATCTAAAGGATCATTATTGTAAAAATAAAAGAATGTTTGTATAAGACTACTATAATATCTAATTATTATTGTTTGTTTTATATAATCAAATATTCATTAAAAGTAAAAAAAATATTCAGGTTACTTGTGCAGGATATTTAAATATATAAAATTGAATGTAGAATAAGTGAAACTCAATTTATTTTATGTTATATCAAATCGTATATTTTATTGTCTAAAATATAATATAAATGTATAATATATACTAGTAGTTTTTCATTACTTTTAAAATTTATAGTTCAGCGTTGAATTATTAATTTATGTCGGTGTCATAAGATTAATTTGAAGTGATTATTTTTGATTTATTAAGTTCTTAAGTAATCAAATAACGAACTAGAATTAAACTATACGTTGACATTTATTTTACAAATAAACGTCAATAAGTACAATCAAGCAAATAGTTATGAAAAATGAGAGTCTAGAGAGTTGTAGACTATAAAAATGCAAAGAACAATGGTATCAGTAACCGTGACTAATTCTGTAAAATGAGTTTACTTTGTTATATTAACAACAAACAATAGAATCAATTTGCACGCAATAAAATTTTAACTTTATAAATACTCTATATTTAACTAAAATATATACAGAACAATAAGAAATATAATATAAATGCAAAATAGTAGACCTTGATGGCCACAAACACACCCACTGTACCATTGACACACATTAAGTAAATCAATATCTCATGCAGTGTGACGCCGAAGAAAAGAGCCAAACACGCAATTATTCTTCTTCGGGTAAAAGAAACGACCGGGATTGTATATGCTTACTGACTGGATGGCTGACAGAATGTGAATGCGAGAGTGCATGTGTATAGTCGCAAGGGTAGCCAGTATTTAAATGTAATGGGGATCAGAAAATAACGATATTAAATAGTAAATGTACATTCATCCTAATGTTATTACTCAAATCTTTTTTTCGTTAAATTTCGATATTATCTACAAAAAGTTAAAAATGCTCTAATTAGCGATTTATCTAAACACCGTCTACTGTTTATTTCGCTTAATAGGTTTACGATTAGTAAAATTTATTAATTAATTTTCAATACAACTAGTACAAATACACTACAACTAGTGTACAAATATGATAAAAAATTCAGTTCTAATAGAGCTACAATAATTTGAATGCCAAACTCCGATTTTCTATATCTTTTGTAATATGCGTTAAGACTAGTGTTAGTGACATCTCTAAGAAAAAATTAATGGCATGGATCCAACTAAGCATCTAAAAGTGAGCCACAAATAATACTTGTGGAACTTAGAGTTAGAGTCTACTTACAAATAAGATTTTTCCTTTTCCTAATTTCTGTAAAAAGCATATCGTTATTTTATGCACAATTTGTACATGATATGTACAAATTACATCTTTACTCCTATTGTAATTATTTTCAGACTTGTTATTGTTTTGAAAAAAATAATCGAATCATAGACTTAGCTTTTTATCTATCTACGAACGGTGTTTATACGGCCTCTGGCCATTTCCCGCATCTCGCTCGCCATGTGTTTCTGTTGTGGACGTCAATCTCCTCTACATCCCATCTCTTTATGGCAGTTCTTATGCCTTCGTGCCATTGTCTCCTTGGCCGTCCTCTTTTTCTTCTTCTTGAGGGAACCCAATTCCAGGCTATATTTGGCATTCTCTGCCTTTCCATTCTCTTCATATGTCCATACCATAATAGCTGTTTCTTTTCTATAGTGCACGTTATTGGGATTTTGGCGTTGCTCTTCTTCCTAATTTCTTCGTTTCTAACGTGGTCAAGTAACGTGTGTTGGCAGCATCGTCTCCAGAAGTTCATCTCCATCGCTTCAATCCTTCTTTTCATGTTCGCGTTTAGAGTCCAAACTTCCGACCCGTAGATGGCACAGCTCTCTACGAATGATTGAAATAATTGTTTTTTTTTTGTTTTTAACGAGATGTCCATACTCCATATTACGGAATGCAGCTTGCTAGTAATGGCCCTCCCTTTCCCAATTTTATTCAGTATGTCCTTTTGATCTGATCCATCTGATGTTAGTATAATGTCAAGATATTGTATTGGGAGGTTGTTTTGATGCTACCTTTTTCCGTCTCGACTAGACTTAGCTTTCATTTGTTAAAAATTAATTTTGTCTCGAGTTCATAGTTCATTGTTTATAGTCAATAGAATGAATAAAACATGATATATTTCAAAGAAAATATTAGAATTCTACAAGGAAAAAAACAAATACTATAGTCTAGTGTGTACGACATACTATAATGATAAATTATTATTAAATTAAATATGTTTATGGATTATTATTAGTACTAAATAGTTAGTTTTATAAATATTGATAAATCAATTTTAAATTGTTTTTAAAATTTTCAAAAGATAACCATGTCTGAAGGAATTCTCATAAGTTGATACACTTTTATTCGGTTTCTGTTGTAGTTACTGTTAAAAAATAATAAAGAATATAATATAATATATGTATAAATAACTTGCGTAAATAACTTTAATATGAGTATTTCCCTCATAAATGTGTGCAAAGTAAACGCCTATGATAGTTTATTGTTCTTGTGTGTGTGTGAAGTGTTTGTGTATATATGATTTGTGTGTGTTTCCGTGTTGCTTGCGTGTGTGAGGGGACGTGTCTCATTCATCCATGACACCAAACAACGAATCTTACTGTGGGCTGATGGACGGCAGGCGTTTCGAAGCAATTGAATGATGGTTTTCGCGGTCGAAACAGTAGCAGTATGGTGGTAGTACCGGGTAGAAATATTTCTACGTACCTACGATGCTATGAATAAATGTTCGGTCATTAATAGTGGAGATTGACTTTTTTCCTCTTGAACTGTTTCATGAGAAAGCGGTTTTAGTTTCTTTTAAATCTAGTTCGTTTTTGATGAATTCGAGCCCCGTCAATATTTTATTATTATTTCATCCTGAACTGAAACGCATTTTTTACAAATAACAAAATCAATATTGTGTTCGTTCGAGTGAGTATTGATTTTGTTTTGATATTCAATAACATGAATATTAACTATTCCGTTTTCTTATAAGTTGCATTTTGTTTTCTAGAATAGAAAGATAAAAAAGGCGATAAACAATATCAATAATATTTAAATTATGAAAGTTTACATTTACTAAATGTTATATAGATGATAAAATGTGAATAAATATTTATTTAAATAGATATTTGTTACGACTTGTATTTCATAATAAAATGTTTTGTGACAAAAAATGATAATGTATGCGATAAAAAGTAAATAACGATTTTAAGCGTAAATTCGAGTATTAAATAAAAACTAGAAGCTACAGCTATTAAAAATCAAATACAATAGTATAAATGAAATTTATAGTTCATTTTTATATATCGTTTAATATCACCAATAAAAATGTACATTTTATGATACGTTTGAATTTAGTTTTGTAAATAGGAAGGTAAATAGTAGTTCATGAAGTTAATAAGAGATAATATTGCATGAAGATAAATAAATGCTTAATAGAAATATAAAAAAGTCATTTAAAATATTATTACAACAGCAAAGGTGTGGAAAAATATAGTTTCGAAAATAGTTTTCACCTCTATGTTAACTTATTTATTTTATTTTAATTTAGAAAGAAGAGTTAACGTTTTATATATTTTATAATTAAATGATACATTTCCATAATATAATTTGTTACTACACTGTTTCTAATGTACAATTAAAAACAGTTTCTCTTTGATTTTGTATTGTAAAAGTTATTAAAAGTTTTAATATGTATGCGAGTTTTTTTTAAGTAAAAATTATATAAAATTTTCAAAGAATATAAATAAAAAATGATCATTTACTAGTTCGGAATTGAACATAAAAACATCTCAACAACGGTCGTCTGTCTCGACAGTATGTTTTATTCTTTCGCTTATTATAGAGCTTTATTATAAAACTTTATAATTCAATTACTAAAGCGTAGAAAAGATCTATAGATAAGTTCATAAATTTTCACTAAGTTTCATTTACAAGAAAAACGTCAGATAAATAATTAATACATTGAAGTAATTCAATTAGTTTTTGAAAGCTTGTGGTTAATATTAAATAATTGTTTTAACGTAATGTGTTATACAATCACTTGATATTACCAGTTATGTTTGTACTAATATATATCTTTGATATTACGAGCATTAAATTAGTATGTTTTTATAATGAATTAGAAAGTTTAGATACTAAAATATATTTTAAAAAATTATCTTTTATGGTAATAAAAACCGTTTATTTAAAAAATTATGTCGTAAATAAAAAATAATAAATTAAGAAAACCCATCATCATAACATTACGTTATATTTGAATTACATGTTCAGATTGAGATAAATCAAATGTTTTGTTTTACAATTCTTATAAAGCACATTTTCTCCTTTTTATAACTATTTACAAATATAAAATACCCATTCACAACCAAGTTGCCTTTAAAACCATAAAACATTTGCCCGGAAACAAATCTTGCAAAATCTCGACATCCGTTTCCTTTTTAAAACAAATTTGACAAAAAAGTACAACTTTTTTAAGTAACGTTTGCGACTACAGTCACACAACGAAACTGAAAACAATTTGGAATGAGATAGAGTACAATTATAAGTGTGTGCTGGAAGCGACCTTTTCTGAACAGAATTGTTAGTATCATTTTTTCGGTAGCTCTAGTGTTACGTCAAAACCGCGATTATTGTTGTTCTTGTGTAGAATTAATATGAATTTTTATAAACTTACAACCGATTTGGTTTCACTTTAAGTTATGTATTAAAAAAGGCGATTCGGTATTAATTAAAAAATATTACAAATATATTATATGTACATTTTATTACATGAAGTTCACTGAAGTTTGGCTTACCTACAGAAAATTTACTTTTTTAAACAATATCTGATTTTTTTACATAACTATACATACATATATATATATATATATATATATATGTATTAGATTTTTTAGAGTTTATGAAATATATAATAGTACTAAAATATTTTCATAGAAATTCGTTTTTAATTATACAGACGAAAGTTTGTTTTGATATACCGTTTTACTTAAACTTAATCTATAGAAATGTTCTAGGAAATTATAATGTTTAATTGAAAATAGGTTTTATCAGCAGTATATGTATTTTGGATTTATTTTAATAAATAGAAATATTACCATTTGCTGCTCAGTTTTAACAAAAAATAACATGTTTAATTTAAAAAAAAAACTTAAAATTCATTCGATATTCACCAATATACGTACGTGCATAAATATGTAATGTATATTTTCGGATTAAGTTAAAAGCTAAAAGCTACTAATTTCAGTTATTTGTAGAGCTGGTTTAATCATCCTTTTCAAATAAAATAACCAATATTTTTGATTATATTTTGTATATGTAGATTGTTTACTCGTAAATCACAAACCTATTAGATTCTGGAACACAGATTTCCTTGTCTTTTTGGTATCTAACTGAGTACATAATAATGAATAATTAAGTATATCTATTTTAGGAATCTTGCATTTATTAATTTCATTTCCAAAGAACTTTCTTGAAATGATGTTTATAAATGATAACGCAAACTCGAGTTAACAAGAACGTATGTTTAAAGTAGTGTCTTAATTCATAACGATGGTACTCCAAAAAGACAAGTAACAATTATGGACTAGAATATGTTACTTTTTTATTTTTACTTTTTTTTTATTGAAAAGTTTATAACATATACGAAAATAATAATTATTTACTATGTAGTATCAAAACATCCAAATGTTTTCTTTATCAAAATGTTCGCCTTTATTCATCTTTAACTCGAATTTTAAGTTGAAATGCGTTTATTTGATCGAATTGGGAAATAACAAATTGTTGACAATTTTTTTTGCATGTGGCACTTATTTATTTGAGTAAGTCAATTTAGTCGCAGTGTCGAAATAAAATTGTCAATAACATGCTTTTAAAAAAGTTTACTAATATTAAAATGAAAAAGATTGAATACATTTTTTTGTTTGTTTTAGTTTATATACGATTGTCTTAAAAGTATGTGAATATTGTATTTGTATTAGTTTATAGACGATTAATATTTTGTCCTAAATCGAGTGTTTTGTCCTAGAAGAGTAAAACAGATGTTATGCTATCATATTACCTAAATATGTTAGGGATATGGATGTAAAGGTATCTTCAGTGTGTTGTTTTATTTAATGGGCTTTAAATGTTTTTTTAACTCCTGTTACGATATAGTAAACTCAGCTGACGGAGTGTTTTTATTTGCAAATATCTGTCATGATATTTTTAATTACATTTCTTTATTTTCGTGTAATGCACATATTATATTAATACTAATAACTAGTGTTAGGATGGACCTTGATGTTCATCTAATTAAAAATCCTATTTCTTTATAAATAGTAACTTTCATGAAAAAGATTAGTGGTAAACTAAGTTTACAGCACCGGTAAGGAGAGTCTTAAAAAGGCACCGGGCTAGAAGAGTTCAGTTAAAGAAAAGAAAAAAGAACGCACTATTTTAAATTTCAAGTTTATTAAGTGTATTTTTAATACATTTTTACATACATGTATACACAAATTGTTGATAATTTTTTAAAAGAAACAACACTTACCAAAAGTGTTAATGAAAATAATCAAAAAATGATTTTAAAGAAGTCTCGGTTCATATTATTTAATTATATATATACATATATATATATATATATATAATTGTTGAAAATTGTTCACATTTGTAGTTGATTTAAATTAATGATTATGAATTACGAGTATTAGTATGATTTACTGATAATGTAAATATCGTTCTATTTTTATAAATATAAAAATGAGCTATAATAAATATATGTGTGTGTGTGTGTGTGTGTATGTATATTGCATTAAATTTCATGTTCTATTTAAAACACGCACATTTTGAATAAAGTGTTTTCGTTTATTTTACGAATCTTCAAAAGATTTATCTGTTTGAAGCTCATACATGGTTGCGATACAATACATGATATATGAATCGATGCTTTTTCAACCCTTTTTGTATTTTCAAATTATACCGATGTTGTAAGTGATTCGCAATTAACAGTAAACATATATCTATGAAATTGTATGTTTACAGAACGGACACTAGGCATCGATATGCGTTTATGAGCTTTAAAAATGGACCGCGATGCGATCAGGATTTAAAGTATTTTTTTGCACACTTGCTAAATTGAAATTACGTACTGATTTCATTTTTCACAAATTAAATGATAAATGAAAGGGACCAAATATGATATTACATAATATGGTGGTAAAGTTTGCTATTGAAATATGATTGTATGGTATTGAATGATATGTATGGTTAAATCGTGAAATATGCTCCGGGAGATAATTAATTATTTTCCATGTCATTGACTGACTGTTTGGTATTTGCTAAACGAGTAGCGTTTAACCTTGACATATCAATAAAGTTGTTTGTGAATATTTATAATGTGAAATAAATCTTTTTTCAAGTTCCTCATTTTTGAACAATAAAGCTATTCGCATAGGTTATTTTCATTCCAACACACAGTTGAATTTATTTTCATTGGTCTAATATTGATTTGTTTGAATAAATTTATTTGAAATTTTAAAAAAGTATCTATCAATATTCGTTCAAATTTTTATATATTCTTTTTTTTTAAACTCTATTTTAGAGTAATACGTTTTTTTTGTCAGTTTTATCTTCTGGCAAAATATGTTTATATATATATATATATATATATATATATATATATATATATATATATATATTTAAACATATTTATTATATATATATATATATATATATTCACGTTTCACATTTACGTGAAAACATTAAATAATAAAAATGTTTTGTTAATATTTATACAGCGTTTTCACTGAATAATATTTTAATCATTGAAAAACATTTCTATGTAAACAGTCTATATTATTTCATGTATGGAAATACTGAATAAAATTCACTATTATTATTCTTGTAATTAAGTTGTTACGTTTTAATAACTTGAAATAATGTAGTTTTCAGTAACCCAAATGTTATATCATTTTACCAACAATATAACTTGAAAAATAACTAATAATTATAATAATTTATTAATTAAAGTGTGTTGTGATTTGAAGTGAGTGTGCCCCTCACTAATAAAGTATTTTTTATTCAGTGATACTTTTTCACGAAATATTTATGATCATATTTCAATATATTTATAAATTTCAATAGTGTTTATTTGTTATAATTATATTGAAAATACTATATGTGTCTATGTACATAATGACGTTTTTTCTCATTCCAAATTCTACAATTCATCTCATATTGAAAAGGATGGTGTATTTATATAATAATATAACTTATTATAGTTGAGATAAAGCAAATTAAGTTATATATTAGACAAGCAGGATTTTAAGAATTAGAATTTTTTTCATAAATATAATTAATTGTTCAATACGATGGGGTTTATAACCACTCAATATATAAAATATATTACTAAATACTTTATGGTGATGTATTTCTTATTTTTGTAGTTTTAAAATATTTATAATAATATATTGTAAAATGTTTGAAAATAACATTTTCTCCTTAAACATATATTTAATTAATACTGTGTTATAGAAAATAATATTTATTTGTATTATAATCAATTTTACATTAGTAATCGTATGAACAGAACTATAGTATTGTTTGTTTTAAGAAGGGATTAGAACAGTTTTTAATAATAGTCAAGGGGCTCTGCTTCCTACTCGCTCGCTCGCTTCGTCCCTCGTCCTCCGTTCGCTGACGGTCGCTCTCTCCTAATAAACAACAGAAATTAATAAATTATACACAAATAATCTGTTTAAAATGTAAGTTATAAAATTTTTATTGGAACAGTTTATAATAATTAAAAACAAAATACAATTTTAAAATGTGTAAAATTTTTTTACTTTAGAAGTTCAGTGAAGACAATATTTTGAAAAAGTTAATTATCAGTTTTACACTAAAATCGCGTATACTTTTTCGATGTATACCGTGAGATACATGTGACAAGGTCAACCAATTAGAACAGAGACCACGCGATATCCATTATTCAATTATAGAAAGATTATGAACTGGTATAGCTTTTGTTACGTTTTAGGTAAAAAGTTAGAGGAAATTAATATATAAAGACGATTAAATACAAAGTTCAACAATTGGACATTATTTAAATTCTTACGATTAAAATAATATTATGAAATGGAAAGTATAAAAACAATTAACATATATTTTTGGCTGTAAGACGTGTTCTGAAAAGAATATTAGTAAATTTGTTCAAAATAAACTTGAATTTTTTTTCATTTTTTAATTTAATTATTCTGCATATAAAATATTTCGTCTAAAGTTATCAAAGAAATAGTTCCGTTTGTTCTTCATTAGATAATTACAGATTTGTAGGTAAAGTTGTTAGTTTTTTTTATTTTTTATCGAATTTAACATCGGTTAATGTCTATCGCGGTTTTGACTAACAGCGTTTTTTTTTCAAGCCACACCACTGACATACTGTTACAGTAAGCTATTTATATCCTCGGGAGGGAAGTGTAACGGTACTGTGGCGTCGGAGGGTGCGCGTGCGGCAAGCGGGGTATGACGTGACGGCGGCTTGTGTGTATATACCTCCTGAGGGATGGAGGTTTTCGTGGAGGTTAAGCTATCTCTCCGACTGCTTGCTTCTGGCTGCCGCTTGTCGGCCTATTTCAGGCCGCCGTTGCTTCAACTCTACCACTGCTTACTGCCTGCTGTGTGTGGAAACGGTGTAGATGTAGCGCCCACCGACCGCTTTTGAAACGTGCTATCGACCGACATGTCCACTAGGGGTCAACCGGTTTCCGTTCGCACATATATACTTACGTGTCGATTTGTGTAGATTTGGTGTGAAAGGTGTGTTTTCGGATTAGGGTCGGTGAGTATTTTTCGACGCGAATTGTAAAAGGGGCACCTTTTTACGTTATTTTGCGACGTGTGCCTAACCATACTCGAAACAATTTTGATATGTTTTCGATGGTTGTTTCGCAACTGAAAGGCAGGAATAATTAAAAAAGTAACTTTTTAAATGGACGCAAGGTTGCGCACGAGACCTAATCACATAATTTAAACAAATGTATTTTTTTAAAATGTAAAATAAAATAAAAAATCTGCTATAGTGTATTTTGTTTTTAAATCTGTAATCATTTCGAGGCCGGTATTTCGAATGAATATTTCGTGCTATTTATACGACGTATATTTTTAAGATTAATGATCCGTTTTTATCTTTTAAAATCTGCACATTAAATTACATACACTAGTTTACATGTTTTCATTAAAAGTATTTTGAAATGAATTGAAAATATAAATTTGTGGTATGCTAGTCTCTAGCACACTTCATATAAATGTATTACTCATTGGAATAATTTAAGAACCTAGCAATTGATTCGAGATTGTGCAAATTTCAATAGTGCATTTCCTTCTTCCTCTAAGGAAAATATAATAGACAAGAAGTTAGATATAGTTATGTAGTTAGCAAATTAGGTTTATAATTCACTTGCTGTCTAAGGTCTGTAGTGTCTATAATAAATCTAATTTCATTGGATAATCTGTAAAGTGCGGAGATATTGAAGCGACAGTATGGTCGATGTAGTGCAGAACTAACATGATTTACATTATACTAATAAGTGGAATATTATCTAAATAGGAAATTTCGCCTAAAATATAATTATATAGACATTATTTTGTATTAAGTATGAAATAAATTTACTTACAAATCCGCATCTTTTTTTCTTAAAGGACAGGAAAATTTACAATTTTAAGTAAAAATGTACTCTGATTTACTTAGAATTATGTTCTTATCCATACACACACGCACATATATATATATATATATATATATATATATATATATATATATATATATATACGCGTGTGTGTGTATAAATATGAACATAATGTATTTGTGTATAATTATATTTATTAATATTATTGATTGCATTTATGAATTGAATTTATTATAATTATGTCAATGTTTTAAACAAATAACACAATACCTCTTTATTATTGTCATATTATAAACAAATTAAATATACATTACAAACTACATTTTAAATGTTTATTAAGGTATTTATTGCATTTTTGTCATATGAATATTCATATACACATGTATATATATATATATATATATATACATACAAACTGTTACTGTGTATATTAATAATACTTTTGTATGATATTTACCTTTTTATTTAATACGAACATTTGAAATGTACAAAATAGTATTATAAATGATGAATATGTCTTAAACTAAGTGTTGAAGTTGAAAAGATCATGAGATATTTTTAAGAAATTAAAACAGTAACAAGAATAATACATTTCTTTTATATTATCAATTCATGCAATAAATTAATTTATGTATATATATATATATATGCTTGTCTGTGAATATGTGTATCTTTGAGAATTATTTGTAATGTTTTATTGTTAACTAAATAGACATGTAGAGATAAAAACGTCCTTTTAAAAATATCTATGTGATAAAATCAAATGGTTGTATGTGAACTTGACTGTATTAAAGAGTATAAATATTTTTTAATAGACATTTAGGAATGAGTAATCTTCTACGCTAGAATATTTATTTTTCCAAAAAGGTTAAAATTTTTTTAAGTTGTACTTTCTAGACGTCTCCAACTGGTTGTCAGTAAATATTGAATTATTTAGTAAACAATCTTGTATGCGAACTAATTTATTATCGATTTTTTTAATCGGAGTTAGAAAAGAACATTTAAGATTATTACAGACATTTAAAATTAATCAATATGCTCTTTAGAAACACGTGTATTGTTACGTTGTAAACAAGTGTATAACATACGCGAGCTTACTAAGCATTGATTAAATATTTAATCGAGTTCGGGTAGGTTACGGTTAAATTCTTTTTATCTTTGAGTATATGTGAATATATATATATATATATATATATATATATATATATATATATATATATCTGTATACATACGTATATAAATAATGATGTTCACAAATCGATTGCCTTGCGTGACTAAAAAGTATGTTGGAAAATATTCAGCGAATGCAAACACATAATGTTGAAATATAACTACCGTTTCAATACGTTGCAATAATATCATCGGACATATAAAATAAATTTTATATCTATTGCGAAATCAAATATAACGTCGGTCTCGTATAGCATTGACTAACTTTTCTACTCCACTTGATAGTTAACAATATTAGCGAGTATAAAATATCGTGCAAGTACCCGGAAATATCGGTTCTATCAATGTGTGTTTGTGTGGCCCGACGCTCCGTCAATGGCAGCACGAGACCATACCGTTAGCTGGCGGCATAGTTCTGGCGAGTTTTTGTTCCCTTTACATTGGCTCGTGACAGCCGGCGGCCAAAGTTTTCCGGGTTGAACAATCACCGTTGCATTCACTACACGTGACGTTTTATGCGCGCATATACCCATTTATTACTTACACTCTCGTTCGTTGATGATATCGCAAAATGTGCGGAGGGTATTCACGAATATATTTTTTTTTTGTGTCTGAAAGCACAAATTGGTTCATGTAATTACTAATTGATTTTAATCGGTATGCTTTAGAGTTACGAGACATTGGACTGTGATGTGCGTACTAATGTTTATGCAAATTTAAGAGGCTATAAACCTCTGACGAGCGTCCATTGGGATGGACACGAAATGCTAATTCGTGTATCAAAAGCCTTGTTTGTCTGTACGTGATGCTTTATATAATTAATTGATATTTGAAGGTGAATCTTTCAAATGATTTTAGAGATTATTTGGTTCAAGGAAAGTTTTTGATTTTTTTCATGCGATTAGAATAACATTTTAGATATGTTATAAAGATAAATTTATTAAAAATTAATTATTAAGATAAATATTAAAAAAAAATGTTTTTTAATATTTGAAACATCAGAACAATATTATATATTATTTAAATGTTATTTTAATTTATAGATTAAGAAAACAATTTTGTATAGTATTTTAAATACACAGATTTAAAATTTATTTTTAATTTACATATTTATTTACAAAAACAAATCTAATTTTAAATGCTAAATATTATAAATATATGTCGAATTAATAAAAAAAAAATTTCATATGCTTTTGAAAATTAAATTTAGAATTATTTTTAAATAGTATTAAATACGTGTAAATAGTAGTAACACGCACACACACCACACACACACACACACACATATATATATATATATATATATATATATATATATATATATATATATATATATATGACAAATATAAATTCGATTTTTATTAAGGTTCTAAATCGGTGTTTCTTGGGAAGCCGTTATCAAGTGTATTACCGTATAAATTAGCTTAAATATAACGTTGTTTTTATTTTATGACGATAAAAATCAATTTTATTGAACGTGAGTATACTGTGTATCAAATCTTAGTTATATATTTTATCTAAGAGTTTTTCTTTGATTTGTGTCCAAAACTAAAATATTATTTCTGTTTTTAGAAAAAAGTCATTTTATTATTTTTGAATATATTGAGTAATCCTGAATTTATTTCTTTTTGGTTTGTTGGATATTTTTTTATATTTGTCTTGTATTTATTTACATAACAAACTTTTTTTTGATTTTTATAAAATTATTAAGGATCTAATTAAAGAAATAGCATATTTACAAAAATTGACGGATCTATTTTAAATATGTATGTATATATATATATATATATATATATATATATATATATATATATATATATATATATGTGTCCTTATATGTGCTTGATACATCATTTTTACGACTGAGCGTCGTAAGAACAAATAAAAGACAAGAAAATCAAATAATAAATGCTTGGTATATGGCTTATTTTCATAGGTTATATATATATATATATATATATATATATATATATATATATATATATATATATATATATATATATATATAGATTATAAATTCAACCATAACATTATAGAAGTAATGAACATCCCTGTATCATGGAAGCGCAATTTGTACTCATATGGTTGAAATTATGTAAATTTTTGAACGGGATTATACATAAGAAAAAATCAGTTTATTAAAAATAAATTAAAATATATTTTGTACGTATCAATACACGCTATTAATAGAATATATATAGGAAATTTTGTGATTATCGAAACGATCAAATAAAAATCAATATCCTATATGTCTATGTACTAGTTCAATGTAACACTATTTAAATCGACTAAAATGTTACTTATTGAAATAATATCGTGGATGCATCATGTATATGAATGTCTTGATCAATTCACTAATCACCTTATTTATCGCAGTATGTTGAAAGACCACATTCATCACAGAACATCAATTCACAAAAGAGCGACATTCTGATTACACCATCAATGTTATCTGCTTACGTTGTCGGCGTTATTCAATCTCTAGCAATATGTCTATTTTCGCCTTTACTTGACCCAATACAAAGTTGACTACATAACGTACACATCAATCATAACAAAATTTTCGCGGAGACGACACACTCATACATACTATAAAGCTATATTATATGCTGACGTGACAACGTCATCGTATGTGAATATTTCTACTTTCATATATTCATTCACACGCATCAGTGTGTATATATATATATATATATATATATATATATATATATATATATATATATATATATATATATATATATATATATGCAAGAAATGTGTTTTCATGCTATTTTTGAGTAATTATTTAAGAGTATATTATTTACATTTCTGATTTTTAATGTCAAGAAAAATCAGCGAATTTTGAATACTTATTTAAAAATGGTATTTGAAATAATATATTTACAAGACGTGTTAGTACTTTTATAAAACAGTTATTACAGTAATTTTTAACTTGAAGGTTTTTTTTTACTTTTGATTTGTGATAAAAAAGGACAGAATACTTAATAAACTAACATTAAAAATGTGTATATAAATCAGCACAAATTTAAATTTCTAAATTAGTTTAAAACTAACAATAAAAAGATTTTTGAACAAATTAATATGTCTTTATGCATTAAATAGTATATACATTGTATAGAAATATTGTATTGTTCCGTGCGAATTTTAGGGAACATGTGTTAGTTTCTTTTAAGATCGGCTTCGACCTCATTTTCAGGTAAATTTTGAAATTTCTTGGACATACAAATCTATTTAAAAGTGACGAAAGCTAATAGTAGTCGTCGAAAAAACGAATTTATCTGATCTCTAGGTTTGCGCAGAACTATCATGAACAACAGGTATATAAAAAAGTAACAAGCATTGTATGTAATAATAATGAATTGTAATCAAACGTACATACATACTATTAAGATATTTTTTTTGAATGTGAAGTATGGATTTGTAATGTGAAACGATTTTTGTTTATCTACCTGTAGAAAGCGATTTATTAAAAGTGAAACTCGAATGTTGCCGGTCTGTATTTAAAAAAACGAAACCTTTGCAGTACAGTTTAATTTTTTCTTATATCATGCGTAGTTTTCGTCTTTGAAGTTTATTTATATTTTTAAAATATACATATCTTGTACGTATAATCATCCTACACATATCTATATAAAGAAAAGATGAAAATATTAACGCCTTTACGAATTTTTAATTATATATTTATGCTAAAATATTTTTGTATGCTTCCTTATTGAAAGAAATAGTTAAAAATAAGCTTAAATCATGTGATGAAGTTTTTTTTAAAAAAATAAGCAAGTTTATTATTTAGTAAATATATTTTTTGATGTATGAAAAAAGTCAAGTCAACATAGTAAAAAATATTTTTTTCGGAATTAACGGTAATTGTCATGTCCTGTTATTTCTAATTTTTAACTTGTTTCCTTAAAATTTCCTTTTTTTTAAGAAAAACATTATTTTAACAAGATTTTTATATGTATTCTCAGAATAGAACTTCATTTTTACAATAATTTATATATATATATATATATATATATATGCGTGTGCGGAAATCTAAAAAGATTTCAACTATTCTAATGTCATTGATTATTTTTTAATTAAACACATAAAATCAATAAAATGAAACCAAAATGAAAATTAAGTCTTGTATAGCAAGTTAATAAATGATTTTTTTCAATAAACAATGATGAGTATATAAGAACTATTTTCTGACACTGTAGAAAAACGTATTTGACAACTGAATTGAGAGCCGTAGGTGTTGATTTACTACATCTTTAACCTCGACCCTTTGAAACAGTAATCTCCAAAGAGACAATGTTGACTATAATAACTCATATTTCAGATAGGAACTTTCGAGTTATATTAGAAACTTCATTAATACTGAGTTCTAGCTCTATATTATTTTCTTACGTATGTATATATACAATCATTCGTATATATATATATATGTTATATATATATACGAGGTAACACCAAATATTCTCAACGTAGATAGGAAGGAATGTAAATAAAAAACAAGATTTTACTTTCAATACAATCCTTTTTAATTAAAGTACATTTTTTACAGAGCTTAATTATCAATTCTATAACCTTTATAAAAATAATTTTCCGTTTTCGTGTCAAAGTGGTTAGTTACTGTTGTTTTCAGTTCATTATCATCATTAAAACGCTGCTCAAGTAAATATTTTTTCAAATTACCAAAAATATAATAATGGCTAGGATCCATGTTTGGACTGTAGGGTGAGTGATTAAGTTCTTGGGAGCTACACTTCCGAATAGCGACTTGAGAAACAGTAGCATGTACTGGTGCATTACAGTACAACAAACGTATTCGTTTTGTTAGTTTTCTACGCCATTTTTTTGTGAATATTATCTCGAAATATATGCAACACTGTTGCATAATATGGATCTTTAATAGTGGTATTACGCTTCTTAAAATCTATTAATAAAATACCATTGCAATCTTAAAAAATAGCCATGATCTTTTTTGTGGCTGCGACATCTTAACGTTTCTTGGATCATCTACTCGCCATCATTTCATGGATTCTCTTTTTTTCACAGAGGATCATATTAAAGGACCATTGTTTCATCTCATATTACAATGGACTCGATTAGTGTATTTGAATCTGGCTCACAGAGTTCGAAAAATGAATATACGCAGGATACTTGACGTTGACGCTGAACAGCCGAAAAAAGTTTAAGTACCCATCTTGCACTGACTTTATCCATACCTACATCATCATGGAGAATTCGGCGAACGGTTATTTGTGGCAGATTGGATATTACTAATAATTTTTTCACTTTTAAGCATTCTCATTGGTCACTAAGCACCAGGTTTTCTACAAGTGCAACAGAATCGGGAATCAGAACTTCCGCGGGATGATCCGGATGCGATTCATCTTTCAATTACTCTTCTCTCATCCAAAATCTCTTAGGTCATTTTTTTACAGTGTAGTATATGAAGGGGAAGCTTCCCCGTGCACGCCATTTTGTCAGAAACTTTGTTACTATACTAAATTGTGGTTTCTTGTGACATTGCTAAAAAAACTTCGTACTCTTATCGTTGTCACTGTACGACTAATCAAGTAATGCCCTTCAAATGTTGACTGAACGTTACTAAGACTTGATTCTACCATGCGTGCGCATGCAGAAATATATTAGGCCGGTATATATATATATATATATATATATATATATTAAGCGGTAGGAAAGTAATTGCGGGTTTTTGTAATGAATTTGAAGGTTATAGACCGAAATTATTTTCCTAATATATATATAGTTACATAAATGTACGTGTATGCAAATAACCTTTTTATGTGTAAATTTTAAACACAACCATATTTTTTATTTGAACCGCGTAAATTAAGAAACAATAAGATTATTAATATATAAAATGTAAGTTGAACATGTATATATGTTTTCCAGATTGTATGAGAGATTAAACAACTTTAAATAAATATTGCGTTAAACGGCGGAAAAGTTATAGATTAAAATAGTTTCTATATAAAACGGCAACACATTTTAGTTTTCTTTCAAAGACCTTGACATATTCCAAAAATAGTATAATGTTTTCATTGTCCTCTTCTAAAAATTAATTGTCCATTTTAGAATGAAAGCATGTGCGTTCCTCGGATAATTTCTCGTTGTATTGTCACCGACAGAAAGAGCTTAGTGTATCGATTTGAACCAACTACATCTGTGACCAAATTGTGTAGCTTCAGTAGAGTGTGAATTACTTTTTTTCTGTTGACTTTTTCTCTCAGATGTAGAACAAGGCCGTAGCTTTAGTTCGTTTCTGAGTAGGTGATTATTGAACTGAAAATGTTTATTGAGCATTGTCATTTTTTATTACAGTAAATTTTGCTAACAGTACAGATTTGTAATTATTTATATAACAAGTGTACTTTAGAATAAAACTTCAAATTTCAAAACATAGTATACAATTTCATTTCTGTTAGTTTTTACTGACAAATCACTCGATGATTGTTCGTGTGACACTCAGTTACGTTTAATGGCAGATTTTTAATTAAAATTTGATTTTAGTGATATACTTAGAAATTAATGTATCAATTTTAATTATGTTTTTTTTAATATTTGTTTTTTTCGTATCACTTTCAGTGAATATTTTTTATTAAAATTGATTGTTTTGAATCATATCTACTATTTTTGTCAAAGTATACTTTTATTTAATTACAATCAGGAAAATAAAATTTTTGTCGCCAATAATTACATAAATATGTAATATAAAGTTTAAAATTAGCATTCGAAAGTTATTGTATATTACATTGGTGTTTTAATTATTGTTATTGATATTATATTAAGACAAATATTAATAACTAAATAATATGCTACTGTTATAATATGAAAAAAATATACTTTCTCGAATACAATTAAATAAAAGTGTATATTGTTCCTTCCACATTTGCGTTCTAAAACAATTAATATGATATGACAATAAACATAAATAATAGGTAGTAGATATAAGAATAAAATTTGATATATCAAAAAATGAAGTGTTGAATAATTGATTTAATTTTGCAAAATGAACTTGTCTTTATTTACTCAGCATATGAACCGTACATGTGTTTTACAGTTTCAACTAACAGATATTATCATTCAGGTCAGGAAAGTACAGGTAATTTTCGGAGAACATTTCTTAAATATATATACTCATGGGAGACATTTTTGTTCACCGTTTTCTATGTTTGTCAACTCTTGCGCAACAGTGTAACAATTAAAACAGGCATAATTTTCGAACACAAAATTGAAATATTAATTATATGGAAAATTTGACTACAGATTTTGAATCGTATTTTTTAAAAAATAATTCTCTCCATGTATATATATATATATATATATACATATACATATACATATACATATACATATACATATACATATATATATATATATATATATATACATATATACATATATATATATATATATATATATATATAACCATAATTAACTCAACAAAAATTTGAAATCATATACTGTGAATATTAGACATTTATTCCTTATAGCTATATAGGAATATTTTTATTGCACATGAGTTCATTAATAACTAAATAAATAAAATCTTTTAAAAACTAAAATTAAAAAAAAACTTTTTTAAGTTTTTATACATATTTTCATACATTCGTAATTATTTATTGAAAATGTTAAGAATTATAGCAAATGGATATATGTTTTTTGTGTTTAAGAAATGTGAAAACGAAAATTAATTACATGAAGTTTATACATGTGTATACTACGTTTATTGCTAATATAAATATTTGCTACGTTTTTGTGATTATAAATATGTTTATCAAAATTATTTGAATAAATTATACAATTATTTACTATTAATAATTATATATATATATATATATATATATATATATATATATATATATATATATATATTATAAAATACTAAAATATTTATTAAAACATTTTCCCGTCATTGAAAGATTTACAGAAGAATTCTTTTAGATAAACAATTAAAAAGTATATATCAATATTAATACTTTTACACATATTTTATATATAGTACCAAAATGCATTGAATTTGTTTTGTATGTAAAAAAAAATATTTCATCCCTGGAAGAAAAGAGTGTTATATCTTCCTAGCCCATACTTTTTTACGGCCATACATACACCTCACTACCGCAAATCCTTCCGGCTGCATCAATGGATGTACCCGTCTCTACCAACGGTTATTGTTGTGTTTTTTCAATAGATTGTGTTATGTGTTTCGTATTGTTGTGATCTTTTGTTATATCAGGAACAAATAAACGGTTCAAGCTTTCGTCGGACGCAGCAATCCTTTAACGTGTCAAGGCATTTGTACATGGACCAGACGAAACGGTTATTAACAATTCTTTCATTTTACGATTCAATAGTGAAAGGACTTCCATGATAGATAGACGTTAATAGTCGAAAATAAAGTAGAACTCTGACGTGTTATATTCGCTTAACGTTATGAATAATTGTTTGTATTTTTAAAACATTTTTCTGCGCAGATAATTTTTCTTCGTACGTTTGTTTTCTGTTATAATGTTTTCTCTTCTGTTAATGTTTATTACCATTTATGTTATTTGGTTTACTTGTGTATTTCAAAGTTCGTGCTACTTAATAATAGTTTATTTTTCATATCAGACATTTTGTTAAAAATTGATGTTTTTAAATTATTAACTGAATTTCATATATTTTATTTTATTCTCATACTTTATTCTGATTTAATACAAATATTAGTAAAATTAAAACTAAAATAGAAGTAATAATTATTATTTATGATTTTTATTGTGATGCACTTTAATTTAAAAATAATTATTTAAGATATTTAATATAGAAACAAAATAATAAAAAAAGATAAAAACTTAATTTGTGCATATTTCGTTTAAAAAATTTTATATGTAATGTAAATTTGTCATATTTCGCTGACAAGATAATAATGTGATAGAAAATAAGCAGAACATATCAGCAGAGGATATCAAAACTTGGCACTGAATAAATTCCAATTAATAAAGAATTTGCCTGGCCGTAAACAGTACTCTATCATTGGCATACCAAGCGCATTTATATGTCAAAACGTGCACTTCATATTTTTGGTATAAAGCCAATTGAAAATGAATTGGTTGCTGACGAATTACTTGGTGTTACTTGGACATTTGAATATTTATCATAATTATCACTAAATACTTTCTAATATTTATGATCATTTTGATTTGGTTACAATTTTTTTTAGATGAATAAAAAATAGATTTGTCAAATTCTTAATTTAATTACTTTATATATATATATATATATATATATATATATATATATATATATATATATATATATATATATATATATATTTGTTGGTGTAAATAATAGAAAATCGTTATACTGAATGTAATGAAAATATTTTTTTCTTAAAAACAATAATTTTCTTTCATGGAAGAAGTGACCAATATTTAATTGTAATAAATAAATGAGGAATTTTGATTGTTGTATATTGTAAAATATTCTTCTGCTAGCTTATTGTAGTTTTATTCTAAAAAAATGATTTATACTTCAGAAACGATATGGTTTTCAATAATAGAGGTAAATATGTTTTGTAAAATTTAAAATTTTGATATTTAAAAAAAGAATGTAGCAAATTGTATCTGAAAAACGAATAATTAATAGTTTTGTCAGTCTATTAAATAGTTATGTGTTGTAAATAGTTATTTAAAAATGTATTTTCTTTTATTAAAAGATTATAAAATTTTCTATTTTCTATCGAATTTTGTATCAAATGTTCTTTCTATAATGAAAGAGATTTTTGTTCTTCTGTAATATATAACTATTAAAATTAATAGATTATTGATATTTAATTATTAAACACACTATGATTTTATTACTGAAAAAACTGACAAAAAACTTATTACCTAAACTTAAATTCAAGTGACCTTCTCCATGTGAGAGCGTGCGATTAAAATCTAGCATATAAAATTTTGTTTCTATTATTTATAAATACAATCGAAAATTAATTCAGAAATGTTTCTATATATATATATATATATATATATATATATATATATATATATATATATATATATATATATGTTAAAACTTGTATTAATAAGAATATCGTTATTTCATAAATAAAACAAGTATGATAGAATTTAATCGAATAGTAACAAACACGACAGTTAAAATCGTGGTATTTGTGTACGACTGACAACGAAAATGGTTTTGTGCCACATTGGCCAACATGTCCATGGTAATAGAGTGCGGTCTGCTTACTGAGGGGAGAGGGGTTTGAATTGTCCTGTGACCGAAACCACGAGAGTCAGCGGGACGCCGCCCCGTTCGGCTTTGATAAAGTTTTCCGACCGCGAGCTACCGTACAACCACCAACCAGCAAAGCATGTATTGTGAATAGAGTAAGCAGTACATCGTACACACATATAGGCACTTCTAGACACGAGGGAGGATCACCATCACTCGTTATTTGTTAATCGAATCTCTCGTGAGTTTCATGATATTGGGTCACAGATCATAAAATGTGTGCTTCTATATATTTGTGCGTCTATGTACTTGTGTACTATGTAAATCTGATGTAATTTAGTCCCAAAATCAGTGTTATGTAGGCGATATACTTAAAAGTGTTATGTATTCATTTATATGTAGGTCCATCGAATATTTAATGGAACCGAATAATTTTCGCACTCTCGCCATCTGGAAAATCGGCGTGTTTTCATTCTAATGCAATATTCTCTTAACGTTGTAACTATATATCACGGTAATTTATATTGTTACAAATGGTGCACGGCACTTTATGTGAACTACTTTTACTTCCGTAAATTATTTTAAATGTCATTTTTAATAAATCTCTTTTTTCTTAATGTAATAAATAATACCTTTATCAGAAGTTATTTTAAATATGATAGGTATACGCACACATTCACTAAATTAGTTAAGGAACATAATTAAATTAAGATTAAAAAGTAATTATACTTCAAACTTAACAGTGTCCAATAGCTTTAATATATATATATATATATATATATATATATATATATATATATATATATATATATATATATATATTTATTTATTACAAAATTTAATTGAGATATTTTTTTATTAATACTTATTATTCAGTATATTTGTAAATTATATACCATTATTATTATTGTTGACGATATATTTTTTATACTAATTATGACCTAGAAGTATAGAATAAAACAATAATGTGATAGTACTAATTAAATTTCATTTTTTAATTCATCGAATAAACGGAAAAGTTGAATGAGGCTATTATCAACATCACCTATTAATGAACTTAACCCTTGAGGTATACACACCTTTAAGGAATTCGTTTCTTTTCATATATAACATATATTAAAAGAAACGTTTATTAAATGTTATCATTTTTCATTTATCTTCATGAAAGTTCTGTTTTGTGCCTGGTCGAATTTTCGCTACAAATAATGTATGTTTAGTATTTTTTAGTTATAGGCATCAAATGCTTTAAATACGAGATTGGTCGTGTATTTGAAAAGTTTGTATGTAAATTATATTTTTTGTTGGTAAATAAATGTTTTTGTCAGTTCTTTGGATAATATAAAATAGCTTTAGAACTGTAATCAATTTTTCACTCAGCTATATCAATAACTCCTGAACTTTTACAGTAAATCAATATTAAAAAGTGTATTAAATTTTTATAAGTACTTGATCTTTTTTATAAACAGATCTGTTTCTGATTATATTGAGCCATGAAACAGTTATTTTTTACTATTTTTCTTTCTTAAATTATAACATTTTTATAAATATTCAGGTAAAGTCACATTTAATAATAATTTTACCTTGCAAATTACAAAATACAAATTGGTACTTTTTGTAAACCTAATTAATACTAAATCTGTTGTAAAGTATATACGTTGTACTTTATTCTTAAATTTTAAATTTATTTCTATTTGGAAAAAATAATACTTTCAATTTAAAACTGAGAAAAAAATGATTTTGACAATATGAAATTAGAAATTTAACAAAATTTCTAAATAATAAATGTTTATCAAAAAAATTATGTAAGTATTAATTTTGTGATTTAATGCTTTGTAATTTTTAATATATATAATGAAGACTTCTTGTGCATAAAACATTCTTTAAAACTTTTTTTATTAATAACGTAAAGAGGATTAAATACGGTCGCTTAAAGATATTGCTATTTCTATATTAATAAATAGCGATGAGGTTATTTTTCATATAAAATTATATTTCTTATTGGAATTTCACTTATAATAAACTATATGCTAAAATTTTGAACAGAAAGTACAATGGTTAGAAAATCTTGTAGAATATTCTGTAATCTTACATCTGGTAGTTTTTATCGCTTTCAATGTGTGCCTGGAGAAAAATAAAATAAGAAAACGTTCGTAATAAATAAAAATCGTATCTGGAACGAATTTTGTAATCAGATGAACTAATGTATATATAT
>CM068314.1:37225707-37245707 GCA_034766995.1 Acanthacorydalis orientalis | reverse complement strand
TTTACTCAGAAGCATTAGCGAGTCCCTGTGACATGTGTTTGAGAGAAATCCTTGCCTTATTGCCTCTTCTGTGTGTCGGCTATGCTGCGGGTATTATAATAGTTACGTTGTTGAGCTTCGGTGATTATGATATTGCCTCTGTATTCTTCCTTCACCCTTACTTTATATATATATATGTATATATATATATATATATATATATATATGTATGTGTGTGTGTACATATATATGTGCGTGTGTATGTAATACGTTCACATTTATATATTTTTACATACTTTTTCTAAATATCAGAATCTGTATTTGAAAAGTTTACGGCTTTTTGTTAAATTTCCATTCGACATTTTTTTTATAAAAAAAAATAATCATGTATACATAAACACACTAAATCTCGATCATCCAACGAGTAAAATTTGTATGAAGAATTTAGATATTCAATTCAAATATATTGTACTAATTAAGAGCAGCAGGAAAACTTTTCCGACATCCAAGCACGATATAAAATAAATGGGTTATTTATAAAATTTTAGTTATATTTAGAATACTTTATTGTAATAAAACTATATCGTCTAGGAAAAAAAACGTTTTTATTTATTTCTTCATTCTGAGTTCAAATATTTCTTTTTATTTCAATTATTTTTTTATTTCAGTTCAAATATATTTTTTTTATTTCCTTTTTATAAATATTTTTTTTATCTAAATATATAAAAAATAACTGGTATTTCAAATAAATTAAAACTAGTTATTTTACATTAATTGAATTTGTTTTAAAATGTATTAGTATAAAATGTGTTCTTCTCAAGGAAGTTGGCCATAATTTCATAAATTATTAGCATCTGTTATTTATAGTTTTCCATATTACATGGTTTTTAATTTCATAGTTATTAAATTTTTGAGAAAATGGCATTTTTATTATTTATATATTATTACAAGTATTGTAAACAAGAATATTATTAATAGGGAAACAGTTATTGAAATGTATTTAGGTAACATTACTAATATTTAAGCTTTGTGGAATTTATTCAATGTAGTGATTCTGAAGAAACATTTTCTTTTCGAAAATCACTACATTGAATAAACTTCAATATGTAAAGTCTTGTAGTTTTTAAGAAAATTCTGACATTTCAATCACTATTACCCTCTTAGCAATATTGTTGTTCGCTCTATTTATAAACATTAAATCCTCTACTGAAGATATTTATTTTTTTTAATTTAAATAATAATGAAATTTTTAAATGTGGTTTTTAAACATTACAAACATTTTTGTCATGTTCTCGATTTTAAATACATTACATGAAATAAATTAATATATATTTTTTTATTTTCAGGTATGTTTTAAATGTCTTCTATTTAAAAATAGTGTGGTAAGTTTTTGTAATATGATTATTAATTTATATTTTTGTAAACAAATATTTAGACTAAACTAATAGTTGTTAAATAATTAATAACATATTATAGGTCTAAAACAAAATTATTTGATAAAATAATTTAATACTAAACTGACGGAAATTTAACATGCCTAATATATATTTTACAGAAAAATATGTTCCCATATTTTACAAGCCACGCAACTAGAAAAACTAATTTTATAAATTAATGTTCAATATTGATTTATTCCAGTGATTTATTTAATTAATACTTTTGAATATTTTCTGTGATGTTCTTTTCTAAACATCGATTTACATGTATTAGTATGTTTTGTAATTTTGTTATCAACTTGTATAAAGACCTACTTAATTCGGACAATTACCAAACATTTTTTAGCAGAAGGAAAATTGTTGAAAATTTATTTTTCAATATTATTTAAAAAATAATAAAATATTATATTAAATTCACAAACGGTAATGATATTTTTCTGTTTTTATATATGTAATCTAATGGATTCCTTGTCCTAATGGTCTTTATCCTTTTGAATCATGTGAGTTTTGTGTCTTCTACGACTAGTTACAGCATGTGTGCCATTTTCGGAATTATATAAATTTACCCAAAGGTGGCATATGGGCTGAAACTAGTCGTAAAAAACTCAAGAGATCTAAAAGAACGAGGACTGCCTGGATGATACACAAATATTTTATACTCATGGACACCCATTCAAACACAGTTTCACACATGCATATATATATATATATATATATATATATATATATATATATATATATATATATATATATACACATATTAAATCGATAAAAAATAATATTTTCTTCCCATCAAATAAATAGTTTTAGTTAAATCTAAATTTTCGTTCTGTAATATATTTAACTAAAAATATTTTAGTCACATATTTTATTTTTAGTTCAGAAAAATATGATTTATAATTTTTAAATATGTTAAAAATAAAAAAAAATGACTGCAAATGTTTATTTTTAAAATATTCTATCTTTATATTTTGTTTTACTTAAATGTGCTATCAAACACGTAACTAAGCTAATAAAGGTGACGATAAATTGATTGTGTATAGAACTAAGTTTCACGATAATTAAGGTGATGATGAAACGTACAAAGTGTAGTTAAGTTTCTGATACAATTATTTTGTTGTTAGAAAGAGTAGTCAAGTTCCATTAGTTTTTAACAGGTTAATATTTTATTTGGCTGATAGAACACAATTTAAACAATTTCCACTGAAAACTTTGTAGTAAAGTTTCGCTCTCTCTCTCTCTTTCTCTCTCTCTCTCTCTCTCTCTATATATATATATATATATGTATGTATGCTTAGTCTCGCCATAAATTTCGTCCGTAACTTAAACGCATATAGAAAAAACGACATAGTCATATATATATATATATATATATATATATATATATATATTCTAAAAATTAAGAGAAAACACTGCACAACCATATATTTTTTATTCGAAATGCCCGCTTTTGTTTCCCACACAGATACGTAAACGTTATTGCTTCTCATCTATCAATTTACACATAGTTTTCAGAGGGATATTTTTTGTGCCGCTGACACTCACTGGAACACTTGAGAGACTCTAAACTGAGGCGAGGCTTTTTGCAAGCCATCTCCTCCAAAAAACTCCACAGTTAGGGATCAATGGGTTAAGGTCAAGACTTCCTGACAGCCAATAAGAGACCTTGATGAAATTTAGAAAATTATTTTCTAGCCATATCTGAATTATTTTTGCCTTGTATGCTGGTGTGGAGTTTTGTTGGAAGGTACAAGGTTTACCATCGAACCAGGTGTGACTAAGAGGCTTAACAAAAGTCTCCAAGATCGTATTTTGGTACATCTTTACCGAAATTCTTATTCTTGTCTCACAAAAATGAATGTGTGTAACGTCGTGATATGATATTCTCCACCATACCATCATTATGACGGAGTGATGACCGCACTGAGCACGTGAGATTTTCTCTTATACTTATCCGGAATTATGTGCATAAACATGACCATTTTGTTTATTAAAACTTGGTTCGATGGTAAAGATTTTTTCATCGATAAATAAAATTTCACGGTAGAATTCTTTTTCGCCTGTAATAGTTTTTTTGATCGGACCTGTCTTATTTCTTTCAGCGAGTATTTCAACAAATGACCTGTAGTCCATTTGTAAAAACTGAGTTTTAAGTTCTTTCTGATAATACGTGAAATAATCCGAGCAGGGATATTCATTTCGTGATACACAATTTTTGGTTCCGTAACGGATTGCGTGTACTTACAGCATTGATTACTTCTTTCATTCGTACAGCACGAGGACGGCCTTTCGAAGCCAATCAACTGCATTGTTTGTTTTTATGTTTTTAAATTATGCAGAACACAAACCGTTCAGATATGCTTAGCGGTCGAAGATCACTAAAATATCTTTTGCACTCTTCAACGTAAGAACGGTAACACGATTTTCGTACATTCCCCACTTTATTGTATTACTGTAAATGAAGCACGCACACTAAATGACATTTGCGACAGCAATCGTCTACTACATCATATACACTACATGTATGCGTTAATGCCACATTTTGAGGCACAAAATTCCCGTGTTACCAAGCTTGATAAGTTGACTAACAGAACTTATGGCGAGACCAAGTATATAGCATTTATTTAATTGGATTATCAACAATTATGAATGTAGATTCTCTTCGTAAATAATTTTAGTTATAAATTGATTAAAATTGAGTTAAAATTTATTTTTATCTTCAAACAATTTTTATAAATGAGAAATTAATTAAATGGATAGTTGATATTGCACTAAGAGATGATATTTTGTAGGTTTTTTTTGTTTGTTTATTGTATGAAGGCGATATTGACATATTTGATTTGTACTAATTTCTATTTAAAAATATATATTTAGAAATAACGTATGTTCGTTGTCTCCGGCCTGTTCATTTTCCATGGTTTTGTACAGCAAACTCACAACAATCTCTCATCGCGAATTTTCACGAGTTAAAAGTCATAGGCCTAGTGCTTGATGTAAAGACATAACTTTTCATAAAAGCGCTCACAGCGCATCGGCATAGTTGTGTAGTGTTTGTCAGTAATTGTTTTTGAAAAAAGAAACTATAATTTTTTTCAGAATCAGGAGTGTTTGTATACCTTCTTAATAGTATTTAAGTGAGTGAATACATGCGTTGTATTGGTATTTAAGTTAATTAAGTTGATTTTGTAAAAGTGATAAATAATTCATCAATTTACTGGTGTATATCGTTTTTGTGATATATATATATATATATATATATATATATATATATATGTGTGTATATATATATATATATACAATATATATGTATATATATATATATATAGAATTAGATTTTACTAAAATCAGATATAAGCTTACATATCATTAAGCTAGAATAAAATTATACTTTCATTCATTATGTTGTCAGTACGAAAAAAAGTGACACGTATATATTTTATTACATTTTTTCACTATAATGAGATTTTAATACTTGGACTCAATTAATAAGTTTATCTCAACAATATTAGAATTTCAGTCAAGCCGTGCAATTAAGTTGGACTGATAAAAATCAAACTAACTTTTTTAACACGTAACCGAACATACAAAAATAAAATAAAACACACAAAATTGATGACTTTATCAAAAAAATTTTCGATTAAGAGCAATCGAGAACTCTTTATAACTCCCCGTGACTTTGTTTCAATTCCAATAATTTGTTATATGCGTGCTTGCTAAGATGGATAGTGTGAGAAATACAATTTGCAGCATTTATGAAGACTCGCTTTATTCCAAGCTCTGGATCATGTCACGCTCTTTTCTGCTTATAGTTACATGCATCTTTGTCTAACATATACGCACCTTTTGTAACGTCATACGACGGAGATTAATTTTAGTGTAGAATTACTTGATGGATGGATATATGAATAGGGATGTATATATGTACATACATAAGGTATGTAATCTTATTTCAGTACGTCTATTGTTTTCTGGATAACATGTTTCAGAGGTTTTCAACAATTCGCTAAAATCCCTGAAATATGTAAATGTGAGAATGAATTGATATTTCTTTTTTAATTGCATTTTAAAATTTTTATATCGAGTCCTATGCATCCATACACACACACACACATATGTATATGTATATATATATATATATATATATATATATATACATACAGATACATATATATATATATATATATATATATATATATATTACACATACATTTACTTATTCTTTTCTTAAAAAATAGTAAGTAAATTCAAAAATGAGAAGAATTAAAACTAATTGAATGAATGATCTAATCGTGTATACAGTTTAATTTTTTGTGTGTAACTTTTAAAATGATAGATGGTTTATTCTTTTGTATTTTCATTAATGAATTATTTATAAAATATTCACATAAAAATTAAGAGAAATCGATTTGTATTAAAAATATCAGTTTCTAAAAATAAATAATCTATAAATTTATTATTCCTCATGATAATTAATGATTTATTTATTGAGTTTTGTATCCTAAATAACGAGTTTTATGTGTATATTTCAGAAGTTTAATATTTATTGCCATTCTTCGGTTTTGAATAAATCATGACATTCTTGTTATATTTTTAAGAAAAATGTAAGACATTAATTTCTAATTATATATATATATATATATATATAGATAGATTTAAATAATTTAAAATATGTAGTTAAAACGAAATTAATATCAGGAAGTGTATTTGTAGAAAATAATTATTTTTTCACATTGTACATTAAATAGTTGATTTCAGATGCTAATGTACACTTATTATTTATCCATAACTGTAAAAAAAACAAATTGTATAGTTTTTATTACACTCTAATGTGTAATTAAATTTTATTTTTTTATATATATATATATATGTGGGTGTGTGTGTATGTACGTATGTGTGTATATACGTATATATAATGAATATCAAATGTACTTCTATGCTGAACATTCAAAGAACACGACACAAAGTTAAAAATACATTAATAATTTATATTCTTAATGGCGTACGAAAATTACCATCAAAATGTTTTATAATAAAATGTGAAGAAGAAAAACATTTAACTTTAATAATCTTAATTAACATATTCAAGCAATACATCATTTCTTGAAATTCTTATACGGCTTCAGGGAATAATTTCTCTTCTGCGCAAATTTATGAATATGTATTTTTCAATAAAAATTTTCATATGAATTATTCTCAAGAGTCAAGTAACAAGAAGCAATAAAATGGAATATCTATTTTTTTACTTATTTGATTCCGCATATTCAAACTAGTAATTTGGTGTGAATTGTTTTTGATATATATATATATATATATATATATATATATATATATATATATATATATATATATAATATAGTGAACATTTTTTATAAAGATGGGATCACTTATAATAATTTATAAAAACAATAATGTTCAAGACACTTTCAACACGTTTTTATTTGAATAATTGATAAATGCGTCTTTTTTAAAAAAAAACAACTGAACAATAAATCATAGATATTAAATTTGTTCGTGAACTTTATAAAATAAAAAAATATTAGCCTACCTAAAAATTTTATGACTGGTTATTTTTTTGTAGTTAAATATTTTATTGTGTATTATGTGAAATATATTCTAACTGATGAAGTATACTTAAACGAATATAGTATATTTAAAAAGAATGCTAAAAGTTCTTTATATTTTCATGAAAGTCAAGATATATTCCAGGAAATCTGTTTGAGATTTTTAAATCTCTTCCATGTCAATGAAATACAAAACTTCCAATTTGAATGTTAGCTAAGGAAATGAAAAATAATCATAAGTTAATAAATCAAGTGAATAGGGAGGGTTAGGAATCATGTTATCTTTTAATACTAAAAGTTTTCGAATGTTCATGACTTGGTCAACTTAGTGTTAAAAAGACTTACCAACTACTTTGCCAACTGTGTAACCGAACTCTTTGAATCCGTATCATTAAACTCTTTAACACGTCCAAATAATACATTCCATCAGTTATACTCTTAAAAACACTTTTTGTGGATGGAGACAGACTTCATAAAACCAGTTAGAAATTTTTAGACCATATTGTGAATAATAATATGCGATTTGAAATTATATATTTTATTTAAAAAATATATTCAGTTATAGTTTTATTACTATTTTTTTTTTAGAAACGAATATAATTATAATTATCAATAATACATTCTAATATGTAGTTATCAAGTTAAAACTAGGTGGATCTTTTAAGTATAATAGTAAATATTTCTATTTTGATAGTAGATAGATTTAAGAGAAAGATAGATCGGTATTGTATAAGGGAATGTATATTTGTGATAGAGTATTTTATGTTATAATGTTTTTTTGTTGCAAACATTATATATGCGTGCTTCTAAAAAACATATAATAAATTAAATACTGAAAAACAATTCATTTTTTTCTTTCCAACATATTGGTGTTATATTTTTAAGTGTTTCTTCTAAAAATTCTAGTAAATATAAAAAAAGATTAAGAGAGATGTCCATCATGTCTTGAACTTATATTTAAGGTCGAATATTTATGTCTTTACTGATATTTAATTTCAGTTATCATGCCTTTATTCCAATTATCAAAACAACGGGAAATCTGAATAAATTATGAGCTTTTATAATTATATATATATATATATATATATATATATATATATATATATATATATATATATATATATATATAATACACTAAGCTATTATTTTAATACTTCATTCATGAAACAGTTTCATTTCGTATTGTTTAAAATATTTTTAATATAAGTAATTAAATAAAAATATCTCTCATAACATATGTGAATACTGATCGATAAAAATATAAATTTTATTTCAATTGTGGAAAATCATTTATTCAAGTATATAATATTAATTTATTATTCAAAAGTATCTCATGAATGTAAATGTATTTTGGCTGCTTAAAATTTATTTATTATAAGATTACTTCGTAAAATTGGTCTTATTATATTATTAAGCTAGTTCTAATTTTTTCACTGTTATTTAATATATATATATATATATATATATATATATATCCACATTTCAGTAAATTATTAAATTTTCTCCATATTACAAAAAAAAAACAATTTATTTATGCAATTAAAAATTTTATAAATAATAATGTGAGAGGATAAAATTAGGTTCAGTTCATTACTACTAAAGTAAATAAATGATCCATATTTTTACCCACCATAAACATTTTAGTCTAGCTATAATTTGGCTGTTTTAATTACATATCTAGTGGCAATGGTCATTTTTTTAGCTACGAGGCTAAATATGAATAGGGAGAGTTGGAAAATATTTAATAAAGGGGTGCATGAAGTTTTTAAAAATAGTTTCGCTTTTTTTGAATAAAAAATTGTTTTCATATTTCTGTTTACTCAAACAATACGTTTTAAATAAATGAAACAATACAAAAATCGATTTTTTTCTATTTACTTTATTTATACGTAAATTTAATTATAACTGTTTTGCTTTGAAATTATAGTGTTTATGTATGTATGTGTGTGTTAATGCATGTTCTCATTTCATTTCAAATGTTACCTTAATGAATGATTTTTTTTAAATATCAATTTTACTAGAAAAATATTTTAAAATATAGTGTAAATATATATATATATATATATATATATATATATATATATATATATATATATATATATATATAAATATATAGCTAGGTCAGAATACACTTACTACCACTATATAGTTAAGTTCATTTTCACAATAAATGATTATTGATTATTTATGATTGTAATATCGCACTCAGAGCATTGGGTACAGAAAAATGTCTCATTTTTTTATATCTTAAGCTGAAATTAATGTTAGGATAACGTCTTTGTATGTAACGTAGGATTTTACTTTTTTAAATTTAGTTTTTTTATTTTTTTTATTAAAATTATTATTTTTACTTCATCGTTCTTAAAAAAAAGTACAAAAAAAAATGTTTATGAATTATTATTTTAATTAGATTGTTTTTACAATACTTTGAGTTCCAAAAACCCCACGCAGTCTGTGGCTAATCAATATTGTTAATCATATCATTATATTATATATTGTGGCCGAATAGTCTAATTATTAATTTTTATATATATATATATATATATATATATATATATATATATATATATATATATATGTAATTACTTTCTTTGAAAAATAATAATTTGTTATTTTATTCAAATTATGATCGTTTACGTCAGTGTGATTTCATAAAAAAAATGTTTCATTTATTTTTTCTGTTTATAATCATGAAGTATTTTTTAAAATATCTTGATTTTTTCCGTTTATGACAATAATTACATTGTTATGTAATCAATGTATACAGTCAGTAGTTAATTATTAAATGTTATACATTGTAAGAAACATCAGTGTTGTTTAAATAAATAATATGTAAAAATATAAAAAAAGTAAATAGATATTTTACATTTCTACCCTTCCCTTCAAAAAATAATAAAAAATTATATTTTTTCAATTCATTTTACTACTCATTTTTGGTTAATTTTTATACTATATTAACACAAGTATTTCCATTCTATTGATTTTTTTTTTTTGTAAAAATGGTTTTAATAGTTTTCGTTCTTTTGTATAATTTTTTTTAAATTTTGGGGTAACAGAAAAAAAAGTGTTTCTCTTTTCTGTTATTATATTGTATTTGTTGTTGGTAAAATATTACTAACAAATAAAAAACAGTAATAAATTCTGAAATACACATTTGTGTATTTTTTTGTATTAAACTGTATTATTCAGTAACAATACATTCTACTTATGAAAAAAATAGTTTCATAATCGCTTTACTTTTTTAATATTTTCGTATTAAAATCTTATCTTATTTCAGTCATTTGTAGTTTGAATAAAATTGGTATTTTTTCTTCATTTTAGGTACGGTAACTTATTTTTTCAATTATTTATTATAAGCATTGATTGAGATAGTTATTCATAATTTATGTTCGTTTTTATCAAGAAGTAATTATATTTAATGCTGTACATTTTTAAAGAATTATTAGAATACCCGGTTAAAATATTGATATATTTTAAAGTTTACGTATTCCAGTTATTTAAATTTATGGCTTGTTTGGAAGTGTTTTTTCTCTTTCTTTGATTTATTACAGCAAATGAAAGATTACAAGAAAAAAGTAAATAGTAAATTTTCATTAAAAGTAAATTGAAATGTAAAATTGAAAATAGTCTGTTTCGTTTACAATTAATAAAGTCGTTATTATACATTACCTTCGGTTTATATTAGGGTCTTAAAACGCTCTCGAATTAAGTTGTTATTACGAACATTTAAATAAGTACCAAAGGTCAATTTCTAAATTCGTAGTTTGAATGCAAGCATGCGTACCGGAACTACTACCACAAAACAACCAGAAATTGTACGTAATTGCAAATTAGGAATGTGTGTCTATGTGTCCCTTCTTCAAATAGGGTTTCTTCATTAAGTCACTGCCACCGTTCGACACTTAACATCTAGCGAGAATATGTGGTTGTAGTCAGTAAATTTATTTATACGAAACGCTGAGCGTGAGACATTTCAACTCGAATTTACTGACTAGCGTATCACCCTTTCAAAATTATCACTGTAAAATTTGATAAGTTTGAAGTAGTGTACAAAGTAATCTGTAAGTGAACTTACAATTTTCGTAATTACAAATGATCAATATCGATTTTACGTCTAATTCGAAAACACTATTCTTCGATTTAAAAGTATTTCAAATGTATATTTTTTTAAATAAATATTATTTTTAATTGTTATATAAATGTGCATAGTGTTAAATAATTATTAAATTATATACACTTTATACTTTATCTGTATTGCTTCATATATATATATATATATATAAATAGATAGATAGATAGATGTACATAGATATATGTTTGTACAAGACTTTGATTCCTCAGTTGCAGTTCATGTTATGTTGAAAACAATTTTGCAAATATTTCATCCATTGAATTACAAATTCATTCATGTTTTAATGTCGGAAAAAATCATCACATCAAACTTTGTCCGTTAAATTAATTCAGCGAATTCCTTTCAAACTGAGAATAATGGTTTAAAATTCTGCAGATGTAACAAAGTGGAAATTAATTTTGAACCAATGGTAGTTAGTTGGGTTAGTTTAACAAATTATACAAGATGTTCATCTTGTATATATTTTAAATAAGAATTGCTTCTGGTACTCGACGTAATAATTATAATTTATTTCCAGAACAGTATGTAAATAATTCTGCAATTTAAAGTTTCATGTATATATTTTTCATGTGCATTGCAATTATGTAATATAATCATAATATATATATATATATATATATATATATATATATGTTATCAATTTGGATAGTATAAAAATAGATTATTAGTAATGAATGTTATTTATTAAAGTTATAAAACATAAAAATAGTTTTCAGCAAGAGTTACTATAATCAAAATTATAAATAAAGTAGGAAGTCGGACATATGAGTCAATTTTACAATATTTATAAAATAAAAAAGAAAAAGGTCAGTCTTCTTTATAGAAAATGCGTTTGTATAATATATATATATATATATATATATATATATATATATATATATATATATATATATATATATATATATACATATTCTATTAAGCATTTTTTTTAAACATAAATATTCTTTTCAACGTATTTTATGTTTTAAAAAATCATGTCATTTTTTATATTAATACTGGTACTAAAACAGTAATTGTTATTTATTAGTTTCATTTTCAAATCAGTTAATATTTTACATATTTCTAAGCCTTTAGTTTCTGATAATAAATACTGCTTTAAAACAAAGAGTAAAAAATGAAAAAGAATAAAACATTTTTAAAACGCGAGTTATTAGTTTAGGTTTCTTGTTGTTAAATTTAATCTAGTAAGTTGATTATTTTTGGTTTGTTTCATTTAATATTATTTGCATACTGGATTTTTTTTTCAGAGACGATTTTTTGCTTGTTTTTAATATTTACCATTGGTGAAATCTTTTTTTATACACTTGTTAAATAGAAAGGGATTTTTTTAATTGTTTTTTAAAAGTGGTGAGGATGTATTTACAGAATATATCTAAAATTATGATGAACTTTAATTTTTGCAAGTATATTTCAGAGTTAAATAATTTCTTGTTTCTCATAATGTATTTTCATAAGTTGTGGATTAGTATTTTTTTATATTTTTTAAATGTCTTTTGAATCCACATTTTTTTAATATAAAAATTTTCATTTAGAAAACATTTGTTCACTCTTTCAGTTAATTTCGAAGGATAATATTCAAGTAACGAATTTATATTCTGTTTGCTACATTAAATACCTGTATTATTATAAAATAAGTTTCAAATGGAGTCAAAACATTTCAAATACATTTAAGTCTATTTATTCAATTCACCTTTTTAGTTTCATTTGCATATCCTGAATTTTATTATTATAATTTACTTGAGTGATTAGACCTAGTAAAACATTCAGATTTTGTTATTGTTTCGTGAATCTCCTGAATATGTTTCACGGCTACCAGTGTAGTTGCAAACCTTTAATAAAGAACTAGTTAGCATATATTTCTTGTTATACTAAACGTGTTGTGTGTGATATACACATAAATCATTTGTGACTGGGTATATTAATATCATTTATTAGAAAATTTGAAGTATTTTACAAAAGATGTAATTTAAAAGTGTTCTTCTTTTTTCCTTTCTTTCAAAAAAGAGAATCAACACGTAGAAAAAGCATTAATAATATGAATTACTATTTGAATAAAATATTAACTTAACTAGACTTTATATTGAATGTGGAACATAAAACCCAATTTATTTAAAGTGTTAGTAATAAAAAATTGTGTAAATAAAACAAACCTTTTTTACTTTTTATGCGTTCGTATGGAAATTCTCAATATTGTTGTACAAAAATTCTGTATGTTCATGTCGAGATTTGTAAATGTCCGATTTTTTTAACTGTTAATTTTTTTGTATACGAACAAAATAGACCCTGTCGTTTTATCTACAAACGATATTTGTTTAGTATAATAGTGTTTGAATTATATTACAGAAGTATTTTAATAATTAGGTGACATTTTTCCTGAAGTTATTACCTTAATTTTCGCTATATTTTTTTAAGAAAAATTAAAACTCGTACCTAGTGTATCATAAATAAATAATTTAATTTAGTTCAAATAGCTCGAGTAAGCGAAATATGTCTTTCCATGCAATCATTTGATGTTTATCTCACTAATCTTAAGTTTTTATATAAGAACTTATGAAGTTAGCTTAGCCCACCTGACCACCAAGAGGCATTGTCCACTAGCTTTGGTCGTGCAAGCTGTTTCATTAGTTCGGATTAAGTGAAGCATTACAAGCGGGTGTGGTTCATTGTTAGTATACACTTTACTGATGGGAGTTTTATCCTCAACCCATCTACCAATTACGTTTTGCCAGCGGCTGCAAATCGGCGGTTCTGTACACGATGCTTTGATAACAGGATTGATAGTACTTACTATATGTTCCGTCTAAGGAAACATATTATTCCATATGGTCAAAGTTTGTTGACTAGTTAATTAAGTTAACCAGTTACTGTTCTCACTTTGAATAATGACTTAATTTGAATTGTCTATTTTAGTGCACATTGTCGTTTCATTGCCGACTGTTTAACATAATTTGTTTTGTGTTCCTAATAACTATATAAAATGAAACCGACTTTAACTTTCAGAGTAATAAAGTGTATTTTATTACAAATTCTTATATTAATTGGATATATATATATATATATATATATATATATATATATATACACAATAAATATTGATCATAAATCTTTTCACATGGCAGAATTTGAAGTTAAAATATATTTTCAATAATATAAATGTTCATCTCAGATAATATTTTTGACTAAAATCTACATATGTATATATATATATATATATATATATATATATATATATGCATGTTTTTTTACATTATTGAGAACAGATTTAAAATACTTTTTCTAACATAGAATATAAACTAATAGAATTAATAAGAAAACAGTGTTGTAATTGAAAAATGAACATATTTTTATCATATATTTTATCAGTTGTTTTTTATATTTTCGTTATTAAAAAATGTTTTTGGTTATCTTTTTTGTATATCTAATTGTGTCTTTTATGAGTGCTAACAGAAATTTTGTTTTTGAAAATTATAAATATATTTCTGAAATTACAACAAAAATTAAGTTTATAAATGATTTTTGTACCGAAACTAATAGAAATGACTTAAAATTAGTAGTACTGAACCAAAAAAAGCAGACGATAAATTTATTTTTTAGTTTAAAACCTTGTCCTAAAATGACATATATACTAAGATATGTATTTTTGTCATTTTGTACAGTAATATGTTACATACGTTATAATTTCTTTTCTTTGAGATAGCACGATAAAAAAGATGTATATGTAATCAGTACAAAACATTCAAATGCTAACACGATAGACATAGAAAAAAAAGAAGGATGAAAATTACTAATAAAAGTATCATTGCCTAATTATAAAGTTTGTGGACGTCCTTGGCATGATAATACACCAACTCGATTAGAGGCTAAAAACTGTGGACATTTCCCACAACATATTTCACCAACAGAGAAGAAACAACATCCTGTTAAATGAGATCATGTTTGCTTCAAATTTAACATTAGTAGTGAGACTGCCTGGAAATTTAAACAATATCATTTCGTTTACCGGAGTGTTGAGAAATATCACAAACTTCATAATTATTAGTATATGTATACTTTTCTTATAATTTTGAATGTAGATAATTTAGAATTTAGTCTTCTATAACGGAATTTAATGAATATAAATATATGTAATAAAATACTTTTCGTTTTATTGAAATATACGAATTATTAATTGAAATATGTTTCCTTTATTATACTGAGGTGAAGAAACAAACGAAAGGCAATTAATATGACAAATTACTGGTAATTAAATAGTAGGTCAAGAGGTTAAGAACATTTGAAAATTTCAATTATATATCGACTATAATAAAACAAACAAATATTTTACAACAGTAATAAGTAAATAATATTCTGTTGTATAATAATGATACAAATTACTGAATATTTTCAAGCTTAATGAAACGAAAATATATATAGCAAATATTGCAGCTATTTTAAATCAATCTGAAATAAAGTCAAAACTATCCTTTATTTTATTAATCTTTAGTTCAAGAACTTTGAAAGAATTTTATTTCTACCTATGTTTATTACATAATTATTTTCATATCATTTGTGCATGTATAATATTCTTAAATTATATACTGTTTAAATTATAATAAAATATGTGTATAACTGGAAGGAATTTTATGCTTAAAACTTGAATTCTTTGAAAAATAATCATCATTAATAGTTATAAAAAGTATGATCATTATTTAAAATTTACTTTCAGTTATGTATGATAATTTTTATCTTTATTTTGAGAATGCTAGTTATTTCTTACAAGTGTTTTTAAATTACTTATACACGTAATTTTTGAAAAGAAAATTGCTTCAAATATATCAAAAAGGATTCATTACGATTAAATCACGTTTATCATTTTTTTAAAAAAACTGATTCTATTTTGAGAAAATGCGTTAGGCAGAGTAATGTACATCCTTTTTGTGTGTATGGGATGAGTGTAATTCTCAGTGGACAAGCTGCTTGTGGTAAATTTGTTTCAAAACTAGTGATAGTAGTAGTGTGTTTTCCCTCGTCATTGGTCAATGTGTATTCTATCTACATGCACCTGTGTGTTTGTGAATGTGCAGATATATATATATATATATATATATATATATATATATATATATATATATATATATATATATATATATTGTACACAATGTATAAGGATGTGCACATGCCAGTAAATGTATTTCCATTTATAGGTGTGCGTATGTATGCTTTCGTGTGGTACTGTGGCTTGAGCAATTGTGAGAATTGAGTGTTACCTATGTTTGTGTCCATTAAAGTTTGTTGTATTGTGGTCTGGAGGTGAGGTATTAGATGTGTTATGTTTTAGTGTTGATCTATTCTAAGCTTATGTTGAACTTATTAATTACTGTCTGATGAAAGTTTAATTGCATATTTAACATACGACCCAATGAAAATAAATGCGTGTTATCATTTATACACACACTTTAATCATAAATAACAAGCGAGCAATAATAAGGCTTTAATGAAATACGAGTGTGTTGTTTTATTTCGACACACTAATTTAGCTTTGTAATTAATAAGGTGATTGGTGTTTAATCAATAGATTCATTTACATATATATATATATATATATATATATATATATATATATATATATATATGTAAATATATACATTCGGAATGGAAATATTAATATATTGAAAATTATTTAATTTAGTTTCTCTTTAACATACCTTTATTACGACATTGTGGTTGCTTCATATCTCAATAAAAAAAACGTTCAAATATATGTAAAGTATTTTTTTAAATAACTGATACTTAAATATTTCTAACGCTTAGAATCCTAGTAGATTATTATTAGAAATGTACTATGTGCTTAAAAAACATTAACTTTTATAGAAAAGAAAAAACCTATTAGAGTTTTTAAATCTATGGGTTTTCTTCAAATTTGCAACTGAATCAATATATGTATTTATTAAGATAATAATTAGGTTAATATTTTACAGCTACTAGCCTAATCAAATAATTTAACTCTTACCAATATTTTTATACTACGCCTTTTTAAACATATCAGAAAATCATTTATCTAAATCACATTGCAAGTATGAAAAGAACAATACTTATAATTATATTTTTATTATACATTCGTACATTAACTTCCTTTGCTCAATGTAGAAAAGACAACCACCACACACACACATACACACACACACACATACACACACACACACACATATATATATATATATATATATATATATATATATATATATATATAATCGTCAGTGTCATTGAAAATGATTTTTTGAGAATAACTTTAGTAATGGAGTTCTTAGTGTTGAATATAATGAAATTCTAATATATTAACTTGTTAATATCTTTGGCACGACGTATACTTGTATTCATTACAACATACATACAGATACATTCAAACACATACACACACACATCTATATATATATATATATATATATATATATATATATATATATAATGATATTATTGTAAAATAATTAGAATAAAAAACAGGTTAGTTAAAATCCAGTTCTTATCATTTTTAAATATATGATAAAAAGGAATTTTCTCAGAATAAAAAATAACTTCAATTAAAATTAAATTACTAGTATCATTTATTTTCATTTTTCATTTAATGTTTGTTTTGAATGTTGAATGAATTTTATTTTCATTAAATTTATAAAGCAGCTTTTAACAGTTTAACAACAAAGTCTATATAAATATATCTTATTTCATATCTTGGAGCAGTTTAAGCTCTTTTTAAAAATGTAATTCTATAATCAGTGTTTATCCGTAAATAAAGCATACGGTAAAAATCTTCCATAAATGTACTTCGTAGGAACAGATGTAAATATTTAATTTTAAAATATTTAATAATTGAAGAGAAACATTTTTATGCGTAGAAAATAGTTTATGTATAATATAGAAGAATTTATGTATTAAAATTTAATTAGAATATCGTAATAAAGTTCACTTTTTTAAAACAAAACTACATTTCATAGATGTACATTAGTTTTTGTCTTAATGATTTACTAAAGTATTTAAAGTTCTACTTGTTTATTTAATAAAAGTACTTTTGTGACTTTGTACGTCGAATAAACGTAAATTTAAACTTGAAGATATAAAATCCGTCAACTTCAAATAATCAGTAAATCGATCACATTGTCTTTATAAACTTATATAGTGTACATAAAAGTCTACTTATACACAACCCAAGGCATTCCTTGCAAACGACGTAAAAAGAGAAACGATAAAGTGAAAAAAAAACAAACTTCTAATTACTTTTTCTGCCTCTCTTTTCCTTAAGATCTTTACAAATGACGAGAAATTAAATGCAGTAATTTGAAAGAAAACGCTTTTTACTCGAGTCTGTGTGTAAAAGAAGGTGGAACGGTTGCCTAGCGTCTTCATTTACAAATACAAGTGAGGTATTATTTGTAAAGATATAAAATTTAGCGAAATGTACTTTGAACTTTTTAAATAACTGTTACACAAATTAAAATTCTTCGTTATGTGCTTCAAATTTCCGAATTAAAATTTCTAATTATGGCTGTATTGTAAAGTTTTTTCGTTAACTTTCCATGAAATATTTCGGTTTCATTGAGAATATTTCATGTTTAAGTTTATTTACATATAATTTAATAATATATTTTTGTATATATATATATATATATATATATATATATATGTATAATATTTAGATGTTAATTATGTAATCAAATATAAATCTTACATATTGAAGGCATATAAACACTATTACACTATTAATTATTCATTTAAAAGAGAATTCTATTTTAAATAATGATAAAAATAATCTAACTACTAAAGTTACATAATTTTTGTTCATTTCTAAAACGCTTCGCGGGCACTAATGACATTAGTTATCGATGCGCCCTTAAACCCCAAACATCTGTTATCAAAAACGCTTCCATCTTTTATTAAATAAGTTTGCCTTTTGACCTATATAATGTGAAATGTCTATAGAGAAACTGTTAATGTTTTTAATCAGTCATTTCACATTATTATGAAACATATTTTTGTACTTGATTAATTTGATAAATAATGGATTAAAATTCAGTATTGTATTTTTTATGTAAAATATTTTATTTACACATATTTTGAGTTATAGTGTATATATTTTGTATTCATTATCTATTTACTATTTAGTGGAACGTATATATTAGTAAAATTAGTAATCTTATTCTATAGTATGTATTTAGTTCAGTGTTAGTATTATTTTTTATAATTGTAAGAAAACCTGCATTGGGTATCAAACTGGGTGCTAGTTGTTCCAAAAAAACAACAGTGTATTTTTTGCTTATTATTCTCTTCAATATATTTTTAAAAAATATTTTTTTCAGACCTATTTGTTTATTTTATTTATTATTACAGAATTTTCTGAACATTATTCATATTTTTTATTTACTTTTAGACTGCATATCATAAAATTATTTATTTGTATGCATCATTGTATTTTATTTTTTTTCAGATGGCACGTAACAGTCAATTCCATAATTTTTTTTAATAAATTGGTGTGCAGAGTGTTTGTATCTATTTTCGGAATTGTATAAAACTAGGGGGATTCGCCTCTTGCTCACTGAGCTCGTTCATTTGTTAATTATAAGTCTGCACTTTGTACCAAATGGAACAATAAACATATTTTTTAAAACTCATTTACATCTATATAATCATTCTCGTAGATGTATTGCAACGTAGTTGTTATATATATATATATTTGTTAGTATGTCTATATAATCATTATCGCACATAATACAACGCACATAATATCAAACATAATACAACGTAGTTGTTTTATGTTTGAGATAAAAATATTTGGGTATCATCAAACCGCGGCGTCATAAATAAGTCGACGTCATTGAAAATTTTGTGGATAATTTTTTTTTGTATATATATATATATATGTAT
>CM068314.1:37183207-37220707 GCA_034766995.1 Acanthacorydalis orientalis | reverse complement strand
TTATATTTTTTCATTATATCATTTCACATGCTTTTCAATTGCTAGTGAAATGATTTATAAATACACTTCATTACGTGATACAATGAAACTAATGTAATTCTAGTAAAATATGACTATAGAAAATTATAGCGGTTTTTTTTGTATGTCACATTTCCAACATTCTTGTATTTATAGATATTATTTATGGCATCTGAACATAAAAAGATCTTTATCACAGATGTACGCCTGTTAAATGTATTGCTATTTTATTAACGTCAGCATCGAATATTAGACACTTTTTTTATTTTATTTTTATTCTGTTAGTAATAACAATCTAAAATTATTAATTTTATATATTTGTACACTGAAATACCATCATATTATGATAGTGTATAATTGATATTGTTAATTTTTATAATGAACAATTAAATTTTAAATTAATTTTGTAAAATTGAATTTATTAGTTGCTGTTATGTAAAATATAGTGATGTTGATAATATAAACATTTTTAAGTATTAATTTTGATGCTGAAAGTGTAAAGTATTTTAAAAATATTGTAAAAGTTCTGCCATTTTAAATCTTAATACGGAAAAACTAAAACTATAGTTTGTATAATCATTGTGCATCAACTTATGTAATTATTAATGTTAGTTATTTAAAACTTATCATCAAAAATAAACATCTATTTGATACGTGAATGACAAACATCCATTCATTTGCTGTTTTTATTTAAGTATATAACATTCGTTTTAATTTAATAGTCTAAACTATATTATCGTAACTTGTAACAAAAGTAGTTCTTTTTAAAAATGCTGTTATCTCATATGCTCATGTTTGCGAATAATGTATTGTAAACTTTTATTTCTTCTAAATGTGAACATTTTTCTATAATGTGTGTTGTCTGTAAATAATTTATTTAAATTATTAGAAAAAAAGTTAAAGATTTTTCATGAAATATATTTTTGTCTGCAAAAGGAAAAGAAAAAATAAAAATATAAGTCTAAAAGAAATGTCAAAATAATTGTAGATCGAAGACATTTAAACATAATTGTCACTTTCTCTGTATATCTCTCTCTCTCTCTCTCTCTCTCTCTATATATATATATATATATATATATATATATATATACACATGCAACTATGCTATTAATGACAAAATATTTTCAAATATGTTTGTAGGAATTGTGCTGTGAACAAAACAATTATATTTATTTATATTGTCAAATGAAAATTTAGAGTAGTTCGTGAAAAAAAAATATAAGTGTAATTTGGTTATTCTACTGTTATATTCCGTACACCATTCGTACAGCTCTCTATCACCAGCGCTACCACCATTACCATCACAATTTCCCTTCGTTTGTAGAGTCAAGCATTCGATATAATTCACTGTTGGAGTACGTTTGCCATGTGCCAGCCAGCCAACATTCTATGTATGACTCCCCCGCCATAAAACCGACCTAGCTAACTTCGCTTGCATTTTGTATGCGAACTTTGTGGCTCAGGATTACTGAAATTGAACGTTTATGAATGCACTATGTACTATGTGTGCATATCTCGTCGACGTATAAGCTAACGGCTTTCAGTAGTTAAGTATCTACGTGTTACAATTGCCACTATACACATGTTTCCTTTGCTTAAGCTAGTCTAGAATGTTTTTGAAAGCAGCACTTTATTATGTATTCCTTATAAATTATATAAAAGTTATAAGATGATTTATTTAAAATTTCTCTATTTACCTATCTGTCTTTCTATACATATATATATATATATATATATATATATATATATATATATATATATATACACTAGTGGAATTCACCCCCTGCTCACTGCGCTCGCCCACTTGTCAATTATAAACATGCACATGTAACCGAAAGAAACAATAAACAGATTTTTTAAAATTCATTTATGTCTATATAATCATTCTCGTAGATAGATTGCAACGCAGTTATTTTTTATATGATATAAACATGTTTGGGTACCATAAAAACCTCATTCCAAATAAATAACTCGAATTTTTATTTTCATGGATACTATTGATTTTATATATATATATATATATATATATATATATATATATATATATATAATTGTGTATTGATACCTTTATATCTATTTTATAACTATATTTATATGTATCTAAAACAAAGATATAATAAATTAAAAAATTAAAAGCAATAAAACATCGTACCAGTTCTAATACTTCTGGGAATATGGTATTGATATATTTTATGCAAAAGTAATATTCTTCATTAATAAAGTAAGTAAAAGTAGCATTAATCTAAATTGTTTTTAATCTTAATATATATATATATATATATATATATATATATATATATATATATATGTATATATATATATATATATATATATATATATATATATACATATAGAAATAGAGAGAGTGGGATATTCTGTATACATCTCTATACTAATTGCTATTTACATTTTGCTTACTGCTTAAAATAACTTCTATTTTCGTGAAAAATATACATCATTTTATACTGTGGAAATACTTTATTTAAAATTACTATGGATTGTTTGTAAAATTAGTTAATTATTTGCTTTTTTATATATTCTATCTTAATATGATATTGAGATTAAATTTAATTTCGCCAGTGAGTTAAATTTGTCTCTAAAAGAGGGAAAAGTTATCTGGTGTAAATTAATCTTCTTATGTTTAAACTAACAGCCTAAGTTATATGTAACGAAGTTAAGAGTTATAAGGTACAGTATATGTGAAATGTTTTATTGTTCAGTATATTACTTACTGATTTTAAAGATGTCAATCTACTGCTTAATGTAGTAAAATGAACAATATTTGTAGCTTGAAAAAAATATACGTTTTTTTGCAAAAATCCTCCTGAATTTTGAGTTGATGTCAAGGTTCGTATAATCATTTTTAAAAATTAAATAAATATTTAGGTATGTATATATATATATATATATGTGTGTGTGTGCATATATATATATATATATATATATATATATATATATATATATGTATGTATGAAAATAGACTTACACCTGTGTATGTGTGTAATAAATTAATGATCAATAAGTTGTTATAACGACAGTGTGCCATTATCGTCGTGACATATATTTCCACAATTCTCAAGGTGATAAATTTATTCCAGGTAGATGGTGTGACAGAGCTGCATAAATTAATTCCATTTATAGCTAATTAAACAGATCATATAATTTGCTCGACGGAATTACGAAGACGTCAACTTGTTTGTATATTGGAGAACGTTTATGTATGTGTATAAATCTTGTAACCACTTACATTTGAAAACGCAGTGTATGTATATATATATATATATATATATATATATATATATATATATATGTATATATGTATATATATGTGTGTGTGTGTGTGTGTGTATGTGTGCGATTGTGTGGATAGGTGAGTGATTGAGTGATACGTATGTGAGAGAAATAAAATATTTAATTGTATTGTAAATTTTAGAATAACGTTTTTTTCTATTTTTGAAATCATTTTCTTTTTAAAAAATAAGTATGAATAAACATTTTTTCTCTTTCTCCGTGTATATATATATATATATATTTATATGTTCATATATTTAGACAGGTAAATATATAGATAGGTATTTATATAGATATAAATTAGATAATTAAAAATGCCATGAAATTCTATTTAATTTAAAAAAACGTCACCCATTTTGTAATTAATCTCATATTTAATTTCATAACGATGCTAATGAATTAGATTTAAAATTTAAGAATGAAAGTGTTACAGTTAATTATATCATATATCCTCAGTAATATATGAAGTATCAATAGGAACAAATAATTAAAAATGTACATCTACTGTAAAACATACTATTTTATGAATAAGTAACAATATTGATTCACGACTTTTGTTTCCGAAGAACACATATAATTTAATTCTTAATTTAAAAAATGTTTAGTGTATTAACATAATTAGAGAACTTAATTTCCGAATAAGTAAAATAAACTATCAGTTTTTGACCTATATTAAATTATTATTTATATTTTTAACTGTGCATAATAATTTTTCTTATATGTATGTATGTATGTATGTATATATATATATATATATATATATAATATATACATGTTTGTATATGAATACTTATGAGATAAATACATGTTACTGTTGTGATTTGTGTAAGTTCATAGACAGATGTAGCGATAAAAGTATAAATTTTTTCTTGAAACGTGTGTGAATTTTTAAAGAGAACGCTTATTTATAAGAAAAGTCATATATTAAAGTTGCGTGTATTTACTTGTATATATTTTTTTGCAGATTGTGTTCTAAATCTTTAACATTTACAAAATTCTTAAGTTGCATAAATTTAATCTGAGATTTTTCTAAAAGTTCTGACGATTTATTACATTTTGGACTACTGGTCAAAATGTATAGTAAAAATGAAAGTTAGAATTCGCTTAAAAGGATCAAGTAAAAAAATGTGAAAATAAATCTTACCAGTACAGTAGTAATGTGAGATAAGAAAGTCAACAGCGATATATATTTTTTTCATGTAACTTTATCACTTACACTACATTACCACAGAAACATTTTTGACACAAAGATATACACGATTACAAGAAGTTTTGGTGTTGAAACTTGTGACAACAAGCCTTGAAAACAGCCACTCAAGCGCCTGACTTAATATCGCATCATGCAATATACTTTTCTGTATATGTTTTTTATGGTGTTCAGTGTGTCAGTAAACTAGAAAACCTGAAGATTGTACGCTGAGTGTGTATCTGAGCCTTTAACGTTTTGTGCTTTTTTTGATGATACGGTTTTTAATGTCGTTCGCCTCTCGCAATGAATTTTGAATACAGTTGTTAAATAAACGTAAATACACATTTTTCAAAAATGTGACAATTTTATTTGGTCTGCGAATCCGACCGTAAATTTTAAACGTTTGTTTTATATAGTATATATATATATATATATATATATATATATATATATATTTATATATAATATGTTAGAAATAAAACATGCGTATACATTTATAAATAAGTACGGAAATTATTTATTTATTTTATTAATTTAAAAATAAACAAGACACTTTATCTGATGCGTAACAAAATAAAATATAAAGGATATTTACTGAATGGAAAGTATATTGATAAAATATTTCGTGAGATGAAAAATATTTAGCTAATAATTTTGTATATATGAAAATAAATATTTAAATAAGAATTTATATTATTTACATTTATAAAATAATGTTAATATTATATAAACTATATTTGTAAGAGTCAATAAAAATAAGGTGTTTTCTTCTTTCAGTTTTAAACCTAGAATTTTTAACGAGAGAGATAAAATAATGACGATATAATATAATTTTCAAAAATACAGATATTATTTAAATTTTTAAAACACATAATTTATATAAACATATATAAATTATAAACATATATATATAAATAATATTATTAACAAATTATCTCTTTTTGTATATTTACATTCGTTTCATTAACGAATCATTTATATGTATTTTGGGAAATTAGTATTTTCTATTTTGATTCAATTAATTAGAAATGTTTCATATTTACGGTTTTTATATAACCTGTATTCATTCTTTTAAAATATTTTTTGTATTGTGTTATAATTTACAAGACGATTTTTTATTATTAGCAGTAAATAATTTTATATATTTTTTTTTATTAACAATTATATTAAAAAAATATATAATCAATACATTACATTAAATATTAAATTTCGTTTTGAGGTATGATATTTGCGATTATTTAAATATCATTACGACATTAAAGTGTTAGAAGTAATTAATTTGTATGTCTGTTCAATTTTTATTACAAAAAGGTGATTTTTTAATAAAATGATTCTGTTTTATTTTTTTTAAGTCTGAAGAGAATTGAAATTGCAAGAGTTTATATATATATATATATATATATATATATATTTAATTTCATTTTTTTATCAATTTTGTATTTAAAGTAATAGTGTCTATTCTTTCGATTTATTATTCAAAAATACTTTATATAAAGAAATTAAAATCATATGTATCGAGTGTCGGGATCGTGATTTATTTTTTATTACAATTTTAGTTGAGTTTAATTGCAAGTGTTGTTATAGTACTTTAGGAAATGTGTCAGTATAATAAGGAAAACTAAAATGTCAAAGTAATATGTTGACTTTTAATATTGATTTCGTATCGTCCAAATAACAAAAGGTATATGAAAACAATTATATGAAAAATCTTATATGAGATATAATTATCTGAGTTCACAAATAATATAGAGTTAAAACTTACAAACATAATTACTTTTTAAAAAACGTAATTAATGATAATTTATTTAAAAAGTCAGTAAAAATAAGAGTGAAATTTAGAAGTTAGTATGAAATAATAATAATAGTAATATCTGTTTTTTAGTTATTACAAAAATTTACTTATTAACTTATTTAAAATGCATATTTTTAATTATATAACATTTAATTAATAGAAAACGTGTTCTTCTGAAAAGTATTAATGAGAATTGTAGTTAAATAAATAAAAAATTATATTGATAGTCAACATTTTTGAGTAGAATGTCTAACATATATTATGTTTAAAAAATAAACCAATAAAGTATTATCAAAAATATACTCATAAGGAGTTTAATTTGATTATCGCTATTATTTGTTTATGTATATATATATATATATACATATATATATGTATATGTAAATAATCCAGATATGTATATATTACATTACAATATGTAAAAAAATGAAATGTTTAATGAAAATTTCTATATTTTTGACTAAAATTTTAAAAGTAAATTACTATTATACTGAATTTTGTTTTTTTAATTCGTTGTACTTCGAAAGAATGTTTATCTTTAAATAGTTTCGTGCCATACGTGACAGTTCCCTGTATCATATTAGTGGTAAAGTTATAGTTTTATAGTTTTCTTCTTGTGATAAAATTGAATTCTATTTTAATACTGGTGGGAACGGTAATAGTTTCTCCAAATACTCACTAGTTGAAAGTTACACTTTGTCTGAGCAAAATAGTTTCATAAATCAAAGCCTAAAAATAAGATTAGCAGATACAAAATTATGGTTTTTTGAATTTAGACTGGATGGTTATGTAACAAACTAATATATGTTAGTGAAGTATATATGATGAATTAGAAACAGATCTTGTACTGAAAATTGATAGAGCTATATCAAACTCAAACAATGTGTTTCAATTGAAAATTCCTTAAACTTAACCAAATGGCAAAATAGGAAAATGTAAAATGAAATTATTTTTCCAGTTACTCAAGCAATAATGAACTTCAATTAATTAAAATTAAAAAAATATATTGTGATGATAGCATAACAAAAAACAGTGCATGTATTCATGTATGTATGTATGTATATATATATATATATATATATATATATATATATATATATATATATATATATATATATCAAAGAAATGTAATATTGAAATTTATTCTATTAAATTGCATATCTAGTTTACTTGATTGACTTCACAGTGTTGAATTATATAGAAAAAATAAAATGCTTGTAGTTAAAATGTAGTCGAAAACATGCAAAAATAATGTGAATATTTTTAAAAGATGCATCGATGAAATCAATTATTCAAATTGTATGAAGACTGCATCAAATCAGCATTCGTCACATTTGAAGGCAGGGAACCGAGGAAAAAAACTACGAACATCGCGTTCTGTACAGACATTTCGATCGTCGTCGATTTCTCCGAGCAAGCATTCGAAATGAAGGCGAACTCATAATTTCCATGTCAATTGTCATTACGCGAACGCTCTTTGGCCGTGTTCTATTTGCTTAAAACCGTAGTACTTTAAAAACGTATATTTACACGAGTTATATATTTTATTCATTTTGTCGCTCTTCGTTTTTGTTTAATTTTGACTTAATTAAAATGTTATTTCCCTTCCATGTCTGTAACAGTTGTTGCCAAATATGAAATACCATGGGAAAATATTTACTTATCCTAATTATGTCCTCGACGTTCTATTTCTTTTTGAACTTTTATGTTGACTCTTTTTTGCTTCCAGACCTAATTAACCACACGGTTGAGCACGAAAGACTTTTTCCTTTTGGTTGCATTACAATTTAGAAATTTATTTTATAAGATGAATTTAATTCTTCAAAAATATCTTTCTAAGATTTTCCAAGAAAATATTGTGTGTGTATGTCTACTTTTGTTTTTAAACACACTACGGATTACTTTGAGATATTAAGAAGTTTATAAAATAATAAAGTGTATACTCTTATATAAATACAGTACAATTATTTGAAACTTTTAAACTTTACGTACATTTCATATTTATATTTTATTAGTAATTTTGAGAACGTTAATTCCTTAGTCTCTCTTAAAACATTAATTAATTAATTGTTATGTTTTGACATATTTTTTTATATTAGTAAAAAAATACTAAGCTATATATATATATATATTATATATATATATATATATATATATATATATATATATATATATCTTTTTGAATGATGTTAAGATTTGAAAATGGTTATTTTTATCATTATCATTCGGGTTTAAGTTCCATCCTGGGAACATACCGCCTGAGGTAAACTTCTCCAACGGACTCTGTTGATGCTCGCATAGCTTCATTCCATGACCAGCCGGCATTGTTAAACTTAATTGCTGAATTTATTGCTGTTCGACGCCATGTGTTTCGGGGTCTTCCTCGTTTACGTTGGCCCCGTGGATTGTACTGTAGAGCTGTCTTTGCTGTAGTACTATCATCACTGTGAAGAACATGGCCGATCCATCACCATTTCCTTCGCCTAATTTCGTTTGCTATTTTATGTTGGCCTGCTTTGTTATGAAGGTCCACTTTCGTGATGGCGTTGGGCCAGAAAATGTTGAAGATTCTTCTTAAACATTTGTTAATAAACTTGTAGCTTGAATATTGAACTTCGGTTCAAGTTCAGTGATTCGCAGCTATATAGCAATACTGGTTTAATGCAGTTGTTGTATATTCGGATTTTAGTTTTCAGTGACATTAAGTTGGAATTTCATATATTATTGAGCATAAACATAGAATGTCTAGCTTAATTTATGCTGTTACTGAGGTCTTCATCAGATCCACTTTCTTTCGGAACCACGCAGCCAAGATATACAAATATATTTACATCTTCAATAGTTTGATTGTTTATTTTTAATGGGCTGATATTGTTAGTCTTCATGTGCATGCTTTTTGTTTTTTTGGATGTTGATTTTGAGCCTGACTTCCACTGCGCAACAATTGATGCACTCGAGTTTGGCTTGAATATCCTCGAATTTATGGGCGGATAGACGAACATCATCCGCATAATCTAGATCATTTAATTTGGAGAATGGGGTCTATTGGATACCATTTGGTGTTTCGGTATTTACTTTAACCATGATCTCATCTAGTACCAGCAGGAACAGTATTGGTGATAAAATGCATCCTTGTCTAACTCCTAGGTTTATTTGAAAGGTTATTATCATCCTTATAAATAATAGTCTTTTTTTGAATTTGATAATTTTCTGAATATTTAGCACAAGTCAGAATAAATTTATAATGTAATACATTGATCAAAAATCCGGTATTGTAGTCAAAAATTCTTATTTCTCTTTTGTGTAATCGTTATTTATTATCATTTTATTATAATCATTGTAGTGGCTGTTTTTGAGTATTAATTTTTTTCCAGGTTGACTTGTTCCATATTCACGTCTAATATTTGAATATTAAAGTTTCATCATGTTATCTCATGATAATGTAAGTCAAAACTGGCATTAGAAAACAAGAGCTTAAAAACAAAATATTTAATTTTAGCAATGGTATCAGTATAGTAGCTATAGTCTAAAATGAGCATTTTATTACAAAAAGAAACTAATAATGAGGTATAGTAATATAAAAAACATTAGTTATTAAAATGTATTTAAATTCGTAATTCATATACTCATGATCACGATTAATCATAATATCATATTTGGTTGATTTCCGTGTTTTAAATAAATCTATTTGTCTATATATATATATATATATATATATATATATATGTGTGTGTGTGTGTGTATAAGTAATTCATAATTACATTTTTGTTTAATTTAATAATTGTATATTTAAGTACGTTTCCATAACGAAAACAAATGTATATGCCTTCTACAATTATATTTGATAATTTCGTAACCAGAGAATCGGTTAAATAAATTTCTTATTGTGTTTGTTGAAATATTATTTAAATTTACTGTTACTGTGACAGATTTCGACATTTATATTATTACAGGTCAATTTTTAATGAGTATAGTTTTACGATTTGAATTCAAATATCGAATAAAATTCGTGAGAGCATCGAACCAAAAATCTACGTGTAATAAAAAGATTGAGTCCAAACTTAATAGCAATAAATAAGAACTGACGTCGGTTTAAGGGATCACAATAAAATAATATAATGTTTATTGGATAAAAGTCTTTGATTTTTTATGAAAGTTTTATATTTAATGCTCTGTTATTATTTAAAAATATTTAAAATATATTGTTAGTTGATGTCAAAATAGAGAGAGTTTTTTGTAATTTGTGATACCTATCTATTATAAATTGTGAATATATTATAAAATTAATAAATTTAATAGAAAAAGTTAGAAAATCAATCATTATTCTAATATAAAATAACAAAAGGGAATGATGAACAAAATTTCCATTATACTAACGATAAATATATATCGTTCAATATTGGTAGAATATATATTAATAGAAATAAGAACAATGAACAGTAATTATTATATTATAAGAGTTATTTATGTAATCAAAGTGATACAAGTTTACAGCTGGTATTAATAGTTTATGCAATTTGTATAGATTGATCTTTTTTATAGAATGTTTTATAAGTCATACAATGTAATACTCGTATAAGAAGTTTTGTATACATTGTATTTGTTTTATATTTTAGTGTTTAACATATAAAAATCTGTGTTTATTTTTTAAAGTATGTAGGATGTAAAATGAAACGAAAATTATGCTGATGCAGTTAAAAACATTAGTAAAATTTATTACAAATTGTAACTCATTTTTTATGCTTTTTGTCAAAAAATAAAAAAAAATAATTAAAAAAGGTAGTCAAATAATGTATTTATAATTTATTTGAACTTTCTTTACGCATAAATTAAAACCTTCCCATACCATTGATCGTTAACCTTTAACGGTTTATAACATTTTATTATTAATAATAAATAACGACTTGAAATATTTCAGATTTTATTTACGATTTATTAGCTACAAAATATCATGAAAATACACCGAACTATGCAACATTTTAACTACTCAAATACAAACTTTCATATTAAAACGTCAACTTATCCAAGTATACGTTAGACTGGTCATTCAATCAAATAGTTATTAAACTATTTAACATATAATGACCATGCAAGCACAATTTTCTCTCAAATATTGTCGATTCAATCATAAAACAAAAATGTAATCTGTTCTCATTATCGCTATTTTCATCGCAAAGTAATTTCACATAACTGGATTGGTTGTCTAGCCACGCAACGGTTACATCTGATAAATGTAAAACATTGACATAAATCATAGCAGAAAACTACTCTCTGCCCACATATCTACATGCATGTGATTGTGTGTTATATCAGTGGAAAAACTTTGAAATGAAATGTATGTTTTGCCAGTTTTTATATGTATGCGTAAATACATACATAAACACATATATACATATGTATATATATATATATATATATATATATATATATATATATATATGTATGTGTGTGTGTGTATGTGTGCATATGTGTATGTGGCTTAGTATAGAAGTGATTGTGTAAATATGGGAAGGGGAAATATATGTTCTTTGCGTTCGTTTCATAATCAATTTTCGTTCGTTTTCTATTTTATTAACATGTGTATTTGAACGTTAGAACATTTCAATCTCTTTCACTATCCAACACAGCTATATTAGTTTTATATGTTTTGGAAAACAATAAATCATTACTGAAAGAAAATTCTAATTTAAATATTATATGACATTGACCAACGTAAGAATTCGTAAAATAAAGTTTTGATTTATCTACAGTTATTTTATATAGATTTATATAGTTTTGAATATGGATTAATACATTAAACAGTATATCAAGGATATAAATCTGTTTTCAGAAACTAAATTTTAGAGAATAAATTTAATTTGTTATATATTAATATTAATTTGCATTCAAACATAGTTACGTTTTAATGAGTACTTTTGTAAAATATAATTAATAAATTAGGGTTTTAAAGTTTATTACCATTTGAATTAATATTAACTGTCATTGCAAGTTACAGGATATATAGAAATGTTTAACGGAGATTGAAGTATATCTTACTGAACCATACTGTGAAAAAAATATATTTGAGGCTTACTGTATTATAGATGTCGAAAAAATGTAATTATCGTAACTAAAAGTTTTTAGACTACTGACACCTTATTTACCAAATGATTTAAGCAAATATATAATTTATGTATCGACTTATAAATAATATTTAACATGTTTTGATTTTTTTTCTGATTTTTTTACTTCAATGATTACTTAAATTTTATAAAAATAAATACAAGAATTAGGATTATGGTTTTGGAAATTTAGTTAAATGATTTCATTTTTACAAAAGGAATCCTCCTGTCCTTCAACACCAATTTTCTTTATTAAAGTATTCAAAAATAACTTGTTGATAAAAAAGGCGGTAATGCGTCTTTTGAAGAAGGTTCCTTTGTAATTATTTTCAAGGGACGAAAGCAAAATTGTGTACCTTTGGTGTTTGAAGAAGATTTTTCTGAATGTAAACTTTTTGTAAGTAAGATGTAATTCATTTGTGAAAATGTGTTTTACTTCTTATACACAGACTTTATTAGTTATAAGCACGTTTTTAAACTATTTGTATTTTACTTAACGTTTTAATTAAACGTTTTTACATATTTTTAATAATAATACTTGTAAGTATTCCTTCTTAGCAACATCCTCATAAACTTCTATTTTAACAACACATCCAATAACAAAGCTTCTAAAAAAATAAAAAGATATTTTACTTTTTATCAATTCCGCCTTTTAATTTCTACTTGAAAGCTTTTTCATAGGAAGGTAGTGAATTTAACATGCAGGGATAGAATTCATTCAGGCATAAGAATTTCTATGAAAAAGTGATGGATCGCTCATTTGCTGTTTATAATTATCTAGTTTAATTTTAAACTAATAACTAGGGGGCTTTGCCCACTGTTTACTGCGTTCGGCAACATCCGGGAGGGATTCACCCCTCTCCTGATCTCTAACGCTCGTTTCCCCTTAACAAGTAACAGAAATTCACAAATTAATTCACACAAATAATACAAATAAAAAGTAAATCAATTTTTTATTGAAAAAGTTTTTGAACGCATTAAATTGAAGATCATTCGATCACGTGATTCCTAGTAACTAGTTATAACACAGATCATTTGAATGATATCAATCAATCAGAGAACGAATAAAAGTTGCGGGAACGGCATCACTGTTTCATTTTTGTAGTACAGAAAGATAATTCATTCCATTAAAAGAAGTTATTTTTCGATTAAATACTAACGATCAACCGTTCGGAATCACCCACATATAGAATAAATATACAAGTCAAAGCGGTGAATTCTCTTCTTCCTTACATTTTTTGTTACTACAGTTTTAAAATTATTTCTTTTGGGCTATTCAATTTAAAATGTCTATTTAAAAGTAAGCGTTTCTCTTTTCTTTCAATCGTTCAATATCGCATATTTTACGATTCCATTCTAATCTCATACACTCCTATCTTATATATATATATATATATATATATATATATATAGAGAGAGAGAGAGAGAGAGAGAGAGAGAGAAAGCAAGAGATGTATAAAACAAATTTGAAAAAGATACAATATATATTAACTTATAATTATTTGAATTTTTCTTTAATATTTTACTATAAGTTAAATTCTGATATCCTTTCTCTGGTTATTAATTAAGAAAATTAACGTTTTGTAAGTATATAATTATTAAGACAAATTCTACAAACGTTCTAAAATTGCCTTTACATTATGGTAGTACAGTGTCTTACAGGAATATATACATAGGAAATGTTTGTTAAAATTAACATTAGTTGTGAAGTTTACATCTATTTCCCACGAGATATACGATATTTGACTAATCCAATTTAATTAATATTAACTAATATAAATGTGTTTGTAAAAGAAGAATATTTTTTAATAACTTTATTAAACGAATCCTTTTTACATGATTTTCAACATATTATAAAAGTGAATAAGTGTATAATGATTTAGGGTATTTATTTTGAAAACCGTTTGCCAGTTGTACTCGTATATATTTATAATTAACTTCTTATTTGAGGCTTGGTACTTCTTACTTATCCAAATATTTACTTTAATGGAAAATGATGAGTGTATTTTATATATTAAAGTTTAACATGTATCTTAATATTATTTGTTTGGTAAATTACTCCATTTTATGTATTTTACTCTCCTATTATGCCTCATATCGTTTCACTAAATGATCACAGACAGGATAAAGTAATAAAGTATACCTTCAATATGTATTGGTTACAAATAAGGGCACTTAATTTTTAATTTATATATTCGCGGATCTTTTATGTTTGTAATTAAAATGTAACAGAAATTCTTTATAAGAAATTGAAATATGATACAGTTGTAAAATAAGCATCTATGTCACATATATATATATATATATTTATTTATTTATATATATATATATATATATATATATATATATATATATATATATATATATTTATATATATTTATTTATATATATAATATGTGTATGTATGTATTTGTATGTATATATGCTCGTACGTATGTATGTATCCATTAAGTTCTTTTCATTGCCTTGTCTAAAGTGACCACATTCGATGTGTAGAAATAGTGTTATAAACCTCATTACTCAGTTCCATTGACGCTTAACCGTTCGCCTCCAACCGCTATTGTCGTTGTTATACTGTTTCTTTTAAAGAGATATGAGATAAGGCGAACGGCGGAATACACTTCTTCGCTTCTCGTTGCCAAATATCGAGATTTTTCAAGATCTTATCTTGTTCAATGACAAACCGACTGCGCACTCTTGTTGATTTCATTTCGCCACTTAAACAGGTCCGCATTATTGTTATTGGTGACTGATTGCAGATTGTGAAACATTTGTTGACGTATTGAATTGTCTTAATGTTATTTATTGTTTTCCGTGTAAAAAATATAGTGTCTCTTGTATCTGTATATATGACCGATGACATAAATCTGATTAACTGTATAGATTATGTTAGTGAAAGTAAAACATTTATATCCACTTTTATGATAGATCGTTGCTTATATATATATATATATATATATATATATATATATATATATATATATATATATATATATATATATATGTATACATACATGGTGTTAGTTCGTATATAGTACTAGTGTTAGTTCCTTTCAGTTGTCTTGTCGTTTACAGAAATTGATACAAAAGGAAGGAAAATCGAATAATGAGAGAATTTACATTTTATAAGCTAATATCAAGATGTTTTAAAATGTCTGCTAAGAACTATTCAATTGTTGTATTGAGAAAAGAAAAGAAACTGAAATATTAAGTTTTAATCTGTTTCTTATGAGCATCGAGAGCTAATTGTATGGAAATAGTTTTATTTTATTAATTTTTCTTTATTATTCCAGTTATATGACAAACTAAACTACAGTTATGTTATTTTAAAAATTATTTTCACTACAAAAAAGTATTATTTGATAGCATTTTTGTATTTTTACCTAGTTGAAACTATTTTATTCTATTATGTATTTATTTACTATTATTATGTGTACAAATGTATAAAATATAAACGAAACAAAATCAGAAAGTAGAGTGGTATTCTACTAATTCATAGTGGCGTTTGATTTTAGTATGGTTACAATTCGCTTGTGGACGGAGGTGTTTAAAAATCGACATTAAATTTCAAAATTTGTTCAACCCTCTCCATTTACACGTTCATATTGTGAATTATTTTTGTTATCATATCTAGTTAATCTGTTTTCGCCAATTCATGGACAGCATAATTTTTTGTAAAAAACTGCAATTTTTGGTCTACTGCAAAATTGAAATATTTCTCATCTTTTATATTTTCAACATGCATTCTTTTGTATTCATAATTTAACTCAATTTTTAGCTTTTATTTAATAAATATCAATTATCTGTTAGATATTTACTTTTAATTAAAATTGAATTTCGATGTAAAACAAACCAAATAAATATAATGTGGTGAGAATGTTTTTTCCATATTTAAAACAAATACTTAAAATATGTCACACAATACACTAAGAATAATAACATAATAGAAAACACATGAAAATGATTTCTACGTCTCGATTTCTTGTTTATTGATTGGAAAATATAAATTGACAATGCTAATTAAAATAAATATTTTTACTACAATACCGTACAAAATTTTATTTTATACAAATAAATGTATTAAACACAACAAATATATCAATATTTTTAAATTATCTTGTATAGTTATTTTAAATCATCTAAATGTATATATATATATATATATATATATATATATATATATATATATATATATATATATATATATGATATTAAAAGTCATAAATAATATTTGAACTATCTTATGGTCTACGTAATATTTAAATTTAAAAGTAATTGCTTTTAAGTAAACATAAATGTTCTATCGAGTGAACATTCAAATTCCAATTTATTGCTGTCGAAGAGTTTGCTTCTTTTTAGATGTTTATCTATGCCACATCTGATAAATTTGCTTTCAAAGTACTAAAGAAATCTAGGAACAAATAAAAGTATACGTAAAAAATGAAGAAAAGGAATAAAAATAATTAAAAAAAATAACTTACACAAGGTTCAATTGCTTCGAACAAAATATTATTTCTTTTAATTATATCATTGCGAAAAAACAGATAGAATCTATGACTTAAGCTTTTATTATATTAAAATACTATCGATTTTAACGAACAAATAAAACACATTTTCATTGTTATTTATTTAAACATATACATTAACACAGATTATAAAATAAAATAATTGTGAGATTATAGTACATATAAGAGGTCGACGTTGAATGAAATGAATACATTTAATTTGTAAAAGTTATAAGTACAAAGAGAACAGTATAAAACAAGGATAGATAGTAAATATTTAAATGTAGCCATGTTATTTTTCTTACTTTTTACAGAAATATTTATAATTATAAAAGCTTTAAGATTTGCCTTATAGTCATGTACAATTATGCACGTATATATATGTATATATATATATATATATATATATATATATATATATATATATATATATATATATATATATGTATATGTATGCAAGTGTATAAACACACGTGGACACATTTTATTTATGTGAAATGTCTATGACTTGTATTATATGAACATAATTAAATCATACGAACATCAGTTAATAAATACAGTCACTTGTGTAATAATAAATATTTTTGGAGGTAAATGATTGAATGTGGAACAGTAATATTTTTAGTGCGTACACCAGTAATTGGTTTCTTAAAACTGGTTTATTTGACATTGTTAATATTTCAAAGTTGTTATTGATTTAGAACTTTCTTTTTATATATGCATACAAACCTTACTTCATGTGGCTCGTTGGTCTAGGGGTATGATTTTCGCTTAGGGTGCGAGAGGTCCCGGGTTCAAATCCCGGACGAGCCCAATAGTTTTTTCATTTTATGTTAACTAATTCACAATTATTTTTCATGCCCCCAAAAAGTATTTAATTATTTTATACACACGTATTTGTTTCATATGCAAATAATATATTGATAATAAATCTTTGCAATAACGCAACAAAATTTATTATATACTTTCAATCTGTAGATTTCGTGCGATAAAAAACATTAGCATTATTAGTTATTAAATTATTTGATTACACATCAATTTATAACTTTCACATTGATTTATAACTATAATTTAGTGCGAATAATAACGCGATTATCATATAAAATACGTTCAAAATAGTCACATTTTTAAACGATTGATAATCTATAATCTTAAAATTTCGAAGATTATAAATTTGTATAAAATATCAATTTCAGTTCGGAACGTATTATATTTTCATTATTATTATTAGATTTCATTCAATGATTGTAATTCAACGACTTGTTATGTTTTCATGTGAAAAGTGTTTTGTTAAATTAAATAAATTTACATACTACCCTGAAAATATTTAATAGGAATCTTTTCGGCGATCTTTTTAAATTATTAACGGTAACTAAATCTTTATTTTCCTAAAAATATTTTCTATTTTTATTACAGATATTCACGTATGTCGATTTTAATAATACTTATTATGAAGTATATTAAATGAAAAAAATATGTTTATTTCAGTTTCTTCGAGCATTTTTTTGTCTTATGTATTAATTTTAAAAATTAAACAAGTATAATGTTCATAAATTATGTTATTTATATTAACTTGTTCTATTTGCGATTTCTTCTCCATCCATGAATCAGTGTTTTCAAAGTTCGTGTTTTATTTTATAAAATGTTGAAGTTACTACCGCCTTACCGTATTATTATTTCATAAAACTGTTTATCTTTAAAATTAACTCTGTTCCGGACCTGCGAAGAATTTTCTCATAATGTTTTTGTTTGCTGTCTTGTCTACATTCTCCAGCTAAGATGGCTTGAAATATGTATGTTAGTTTTTGTTTTTGGCGGATATAACGTAGCTAGGAAACGATATGAAAAGCACTCACAACGCAACTGTTAAGAAACGTTGTGCGAATATTTTCGAAACCGGAATTATTATACAGTAGTTGTTATTGATATTTCTTTTGTAGTTTCTTTCAGTCTTGATTAATTTCAAAATGGTCTTAGGAAAAGGTATTAAAATAGTACGGTAATATAGGTTGTTAATTTTTATCTCTGTCTTTAATTTTGTCGATTTTTGTTTAATAACTAATAAAGTATTTTAGATAATGAAAGTTTACTTTAACATATGCATTGTATGTATACTATATTAATGATTTTATTATTAACTTGATATGAAAAATAAAAAAACAAGGCAATAGGTAAAAATCAAAGGTCTTATAAGGTAAATAATTAAAATCGTGAGAGTTCTAATTTAGTGAAACTTATTTTTTAAAATTTATAGGGAATCTATATTAATTATTACCCTAACTTGTAAGACATGGTTTTGAATAGACATAATGTGTAACCGATGCTTAAAGAGCTCTATATTTTTTATTATATAATATATCAATTCTAATGGGGAACTAACACTTCCTAAAAAGCGATTTTAAATTCTTAGTGGGTATTTGGTCAATTCTGTTATTTAAAGAAACGTCACTACTTTCAACTGGACACTGATATAATCTCATAAACAATTTTAACAGATTTAAAGCCAAGTATATTACAGTTAAACTATTCAAGAAGTGTAAAGTTCCCGGACCTCATTATTCTTTTAAAAAATATAATAAAATAAATGAAATATTTCTTAATATTAATAACATACTCGTAAAATGCATGTTGAAGTGCGCAAAAATAACAAAAGTCATTTTTGAATATGTACTATGCCAACTTTATTAACACAAATAAAATATTCCAATTTATATATATATATATATATATATATATATATATATAAAGTTTCTAGAATCACATTTTAAGGACATTATTTTTATTGATGTTCTTTAAAGTTTATTTTCACTTTTCAAACATGTACATATGTCGGATTTATAGCGACGCTTTCCCGTTCTTCGTTGCCGTACTCCAGCACCCACAATTCCTTTTTAAGCTAGTTTCTTTCGTAGCCCTATCTACATTCCCGCTCCAGTTTTTTGTTGGTCTGTCTTTCCGCAGGGACTCAATTTATAACACGTTTTGATAAACGTTCATTTGGAATTCGCTGAACATGTCCGTTCCATTTTAAAGTTTTTTATTAATAAAACCTTTTACAGATTCTTCTCTAAATATTTCTTCTCTTAAAAAACTTGGTAAATATCATTTATTTTTTTAAGTAAAATGAGATAAAGTGTATTGTTTTTATACATATGTATATATATATATATATATATATATATATATATATATGTATATGTATATATATATATATATATATATATATATATATATACAAATATGTTTTTTTGAAATTAAATATTTGTTTATTGTTCGTATAACAATGTGTTTATATGAAATATTATTTTTTATCTTTTGAAACGAATATTATATTTTGATATCTGGATTAATTTGTGGTCGTTTATTCATATTTGTATAGTAGAAATGTTAACTGCTAATCTACATTTTGTTTCAGATTCAAAATTTCGAATTATTTCATAAACATCAGTGTGTTGATGTATTGAAATTCTTCGTACAACTTGCACTTAATTAAAATACTAGCTTGAATCTAATATATCAGTGAGTAATTGTAAGTTTTGCAATTGTATACTGTTTCGAAACTATCTCGCAACCCCTATCTGCTTACAAAAAGTTAGCATGTGATATAAGAAACAGATCTCTTGCAGACAGATGGTCTCGAGGTCAGTTACATACATATGATCTTACATGTCTACAACCCGTTGTCTTCCATTTCTATGTTATTATTTGCTAAGATAATAGGTCTGCTTCGTTTAATTAGCTGCTGTTAATACCATGAGCTAGAAACCTGAAAGTCTCGACAAAAACATTAATTGAAATGAAATAAATTATACCGTTCTTTTTTACTTTTTTAAGTGATGTTTATTTTGTATGAAGTTTAATTAAATTTTGAAACTTGAGCCATAAATCTATAGTACTTTAGAAGTGATTTTTTAAGTATTATATAGCATTTTAATTTTTGATATACATAGATACTAAAAAATTAGACTTTTTCCTATATCAAATAACAAATTTAATAGGATATTACGAAAAAAATGCATGTACATGTTATATTCTTTGCATTTTTGTTAAGAAAATCGTTTTTAAGCGTTAATTCACTTTTATAAAATCGATTTATCTATATTATTTACTTTTAATTATTCTCTTTTTATTATTTTTGTATTTCCATTCCAAAAAAATGATCAAACTTTTCAGTTCAAAAATTCAGCTTTTATTATTTTTTTATTTTCATTTAATATTCTAATATTTATTCAAATTTTGAACATAGTTAAAATACATAATAAATAATTCAAATGTAGGACTGTTTGCGAAGTCAACACAACTGCATTGTTTGCAAATAATGAATAGTTATTAATTAATAGTTAAATTTGTGGTATTTTATGATTAAAATTTACGTATGGACTGTTTACGAGTATATATTGTTTTGTATAAATCTGAAAAATGTGTATTAACTTAAAATAAAATGCATATAAGCCACAATTCTTAATTTTATCTTATTCAATGAATAATGCTAAAGAAACGTTGCAAGAAAAACATTTATTCTTTAAAAATTGATTAAATTATTGCGTTTTGAACTTGGGTTTCGAAATAAAATATTGTTTTTATAGCCCATCATTCTAAATATAACACTCAAAAAATCTCGTTAGTTCTGCTTACTTTGCGTGTGTATTTATTACTACTTTTAGTTTACTATCGACGAATTTTCCTAATCCATCAAGTAATGGAAAAAAAACTATAAACATGTTTGAAATTATACCGACATATATCAATTTATTATGAGCTGATCAATATTCACAACTGACCTACATATTTGAAAAACACACTTAGCGAGTAACAAAAAACACATAAACATTGAATAAAAAAACATAAAATGAAATAGAAATGTATGTTGAACAGTAACAATTTAACAAAAATGCTTGCCAATGTCGACATTCTTTTTGTTGGACAGTTGACTGATAAATGGTATTCTATTTTTCAGAAACCTCGCGTCATCTTTGAAGGCCGAGGCGGCAGTTAATGTTGAGACCAGTGTTATAGTCAACCGAAACGACTGGTGAACGCGATTGCCATAAACAATGGCTTCGCCGGCAGTGTTCTGTCTCAGTCTTCAACTCCGTAAGTTTTTTTAACAATTGCTCTCCATTGATTCTTATATTTTTTTATATGTGTATGACCGCAACGAACGTTTTCGAATATTATTTTTGTTTATTGCAGTAAGAAGTTTTCTTGCAAAAGTTATATATTAGAACATGTGTTTCATTTTATTTACATTAGCATTGTGTTTATAATAGTATAGAAGGAATCTAAAACAGGAATAAGTAATATAAGTAATTTATAAGATGTTTGTTTTAATGAATCGATACGATTTTTCATCTTTCGTGTAAACAAGACACCACCGGCCCGAAAGGCGCGACGTCGCGAATGGCGCCGCATGCCGCTAGAACGTAACTCACCTTTCCAAAGTTTGTTTCCAGCCTTCGCCGCGCTCATTAGTTAGTTATCGACTCAACTAATTATGAATGAAGTTAGTTTGGGGTTAGTTTTAGTGGCACATTTATATCATGTGAAACCATGCGATGTTACCTCCATCGGAAAACTTTGAAAACAAGTGTGATTTATTGAACAGGTGTATGACATTTTACAATTTAATTCCAGACGCACATTGTCGAAATAATGTATTTGAAAATTTATGAATTTTCATTACGATTCGTGAAATCGTACATTTTATGCATGTATTTTATTTGACAGTAATGTTTTCTATATTGACTCCATAATCAGTTTAAATACTCGTTTATTAAAAAGAAACATGGTGAATATTTATATGACTTCAAATCACGATCGAAAACTTCAATGGATTTAGGTATTTTCTTTTGTTTTTGAAATGATATTTCATAATCGATTATATATTTTTACAAGCACAGATACATTTTGAAATAATCACTGGAATTTCTTGATATTTAAAATTGAAATATTACGTATACCAAGTCAAGTTCTAACTTAAAATTGCAATTAAAAAAGTATATCAACGTTTTTTTAAAAATGTAAAGTAAATTATACTTCATATTTTCTTACATATAAATTATAGCATGACATTGTATCATAAATAAAATCAAACTATACACATAAATTTACTAATGTACATATATGCATATATATATATATATATATATATATATATTTATATATTAATATATATATATATATATATATATATATATATATATATATACATACACTGTATAATATGAAAACTTTTATTTAACTTTTCCCGAGTATATAAAGCTTTTTATTAATTTTTTCCAATACGAATTCATTGGATATATTTAGGACAAGGACAGTTTGTTCCTATTAATTTTTCATTCAACATTTTAGTATAAAAGTAAAATAAAATAAATATTGTCGTTCATTAATCCTAAATGTTGTTCTTAATAAAAAAGTATATCATTAACAAAAGTCATATTATTTATTTAAGAATATAATTGGTTGTAAATTGGTGGGTTTTTCATTTTTTTTTATCTTAGATTTTAATTTTATATTTTAAAATGAAAGAATTTTATGTTAAACATATATTTTTATACCAAAATTTAACTAAGTTTTTATCTATCCTGTTGATGTGTTGCTCTAATGGTTTTCGTTCTTTTGAATTATTTATATATTTGTTTCCCATTATTAGTTTCAAAACGAATGTCATCTTTAGGTAAATATTAGACTTAGAATCTCAGAGTCCTCAATATCTACCTGAAGGTGGCACATGTTCCGAAAGTAATAGTGGAGAACATACACTGAGATTATCCAAAAGAACGAAGACCATTAGATTTACATATATCTTTGTATATATCTCAGTTTAGAAGTAAAATATTTATTGCAGGTATTCTTAGTTATAAAATATGATCTTAATTTTATAATATTTGTTTTGTATTTTTTCTTAGATCAGTACCAATTAGTAAAAATTCACTAGTTTTTTTAAAAAAAAAACATCAATATATATATATATATATATATATATATATATATATATATGTACGTATATGTATGTATGTATGTATGTATTTATGTTTGTATGTATGTATGTATGTATGTATTACATCTATGCTTAAGTATTCCTGTTAAATAAAATATTAAGATACACGCGCGCTCAGATTAGTGTTCGACATTTTAACTATTAATTCACAGCACTTTCGTGTGCCAAATCCAACTTTATTCGATGTCGTTTCTTAAAATGTGTAGTACAATCATTCGTTGTTGTCTAAAATTACATGGTTCAGAGATTTTTAGTTATTCATAAATGTTTTGCTTTCTGAATTAGCGTTAGTTTAAAAATAAAAATTCTTTCAGATTGTTGTAACAGTCTACATAAAACAATTTATTAAGTTTGTCTAGTAGTTATTTTTTAAAGTATATATTTATGTTTAAATACCAGTAACTTTCAGAATAGATTGTTCTCTCATTATTCTCTTGGTTTTTGTTATTTTTGTGTCATTATTCGCAACATTTTTATTATAATTACAATCTTCGATTCTGTACATCTTATTTAAAATTAATTCCAGTAATTATTTATTGAAATGTACATAAAGTGTATGTTATATTGTTTAAAATAAATGAGCAATTAGTAAAGGAAATGATTTTAACAATCGATTATTAAAAGAATTCTAATAAATTGATTTTTTCCAAATAAAAAAATATATTGTAGTATTCAACAATATGCTTGAGATGCTTTGAAATTTAATTAATAGTAAATTATTATTAAAATAATCTATTTGAAATGTAATTAAGAGTAACGTGAGATACAAATAAGCGGAATAACATTCTTCACTTAATTTCTTTCATATATTGTACAAAAATTAAAGAGATTTTATTCCAGTGTTATTATTGTTATTGAGAAAAATAAATCTTCAAATAATTCAAAAAATACATTTAACGTGTCTGTCTCATAGTGTTTTTATTGTGTGAGAAACGAGTATGAATTTATGAGAAATAATCTATTTGAATGAAATGAACACATATTTTTTTTACTATATTTTTGTTTCATTACTAGATTATTTACTTTTCTATTTTTTTTAAGGTTATTATTAAAAGATATTTTTCCTTTTTCTTTATATTGGAATAATTGATACTACTTTATTCAATTTATAAACTATATTTCTTAAAAGTGCAATGTAAAACAAAAAATAATACATTGAGTTAAGAATATATGTTAATAATTCAGATGAAATGGTAAAGGTAATACAAGTACATGAGTTTCTACTTTCTGATTGATTTAATTTTAAAAGGTGTAATGGAAAACACGTTTTCTCTTCTGTGCTGTAATTTTATTTTATACTATAATACGTACGGTCTGAATCAAATTTCAGACGTTACTAAAACCTATATCTTTTTTATGTATAAGTAATGCTTTTATACTTTAATTTCTTTATTTCGACCTTCTGTAACTGTATAAACATTTATCGAGTAAATCAATAATGAAAAAAAAAGAAAATATAGGTACATGTGTCTCGAATATGTACACATCATATAAATATATATATATATATATATATATATATATATATATATATATATATATATATATATGTATATATATACATGTGTGTGTGTGTGTGTTTCTGTATGTGTTTGTGCATATATATATATATATATATATATATATGCACATATATATAAAATATAAGGGTGACAAAATATCCTCTCCTTGTAGTCTTTTCTTATAAATAATTGTTCTTCTCATCAGCATTGTGCTCCATTCATTTAATTTATAATAATCAATCGTCCTTATATAAAATTGTAATTATTAGAGAAAGATTTAAATCACGTCTTATAGAAAAAAGTCTCCAAAAATTTGTCTAAACGATTACTAAATAGAATATTTTTTGAAAAAAATCATTTTGAATGATATTATTGAAGCTATTATAAATTTAGTAAATTATGCCTATATATCAAAATTAACTGAAAGTTATTTAATGAAGTTCGTGGAAATATATATAAATCTAACAAAAAAAATCATTAATTTTTGATTTTTTTTAAAAAAGCTATTCCTACAAGACAATTGTACACATCCATCGATACATATTCATATATATATATATATATATATATATATATATATATATATATATATATATATTTATATATCTTCAAGAAGTTATGTAATCTTTATTTCTTATTAAAATAGTCAAATACATATAAATAACGTTTGTGCATAAAATTTAATTATTCCAAATTTTCCTTCACTATACACGAAAACCAAGTTTCAATATATAAAATCGTATTTTTCTTATTTCATTCACCGTTTGTACTTAGGAATTCTAATTTTCAATTTAATTACAATCTAATATATAATATTTCTATTACAATATGTTATTAATAAAAAGTATTTCCTGAATAAAATAATTACAAATAGTATGATAGTTAAAACTTTTCTTCTGTAACAATTTCTCGAATACTACAAATTCCGTTGTTATTTTAAAATTAAATACTCAAAGATAAATTAAATATTAAATCTCAAAATATGCAATTGATTTTATGCTTTAATTCTAAATGAGTTGCCAGTAAAAAGTATAAAAAAATAATCTCATACATGACATTTTGTTCATTTATCGATTATTTATTAAAATATTAGTATTTTATTCAATATTTTTATTGCTTGGTACAGTTACGAGGGAACACTTGTCATACATTAGTCAGATTATTGAAAGTCCACTGTTATTATTCAAATTATATATTATTCATGTTTTCAATCAAATATATTACTATCATATGCATATATATATATATATATATATATATATATATATATATATATATATTGTGTGTGTGTTTATGTACACTGTTCATGTTTATTTTATAATATTTGCTTCTAACATTTCTAATAATCTACTAATAATACTGTTCGAAAATGCTACCTTATCTAAATGTATTCTATTGTATCATCTAATCTGTAATTTTCTATGACTATGAATATTTAAATCCAAATTAGTTAAATAATGGTTATGTAATTAAACTGCACATAATAATGTTGACAGTGGCATAAATGATAGAAGTGTGGATGTCGTGATTATTGTATTAATCAACATTAATAATCTGTATATGAATACTATGTAATACTATATATAAACAATATGATGATCTAAATTGTGATTAAAAAGTGTTCCTTTAAAAAATGCATACAATTTATAAATAATGTTGTATATGTTTCCAAAATATAATGAAAGCTATGTATTACAAATTTGCGAATGAATATGTGGTAATCTCTTTTGGTATAGAATCTGTATAAACCAATGTTCATTTGGTTTAATGTCGAAGATTTATAAGTAAAACACTGCATATATAATGTTGCCATATCTTCTGCGATTGTCAGTTTGTATTTTATTTTTTTAACCAACAGTTTTATCACATATTACTTTTGTGTTATGTATATTTTCATGTTGTATTTTATTTAAGTCGTTAGTAAATATTACTTTGTTCATAACAAACGATTGTCGTAATCGTTTTATCCTTTTTCTCCGATACTCTGAAAGTAAGTGTTACTAGATAAACAAAACTGGTTCTTTTCAAAAATTATGATATTTGTAAATAAATGAAATGTTAATTAAATTTTTAATTCGTGCTGACGGCATACAAAAAGCAATCAACGATTTCATCGTCAACAATTACATCAATATATTAAAAAATATTAGTCTAATATTTTATATAAATTCTAGTCTTAATACCTTAACAGTTTCTTCGTCTTTAGTTCAGAAGTTCATATCAAAACTAATAATTTTTTCTGTATAATATGACTTGTGTATAGTAGGATTCATTTCACAGAATAAGTGTATTTCGCGTGTCAGCAAATGAAAACGAATGTATCTATTCAAACAAATAGCTTCGCATGAACATTAAATGATATTTGACAGTTATCGTTTGATACGTCTACGTTATACATGAGTTCTCACTACATATGCATCAACATGTTTGTTTTATCAAAAGAACGGAAATAAAACAATTTCGTTGCTTGCAGAGTGAACAGTGGCGGGCACGATCTACAAGTGTGTTTATTGCGGCGCACGTGTTTGCCGCCTCTCAATTTATTACACAAATAATATCTTTATGTGTTTGTATTTTCCCTTCTACATGTTACACCACCGGTGCTGGAAATAACGATCTATTTTATACGTGTTTGCGAATACATATACGAATGTAAGTAAAGTAGCGCTGTGTGCCTTTATTGAATTCAATTATCTTATCCCGTGAAATATTGTGATAAATAACCTTACATGCGCCTCCATGTTCTCTGTGTATTTCATGTTTTTTTGTTATAGCGTCTTGTAACCTAATTTTTAGAGCAATAAGAATCTTGTGTACTTGATGTGTGTATGTACTTTCATATCCAATTATGTGTTTCTTTTTAAATACGTGCGATAACGGTTAATTCATACTCACATGTTAACACGTGATGTTTGATATGTCGTAGAAGCATGATTAAGATAATTATAGGTTGGTAGATTATATTTTTGCTTCCGTGTTTAATACAATACTTTTTTTTACTAGATATTTAACCATACATGCTTATTTTTTACATGTATTACTATTTTTATAATAAGTTCTTTTATTTTATTTTAAATTTTCATACATAAACACACACACACACACATATATATATATATATATATATACATATATATATATATATATATATATATATATATATATATATATGTTATATGCATACGGACGTACATATATACTTATACCAAACTGAACCAAGGTGATGTATAGATTATTTTGGTAATACATTTTCTGTATATTTTTTTGCACAAAGCTAAACCATATCTAAAATATATTTCAATTGTTATCTAAACATTGATTTTTTAAGAGATTTCGATATTATACTTTTAAAAATGTCATTTTTTCATTTTTTACTTTATATCACAATATGATGTGTTTAGTATGTTTTTATTCTTTAAGTATATCTGTAATCATCTCTTTTTAATATTAAATTAACTTATTTACATTGAATTGATATATTTTTAAAATTCTAACTAGTCATTAACTTTATTATCATTATTTTATATTATTTTATAGAAAGTAGACTAATAAAAAAAATATGTATTTTGTTAATATATAAATATATATATATATATATAATTTTTCAAATAAATTCAACATTAGATAATAAAAAGTGTTGCCCGTTTAGATTTATCTACTATTTTATATTTGCAAAATTGTCACAGAAATTCAATTTGTTACAAAATGTACAATTTAATACGTCAATAGACATATTATTATTTACATCCGTAGTGATTAAATTTGATAGATTATGAAATGTTGAGCGCTGGAATCCGTTTATGAAAAAAACAACACACTTTTTCATATATATATACTTGTTTCCACATACATATACATTCGCAACACATAGGTAGACATACATTTACACAGTCAAAGATGCGCGCGTGACATCGACATACAAGAGTATTTATCACGTTTGTGACGACGAACGACACGACTAAAACGCGATGTTCGTCACATTCAGTTTAATTTAAAATCTTTCAAGTAGCTCAGGGTGCCGCCATTTTAACGATGCACAAACATGTCAGTGGCAGGTTAAGAGGTGTAATGTCACTCCTTCTGCTCGACATAATGTAATTCCTGTCAGTCGGGCGTCTGAGTCGCAGTCGTGCGCCTCTCAGTCCCTCACTTACCCCACAACCCAGCCTCTGACGTTCCTGCTGATGCCGTCGGCTAGGAAGACACTGCTTCCGGGGACGGATGAACAACTTTTCCGTCAGATTACATCTGAAATGTGAGAGAATGTTATAAAGATATCAGTTTACATTTCATATAAATTCCCTTATTATACACGTATGTGTACACTGTATTTGAGCTATGATAGATATGTGAGTTCAGGTGTCATTTGTAATACATGCTGTACAAATGAATAAGACATTTACACGCGGCTGAAAATTTATTCCTACGTTTATTTTATTATATAAAACATGCGATATGTGTTGTTACATTCTATATTTCATTTGTAATTAAAAGTGGAAATAGAATTTGAATTAAAAATCTTCTTGAAAAATTTCTGTAGCACAATCGGTGTTTTTAATTAGTCATATTTCAGTATGTAATAAGTAATTTTTCATAGCGATATTATCAATCACTAACCCTGTGACATTTATTGGTCGCAAGAAAAATATTTTTCTATTTACATTAACATAGCTACTTGTCGGAATGTAACCACGATTGTTTTGTCACTTAAAGACAATTTCTACGGGTCATATGTACTAAATAAACATCATTTTACTAGTGTTTATTGAGGATTTCCAAGAGTAACATACTACATGTGGAATATATACTTAGATAATGTTGTATTCTTTTTTGAATTGTTTTGTTTAATAATCAGTAGCGTTGTTTTCAAAAATACTGCATTTGATATATATGTATATATATATATATATATATATATATATATATATATATATATATATATATATATATATATATATATATATATATATATATAGTTAGGGAAATAATAAATAATGAGCTTTGTGATCATGTTTAGAGTGCATAGTCTTGTAAGTTGAACGTTGTTGGTAAATAAGTCAGTTTACATCAGTATTATGTAAGATAAAAATTTTATAATGATTTTTCTGAAATAGACATTTGAAGGGTTTTATGACAAAAAATACACAGTCGTTAAATCAACATCAAAAATAGCACTATATTCTAATATCTTGTCCGATGTCATTATGCCAGATGACAAAAACAATGATTTTATTCGTTGTATTTTTTATAACCGCTAAAAGATATACAAATTAATAATATTTTCAATAACTATATTAAGTAATAATAGTCTTAATTCCGACGATGGCATTTCCTTGAGTAGACTTTATAAACGATTTACCTAAGAGGAAAATCAATTGGAAAAAAACAAGAAATGCTTGAATTAATGATAACAATGATATTGTGGTATATCTGTTTGATAATTATGTAAATAATCAAAGGTATATTTTCGTAGATTTCTTCCAAAGATATTATATTTACGATGTGGATCAAACACATCTTTATTCTGTGCAACAATCTGATTTTTATGTATAGGGTAATGAAAAGAATATTGAATAGTTTATAAAAATTTTGATATTTATCGGCACTATAATATGGAAAGAATTGAAGGTTCTTGAGATTTTTGAAACATTGCATGTCTGTTTATGTCATAGATGAAACGGAAAGTGTAAATTCTTAAGATATACTTTTTGAAATCAGCTATGTTCTAGATTTGTTGAACGGAAAATATCTGGTTATTCACCAATTAATTGCAAAAGATACAATTTAATTTTATATTTTTTTTAAAACAAAAACAGCTTCTTTTCGTTCTATAAGTCATACAGATTTTATATTATATAATATTTAACAAAAGTAATATGACATTATCAGCAGTGCTGCTTACATTCAATATTTTTTTGAAAAAATAAAAATAATGCTCTTGTGTACCAGTGGCGCCAGAGGAAGGAGAAAATTTCAAAACCCAGTAATTAAATGAATTTTTATTTTTAAATAATTTTATTTACAAATTTTGGTAGTTATATTGACCCATTTTATGTTTTAAAAATAACTCTTGACAAGTGAGCAACATTGCAGCAGACGCATTCCAGAAATCTTATTCAAAAGTTTTCCATTACGCGACTTAAAATGTCTGGGTGTAATCCTCGCAATTTCTTCTTGGATTTTTAATTTAAGTTCAGAGATCGTGTGTGCACGATCAATATACACCATTATCTTTAGATAACCCCCAAAAAATAATTACATGCCATCAAATCATGCTGGTCAAATAACATCTCCATTTTTGAAAATGATATGATTCGGCAAGAGCGCTGTTATAGCAGTCATGGACACTCTGCGGTATGATTTGTTACCCCATCTTGATGGAACTAGGTAATTTGTGGAAATCTAATTAATTTTTGCGTCAGAAATTTTGTAATCATGTTATTGTAATCATATCGTGGGCTGCGCGTTATAATTATATAATTTGTGGGCTACGCATAATATTTTTCTAAAGATTTCATAGCGAAAGCTAGATATACACTAAACCACTGCTCCATATTTACTAAATAGCCATGAATAACTAACAATGTATAACTAAATTTTATCCTCTCCTTCCAACGGTAAATGAATAACCCTCCTTTAAAATTTCCCGCACCACTTACGCATCTGTTGCATACAATTTTTTATAAGAAGTGAATGTATAGTAATAATAATTCTTCAATCAAAAAATTATTTACTAATTAAGGAGTATTAGTCATTTCTGTACTTATCGTTGTAAAATATGTATGTATAGTAAATAATTTGAAAATCTTATCTTCCATTGCAGGATAAAAAAAATACTTTTAGAACCAACGTAGTAAATTTAATTTAGTTATGATCGCATTAATTTAAAAAAATCAAAATTTATATAATAGAGTACTGTTATGTATATTCATAGGAATACTAAAAGGAAAAAAGTATTCTACTATGTTTTTTTTTAATTGTACATTTCACACATAAATATCATGTATGCCTTGATTATAGGAATGTTGCATTACTATTAATTGTACGGTGCGCATGCCTTTAACTTCCGATTAAATATTTACAGTGCATGTGGCGAACATAAATTTCTGTCAAATTAAAAATATTTTTATTTCGTGTTGTACAATGCTAATCTAACTGTTAGTCTAGTGAAATTCTTAACAAAAACCGCAGATATCTAATCAATCGGTACAGTGTATCAATACGTGCTATCTTGTTTGGTACTTAATTATAAGGTTATTAGCAACCACGTGGCGTGTATTCGTGTCTCATAGACTTATAATAGTGTGCATATGTTTCAATAATCTCAATGCTGAATAAAGGTAAGCATTATGTAAATTTTATTAATTTTTATGATAGATTTATTATACAAAAAAATAAATGCTTCAGTATTATATCCATATTAATATTTGTATAAATGTTTTAATTTTTAAAACAAGTCGTGTAGAATGTACTCAATGCATTAAAAACAGGTATGAAGTCTATTGCAGTTATGTAGATAAAGTATGTCCTTATCTTATTTTTAAATTTTATATAAGATTTGCTGTACATCTAGTTGATGTAAATATGCGTTTTTCATAACTATTGACTGTACAGAGAATAATTGAATCATTATAATAATTTATTTCACAGCTGAAATGATGTACTACATTAAATAGAAATTGTTGTAACTGTGTTCACACTGACATTTGTTCAGAAAAAAATTTAAGTACCCATTCACCACATATTAATGTTGTTACATAAAGAGCAATGTTTATAATCTAAAAAGTCTTAAATAGATGCTTATATCGTTTTAATCGAATGTATACTAATATACGTGCATTATTTTGTTAATTTTTTATCACTTTTATCTATTTTAAGTTTTTGTGTAATTTGTGTCCTGTATGCTTTTTGGCACAACTTCAACAAAGTTTAGCGATACAACCGTATATATATATATATATATATATATATATATATATATATATATATATATATAAAGAAGTTTAAAATTCTTTTATACACATATATACATTATATATATATATATATATAAACTTTTTTGTCTATTTGTGTGTAACGAGTTAACTTTATATTATCAGTCTTATAGATTTTTTATATACAAAAAATACCTTATCAATATAATCTTATTTTTTTTATAATGTTATATGTAACTTTCAATTATTTTGAAATTTGGTCTGATTAGAAAGTTTAATTTTGTGTTTTGCATTTTAAAACCAAATATAGAAATAGATTTCTTTTGTAAAATGTATTCATAGTCATTTTTAATTAAAAATGATATGTTATTACTACTCTAAATTTAAACCTAATTTCGTTTTCTAGTAATAATATCAAGTATATTATAAGAAATATGTTTTGCAAAATAAATAACTGTCATATTTCAGTTTATCTAGTGTAGTAGTTTATTAAAAAACTTTAAACATTGTTTTAATTTTCATTTTTGTCCCAGTTACAAAAGTATATTTATTTTGTATATATATATATATATATATATATATATATATATATATATATATATATATATATGTGTGTGTATGTGTATGTGTGTGTGTGTATGTGTATGTGTGTGTGTGTGTATGTGTATGTGTGTGTATGTGTATGTATTCTTGTTTGGTAGATAATTTAATGTTTTCAGTTTGCAAAGAAAAAAAATTTACTCTTTTTAACAACACTTCTTTTTTACTTTTACCACACTGTCATTTTAAACACACATTGCACGTTTTCTTATTTTTTCCATCAACAATATTTTCACAACACCTTGTCTCATACTTGATGCGCGTATACACAACATATTTTCATTTTGTGTCAACATTTGCTCTTCGTCTCGTTTCGTACATATGTGAAACGATATTGAACAATATTGGGAATATTGTGCGTTTTCTTAAAGAATTTACTAGAACACATGTACACTATTGAATTGAATGGCCACTGAATGTTCTTATAAACGATTTTAATTTAATTTGTGCCAAGTTTATGAAAAAAATAAACTAATAAACTTATATAGTACTCATAAGTTATCAAGTTCACTGGTATATTTATATATGTGTAGATTTTTGTATTCTATATATATATATATATATATATATATATATATATATATATATATATATTCAACATTCTTTATTATAAAAACTTTACAGTGTTTAATAATTTTTACAATTATTACTTTTATTTTACTAAATGTTAGAACCTACATTACAAAATTACAAATTAAATGTAAAACACATATATATATATATATACATATATATATATATATATATATATATATATATATATATATATATAATGGGTTTTTTTCGAACTTAGAATTTTTTTGCTATATGTGTTTCATAAATTGATTTCAAAATATAGTTTTACACAGCATTAAAAATATTTTTATATACATGAGAATGGTTTATAATTTTTAACACCGTTTTGTAATAGTTAATGTTTGCTTTTTGTATAAAAAGTATATTCTTATTTTTAAATCTTATTATTCATTTTAAAGATGTCTCTTTTTAAATTACTTAAAAGTTTCGATAGTATTAGGGAAGTGTTTTAACAACGTTGTGTAAGAATATTGTGGAAACACATTGTTTTTAAACTAGTCAAATGTGTCAAAAAGAAACATAAGTGTTCACTAATTAAAAAATTATAAATTAAAACAAAATATATAATTATGATTAAATAAAATTGTATTGAAAATTAATTTCAAAACGAACATATTATATATATATATATATATATATATATATATATATATATTATATGAGAGAGTATATAATTAGTAGAAATGAAGCAACGTGTTTCTAATTCATTTAACCAATTAATGTAAAGCGGAAGAAAGTTAACTTCTGTATCTAAAATAACTTTATCAGCGAACAAACATTTTCCTTAAAATCAATATTTTAATATACATTCTGTAAACGTTATATCTATTTATATCTTATATGGAAAAAAATAAAAAGTATAGCCTGGGCTCGTCCGGGATTTGAACCCGGGACCTCTCGCACCCTAAGCGAAAATCATACCCCTAGACCAACGAGCCGCGATGCTGTAATTTCTTCGCCTGTGTATAATACGCGAGCGAAAAGTAATACACTTTCTAAATATAATCAATGTTTATAAATAGCTATAACACAATCTATGCTAGCAACATATGCCATTATCTAGTAACTAAATTTATATACGTATAAGATATATATATATATATATATATATATTACTACTTTTGATTTATTAAAACAATGAGGAATTAATTTTTCTCTTTGAAATCATAAATATTTTATCTTATTTCTAGGTACTGTATCACCTTATTATTTTATTTATTTATTTTTTTAAATAAATTAAGCTTCCGTATATTAAAACATATCCCATTTGTTACTGGCAGTTTAAAAATAACTTGTTTTGTTATTTAAGATACATTAAAAAACATTCTGAATATTAAACGAGAGAATATTTTTTTAATAGCTAAAAAAACAGCATTATATTTTTTTTTAAAATATTATTTTATGAGTCTATATATTTTATATTTTCCGGACTTGAAACTTGTGTGCATTTTTATTGTTCATCGAACTATTATACAGTTGTCGAACTATTACATGTTTCATCAATAAAATTGTTGCACCACACTTTGTATGCTTTATTAACTTACGTTTTCAACAATACCTGCACTTAAATACATAAATGGAATGTGTGTATATGTGTGTGTGTATATACATATATATTTTTTTTTTCTGTTATTACATATATTTAATTGTTATTAATCTGTAACCACTTTTTGAAAGGTAGTGTTTATGTACTTTTGTGCTAATATAAACAATTACTTTATATATATATATATATGTATATATATATATATATATATGTATATATATATATATATACACACACACACACACACACACACACACACACACACACATATATACATACAACATATACGCGTCTAAAAATCTTTAAAATATTTGTATGATTTATTAAAAGTACATTGTAAATGTATATTAGTTACGTTATTAAATTTTATATTTTATGATTATTTTTATACATTAGTAAATATGTACCAGCAGGTGTATTTATTTCCATTCCATGTTATATTTCAATTATTATTTACTGAAAATGAATTATTTTATGTATTAAGCTACATATTCATAACTATGAATCTATGTCTTTCTGTCTCTAAATAAATACATACATACAAACATATATATATATATATATATATATATATATATATATATATATATATATATATATATATGAATATAATATATTTGTATATATATATATATATGAATATAATATATATATATATATATATATATATATATATATATATATGAATAATGTGTAGTATAAATTGATTCTATGCAATTTAAAACTGTAAATAATCTGCATATTCATTTATATCAATTATATGTATAATAAAGGAAAGCTGTGTGTGTGTTTATCGACATACAATGCGTGACAAATAAAAACCAACAAAATACTGATAAAATTTCGTGAACGTTGCTTAAATATTCTACAGAGGCTTGACCACTTGTTCATGTATTCTGAGAGCAATCAGTGTCTGTTGGACGTGTAAAAACTTCTTCCGTTTCTCAAATTGAGTCGTCAAGGATCCTTACGATGTTAGCCCGTCCTTTTTTTGATAGAACTTGATAAAAATTTCATGAATTTGTGGACCAAATTCACAATTTCACGCGGGACAGCTTTAACGCCCACCACGTCACGCCTCGTATACACGCGTCCACATAATAATTTCCGGTTGTAGTGTTGTCCAGGGCCTACAGCGTACACATACCTAATATACGCTCAATAAACCATACGAACACTCGCGTATTACGTACATCAGTGAACATGTTGCGAGATTGCCCGTCATGTTACTGCTTATGGTAGTGAAAGAGAAAGCTGACAAAATGAGCGTAATGCCAACGATAATCAGTAGCTGTGTATAATGCGAAACTTAAACATATCAAACGATATTACTATTTTTGTTGGTGGATTTATGGGCTCTGTTTCATCATTTCTGTCTATTTTTTGTTGCGTATATATATATATATATATATATATATATATATATATATATACACGAGTATATAT
>CM068314.1:37070707-37178207 GCA_034766995.1 Acanthacorydalis orientalis | reverse complement strand
AAGTCGCTTACGTTTGTTTATATTGGTTATGTATAGTTTTCGACGAGCGATACAACCAAAAATGCCAGTTTCATTTATCCTAGATCTTATTTGAGTAACTCCAAGAGTAAGATTGAGATCATCTGTTAGTTGCTGAGCGTTAATAACGGTTTTTTTTTTACTTTACGAACTATTAGTTTGGTCATGCGTTTGCAAGTCTTTCGTTTTCGACCTTCTTTGGATCTGAAATTAAACCTCTTCTATCTTTAACCTTCTTAATAATATACTGAATTGTTCTGAGAGGATTTCTGAAACTATCTGCAATTTTTTTGATAGTTTTTTCATTCTGATACATATAAATGTATGCGCGTTCAAAGATCGTAAGTTCTATCCTTTTCGTCATTTTGCTATAAAAAAAATTATAAAGGGAAATTATATCGATAATATATGATTTAATAAATAAATTCAATTATCATAGCTTTAATTAAAGCCTCAGATATTAATATCTTCTCAGATGCAAATACTTTCCGAATTGTTACTTTACGATTTTATATTAATATAAATTAAACAAAAAACCGAAATAGCTATAATAATGCAAATTCAATGTCAATATAATGTGTAAATAGACATCTGCATAGATGATTCAGTAAATCACGCATTATGTCATATATATATATATATATATATATATATATATATATATAATTTATATTTCTTGTATTACAAAATTTACATCTATCTTCAAATATTATTTTTTTAAATATTGATTTTTTTCTCATTATACTGTGTTTCAGTCAAATAGCGCTTCTTATTTAATGAAACGTACCTTTACTTTCAGTCTATTTTAAAAATATATTTGAGAACAAAAATATAAAATCATAAATTATTGCATAATAACAGAAAAGTGTATTTAAGAAGTGTATTTGGTTATTCAAAAAGATAATATATAATGTAAAAAATATTTAGGATGTGTTTTAATAATTAATATTAATTTTGCGATATATACTTGTATGATTCAGAATATATATATATATATATATATATATATATATATATATATATATATATATATATATATATATATATATATATATATATATATATATATGGTACACACGTATATGTTTGGTTTTCAATATGACTTGTAAAACGAAAATCCATTATTTGATGGGGAAAATGAACATTTTGATTGTTTATTAGCACAATAAATTAAAGTAAATTAAAATTTTGTGAAACTAGAGTTCAAATAGATGAATAGAGAGTGTAAAAAATCAACGTATCGACGTTAGCCTCGTTTTTATCACAGAACAATAGTAACAGCAAGACCAGTGAATTTTCATGGGTTTGATAGATTGTGCATACAACAAAAGAAGCTACGAAGTTCCAATAGAAAAATGTAGGTATAAAAAAGAAGCGAATAGAGAACCACATCACACGTACTGACACGGTGCTGAATTGTGTGAGGAAAGAATAGAAACAGCGATGTGATTGAGAATAACACGTAGTGCACGGTAGCCATCGGAATAGAACACCATCCTTCGATGGTATAGTGTAAAGTCGGTTGGTATGAGTTGTCCAGCATCCAGCCACCAGCCAACATCCGTATGAGAAGAAACGGTTGCAATTTTTATCGTAACGTGACGTAACTCTTAAATCCAGTTTTCGTACACTTGACTACACAAGCAGGCGGTATGGCAGATCGAACCCACATCAAGTCAAATATATTACAGGGCCGGCCTGGAAATTGGACAATCATATAGTCGTAAAAATGTCACGTTTATCTCCGCTGGGCCCCCCCATCGGTTACACCAAATGTGACCACCGACGTATAACGGGCATACTTCAAACTATAACAGCTACAGAATGATTGGAAAGTCACAAAAAATCCTTCCTAATATATAATTAATATTTTATATTTTTCTTGTCCAACTTTTAAGCACCAATGTTTTTACGTAAAAAGTCTGCTTGTGTATAATTATTTTTTTAACGACTACTTGTATAATACGTGTGTACTTCTAATTTTCCGAATTTAAATTATAGATATGGTAGTCTTGATATATGTGGATACATTTTTAAATAAGTAAAAAGTTCATGTTTAATGTTTTTAATTTTCAAATGTTTAATAAGGTATATTATTAATTGATTCACAGCGACGTTGAATTCAGGTATAAGACGTATGGTTCATTGAACACTTCTTCGTCTTCCACTTGTAGGAAATGAAAATTTTTTTCCATTAAAAATAAAAATTATTAATTTTATACAAAGGTAAACTTATCATAAAAAAGTAAGCAATGAATTAATACAATTTCAATATAAAGAATGTAAATAACAGTAATGCAAATTATTGCGTGTTTATTATAAATACTTAATGCTGGGACCTACAGTGTTGAAACTTTTATACGAAATTTTATTCTTTTGTTTTTATGGTATCTTTAAACATACTTAAAAAGGTATAGATCGAAATAGAACGAGATATAAAAGAAAAATGCTCTTACGTCACAGTTTTATGACTAACAATTTGGACATTTTAATGTGAATGAATGTTTATCCTTTAGCCATAAACGAAACCGATGCCATTAAAGGGATCAACTGAAAATTTTAAGATAGAAAATTTAGACATTTTAATACTGATAAATGTTCATCCTTTATGTATAATGTGAGTTGCGTGATTTTTCGATCATCCCTGTGTAAGTGCGGTGTACAGGATGAAGATGACGATAAGAAACAGGAGTCGCGGTTAGGAATGGGATAAAAAGGAAGACAGATCTCTTGCGCTTATACTCGGGAGATATATGCCGCACGTCAATATTGATGCGAAATCGACTTTACGTTTTACTGAGATGGCATATGTGTCCCCGCCGACCTTTCTATTTTATGCATATGACAGCATTATACGTGCATTTGTAAAATTCAAATAGCGTCGTTCTTTCTGTTAGAATACATAACGTACTTTTTTCACTATCGCGAAGTTAACTGTCATGGTTGCGAGTGTCATGTGTTTGATTCAGTTATTTTCATATGTACTCTCTGTATGGAAATGGAATATTCTAACGAACGACAGACTAAAATTTACAGCGGACGCGTTTTCAGTACATTTCAAATACACTTGAATTATTCTTTTCTGTCATGTTTTAACCACAAGTAATTGATAATTGTATAAATATAGACCAGATGAAATAATATAATAAATTACAGCCATTTGAACATTAAAAAATAATTCTCTTGATATATATGCTTTCATACGACGAACAATTAGGTTACCTGTTTAAAAATATATTCGTGTTTTCGTCTGTGTTTGAGAGAGAGAGTGGACGAAACAGAATGTGGTGGTACCTTTGTAAATTTGTAATTTTTATTTTAGCTTAATTTGAACGAATATTCATGTATAGATTCTTGATAAATCAATTCAAGGTACTAGTTTTTATTTGAATGATTCATGTAATATAATAAATTAAAAAAGTGTTCAACGAACTTTGAATATTTTATATAATTTTTTTATTCTTTTTTATGTTGTTGCTTTTTTACTGGCAAATAACCTATTATTAAATCAATAAGAAATGTAGGAATTATGTAATAAATATGTGTTTCCTAACTATTAATATTATATACATTTTTATATATATATATATATATATATATATATATATATATAAATGTATATAAACTATATTAAGTACTGACATTTCTTAATTCATCTATAGTTTTCAGTAGAATATTTGATTACTAAATCTACAGTATAAAATGAAAATCGATATATTTGTCAGTTTAAAGGATATTATTAAAAATCCTAACATATATATATATATATATATATATATATATATATATATATATATATATATATACATACATACATACATAATTCTATACCACATACGTCTATACATACAATACATACAAATATGATGTACATTTATAGATTATTTTCACAAAGAATATTATGGTACCATTTAGATTTCAAATTATATCGTTTAATAGTTCTTGAGTTTTTAACAAACACAAAATAATTGGTTCTTACACCACGAGTAAGTTATATAAAAATACTGGTTAACAAGTAAAATGTCATAGTTCATAAGATTTTTTATAAATATATTATATGTTTGTAAGTTATGAATTCCAAATAAACTTATTTTAAATATTAGTAATAATTATGATTACTAACGTTTCATTAGATATTTATTATTTGAACGAAAAAGTATATTATTATATTTTTGTATGGATTTAATATTTTTATGAATCTTCCACTAAAACTTTTCTTGCATTTTGATTCCAACTTCTAATTTGGATGGACATAATTTTCTTTAGTATTTTAAATTATTTAAATTACGTTAAAAAACTGTCATTTAATTATATGCACTCCACAAATAAATGTTTAATAGTTGAATGCATTGTACATGTAATACTTTTTATAAAGGTTACACATTTTTTTTTAAAAATCTCCACCTAAATATTTTCTCTAAATGTAAAAATATGTTAATAATTCTTTTGTAATAATTATAGAAGCTAATAGGATTTTTTTAATAATAAAAATGTATCATACTAACACATTTCCATTTTCATTGTAGTAAATATAGTTATTAATTGCGAATAATTTTTGTATAATAAAAGTATTGTTATTTGATTTGTTAATGTCTTATATTTAATAGTTTATTTTTTGAATTAAATCTTACATGAATTTTAATAAAGGCATGGTAGTTATAATTGTCAGTTGTCTCTTTAAAAACGTCTCACAGTGGTAAAATAATTCGAAAACAATTATCCGGACAATAAGAAAGTTCTTGTGGTATAACAAAATAATTTAAACCGCAATTTAACCGTGCGAAAATAATTTCCGACAGTTTACTACCGAACGACGTAATCTGGCCAAAACATCATTACTTGAAAACCGAAAACTCATATAAACGCTCTTTTCGTCTGTATCACATCTTCGAAGCGCCATCAACACTACGAAATGAAGCAAAAGAAGAAGCACGGCAAGAGAAGAAAACCGAATGGCAACGCAGTGAGACGTGCAAAAATATCTCCTCTTTTTTTAAAGTGTATGCGACGCAGTGTACGCGTCCCTCTTTAGTTGGGACATTCTCTCGTCTTAAACAACCAATGTTCTGGAAATGATTGAAAGCTCCCACGGCCCTTTGTCAACGTGTTAACCAGACACTTCATAGAATATGACACTCTCAAGCCACCTGTGTCAATATAATAGATTTCGTTTTCGATGAGAACTTTATTGATTTATTGAATGAAATATTTTGACGATCTATAAAAAGAAGCGATGATTAGTTTTTGAAGAATGTTCTGTCGTTATTGTCTTTTCGTTAGATATTTGAGTAGGAAAAAAAGCCATCAGTGTTGACAAAGAAGTTTAATATTCACTTTTTTGAAACGATAAGTTTCTATTAGTTTATTGATTTCGTATAAAAAGTTACAATATTCAAGTTTTTAATACTATAGCCGTATTATGACAACACGTATCGAATTTTATGAGCCGCTGTACCGACTCATACTATATTCAACAATAGTTTATTAAGCACCAAGAAGAATTTTGCCAACGTAATTGTATTAAATTTCTATTAGTTATGTAGTAGAAAGTTTTTATATAAATTTTCTTATTAAATTAATTACAAAAACATTCATTAATAATATAACTTATCTTTTTACGGACATTATATATATATATATATATATATATATATATATATATATATATATATATAATGTCCAGTTATAAGAGTGCTTAAATGTAAGAGTGTTTTTTCCTGTTTTATTTGTTAATACATTTTCGATAAATTCACTAGTAGGATTAAACCGATATACTCTGAAACGAGTTCCGATTAAACTTATTGAGTGACCCTTAAAACAATTATCAAATAGACAAGGGTGACTCTACAACTCTCATTAGTTAATAGTGTTGTTACCGTGAAAAAAGTATACGTGACTACAGAGTTAGGAAGTATTTTTGTTGATTCGAAGGACAAATATTCTCAATATATTTGTTTTGTGTACATTTTATGTTACTTTAATATTTATATATACGTATATATATATATATATATATATATATATATATATATATATATATATATACATGTATATATGCGTGTGTGAACACACTTTATTAATTAAAAGTAATAATATAGTGTAAATTTATAAGTCTGTGTGTTATATGTGATTCGGTATATGAATATAACTATTATTAAGAAATTATTTTTTAGTTGAATTTGTTTTCATAATATAATTTTTTTTAAACATTTTTCCATAAAATTAAAATTAAAAAATTTGCGTATTTTGTCAGTTTCTTTCAAACATCAATACTATTTATATCCATTTTTTCGAAGTTATTATTATACATAGTACAAAAGTTATTAAAATTATTTTTTATTCAGTATAAGTGAGAAAATGCTGTTATTTTGAATATTACCGAATGTAACTATCTATTTTGTTTAACTGATATTTATATTATTTATTTATTTTTCTCAACCTTTACAAAATATTTTTAAATCGATTGAAAAGTAATAATACACTGTTTATATAAGTATATTTCGAGTGCGAAATATCAAATTGTCTTTAAAGTATCTCGATGATAAATCTTAGAATAAGTAAATTCATTTGTTAAAAAAGACTGATTATTTTTCATCAATTTTTTTTAATATATATTTATATCATAATACTGTTCTTATTTTATCTAAACTATACATTTCCACATGTAAAATGTTAATAATAAATTTGAAAATATTAAGATCGTTTTCAAATTTAATGTTATGAATATTTAACATGGAGATATATTTTATAGCGGTAGCTTTTTTAAACTTAAACCGTTTAATGAAATTTGCATTCTTATGCTAAAAAGTTTTTATTTTAAGTTTAATTATAGAATTGAATTTATTATGCAGTGCTAATTTTAATCATCATAAATCACTGAAACATTAAAAATGTATTTAATACTCTGTATAATTTCCGCAATCAAATCGAAATATCATCTTATTAAAGTAATCAAAAGTGTAACTGTTTCTCTTCAACATTTTTTCCTCCGATTTAAAATGTACGTAGATGGATACGAGTGGAAAGAGCGCGTTTTTCTCCTGCACAAATCGCGAAATCTACGAGGGTGTCTGCTTAGAGACGGCCACGAGTGCCCCGTCAGCAGATCAGCAACCCCCCGGTCGGTTTGGCGCGATACCAGAATTCGTCGCGCGCCATGCCTTCTTCCGTGCAGACGTCGACCCCACGGGGGCGTATTTATTGTGTGCATAAGACTTTTCTGCAATGCACGATTGATTTAATACGTTTCGTGACGGTAGTAAATAGATAATATAGTTGCAATGTGGCGGCTTGTGAAGGATTTAAAGTATTATTGATGACAAACAGAACTACAAATTATGCGAACCGTTTTTCAATTAATCTTTAAGATTATTTTCTTTACGTTTTCAATATATATATATATATATATATATATATATATATATATATATATATTCCATTTTATTAGAAATAGAATGCTTCGATTAAGTCTTAATTTATTATTATCTTATTATTTTTACAATTACTTTTTACGGCCAAATTGAAAACATGATTTATTTTTATTAATTTTTAATGCAAAATAAATTAATAAAAAATAAGTTAGTCTAACTTTTAAAATTATTTTTTTTATCTTACTTATTGATTAATCGCGTATAAATTTACTTAGATTTTGGAACACTTTTTCTTAAATAATCGTAGCAAACTATTAAGAGTATTTTCATTAATGCACGCAAACTGTAGTTTTACACTGCACATATGAATAATTCAGTATGAGTTATAGCATTAGGTACGCTTGAATGCAGTGAACATAATGTTTAGTGAGGATAGTAGGTAAATTTCATACCGTATTGTGGGTTATAAATAATAAAAGATTAATTTTACACCAGTTATTCGTTTTCCATTTTAGGAGATTAAAATTTATGCAATGATTATTTACTTACCTTATTCATGAGGATAAAAAGTTGTACATATTTCAGATTGATAATTAAACTGTTGTATCATTTTCTTAAAAAAATGTTTAATTGGATTTATATTAAGTGGTGTTTTTTTTAATTTTCTTAACGCTTATTTATTTTATTTAATATATGGTGGGAATATCTAAATCTTGATGAAGTTGTGTATATATATATATATGTATATATATATATATATGTATATATATATATATATACATATACATATATATATATATATATATATATATATATATATATATGTGTGTGTGTGTGTGTGTGTGTGTGTACGCGTGTGTATAAATATTAACTAATTCATAATCTAGCAGCATTTTATCTAAAGGCTAGAATATTCATGATAAAGAAGTACTTCACCATTTGATTACACGTATGAATGTATCTATCTATCTATCTATCTATATATATATACATATATATATATATATATATATATATATATATATATACCGTATATCTCGACGTATAAGGCGACCCGTAAAACCCAAAAAATCCTCAAAAATGAGGTCGTCTTATACGTCCATTACAAAAACTAAAATGATGTAAAGAATTTATTGTGTTTATATAGAAATTAAATTCTTTATTTTTTAAAAAAATAAACTTTGGTATATAAATTAAATTCATTGAATAATTCATTTTAATTAAAAAATAATAATAAAGTGCATTTTTCTTAAAGGTCCCAGTTTTAGCCGTCATCTGTGTCTAAAATTTCATGAAGCATGTACTAATTTAGATTTCCCCTAATTTCGGTTTTTGAAATAAAATAGTATTATAACATGTGAAAGAGGTGTTCACATCATTTACTACCGATATATGATAAGTGTATAAATTGTATTTTAAAATTTTGACCTCGTCTATACATAAGTCGTCTTATACGCCATGATATACAGTATATATATATATATATATATATATATATATATATATATATAATTTTCTTTCAAAAAATGTAAGTTTCTAATATTTTTTTAAAAAATAGTTTCATTTGTATGACATTCTGTTAATTTCAAGAAGTTTGTTACTGGTTTTTGAAAATAATTTTCTTATATGAATTTTTTTAAATTCTAATTGAATGGTATAAGTTATTAGATACTCAAGTAATGGTTTTATAATGAGAATATTATATATTTATTTGAAATTTTTCATTAATAAAACAGGATTTTATGCATCAAAATAATTTAGCTTTAATTAACTATCACAATTCAATAAATTCATTGGAATTTATTGTTTATTTTTAATATATATATAAATATATATTTATTTTAATATTTCAATTTTTTCACATAGTTTAAATAATTTATATATATATATATATATATATATATATATATATATATATATAAATTAATTTGCATACATACAAAGTAATTATGTGTTGTAAACTATTTCTCAGAAATAGTATACTCGTATATTGTAAAATAAATACCATTCACTTCAAAAACACTGTTTTATTCATCAAAATAATTTAGCTGTAATTAACTATCGCAAGTAAATAGATTAATTGTTATTTATTGTTTATTTTTAATATATATATATATATATATATATATATATATATATATATATATATATATATTTCTATTTTTATATATATATTTATATATATATATATATATATATATATATATATATATAAATTTATGTGCATACATACAAAGTAATTATGTATTGTAAACTATTTCTCAGAAATAGTATATATTGTAAAATAAATACCCTTCACGGTACTTTTTTTATGATTGTCGACAATGTGTAAATGTTTTACATGGGTTGAGAAAATATTCATGAACTGTTACCATACCTCAAAAGTCAAACTCAACAACCGCAACCGTGTACGCTCTTATATGCATTTCCAATTTTCTCTGCTCCGCAAACTTTCTTCGTATGTACACGACGAGAACGCGCATGCATGCATGCGACATACGAAAACTAGAATTGTATTTCTACGGCTTTTCCCCGACGGCGGTTGAGCTCCAGCTCGTTGTGCGTTCCTTGCCACGCTTTACACATCTTTATCTCTCCATTGCCGAACATCCTGATTTTCTTTTGATTTTTCGTCGCGTAACACCACGCCTGCCTTCCATACACACAACAGCATCTTCACAATTTCGACGAATACATACATATATCGACATCTTTTTCAAATAGAGAAACGAACGAAATTGAATCTGGCATTATTATATTGTGTTGTTGACATAACAATATGTTGTGTATCAGTTTTGTTATCATGATTTATTTGTTTAAATTTAAATAAATTGGTCGTTGGTAAATGTGACATTTTTCCAGGAAACACGTTTTATAAATGTTTCTGTTCATTTTTGATTTACTCAATAGTCCACTAATTGATAATTTTTTTTATTGATTTATACTATTTAAAATATAATCATAAAATATATTTCATCAATAAAACATTAAAAATTTACATTAAACATTAATACTTTATTAGAAATGTTTAGAAACTATTCTTTTATTTTAACATTAAATAAGTATTCTTTGTCGATTAAAATATATATCTTTGTATGTTAATTGTTTTGAAATATTGATTTTTTGCAGAGAGAAATTTTATATGCAGTGTTGATTTTTAATCAGTTAAAATCATTGTAATATACATACATATATATATATATATATATATATATATATATATATATAATTATAATTATATATATTCATTTTTTTATCAAAGCTATATTTATTAGGCTATACAAATTTTTAAATAGTTCTTTTCATGTGTTAGATTGTTTGAATTGGAGATCTGATTATAATACAAAATTTTATGGAAAAAATATCGATTTTTATAATTTTTTCACTAATCATTGTGTATTTAGTATATATTTAAGTAGACAAATTGTAACATATATATATATATATATATATATATATATATGTGTATATATATATATATATATATATATATATATATATATATAATCTATTCAAAATAAACTTGCCATAAAATATTCGAATAGCGAAAATACAAAATACGAGAATAAATGAAAGAACAAAACTTACAATTCGGTTAAAGTTGAATTTCTTTTTGTCGTATATCCCGACTAGAGGAACGTTTTGTATTCTTTTTAAAATGGTTTAAGATAATAGAGTCGTCTCAATATGTTTCGAATACTTTTTTACCCGTGTCTCGAACACAACCATCGGCGACTACAAATTCAGAATGCTCAATGAGATGAAAACTAGTGAGTGGGAATAGTTCGTGCATTGTTACAAGTTTTGATGTTTCCAAAACGAACGGTTATAAATAAAAGAGATTGATTATCCACTTGTCTATGTCGCGAACGTCTACCGAGAAAACTTGTTATTGTTATTTATTAGGATTGCGCCGAGATTGTTTGGCTGGAATAAAAAAAGGACGACGCATTTGTCATGAGGTTCTCTAAAAAGTATTGCAGAGCCTCGTTCTTTCATTGGAATTAGTTTTTCTCGAATTGGATTGAAAAATATCGAAAGTGAATCTGTACATTTCTTACATGACGATCAAAGATAAGTTCGCACGGTCGTTAATTTTTTTTTTAATTCATACAATGTTGTTTATAAAAGAATCGCTACTACTCTTATTGATTTTTTTTTAAATTAAAGATATCATCTTTTTTTTCGTGCATTACATATGATATATTGTTAATTAATTTTTGTGTTATTATTATATTTCATGACTTAATAGTGTACTTACTAGCGAATTTTACTAATTTATTACTGTATACTAAATACAAAGTTATATTTCTTAACACAGTGATATACAAGTTAATAAATCTCATAACATTGAATAATTTAAGGGAATTAATGAAAATTATCTAAGGTTTCATTAATCGTGTAAGAAAGTTACAATTACCGAGTTTTTAATTCATTTGAATTTTTAGCAAAAATTGACAAATTTCATTAATAATTTTATCTAGTTCTATATGTTTCTTAAATAAAAGATTTTTCACGGCAAAAAATAATTGTGTTGTTTTGATATAGTTATTATATTATAATTGGGGCTAAACATAGAAAGACAACAGTGTGATAGATATTTATTAATTATCAAATTATATATATATATATATACACATATACGTATAGATAGATAGATCAATATAAAATTAAGCAGAATAAAATAAGTTTAAAATACTTTTTGTGAATGTTATAATGTTAAGGATCGCATTACGTCAGTCATTATGAAATTTGTTTTCTTAATTATTGGTATATTTTGTTAAATTCGTTTAAAAGTATATCAATTTTTGTAATTATACATTTTAAAATCTCTATTATTTTCAAACAGTCGTTATTTACTATTGATTTTCCTTAATATATCACCACAAAAGTTTATTAAAAAGAAGTTTTTAAACATTACCAAGTAAAGAACATTCTTTTTTAGATTAAATTTAATAATGACAGACTTTTTGTATCTTAACACTGTAACTGGCAGTAATAAACCAAACATTTAATTTCTGACATTCTCCAGTTATATTTAAAATACGCAATATGGTATCGTTCATTTGAAGTCGTATGCTTTGACCATAGAACAAAGTGTTAATACAAAAAATTCTCGAGAAGATAAAAGCCACTCACATTTGACTTGCAGATATATGCTCCTTCTTTATATAGCTATTATAGAACAAAGATACAAGAGGATAGGGTTGCTTTGTCAGCACCAAACCTTGTTTCGTGGTATGCAATACATAAGGAATTGACGGAATTTTATATTTGTGCGGTTGACGTCTGCTTCGCACCTCTTTAAAGACGAACGTCGAAAAGAGGGAAACAAAATGAAATTCTCAAGTGACGTTCTGATCGACACGGGCCTTGAACTTCTTTCGAGAGATGTGTACTGATCTCGATTTGTGTTAACTTGTCATGTTCCTTTTTGATTTTTTCATTTCGTGCGAGTTGAGGAAATAAGAGAACTTGCTTAAATCCATCTGTACATCTATCTCTCTATCTATTTATCTATCTATCTATCTATGTATATATATATATATATATATATATATATATATATATATATATATATATATATGCATACATACATTTCTTAGATAAATATTCAGATAAATGAATTGAAACCATTTATTAAATAATTTAAAATTTACTTAATTAAGACAACATTATACATAAATTTATACTTAAGATAAATAGACGTTTTGGGTTTAAGTCTCGTCGACAACTAATGTTATTAGTGTTCAACTTATATTTAAAAGTGCTATTCCTTATAGAAAAATTCATATGCGTATACGTTTATATGCTTTTGAGATTATTTAATTTTTAAGATTATATTCTTTTAAATGAAGAATATTGTTACTAATTAATAATTTAATTGTAGCAGATAAATTATTTATACCAGAATTATATCGAAATAATCATAAATAATGATACAATAAAGATACATAAAAATATTTACTGAATTAAAATCGTGTTATTAAAATTATAAATTTAATTCTATCATATTTTCGAGAATAGTGTTTAAGAAAATATTGTTTACATATTTATTAGGATGCAAAGTTTGAAAATGACCAATTTCATTACTGTTAGGGGGTTTGGTTGTTTTAATTAATACAATTTTTTAAATTACATAAATTTTTAGAGTAAGTTTATAGTTGCGCTCATAGGTTCATTTTCTGTTTAATAGTCATTATTATTTTTTTGCTAATTAATAGATTTATTTAAATTGCTCAATATATTACAATTTAGTATAATTTTTAGATTCGTAAACAAAATTTAGACAACTTTATAGTATTTTTATTCAGTTTTATAACAATTTTCTTGTGTAAAGACATTAAGTTATAATTATTTTCTCCATACCCATCTCTGAAGTAAATAGCCAAGTCAGATAACTGACAATACAACTCTGCTGACGCATTTTTGACGAAATAGAGTTATAAGAACGCTGTTACGCCTCAGTGCTGCTAAGTTCGGTCGCGGAAAAGGGAGGAAAAGTATTGCCTGTTGAAGGGTAAGAAAGTCAAAGGATAGTTATTGGCACTTTCTAAACTTCCATCAAAATAAAACCCAGACTGTCTACAAATCTGATTTATTTGTCTTGTGTTAGAAGAAAGTTTGTTATAGAACTAAAGTATATAAAATCTGGAGTTATTTCTTTTTTTTATTGAATACAAGAATAAATCCCGCATGAATATATATTCGATTTATACTACAGCTGTAATATTAATACTATATTATTTGTTGTTTTGTTTTATGTTTCTGTCAATCTATGTTGTAAAATGTGTAATAGTTTATTATAAAAACATGTTGGATTTATGTTTATAATAAAGAAGTTTTACTAGAATGTCCCTACCACGAAATGTTTAAAGAAATTCATTGTTATGTTCAGTTTATGTCGACGTTACACAACTCTTTTTCGGTTCTTAAGAAATAATGTGAAAAATGTAAATTTCGACCTCTTTGTCATATGTATATATATATATATATATATATATATATATATATATATGTGTGTGTATACATATATATATATATATATATATATATATATATATATATTAACGCACGCATTATTATAATCAAAATATACACTATTTAAAATATTTTTTTCTATTCAATTCATGAAAATAATTTGCATGTAAATGTGCACATTTAATTTGAAAACATTTATCACCATTATCATTTGTAATGTTTTTTTTTTTTTACTTAGAGGTTTAATCATAGTAAAATATGTAATTTTTGCGTATGTAAAAATGATAGTTCTTTTTTTATACTATAATCTATAAAACTTTGCACTATTTTGTCTTTTTTGTAAGAACGGTTAATAAATTTTCAACACAGTTTTAAAATTTAAAAAAGTAAAGTGGTTAACCTCAATGACATTTATGCTTTTAAAATGTAAAAGTTACTTTTAAATTAAACTTAATTTAAAATTAAGAAAAATGTACTAATATGTACAAAACAATGAGAAGAATGTCATAGAAGAATAACCTTCTGGCTATATATTTCTTAAATGCAATAAAAACAATCAATAACAGCAAATGTCTTTGTAAGTATAATTTAAATTGAACAGTATGTCTTCGCATGTATTATAATTTATATCTATTACAGGCAATGCAATAAAAAAACATTCCATATCTAAAACTTAAACTATTTTTTCTATACCTTAAATACAAAAACTATGCATAATAAAAAAAGTAGTAAATATATACTCTACGCCTGTGTAGAAAAAATATATGAAAAATATATTAGTGACTAATAGACGTAATTGATTGTGAATAATAAATTTCTATATAAACATAAAACTGTGATTCGCACGGTTCGAAAAAAAGATTCATTTGGAACAAGTCCACAATTAAGTGTTATAAATCTTGAAATATGATCGCGTGCCCATGCATTTTACTTGCTATTAATTTGCTTCCTTGACTTAAATGACGCAAAAAGTCGTCAACAATTGCTGGTTTAATGGTTCTCAATTACATTTATTATTAAGATAACATGTAACAAACTGCTATTACCGGCATTCTAAATGACAGACAGTCTGAACGGGCGTCGATGTAATTTTTCAAAAATGTTCATTTATCTTAATTAATATTTTTTTCTGTTTTAAATTATTTTAACGAAATTAACAAAATAAATGTGTTATTTCAGTGAATATATTATTATATGTTTTTTTTACTTTCATTTTTAATATGAGTAATATTAAATATGATATCTAAATTGTTTTTCTTAAATAATTTATTATTTAAATAAATCGTATGTATTACTTAATCATATGGTTTGTAATGGAAATTTAAGACTAATTTAACTTGAGAATATTAATAATTACATATATCAATATACTTTTTTGTAATAAAATTACATTTTAATGCGGATTTTGCTGTTATTGCTTTAATGTTGAAGTTCGACTATTTATGTTGTGCATTATTTGCACTTTATAATTATAATACCTATCCTGGTACACACTTTATATATATATATATATATATATATATATATATATATATATATATATATATATTTAAATATTTTAAAATTTCTTTGAGTTAATTTTATATTTTATTATGGTTTCTACGGCCGTTTTCAATACTTTAACAATTAACTTTTTTGTTTTCTTTCCTTAATTTCTCTATCTCTTTATACACACACACACACATATATATATATATATATATATATATATATAAGCAGCGGAAAAAGAGAGGCATTTATTCGTACAAAATGGAAAGTCATGGAAGAGGCCTTTATCCAGCAGTGGATTGAAAGAGGCTGCTGCTGCTGCTGATGATGATATTATATATATATATATATATATATATATATATATATATATGTGTGTGTGTGTGTTGTTTTCTACGTGAAAAACTTTAATTTTGTTAAAGTGTCTTTATTGAAAAAATGATGAAATAATGTGAAAGATTAAAATTTTATTATATTAATTTTATATATACATTATAAGGATGGAATGTAGTTAAATAGAAATAAGTTATTGAAACAAAAATATGCAGTTATTTTAATTTTGTGCTTTTGAAGTCTCGAAGAAATACAAGAACATAGTATATTTTGTGTCTCGAATAAGAAGAAATAAAAGATCAGCGAGAAATCTCCGATCTCCGAACAGGAAGGAGCAAGCAGCTAGTTCGGAAGTAGCAGTCGATGGATGTATGCAACGGCGGTTCGCGTACAACACAAATCGGAGTTATTGGATACTCCGTCCGACGACATCCACGCCACAGCCACATTGCTATGAATCATGATGATATCTGAACACACCACCACGCCTCGTCTAACTTTTTTCGTCGTTTTCTTATTCTTTCGAAAGCTCAATCTCTCAGATACACGTGTCTGACTTTTACTATTTGCAGAACCGGCACAAAGTAAAAGCTACAGGTGAATATTATTGTTTATAATAAATTTTAGTAACTTATCTCAGATATGATCCTCAAAAAATGACAGATGAAATACCATGACTGAAGTATCATATTATATGTGATTCATATGTCTTTTTGATAGGAACATTTATTTTGAGAACCAATATTACTTATTTGATTTGGAATTGTCCTCTTTTAACATATTCGTTAATATTAGACATACTATTTTCAATTATTATAACTACATATTACATTTTTGTGCTCAGAATATGGATAAATGGTAATATAAATAAATGATATTATGATAAACGGATATGAGTCACCGATTTGATTTCTTTTTTGTTATTGACAATGAAAAGGTTTTATTAGAATCCGCATTTTCAATTGTAGGATTTTTTCATTAATCAAGTTGTGAGATTGTAAGTTGTGAAGAAAGTGTTACATGTATTGGGTCATTCCGTCAGTAATTCGGTATTTTCATATAGATGAAAATGAATAATCTAATACTTTGCAATGCAAAAATTTGCAATATTTTGCAATCCATATGCTGCTCAAATGATTGATAAAGTTTTTAAGCTGGGTCAGTGGGTTCCGCACGAGTCATCGGACGTTAATTTAAAACAACGTGTGGACATTTGCACTTCTCATGTATTCCGATTGCAAAATGATCCGTTTTTGAGTATAATTGTTACTGAGGATGAAATATGAATATAAAATGGATTGTTTATAACAATATTAAACGTCAAAAAACGATGAATTGACTGCAACCAAGCATTATCTTTAACTACGAAAGGAGGGATTCGCCTAGAAATGATTATGTTGTCTATTTGATGGGGTATGGAAGGAATTATCCATTACGAGCTATTACTAAAGAATCGAGCCATCACAAAATATTTGTATTATGAACAACTAGTACGGCTAAAACAGTCTATTGATGAAAAATAGCTAGCATTAGCCAACAGAAAAGACGTAATTTTTCACCACGACAATACCTCATAAAGCATACGTAACCTTCAAAAACTGGCAATTTGAATGGGAAGTAATGACTCATTCATCATATTCCCCTGACATAGCACCATCAAATTATTAATTGTTCCGAAGTCTCCAAAATCACATCAATGGAAAGCAAGTTAATACAGAAAGTCATGTCCGACCGGAGTTCGATTCTTTCTTTAATGCAAAGCCCAAAAAGTTTTATCGTCACGGTATTGAAAATTTAAGATTAAGATGGGATGAAAGTTGTAAATAATAACGGAAAGTATATTTTGGATCAAAATTAAAACGTCGTTCTTTTCACTGTTTCAAAACTTATTTTAAAAAAGCGTTTTACTTGTGGATTGGGCCAATATATTATTTTATTTTCAAAATATTGATTAATTATTTTTTTCGCTTGTATGTATTTTCATATTCGAAATTTGGTTTACTATCTCATAATCTTTTAATCTTCGTACTGGATTTTATAGGCCTTGAACGTATGTACTGATTACTTAATTCATTCATGAGAACTAATAAGCTGTTACTTAACAGTTTTAATCTTTTATGGTATCTACAGTTTCATTATGATATAAACTCATTTTTTAACATGCACACATATAACCCATATGTAGATAGGTAATAATTATATATGGAGAAAAATTCTCCAAATATTATGTATGTTAAATTACGAAAATTGCCAGTAAAATTTAAATTAAATTTATATGAAAATTAACAGTATACCAAATCTAATTACTTATAGACTAAAAAAATAATTCATTACAGTACATTCTTTTGATGTGTATAATAATTGAACATAATAATCCTAAGTGTGTATCAATATTACAAAAGTTTATCTTTTCATCGATAATTATAACAGAAATAAGATTGGTTAAGAAAATGTTTTTAATTAAAAAATAAATGCACCTATTTTTGTCTTCGTAATTCCGTGACTTAATTCAAGGCATGATTTTTGTTTAAAAAAATAAATGGTTTAAGTCGATTGTTTTAAAATATGTTTTTCATTATCAAAGACTGATCTAAATTAGAAAACGTGGGCTGTATCATTAAAGTAATTAAGTTTATTTTCATCAATGTCATATAAACGATTTTGATTAAAGTTAAGTACATGTTTAATGTATATACATTTATGTATATATATATATATATATATATATATATATATATATATATATATATATATTAAAGTGTACAAATGGTACCTTGAGATGTAATTATAAGTAATATTCACAAAAAAAGCAGGTTTAATAAATGTATTAAGTAAACATGACGAATAGTACTTTTTATAAAATTAATTTTAATCAACTTTTTTCTTTTCAAATATATATAATACCTGTACATCTTTTTTATGATTTGGAACTTTATTTTTAATTTATAGAAATAAGTTTGGTAAGGGCAGTAATTATTTTTTTTTGACAGTACATTTTTATTTTTCTTCATTTTTAAGGTAGTCTCTATATTATATTTATTGTTTCAAATATATTTTCGATGAATGTAGGTATAACAGCTTTTTAATATTAATAAAATTAATTAAATGTTGATTTATTTTCAATAAGGCGCATAAAATAATATTGTCATTTCATATAAAATCTACGATCATATTTATTTTAAAGGAAATGTATTTATTAGACTTATTTTTTTTAATATAGTCAACTGTTATTTGAAGCCGTGTCTTCGATTGTTAAGTAGATCAGAAACAAATAAATATAAAAGTACGCTGATATACGAAGAAATTGTAAAAAAAACTTTATGTCCTCAATAAATCCACAGATTATATGTATGTTATATGTCTCTGAATGTCAATATGCCGTCTCTGTCTACTGGTGAAAGTTCTTTCGTGCCCGAGTCCCATCGCGTCCCACCACGTCCTCACATGCGTCGTAGATGCGTCCCGCGACATCATCCCGATACTCGCGAATCTCTCGATGCCTGTCACCCTTTTTACGAACGGATTGAGTATCGGATTGGATTTAAATTGATAATAAAATGTCACAATGGTGTCATCTTATCCGCGGTGACACGTTTTATGATCCTCTCTTTGCGCCGCTGTTCCTTTTTGTAATCACCCCCGTCGTGTTTTGAACATCGTCCGCGTTGTCGTTTTTTTATCTTTACGGTTTTTTTTTCTTTCCTTGCCAAACTTCTTACGATTGTGTTGACGATAAATAATATAGGGTTTCTTGTTTTGTTAGATATGAAATAAAAATCAATATATATATATATATATATATATATATATATATATATATATATATATATATATAATCTAAGAAATAGTGACAACAGAAAAAATTGAAAAAATATGTACATATATATATATATATATATATATATATATATATATATATTAATACAAAATTATTTAAAAATATTTACACAAATTGTCATATTAATCTCTATATACATAGAATTCAATATTTAGTCTGTTTAAAACAAAAAGGAGAAATTGTATTTCGTTTAAGTTGCTAATGTATTTAATACTTGAATTTAAATTTCGTAAAAATAAGAACAAATACTATATTTGATAGGTACTAATAAAATCTATTTATATGAATCATTCATATTTATTTTTATATTAGATGTATGTTTTTAAAATTTTATTAAATGAACAAAAGTTAAATGCATAGAAAATTTTTAATATGTACCCAAGAGTATTATTGCAGTTAAAAATGAAACATGTTTAAATAATACTATATAGTTATACTTTAATTTTTCGGAAAAATCGAATAATTGAATTTCTAAAGACAGTGGTGTAAAATAATGTCAGAGAATTGATAGTGATTGAAATTAATAGATGATTTCGTAGATGTAAGTGTAATAAAAGCACTTCTTCGTCTTTACGACACTCAAGAGTTTAACTAGTTTTGATCATGTAAAAACATTCTTTACATGAACATAGGTCTTTTAGACAAACTTTTTTTAAATTTTTATAACAACTTCTCACCTATTCACTTTTGTGATAAAAATAAAATAGAAAACATTTTTAATTAAAGTAAGTTATATACATTTTTATGTACATTTATTCAAATTACTATTCAAGTATTATATAACATTAAACAACTCTTCAACTGGTTAACGTTCACTAATTGGAAACATAAAAGCCAATAAAAAAATTTAAAAATAATAAACACGTTAGTAATTAGAACCTCATTGTACAATGCAAATGTTTCACTTTTAATGTTGTATACTGTATTTTGTATTATAAAAAGTATAGTTCTTAATGCATATTTATGTACACAGGTACTGAAGTATCTCATTAAGCATGAATGTTTATTTTACTTTTAATAAAAATAACATATTTTTAAAGTAAATAATAAAATTGTCAGATTAATATTATATATATATATATATATACATATATATATATTTATATATATATATATATATATATATATATACATATAAAATATATCATTCAAATTCTGGTCCTATTAATAATTAGATAAATGAATTACATAAAACTGATTAAATATATTATTACTGCATCCAATTTTAAGTTATATATTAATGAACACACAGCAGAAATTAATGAACACGTTTACGATTGACTATAAACCTTTTTTTTTCTTAAGACTGTTTAATGTCCCTAAAACTGAGTAGAGATTGTAATCTCAATTAGTAAAATTGGAAAAAGCCGCAGTTATAAAATCATTTAGTAACAAAAAGGACATATTTTTAGAAGAGTTTGTATTTTTAAGAAAACTGGCCTCAAAATGTTCAAGTTACATTAGTTTTGAAGAAGAAAATGAACGAATGTATTTATTTTTTATATGTTCATGTATTAATTATGTACAGTATTTCGCCAAACTATTAGACCCAATCGAAAAAAACAATGATTTTTTCAATCAATGTTGTTTTGGATGTGATAACTCGATATAAATGCAACTGTTGACAAGATTTTTTAAATATTTGTGTATATTATGTACACGTGTTGAGCAATTTTCTTTGGTGACAAGTCATTTTGTTTACCCATTCTAAAAAATATTAATTCACAAAATTTAACTAATATATTAGCACAACTGGATGAAAATCAACGTAATGTTAAATAAAAAAACTTACTTATTTATAATATTTCCTACAAAAACCAGTTTTATACAATTATATAGATTTTATTTAACACTGCAATAATACGTGCAACACATGTTTGAATTCTATTAAAACCACGCGCTTGAATTTCATAGTTAATCATTGACACTTATAATGTTGCAGGGTATAAATATTTATTACAGATATTGCTAATGTGACAGAATAAGAAACGAGTTAAAAATAACATCTCATCATTAGTGTTCGAAATAACAAAAGAAAATAATGTAAGAAGTATTATTTAAGACAACGGGTCTAATAATTTGGTAAGGTACTGTGTATATATATATATATATATATATATATATATATATATATATATATATATATATAGGTATATATATATATATATATATATATATATATATATATATATATATATATATATACTATGTAGTTATTATGGAACGGAAATAAATTAACCAGTAAATAGTAAACATCTAGGTTCTTTTTTTCAAATAGAAAAAAGTAATTGATTAGCCAAGACTTGGTAGATTTAGCATTTTAAGCAGAAAAGTATAATGTTACCTAATATAAGATGTGTAACATCTGCAACAAAAAAGAGTAAAAAATCAATGTTGTGTTTAACATATATATATATATATATATATATATATATATATATATATATATATATATATTCTTGTATGTAAATATTAAAATTTGATAAAAAGCAGTTTGATAATTACTGAACGAATGAGCATTCATTGTAGATATCAATTTATATAAATCATAAAAGCAATAGATGAAAATTCACTTTTGGTGATCCTAAAATGAACTATCTAAGAAACAATCACATTCATAAATCAATTTATCGTCTTCTGTTGTAAGAAAAAAAAACGTACGCACACTATCATTCTGCAATCTTGCTGACAACATCGAACAGCATCCGCTGTGTTCAACGGATACGCATCGGTTATTTCCAGCATTTAAACGTAACAATTTCATCGACAGATTCGCAGAGCATCGCATCTTTGTCTCTGTAGTTACAGTCCACTAAACTTAGATTTGTTCTGCGAAAATCTGTACCTGCCGGAGGTTCAGTTCACCGAACATTGAAGGGCAACCTCCGTGCGAACGGGGTTTCCGTGTCACCTCCGGGCTGATGTCCCAGTGGGCCGAGTTTATGCTGTAGCTGTATTACAACTTGTGTCCGCGTTTTCTCTATAACACACTAACATTACCTACATGCTTTTTATTTATTTCGCATGTTTTTGTTTAGGCTATTTTATTTTTATTACTTTTACAGTTGATAAAATGTTGTACATTTTTTACTTACTATTTATGTACACATTTTAAAATCATCTTTTGCTAACGCTTTTTTTCTTTAATACATTTTCAGAAATATGACTTCCGTACAATAAGAATATGGCATTTAAAATTGTTCTTTTTTTATAATTTTAATATTTAATTCATCTAAAATTTAAGATTAATAAATCCAGAAATTAAACGTTCTTCTAATGAATAGTCATTTATTGAATAAATTTAGTTTAACTATATAGCAGTTTAATTTTAGTGCGAAGTGTTTAAATTTAGTTCATTTTATTTAGGAATATGCTTAGAGTTTATTAATATTTGAATCTTCGTTTAATATGAATTATAAAAATAAATTATTATTTTAAGCACATATATAGATGAATGATCTGTCTAAGTGTATATATATATATATATATATATATATATATATATATATATATATATATATATATGTGTGTGTGTGTGTGTGTGTGCGTGTATGTGTGTGTGTATGTATATGTGTATGTATATGTGTGTATGTGTTTGTATATAATTATTTACATTAGTTTACACTGAACCTAGCTTAATAATTTTTATTATAGAATGTATTCATGGAATGTATTTTTAGGAAAAATATTTTAATATTATTTTAGTTTTCAACTTATATATATATAATTTTCATTTATTTTTTTCAAACTTATTTTAAAATACAAATAAAGAATATATTTTAATCAGAGGACTATATATATATATATATATATATTAAAAAATAATTTGATATTGAAGCTTTTTAAATTCAACTTTTTTTAGTACTTCAAAAAATATATCTGCCTTTTCTAAATACAGCAAGTATAAATATAAATTGTATGCTCGTATTTTAATCAATCATTGAAAAAATATTTTCTTAGTCGTGAAAATGTTCAGTAAAATAATTATAATCTAAAATACTTCAATAAAGATTATTACAAGTAAAAATGTTACAAATGTATAACTCATTCATATTTATTTAATTTATTTAGATAGTTTAATATGTGTATCCTTATAGGTTAATATGAAATGTTCTCTTTAGTGTATACTATTTTATTTTTCTAACTTCATAATATATTTCAGCTTCGTTTCGTTTATATTTTATTTAATAATATATTTTAACCGCATTCATAAAAATATTACGACATAAGTCACAAATCCATGTTGACACTTTATATAACTTATAAGAAATTGCTTGCATTCTTTTTAATTTAAAATTATTTTTACACTGTCTTTATATTACCAGTTCTTTTATCTAAAAAAATATTTTATGTATATTAAATTTATCTGAAATATTTTACAGTAAGTACAAATGTTAGTTATATTAAAAGAGTAAGAGAAAGTTAATGATAATATATATATATATATATATATGTATATAATATATATATATATATATATAGATATATATATATATATATATATATATATACATATATACACATACATACTATAATATGCGTACGTGTGGTTATTTGTGTATATATCCAAAAGAACAGTAATACATATATTGCATTTTTACATAAATAGACAATTTTTATTCATACGAAACGTACATATACATTTGTGTTTTAAACAAAAATAATTTTAAAAAACGACAACGTTGTATATCGATTCAAACACGTTATATACGATTAAAAAGTAAACAGTATCCGCGTCGCCGTCTGTATATACAGTTGAGCTCTCGCATCCCGACGACCTTACGTAATGGAGGGTGGCTGGAGTAGTGCAGGTCCCATGTGCGTTAGACCGGGTCAGCGGCGGGTTGGCAGGCAGGCAAGCAAGCAGGCAGGCAGGCAGGCAGGGTTGTATTCTCCGCCGCGACCGCTCCAGCCGTGGATGATTAGCTCCCGCTCCGTCTTCGACACCATCCCTCGATAGTAGAGCAGTCGCCGCACGGGACCAGGTGCAGACCTCCAAGAAAATGCACGCGTGACTTGAATCGGAAATATGTTTCCAAGACTAAAAGCTTGATCATGCTAGTTATTCGACGTCTGGGCGGAATTGTCAATTTGGGATCCGGAGTGTTGTGAACCGTCGTCTTCTTGACGTCGCTTCACGCTCCTTGTCCCCCTTTAGCAACTCTATTGTTTTTTCTTCTCAATGTTTCTCTTCTACTTCTATCTCAGCGCTAGATACCTACACTCGACGATCTCAGATGCGGCTAGTTTATGTACAGGAAGTTGATGTCGATGCCAAATTCCGGTCTTCGTTTCTTGTTTTTCGCTTCTTTCCCTTCTGTTTGTGCCCTTGATAAATATTTTTGATTGAGTGCTCCTTTGTTCTTATTTATGAGCTATCGATGTAGAACGTGCACGTGTGTATATGTCATTCTATGATTTTTGTATGCTTTCTATGGCGAATTTTGTTTCCCTTTATAAGTTTATTTATATATCTACTATTAATTTTAAAACGTTATTGATTTCATTTTATGCTATTCTTCACAAATTTTTAAAAAGAAATATATATATCTTGATATATGTATATATATATATATTTATATATATATATATATATATATATATATATATATATATATATATATATATATATATATATATATATATATATATATATATATATGGATAACATTTATTTACAAATACATATCTATGCTATCCTTAAATCTTGTGTAAATTATATGTATGTTTTATTTCTTTCTAATAAGTTCCTTTTAAAATACAATATATATATATATACACGCATATACACGTGTCTGTATAAATGTATGTATATGTGTGTACATAAAGTATAAAAATATACTGAAATAATAATTATATTAATTGAAAATGATGTGGAGTTTATACAAGTAAAAGTTTGTGCTTTGCTAAAGAAAATTAATTAATTAATATTGTTATTGATTTATATATATATATATATATATATACATACATACATACGTAATTCTACAAAACAAAGATTAATAATTTATATTAAATATCAATATGAATAATAAGTCGTATTGGAAGAACATTTTCCATTACATTATTAACACAGTTTTGGATAATATTATCAGTTAAGCCGTGTACGTATTGTAATTATATTCAATTATAATTTAACGTAAATTTGTCCTGATTATACTTTTTTCATTATTTAATTATGTTCAGTTTTTCATTATATCGTAACATATAGTACTTAAATTAATCAATGCATACATGTCAACGAAATGAGTTTTGTTATTTTTAAATAAAAAATCCATCAAAACGAAATTTTCAATTAGATAATTAAAAATTATATTTTTTCACTGAAATAACATTTTTTTAAATCGGCCAATCGTTTTAGCTCGGTGTAATTAACAAAAATTAACTTTTAATTATATCTTACCAATAGAATAATTTATACATTTAACGTGTACTCTGTCCCTTTTTGTACACATTTATTTGTTCTGTCTATACAAGTATAAAGGCGCGTATGTATTAATACGTGGATCAGAGAATAACTTTTTATTTATATGTATATGTAATATAAAAATGTACAGATATGTGATTATATTTCAAGAAATACATTCGAATACTTCAGAATGGAAATAATCTCCAAGGCTATCTGTTTTCGCAATCCGTTTCGAATCGGAAGTTGCGATAATGATGACCGTGTTCAATCAAAGTCAATATATCCGGTGGGTATTGTAAATGCTGTGAATGGCACGACGGCTTTTTGCCATAGGCAGGTATTTTCTTGTGATTCAAAAACAATGATATATTAGATTGACGTCCTACTTTTGTGTACTTGGTTTCATATATGTTTATATATATATATATATTGATTACTTCCTTAAATAAAAAATAATATATTTTATCAGTATTTGAATAAATCATTAACGTGTAGGATATTCATTGTATTGCCTATGAAATTATTAATGGAAATTCAAACAAAATTTTATTAAATTATATTTAATTATTATTTATAATTATATGAAATAAAATGTATGGAAAATATTAACTTTATATTATTTTGAAGTTTTCAGATAATTAATTATTTTTGAAAAAAGTAATGAAAATCTTTCTTACCAGTGAGACATATAGCTCAAAATATTAAAAATCTATTACAAATCTTCAGGTCATGATGTAATGATTTGTGATTAATAATGAAATCGTTGCAAAAAGTAATTTTCTTGTTGTCTATTTTTTCACACTAACAAACACACACACACACACACACACACATATATATATATATATATATATATATATATATATATATTTATATATGTATATATATTGAACGAAATTCGTATTAAAATAATACGTTTAATTTATTTCTCCTTTCAACTTCGATCACTTAAACTTATTAGTTATATGTTGAAATTACTTTTTAGTTCAATGAGTTTCAGACATTTTCATTTAAGTTAACGATTTCGATTTCCACGTACTTTTCATCAATGAAAAGAGCAAATAACGTCATCTTTGTAACGCCATTGTGAGTCGTGTATCTAATTTAATTTTATTTTTATTGGTTTCGCCAAGCGTACCGAGTCTATTCAAGGATTCTTAATATTTTTTCGCGTCAGATTTTTCTCTTTACTTACATATTGTAGCAGTATATATATATATATATATATATATATATATATATATATATATATATATATATATATATATATATATATATATTAACATACATTATATATTAACTGTGTATATGTAATATAAATAATTATATATTATTAATTGAAGTTGAATTTTAGAAAGTTTTTCAATTGTTTATTTAATAAAAATTGGTACAAAACGCAGTGCAGTTCGGTCTTATACTAAAATTTTATTATAAATTATTAAATATACTACTAAAAAATAAAGAACAGAAATGAGAAATTTTGTTTTTAAATCATTAAAGTATAATACTTTGACATAATTTTAAATTTATTGTTTCAAAAATTATATTATTTATTCAATTTTTGGAATTAATATTTTAAGATGAATTAAAATATTCTTAGTTTCACCCATTGCAGAAAATGTATATTTAATAATCATTGTTTTGTTATATAAAAATGTCTTCTTGTATTCGCCGCTATGAAGGTATGATTGTAAACATGACGATATAGAATTAATTTTATTTATTTCTGTATTTATAAAAAAATATAATTCATGCATAGAATTATTGTATGGTAAACTTCAAATTGTAACTAAACATTTATCTTTTTAGTACAATTAAAACATCTTAACGTGATATCTTAATATATCCTGACCTTTTTAACCAATTAAGAATAATATTTTTGAGTATTTTTTAACAATTACATGTGAATAATTATTAAATTAATTACCTACATATATATATATATATATATATATATATATATATATATATATATATATATATATATATTTCAATAAAATAAAAGTTTAGATCTCAATTTATTTAGATTCATATTGTGAATAGTACAATATTTTATATGATAGACTTTGCACTTCTAAGCATCCCTCAACTCTTGTGTAGATTAGAGGAAAACCGCTTTATTAATGAAATGACATTTCTTGAGGTCGGGTTAAACTGGTAACAAATTGGTAACCCAAAGTGTTAGTCACTGTTTTAGTATGTCATTAGTTTCTGTAGTGTTTATTAATAAATTCATAAATGATATCCAAGAACTAAATACTTATAAACGATTAACTCAATAAAAATATTTATGGTTAGAAGAATTTTAAGCATTCAAAGGATTTTGATAAGTAATCAGAAAATAGAATGTTACTTAAAGAAAGGAATGTATGAAATTGATATTTAACTTTATTTTTCAGATTACTTTTTTTAATATTGAATTCATTGCGGAATTAAATTTTAAACTTAGAATATATTTTGTATAATTTGTAAATAAGAACAAAATTATGAAAATACAACTTTTCTATTGGTATCTAATTATTGTTAGTTTTAATTAAGAATAAATTACGGTAATTATTAATAAATAGAAACAGAATATTCATACGTTGAATTAAAACCAATCTATTATTTAAAATAAAGAATTCTGTTAACAAATGTTGTTAGTATGAATAAAAAATTTATGTCTAATTTCTGATAAACAAAAATAATTAGTACTTAATAAACAATTCTTTATTTAATCTACCGTCAGTTTATGTCAAACTTACCGATAGATATGTTTATAGAAGGCCAAAAGTCACTTTAATTGGTCTACGATGCAAATTTATTTTTATGCAATTTCATATAAAGTTTTTCATGGCCTTTATCATAAATTTCATAAGGTTTGTGACAACAACTTTACAACAAACATTTTTCCTATAAAGTTGGACTTTTAAGCCAAATTTCTATATGAACGAAAACTGTGTTCAAGGGGAAAGACAATGCATCGCACATTAAGAAAATTTATTGGTCTAGTGAATATGAATCTTTGTTTTTATATACAGCATAATTTTAATTTCAAAGTTTGTGTTAATATATTATAAAAAATGTAATAATTACATTTATAGTACATATATAGAAAGAGAGTGAGAGTCTGTTCTAATTGGTTATAAAATTTTCAATATGTGTGTGTGATGAAAAAAATTAAGTATTGTAGATAACGCTAAGGGGAAAAACATTGTTTGATTTGGTTGTTTCAAGAAAAATATGTTCAAATTTACGTATTTACATACGTTTGTTCATACGGAGTGTTTCTAAATTCTTTGCTCTATATAATTGTCTACATTTACTATTAATTTGTATATACAAGATAGAGGGAAATATTGAATGAAACACATTGTCTTCACTGCCTGTTTCAAATAATGATAATATAAGTTGTGTCATCATTAAGAGCAAAATTAGGTTGAAATAGAAATAAATGCAGAGCATTAATAATAAGATATATATATATATATATATATATATATATATATATATATATATATATATATATATATATATATATATCAAACTGGTTTCACTTCAATATTCTGGTATCATTTTGTTTTACATTTTTTATGATTACATAACACACCCAAATAAAACACGCTATTAATATATATATATATATATATATATATATATATATATATATATGTGTGTGTGTGTGTATGTGCATATTTGTAACATGTATTTCATATAGAAAATAATTCTTTAAAGAAAAAATATTTCTATTATTGTAAATTTAATAGACATATTTTCGCATTTCAGTAATTTCCAGTAGTTATTTTTCTACATATTGTACATGGGATTATTTATTGCAATGCTTACACGTAAAACAATTTCCTTTTTTCTTACATGTTGACATGCTTGTTTCAAGTAATGCTTTTGTATTCAATGCATAGACACGTTCGCCTTTGTGAATTTGAAACTTTTCTTGAAACGTTCTGCTGAATTACATATGTCAGTCACTTTCTGAAATGTTTTTCTAACATTGATATTTATTGACAAGTGTTTTTGTGTCTCGAAGTATATTCTGATTGTTGTATTTCTGACTGTCTTTTTTATTCGGATCAAATATAAACTGGATCAAAAATGAAATAGCTCTTTATTTTTAGTAGAATATTCACGAATGTCCTATGTTGAAATGTTTTCATATTTCTTTTTGTCTGGATTATTAATTTTCTGAATGTTTCATGAACTGAAACTAAAAGTATATTTCCGACTTGTCATATAATCAGTGGCGCATTTATATACAAAGACTGATATATTTAAATTCTTATAAGGACAAGTATATTTGTATTTTAAACATAATTCAGACATTTTTTTCATACAAAAATTTGCATTCGCATACAAAATTTCTATTTTATATCTATGTATATATATATATATATATATATATATATATATATATATATATATTTATACTTATATGTATATATGAATAAGTAAATTTAATTTTATTGGTCCGCTTTTAGCTAGTAAATTATTTAGTTTCTTGAAAATTTATGAAATGAATGAAGTTCACAAATCGACCTACTAACAAAATTTCAAAATGATATTTTGATTAATCATATATATTTTGATAGCAATCATACATTTTTAAAATTAGATTTTTATGTTGAAAATGATTTTTATTCTAATTAATTACTTCCTTTATACTTAACGTATTGTATTGTGTCATATAATAATATTTTTTCAAATACATTCACTTGTATTCAAGATATTTGAAACTAGTTCATGCATATTCTAGAATTTGGTTAATGTAGATTTTTCGCATTTTCAAACGTAATTTTAAAATATCATGTACAAACTACATTATTTCGATATAGAATATACTTAGTATTCATAATTTATTTTACAAATTTAAACTCAGTAAAATGTTCTTTTTACGAGCGACTGTTAGATAGTTTAATATTAAGTTTGAATGATAAAAGTAAGTGTATATTATTAGTATATCGATTATATTTTAAATATATTATTTTCATAGAATGTTATTAAAAATTTAAATTGAAATGAAAGCGAAAAGTAGTTCTTTATAAATTTCTTTGACACTTAAGTGCTTAATGAAGTACATATATATATATATATATATATATATATATATATATATATATAAATTTCGTAAGTCAACACACATGATGTATTGTTCGAATGAATATTAAATGAAGTTTCTAGTACATTCACAATGTTTTACTATTTTTTTTTATAAAAGATGAAAAATAATATCAGACGTTTTTAAGATATATTTCCAAGTTAATATTTATAAAGGGTTGCAATACAGAATCAGTGTATTATAGCGTAAGAGTCAGCATCTGTGTTTGTTGTCGTCTTTTTTACTCTGTGAAAACGCTCGTCTTATAAAATAAAAATAAATGCGAAAGAAGTTAAGAATACACATCAAATAAGATAAGGAAACGAAGCTGTATACAAGTAGAAAGTAAAGACACGTGGAAACGAATTAAAAAAATAATATATTATACCTTTGAAAATGAAACAGCAGTACAGCGTTACAAGTTCAAAATTGACATATGTTGTTTCTTTTTAAACTGACTTAAATATTGCGGGTGGTACGTAGATTTTGTATATATACACGAAAGCAGGAACATAGAGAATAGACGATAATGGATAGGATAGGACGAAGAATTACAGATTAGGATAATTGTACAGCGCAAGATAACGTCGGGTGAACGCGTACCAGCGTGAGGATGATCAAAATGGTATGAGTGTTACAAGAAAGGCAAACAGGACGCACAAGAATGGGATTCGGGTTGTAGCGATTAAAATTGTGTAGGTTCATTTTAGCTCTATGTTCGTGTTTTGAATGTACGTGCTTTTCGGTGATTTTCAAAATGTGTCACGCGTCTATTGTTCATAGAATTAAAATTTTTGTATTGTTTGTGTTTGGTGTAAGCGTTTGTCTTGTACGCGACTAAAACCCACGAGCAAGATATCGAAAATTATTGTCAAACTGACCTCGAGGACGAAATGGAATATTATTCATTTGCATATTTCGTTTATTAAGGGATGTCTGACTCTTTTGTTATTGATGAACAACAATATTTCAATGAAATTATTTTCAGATAGAGCTTGCTTACACGTTATTTATTGTTTATTAACTTCGGTAATCCTAGTACTACAAGTGTTCAGATTTGATGAAAACCATAATTTCGTGGTTTCTTTTTTTTTAACATGGCTTCAAATAAAATACTTAAGAAATAAATAATACTTAATAAGTAATCATTATTTTCATAATATTCTATTTCCAATTAAAAAATATTCTTATGAACACACAGAATTCAATATATAGTATACCTTTTTTAAATTTTACTAGTAAATCCATTTTTTAAAACTATTAAATATGATTTTATGTATTTTCACGCTATAAATTTTGTAAAAATAATCACTTGTCGTGCTCGATTTGTGTACTAGAATCATAATTCTTCAGAAATGTTAGTATATTACATTATTGATTTATGTAACGTAGCAAAATTTAATCGAAACGTTTTTATATTCGACGCTTCTCGTTTGCAATATAACTGTTTTTGTATAATAATGTTGATCTTTCTCTCACAAAAAATGTTAATGTGCGAATGTACTATATTTCTAACTTTACAAACACATAAACATCATTCATTTATTTATTTTAGACAAGTAATGATAAAAATATAGTTTAATATAAAGAGGATGTTATACAAGGGTATAATACTTTCAATATTTTTTGTCACTCCATAATTACAAGAAATTCATATTGCATGGTTTATATATCAATTAAATTATAAAATGATTCTTTTATAAAACAATTATTAGTAGTTCACATGTTTTTAATATATTTGCAATAGTTTTTATACCACTTTGCAAACATTGATAAAGTTCGAATTTTTTTGTCAGTGAAGTTTTCGAACTTAAAATCTAATCACTGATGTTATTATCATGAGTTTAGCTTTTATTAATTTTATAAAAAAAAAACAGTAAAAATGGTGGCTGAAACAATAATAATCATTTTTAAAACAGTGTTCATAATAAACAAATATTTTGTATTGGTGTATAGCTAGTGTTTGAATCTTAATTTTGTAATTAATTCAACTACCAAATAGATAAATATGTATGAACTGTGACAATTAATCAATTTCTAAGAAATTTAAGCATTTCGTAAATTACTTCTGAAGATTAATTGGAAATCAATATTAACTATTTATGTTTGCAAATGTTTATATAAAATTGCACTCTTTTTATTTATTATGTATTTATAAAAGTTCATTAAACATAATCGGTTCTTTTTTAAGGTAATAATTTTGGGTAAAAAAAGTTGGAGAGGAGAAATAAACAAACAATAAGTCCTTAAATAAATTGATGAGTTTTATATAAACTGAAATAATTAAAAAATGTTAGAAATATTGTAAGATCGAAACTCGTTCTTGTTAACAATTCAACATATCATCCTTTTAGATCCGCAAAATAATCTTACGAGATTTGATAAGCTTTTTATAACGTTTTTAAACTTGATTGATAAATACTTCATAATAATCAGCCTGTTAAATGCATAATTTTTTAGTGAATTGCAAGTCCTCGTCAAAATACATTGTTTTGTGTTAACTTATGTTGTTAAAATTTTATATAACAATTGTTTAATTATATATATATATATACATATGCTTCTAAGTATTTTTGTGTATATGTATTTCATTGAATTATAGCCGCTTTAATTTATTTGCATACTGCAAAAATACGTAAATCATTCGGGTATATTTTATCGTATTCCTTACCAAACATTCAGCTATAGCAGTTTTTATAAGCACATATCGCGATTTTCAATTGTTTTTGTCATTCCCTTAAAACGGCCCGCTTATCTAAAATTAAAATATACAGAAATCTAGTTAAATATGTGCATATTATTCGTTATCACAAATAGTACAAGGATTAAAAGATTCCGCTGGTTCACTGTCACAATACGCGACCCATTGTTCGGATATCACTGATTTGCATGTAAACCTTAAGTTTTATCGTTTGTATCGATCTTTTTAGTGATGCTGTGGTACGCATATATTACATCTTTTTTTGTAGCCGAATCGATATTCGAAACGACATAAAATGTGAAAGTGAGGGAGGGCAGTAAGCGCGGAAATACCACGATTTATAGTTGTCTTCAATTGTTTATGTGACCTTGTAATAAATCTCAACTACTTGTTTTTCATTGTTTAAAAAAGTTGTTTGCGAGCTTTTAAATACTTTATCTGGTATTATTTATTGCATTAAGATAAACATTCAAACACGCGTCTTACACCGTTTTTGTAATCAAGTCTGTTTCATCTGATTAAATCCCAGATTATCCGACATGCTATCCCATGATTCTCTACATTTAACTTTGGAGCTTATATTTAAGAACTTTTTGTTACATCACTGTTGTCATTATTGTTCAAAAATTTAAATACGATGGATAGAATTCCATTCGTATATATATCGTGTATATATATATATATATATATATATATATATATATATATATATATATATATATATATATATATATAAATTATTCTTCGCGCAATCTTTGATTAATTTTTAACGTATGTAACTTATACTAAAAAATAATTTAAAATTATTTTTTTTATAATATTTATATTAATATTATAATATTAAATTAAAAGGAATTAAAGGGTCAATGTCTTCAATAAAATAAAATTGAAAAATTATGATATAAAAAAGTCATTTTAATTGTTTTATCGTTTTTAGTGTCATATTTTTTTTAAAAAAAATATGATTTAAATACGACAACAGTCATATGAATTATCAATATGAGGATTTAAGCAGTTGATTTGAAAACTTTTTCAGTGAAATTTAATTAAGTTAATGAATAATTGTGTTGGACTTTTCGTCGAAACACGTCTGTAGATGTTATTCACATTCATCGTATACGAATATTTTACATATTTTAATGAATGTCACTGTATCGTGTTAAAGTAGTTTCTGTTTAATTATTCGGGGATGAGTGCACCACATGACTGTAGAAGGAACGAACACGCGCTAGCTTCGAGCCGACGCATGCGTCTCGGCATACACTTATACACCCGCCCGCAAAGTTTTCCCATTTCCCCGATGAGGCGGCGCCGTGCCACTGTAGCGGTCTACATAAATAATGTAACATACTTGTACATTTTGAACAACATTCCGTCTGTTTTGGATGCTCGCGAGTTAAGTTTTACGTTGTTATCCCCTTAATTCGAAGGTTTTATTCAATGAGTTTCATACTAAGTGAACATATACACACTTGCTATCTTCTGGTATACGAGTACTGTATACATACACGCTTATACTACTTCTATGTATGAGTATCTGTATTTACGTTTTGCACAATCCAAAAGCTCCATGATATAAACGTTTGCTTAATTCTGCACGTGTTTTGTTATGTTTATTTTCAATATGTGAATGGTTTTTATTTCTTTGTTAAACTCTCTTGATAATATCGAATTATTTGCAATTAATCTTATGTTCATTTATTCCATTTATGTAACTGTCTCTTCAGATACACATACGTATATATATATATATATATATATATATATATATATATATATATATATATATATATATATATAATTAAAATGTCACAAAGCACATTCAGATAAATATTGTATTCATGTACAGTTTCATTCAATAACCAGTAAATGCCCTGAAAAATGACGAAAACGAAATTGAAATAAATAAAATTGAAATTTATTTTATACATGTCACGTAGAATGTATATCAAATAAACCATTTTGTTCGATGTTCAATATAATATAGCGGTCGTTTATAGACAACACTAAATTCTTGACACACAAACAGGAGTTGTAGTATTGCAAAAGACATCCTGTAAATCTCTTTCAACTATCTTCTGGACGAATAAGCTTTTACAGAATAGAAACTAGTTCGGTGATAGTTATTTTTTATAAGTTTACTTATAAAAAATGAAAATCCATAAAAGTATGGAAAAAATATTTTTCTTATTTTTATTTTACTTTTTATTCAATATTTTTTGTACGTCATGTCATAAATATTAATAAATCATATATATATATATATATATATATATATATATATATATATATATATATATATAGTAAATTAGTTACAAATAATTCATATACTTGAATTAATTGAAATGTACACAGTATATTCAAGAAATACGAGCAGATAAAAAATAAACATCACAAAATTATTCTTTTTAAAAATTATACCAAAATAATTAGGAATATTTTATATATAATGGGATATAAAACCCATGTTTAATTTGTGTGCACATAAATGTTAGATTCTAAGATTACATTGAATTTAATTATAAATTAATGTACTTCCTAAGGTAGACAATTATATTTGTTGTAATGTTCGTAAAAGTATATATAGAACAAATAAGATTAAATAAAAAATATTTTCTTTAAATCAATTCCATTCAGAAACATCATCGAAGATGGTTCTTCCATTCCTATTAAAACCGTAAAAGTCTTTTTTTGAATGTTATAAGTGTATCGATTAAAGCTTTTTGAATACTGTAAATTTTCTCAAATTCTTGTTCTTGTTAGTAGCTCTTGTTTTTTTAAAGAGAAAAAATTAAATGTGGCCATATTTTAGGAACATGGGAGCCAAAGAACAACAGTGTTATATATATATATATATATATATATATATATATATATATCATAAAATGTTAAAAATCCAAAACAAATTACATTTATAAAATATGTATTCTTAATTCTGAAATAAAATGAATTAATTAAAATCAACTGAAAAATATAAAACAATATGCAATAATTATGAATTGGAATAATATTTTAAAAACCAAGCGTTTCTACTACATTATACTTTAAATAAAAAAAGATGCATGAAAAAACTAGTATTATTTATTTATCATGAAATTATGATTGTACAACGAAACTTTCTCATTAATTAATAAAAGAAGAAATCTAAACAGGTCTCGCGAGATTGAAACTTTCCAGTTTCATAAAAGTTGTTACTAAGTTCAGTATATCTAGTTTTTCGATTATATAGAGTTTCTAGAAAACCAACTCTCATGAGTTTTAAGATAATCATATATTTTTTGTCACTATTATAATGTATTTTTTCCCATGCAGTATTTTACTAAAATAAATTAAAAAAGTCGCAACGACTTGATTATCTTTTACTATTTATTATTTGATTATAAATAATATATTTAAATTTGGCGATCATAGAAGGTACCATTTTCATATACATTTTAAGTTGCTCCAATAAAATTAAATTGAAAGTACATATAATTTTATTAAAAGGATTAACATTATTTTTAACTTCTTTTTCTATGTGATACTCGATCTTATTTTGTACATTTTATTACTTAGATAAGGATTTCTTATGTATGAAAACTGTGTGAATGCAAATTAAAATTAGTAGAAAACATTTGTAAAATTAGAAAATTGTAATCACAAAATATTTGTTCTTTCTGTATAATGTATAAATATATATATATATATATATATATATATATATTCGTGTGCATGTATGTAACACATTTGTAAATATTCTATTTAATAAATAAGCAACGTACACGAGCATTGAGTTGTTTAAATGTGCACAAAATAAGAGAAGCTTTTTTATTCCTCTAGTATCGTAGTAATAAAAAAAACCGTACAACTAACAACGTCCATAGGATTTGCACATGCTTTTATGCTTACAGAGGGACCCATTGTGTAAGCCGCTTCTCAATATAGCAATGTCATCAGGCGTCCCATTCAAGTGAAAAATAACACCGAAAACAATCGACACGAAAAAACTGGTAATAAAAATTGTTTACCAGAAGTATGTCAATTGAATCACTAAAAAGTACCCGATCAATCTTGATTAAACCATGAATTGAAAATGTAATTTGCTAGCGATACAGTACTAGATTATTTGAATACTAGTTACATATTCGGATTTGTACATTGAGTACAATAATTATTATCGCGTATGGATATTGTAAACCTCTATCAGGAATAATGGTTTTAATATATTGTTCAACAATGTCAAAAATATTTTAAATAGATTGTCAATTTTCCATTACTTTAAATTTAACTAAATTTTAAACTATTTACAATTATTAAATAAATTTCTGATAAATTAATTAAAGTAAAATAAGAATAAGTTAAAAGATCAGTAATTGTAATTGTTTACTTCTTTCTATTTAGACCAACAAACAAAACCTAATTCTTAAAAAATATATATTAGTTTTTGTTTAACTATAAAAGAAAAATTGAAACAAAATCACTAAAGAAAGATCAAATAGACAATTAATATCATATTTCGTAATAAATATCTTATTTTCAATTTGAATTATTATGATTACATCTAGACAATTTTAATTATTATATTTATTTATTTCTACACATCTCTCTCTCTCTCCCCCCCCCTCTCTCTCTCTCTCTCTCTATATATATATATATATATATATATATATATATATATAATGTAATTTTAAAAGTAAATTTATAGAAGTTTAATAAACGATAATATTTGAAAAATAATGATTAAATAACTATTTATAAACGATTAAACATTCTGAGTAAGGATTGGTTTAGTGGTTCTCAGTATTTTCAACTTGTTTATCATGTTTTGTGGTTTGAGTATAAAATTATCAAAATGTGATTCTTTTTGTTTAATGTTATAATTTTATTAACATGTATAAATATTCTAAATTTTGAATGTAGATGATATTTGTAGAAACGAAAGAAGTATACATGAAATATTACGATACATTTAAAAATCTATTCAAATATGTTTATAGTGATTTTATATGAAGATATTTCTTATTTATATATTAAATACTACATGATGTACCTATACTTAATGAGAATAAAAAGAAATATTTGCATATAAAATAGTAATTACAAGTATGGAATGATTAAAAACAGTAAATAAAAATGATTTTTATTAGTCATCAGAATAGGTATTAAATCTCATAATAAAGATTAATAATGGATGCAAAAGTGCAGTATGCAAAAGTGAAGTGTATAAGTATTTTTGTTAATTATTATTTTAATTGTTTGCAAAGTACTTTTTCGATATACAATACTTAAAAAAATGCAATTCATCGCGTATTTTTGTATGTTTTGTTTATTCATAAAAATATTATATTTTTGTCATATACTATAATTTTATTTCAATATAATATATATATATATATATATATATATATATATATATATATAATTATTATTTTATTGATATATATCGATATCTTCAATTCTATTACTAATATTTGAGGTCGTTATAACTTTATAATAATTGTTATGTAACTGTTTGGGGATTATTTGATAATTATAATTGGTATTTAAGTATGCATATATATATATATATATATATATATATATATATATTCAAATAGATTATTTTATTACATTGATAAAATAGAAAAAAAAATGAAAAACTAAAGTTTTCAAACTATGTTTGAATTTTTGCAAATACCAAATTACGTGTGTAATAATCGAGATAATTTTTTTGTTTAGATTTAATTTTAACACAAATATTATATTTGTTTTGCATACAATATGTGTATGTTCATATCTTAAACGGAATTATTATTTTATAAATTGAATTATATGCATTATTTAAATAGGAATCATATATTTAATGTTTTTGAAATTCAGTTATGTATATGTGATTAAAAATCTTATAAACTAAGATTGACAAATAGTGAAAAAGGAGAAAAATACTAATAGTAAGTTTCATGCAATCGCACTGAATTTGTTTCAAAAAATTCGAAATGAAAGCTTAGTTTTCAGAATAACTGTTTTGTTTTCTGATTGAAATATTTCAGTATGTAAGTGTTAGGACTATAGTTTTTACTCCTTGGTATATTTGTGAATTATTTCCTTTTTGAATATAGACATGTAAATATTATGATGAAGGTTAGGTACAGGAATCATTTTTGCAAATATTATAAATTGTAAATATTAAATCTAACTATTACACATAGAGTAAATATATATAATAATATCAAAAATAAGTATAGACACACATACACGCATATATATATATATATATATATATAGATAGATAGATAGATATCATGATTAAAATAATTTAATAAATGTAATACACATACACATGAAAATTTAAAGGTGGTTAACTAAATGAAAAACAAAATACAATCAATTACTGATACATTATCTTTCATTAGTAAAACGATTTCCACGAACGATTATTCCTCAAGGAGAGTAGATCTCGACAGCAGATCGTTATTCCTCTGAGAAAAAGAGGGTTGTGTACAGGGTTAACAGCTTTGTCACGAAAAACAATTGGTACGAATTCTTAAGGAATCAGGGTTCAACTCTTGAGCTGGACTTTTTCACTATAGACTTAGTATATATATATATATATATATATATATATATATATATATATATATACGTATATATATATATACATACATACATACATATGTATATATATATATTATTTTTATTAAATATTTTTTATGTAAATGCAAACAGTACTTTTTATTTAAGAGTTATGTTATTAATATAATATGTTTCGCATACAATAATATACAAAAATGTTTTAATATCTACGAGGGTGGTTTGAGAGTAACGTGGTTCGTGTACTCGTTGAAGGAGAGTGGGACATCTGTATATGTTTTCATACAGTTCTATCCCTTTTAGTAACGCATGCGAAGTTGTTAGTCATTGCGTATTAATTCTTCGTTTATCATTAATTCCTCGTTTAACAGTTGTTTCAATACAAGCGTTTTGTGCGAAAGTATAAATTGGATAAAATTGAAATTCGAAGTGTAATTCTGTTCTTTTTTTTGAATGGGAAAACAGCGAACTGGCTAGAAAGCGATTTAGGTCGACTGAAGAGGCGATAGAGGCCGCAAATGGACCGCGAAGAACAAAATTCTATTTTAAGGACCGCAAAAAAACTCATTTCCAAAAGAGAATTGCGAGTGTAGAAAAACGTTGGGTCAAGAGCGTTTAACTTCCAGTGGATTATGTTGAAAAATAAAGTATACTTTGAAATTAAAGCTGTTGTCTTTAATACCGAACCAAGTTAATTTCCAAACTGCCCTAATATATGCATTATATTAAAAATATGAAAATAGAGAGATTTTTTTACTACGTAATTGTATTATTTTTGCTTCTCACTTAAGTAATTTCAGTTTTATATATATATATATATATATATATATATATATATATATATATATATATAACAAAATGTATGAATACATTAATCAAAGTATTTACCCTCGGAAGCTATGACTTTTCCACTTTTCTGGCTGAAGTTGATTTCCGCAACGGAAGAATGGTCTATCTTTTGAGCCAATTATTCAGCAACCCAATTTTCTACTTCTCCATAGTTATGGAAATGTGTATCTTCCAAAAGTGTTGCATCGATCGGAAGAGATGGTAATCACTTAGGACCCGGTCCGGAGAATACGCTGAGTGCGGAAGAACCTTCCATTCTAGTTTCTTCAGTGTGTGCTTACAGGCTATAGCAACATGGGGTCGAGCGTTGTTATAGAGAAGAATCACTTTTTGGCGATTTGGTGCAATTGATGATCGTTTTTGCATCAAATTATCGCTATTCAATTCAATTATTCACTTTGGTGTCGGCGTTGATGGTTGGCTAAGATCACTCCATGATTTCTTGTGTTTTGTCGAAATAGATTCATTTTTCATGGCCGGTCACTATACGCCACAAGAAAGTCTTCTTTTTATGCATTGCAAACAAAGAAATCGAGATGTTTAAACAATTATCAGTAACATTTTCGGTCAATTCATATGGCATCCATTTCCGTTCTTTCTGGATCTTTCCCATGGCTTGTAAGTATCGTCAAATGGTTGATTTATCGACTATGAGCTATTGAGCTAATTCTTTGAGTGTTTGAGCAGGGTTTTCTTCCAATAAAGCTTGCAGTTGTTCATCTTTGAATTTTTTCGATTGACATAGCTGTTGTTTGTCGTGCACATTACAATCACCACTTTTGAATTGTCGAATCCAATCTCTACATACTATTTCGGATGGAGAAGATTCAGATTATAAGTTTTCGCAAGCAATCGATGAGCTTCAGCTACACTTTTTTTCAAATCAAAGTAGTATAGTGTAGTGTAGTACATATTGGAAAAAACGACTTATCGCGTTCCATTTTAATTCTATCATAAAAAAACACTTGTGTAAACAAAAGATGGCGTCTGATGACTGAATTTTAATGGTAAATATTCACACTTCAAAATGATTTAAAAGACATCTGTCACTGTCCACAGCATACGTATCTAGAGCCATCGACACGTGAACAGCGGATTTCAATACAACCTGCTATTGTGTGTATATATATATATATATATATATATATATATTTATTAACAAGTCATATGTTTTTGTCACTTATTATTTTATTATTAAATATATACTATAATTCATTTAATTAAATGAATTTACGTGCTAATTAATGTGTTTCCAATAGTTTTACTTTGATATTGACTATACTTTTGTATATATCGGCAAGGCATTTGATATATATATATATATATATATATATATATATATATATATATATATATATATATATATATATATATGGTATGAATAAGCCACCAGAATTTGCAATTAACAATTCTGATTTTATGATTTTTTTATTATATACACACGTATAATTTTTTTACAAATTCGCATACTTTTCAACATACCCTAAAATGTTTATTTTTGAACTTTCCTAATTTTCTAACAAAAGGACTAAAAATATTTATATATGTTTGAAAAACATATTCAACAATTCCCGCATGTGTAATAACACCATCTCGCGACCGACCGACTGCAAGCCTAAATGAGTACAAAGGTTAACACACATCGTCAACAGTAATTTTCCAAAAAACAATGCCCGGTACTCTATTATGTTCATACACATTCGTGTGTGCCGTGCACGCTTTTCATCCAAAATTGGGCGCGAGGCAACGTTATGCGGAGGGGAAGATGGTTTTGTTCTCTACACGGAAAATGTTAGAATTTATATATTTTTTAATCGTGTTACGATGCGAGATTCTGCGTGTGTTTTATATAAAAGTATGAAACGGTATGAAACAGTATGATACTGAAATGGTGAGCGGAATGGATAGGGAGTATAAAAATTAATATACTTTTTGAATGCTTTGTGCATTGGGGTATGTAAATAGAGATGGGAGAAAACGTTGTTTGTAAACAATGTCCATTATGTGAACATATACGCTTAATTAAAATTTCTCTCTTCGCTTAATTTTTATGGTATAGCGATTCTTTGCCGCCGGGTTTCAACAGTCTCACGCGTTTATTGTAATATAATTTGACTATAATATATCATTTAATGTTATTCATGTATGCGAGGGACGCTTGTAAAATTGACCTTTTTTTCGGCCAACCTTTTTTATTTGATACAAATGTGTTTCTATGTGGTGGTCAAATTACTTTAATTAATATCGTTACACTGGCGTATATGTACGTATGGTGCACAGGGTTAATTTGCGATACTTAACACTTTTCGCCAAGCTAAATAGATTTATTTTTGTATTAGCGAGTATAAAATATAACAAGATATAAAGTTATTAAGCTTAATAAATCATTCTTGCTGAGGTCAACAATAAAACATATACAAATATACGTTTTATATGGTTATTGTCGTTGTTTAAATAATAGCGTACGGTAGTAACGACACATCGTTATTAAAAAAATATATTATGAGAACATATGGTATATATGGATAATAATACTATAAAACACACACACACACACACACATATATATATATATATATATATATATATTCAAAATTAAAAAAAGAAATATAAACACACAATCCAGACAAGTGAAGTTCCGTAGGGTTATCATAAACGTATGAAGTATATTTGCAATTTATAAAATTATCTACAGTTCATACGTTAACATTTCACTGATATGTCAGTCACGTATTTTAACATAGAAGTACAGTCTCTCAGTTGGACATGGATTTATTATACTGAACGCCAGAAATTCACGCAGTTATATTGACTGATTAAAAGAAATTGTTTCCTGAATATAATACACGTTAATAATAATTTATTTGTTCAATAATGTTCGTTCTTCATAGAAAGTCAACATACTCATGTGTTTCGTTTGGTATCAAACGATCAATTAATATTAAATATTAAAATGCATTTCCCATGTAAACATTCCCGGAGGATAGCAGTATGGATGTGTCTTTATATATAAAGTATGAGCTATCTAGTAACTCAGTGTATGTATATATATACATATATATATATATATATATATGTGCGTTGTGTTTTTATATGTGGGTATGTATTCTATATCTAATTGTACTGAAATTGTTGTCTTTAGGAGTGTAATAAAAATAATAAATAATAAAAATATGTTTATTGCACAAAATAATTTATTTATAATAAAGTATTGTAAAAAAATTATAAAAATTGTAAATAAATAATGTATAAAAGTCTCATTATCGAAATATCTATAAATATTATTACTCAGTCAAAATTAAATAATATCAATGTTGGTGCCCTTATAGATTACTACATTTTATAAGTTTTACAATAGTAATAGTACATTATCTTACGGTACATAATGGTACATAATAATAATAGTACATAGTCTTGCAGTATCTATATATATATATATATATATATATATATATATAAATATATACATTTGGTTTTCATGAAAGCTCTTCAAAAATTATTAATTGGCGATTAAGTTTTTATCTTGTTTAGATTTTTATATGGAATTAATGAGGACGTGTTTTCTATGTTCATTTTACCATAAAGGAAATGATTCACTAATTGATCCAGAATTTCGAATTCCTCCACGACCACCGTTCTGCTGTCTTTGAATTCCTCTCGGTATTTGTCTATAATATCCTGCATCTGAAGCCGATCTGCCAATTTTATTTGAGTTTGGCGCAACTGCAGTAGGATACTATAAAAGAAAAAATGTTAAGTTGAACATTTAGATGTTTGAATTGGAAACATCGACTCAATTAATCGTGTTTTTTCACTGTAAACACGGCATTCGGCTCAGATGAAGTTTTTAAAAAAATAGATTTGTGAATAATACATGTACTTTGTTATGAAAGTATTATTGTATTATTAAATCAGTTATCAAGACATTTTTCGAGATTTTAAAACTTAATTTCAACTATTAAGTTTATCTTTAATATGTTGTTTTCCTGTGTACTTGTTCATTATTCTATGCTAAGACTGTAAGTTACGCATACGATCGCTCGTAATCTACAGGATTCTTATAGAACAAATTAAAATTGATTATAATTTTTGTTATGTTATACTATTGCCATTTAATTATTTGAACTATTTTTTTATGTAAAATTTTACAAAAATAAGTACATGTACTTAAAAGTATTTTTTTCAAAATCAAAACTAAGTTTAAATCGATACTATATATATATATATATATATATATATATATATATATATATATATATATAACTTACATGTGATGAAAACGTATCTAAATATCGGTCACAATCAGCACCTTGTCTATATGAATTTCTTGGTGGTTCATAATGATATACTCTTCGCGAATTATCCCAGTTGTGAGCATCACGGCGCTGTCTTTTAAAAATCTGATAAAGTTGTGAATTATATGGGTGGATCAAACCATTCGGTCCAACAATCACATCATTTCTATACATATTTGTTAGGCTAGGTTTTTGTTCTTGGCAGTTTCTCAGCTCAAAAAAGAGCATTGAAAATGCAATTGTAAGAATAATTTTCATGTACATTCTAAAATTAAGCATATAAAAGTAAATATGATTATATATATATATATATATATATATATATATATATATATATATATATATATATATATACATTTAAATATTTATTGAAAAAATTAAAACGAAGAGGAAAACATATATAAAAAATTAAAGTTAATTATTAAATGTCGTACAAAAAAAAGTATTAACAAAATATACATACTTTTGTTGAAGTCTTTTCTATGATTCTTTATACACTGATGATAATCATCTTCTTCGCCTATTTTATATAGTCCGCTACAGTCTCTCTTGAAATTGTACATCATTCTAAGAAATATCATTGATAACAAGAATTTTAAAGTCATCAGATGTATTTTTTATTTTATTTTTATTTCGGGAATTCATACGTATATACAGTTAATCATATTTTTACAGTCATAAAATTGTACAGATATAAATAAGTTTTGTAAACAATTCACACATTTTTTTGCTAATACTCATGTCAATATCTATATATATATATATATATATATATATATATATATACATATATATATATATATATATATATATATATATATATATATATATATATATATATATATATATATATGTATATGTATATATATATATGTACATATATGTATATATATATATATATATATGTGTGTGTGTATGTATGTATATAGCGAGACTAAATGATTGAAATGACTTCAAAATGTTTCAGTAATATAAAATATAAAAAAATAATCCAACTTTATTTATATATACGTTAAATGTAGTTATTTACTGATTGATAATTGGTTGTTAATAGAACGTTTGACATTAACGTTGTTTCAAATTTTATCATCTTTTTTACTTCATATTATCCTCTTATCGTATTGAATTCATATGATGTCTAACAAAAAAGAAATAATACTGATAGTGAACCTTTCATTATTGAATAAAATCAGGATTCAAATTTATGCACCTTAAAGTAATCTTCGTAATCTTTAATCTACTTCTTCTTTTTCACCTTTCACGTTTTCAACCTTTTTAAGAGGTCCTTTTCGAGTATACTTGTTTGGTAGTATATTGTTTTTTTTTGTGTTCCACATCGTCAATATTGATTCTTGCAGAAAATATTTTTAGGAGAGATCTGATGAATAGTGTTTCGTAGTTGTTATTTGCTGGTGGTCTAAAAATTTCTTTACTTCTAATGCAGAATGAGCTTTTTTATAGCGAAGAATACGTTTTGTGAACACAATTCCATAGGATTTTGTGGACCATTTGTCAAAAAACACAATCAAATTGTTTTTACTTTGAAGAGTGACGAAATTCTTGTTTTTTTCGGTTCATGAGAAATGACCGTTGTCCGGAAAATCTATTTTTTATTTCGCAATCGTGCTGAAATATTTACGAATCGTCACCTATGATAGTAGTTTTCAGAATTCTAAACTTTTGAATGATAATATACTGCTCTAAATTTATAACATACATTTTTTGATAAGAGCAATAAACACGTTTTACACAGTCGGAGTTAATACACACTGTTTCTTCAATTAGAACATGTGAACATTTATTAGAAAAGAAGACCACCCTGAACTACCATATAATCTATTTAATTATGCAGAAGATATGATATAAGCTAAAACTTCACTTTTGTTTCTTTTTTGCTACACTTTGTATATTATTTATTTGATTTTATTTCGTTTTTTAATACAATTTTGACTATTAAAAATGCAATTCTTGCTTTTTTATTATTTCGAACCATACCAAATGTTTAAATGAATAAATCATCCATTTTTTGTAATTAATAATACAATATTAATTTTAAATCCATTTAATACACGTATTGACTCGTTTTCGTTTTAGCTTACTCTAAAACTGTTTAGGTGGACAATATCAATGCAATTAATAGAACAATTTATTGCTACCTTACTGAAATTATCAACAGAAAAAGTTTATTGACTTAAAAGACCGATTTACTTATTTACGTTGTGTTAAACTAGTATATGATATAGTATAGTGCTTGGTTTTTAACATTTAATGTTTAAGTAAATGCGCAAATAATGTCAGCAACAAACATGATTTTGAAAACTTTTTTATATCTGATACATAAATATCATTCATACGCATTTTCCTGGAGATTTTTTTAAATAACTACATTTTTAATCAATGTTCTAGGTCAATAGTATAACTTATACTAAAAATTATCTGTCTATATATATATATATGTATATATATATATATATATATATATATATATATATATATATATGTATGTATATGTATATATTATCAATTTAATCTATAAACAAATATTTTTAGAACTTGTGAATATATGTGTCATATATTGTGGTTTTCCCTTTCTTGTTTTAATTTGTTTTTATAGATAGTAATTCGCTGTTCGTAGTTATGTTTAAGGATTTATTTAGTTATTTCCCTTGTTACTTATATTTGTTTGTACACTGAGATAAGATAGCATATTACTATAAAATAAAGTTACAAATGATGTAGAACATCACTGGACAATACAGTTTATTATTTGTATTGTGTGGTTAAATTATATTCTACAAGTAAGTTTTTATTCAAATTCTTATTATAGATATACACAGCAGACGTACACTCACACACACACACACATATATATATATATATATATATATATATATATATATATATATGCTTGTGTGTGCACTATTGTTTTTTTCTATTTTTTTTAAAAAATTAATCAATATTAATTAAAGTATTAAAAATATATTAATTTGTTCCATATTTTAGTTCATTTGTTAAATAATTTAAGCTCTACGAAAAAGTTATATTTATGTTATGAAGAACATATTCATTTAAAAAATATATAAAAATATGAAATTTAAAAATACTTATCCAAATCAATTTTTCACTCATTATTTTAATCAAAAAAACTGTATATTTCTTTCACTCATCCGCTTAACCACACGAAAGTACTCAGATCAAAAAAATATTTTTCTTTATCTTCTTGCTTTGATGATAAGGATATCGGTATAAAAATATTTTTTAACAACAATCAGTGTTGATCAATAATCAGTTCGTAAACATTTTTGATCATTTTTTGTGGTTTTTGGTGGGTGTGAAAAATAATTTGTGAAATTAAGTTTAATTGCAGTGTGGAAATCATGTGGCTTAATATATATATATATATATATATATATATATTAGGATAATACTACGTGAATATGCACACATACCCATACATATATGTTTATATATATATATATATATATATATATATATATATATATATATGTAGAATTACATTAATTTGTTGTTCGTAAAAAATAATTTCAGAAAATGTACACAAAAACTATCGTAGTATTGGCAACATTCTGTGCTATTAGCCAATCGGTACCTTATGGAGGCTACGGAAATTATCATCATTTTAATATTTATGATGTAATTAATAAATTAGATCATTTCGACGATAAATATGCTATTGCAAAAAGTTGGGGTCCTAACTTGCCTACAAGCGCACCAGTCGCAAAATCTAACTATCAATCATTAGATTCACAAACACCCGATCAACAATCCCTCGATCATCAGTCACCTGATGAACAATCATTTAATCAACAATTGTCTAATGATAGAATACGACGTGATACTGAATGGGAAGATTATAGTAATTCTTTATCCGAACCAGATGATTTATATTCACCAGTTTTGACGAATAACGCAAACTTTGATTATGATCATTCCAATGAAGAAAATAATAACCCAGTTCTTAGTTCGGTATGTTAAAAGTGTTTTTTTTTTAATTCTGAATAATTGTTTTAATTAAGATGCTGCTTTTTTATATTTCCATAATAATAATTTCTATGTAATGTTTAAAAATATTAAATCTTATTATTTTAGATCATCGATGTTGTTCCAGAAACTGATGTTGACGACAATTTTTGATTTTACTTTAGATTAATTTAGAAACCAACTTGAATTTTAATATGTACATTAGTACCAAAATCTACTGAATATCTTCGTCGAATATTATCATTTAATAAATATTACATTGCCACAAGCTAAAAATTATAAGAAAAATATTTCAGTAACATGACAGGAACAAAATAAAAATGGCACAAATATTAAAAAAATATCGAAACTATACTGGGACTATTATCAAGTTTCTTAATATATCAATTTTTAAATTTGAAAATTGCTATAAATTAAAAGATCGTTTTATAAATATTTTATAACAGTTCCGAACCAATTAAAATTAGTTTCAAAAATTATTATTTATTGTATTATGTGACTCTGTATTATTTTTGTATTTATTTATTAAAAAATAGAATCTTACATATAATTTGCAAAATATTTTTGATTTTCAATTAATAAATTATATTTATTGTTAAAATGTATCCATTTTTAACTATTTATGACTTTTGTTAATAACACGAGGGATATATATATATATATATATATATATATATATATATATATATATATATATACATTGTGTCTATATTATAACAGAAGAGTCTATACACCAAATAAAATTTTCGAAAAAAACTAAGCTACTAACTTTACTAAAAAAAAATTATGAGAAGAGTTTTTAAAGTAATTCAAATCATATCAAATCAGGGTTTCCAAATTATATGCTCCATTGCTATTTTATGTAAACTATATGAACGAATATGGCCAATTAAAGTATTTCACTAAATATTGTTTATACATACATTCTGTTGTGAGATTTTTATATCTATCTCTATACATACACATGTATATATGCATATATATATATATATATATATATGTGTGCGTGTGTGTGTGTGGCTGTGTGTATATGTGTGTCATCTACAGAATTTAAGGTTCTACTATTGGATAATTTTTTTTTATTTTTTCTCGGTTTGAGTGATACACATTCTGTATATATTTTGATTATATTTTTTAAATAACTCCCCAAATTAATTTTATTTTAAATTGTCCGATTTTGAAACTTTTTTATTATGTGTATATTTATATGTGTATATTTATATGTATATATATATATATACATACATATACGTAAACGTTAACGAGAATTGCGCAACAATTTTTACAAATATGTGTCATTGTCAATAAACGTGTATTTCTGAAAACTAATCAGTTCATGTTTTCGTAGAATAGTAATTAAAAGTAATTGGTAGATTATTTACTTGAGTGTATAAGGTGTTGATAAGTGTACATTGGTTTTATGTTATTATTTAAAAAATATAGAACTGATATTCAGAAATGATAAGTTCAGGATGAATAATGCAGCTAGATTTAAATATATATGCATTTTCTACTTTTAATAAATCTAATTGCTATTCAGAAATTTTCTTGTTTAACTACCCACTTTCTTATAATATTTATTTTTGTTCGTATAAATGTCATCTATTTTACAAAACCCTTGTTTTTCTGTACTGGAATTAATATATTATTAAGTAACTCGAGGTTGTAGTTCTTGCATCTATTAATAAATTGAAATATTACTGTTATATAACATTTTAAATTATAATAATATACCATAGGAACATATTTTATTAGAAATACTCATTATTTTTCAGTAATGGTTATATATTAATGTTTTTTATAAAGTATTACCTGTAAATATTATTTACAGCAATTAGTATAAAAATACTTATACATATATATTGTATTATACATATATATATATATATATACATATATATATATATATATATATATATATATATATATATATATATATATACTTATATATTATCATATACTGAAATAATATTAGTATGAGTATATTTTCATTAAACAGGTTATGATGCTCTGTGGTTTATTATTAATTATCACTAATTTTTCAGTGTCTTTCTATCATATGTATGTAGGTATATATATAATACATAATATAATAGACAGCAAATTTATAATAACAAGTTTATTTAGAACACATTTATGCTTTTTATGTGTTTAATTTTAGTACTATATTTAAACATTTTTTACTTAATTCTTTGTCTCTCTTTCTCTAGACGTACAAATATATATATATATATATATATATATGTATATATGTATATATACATATGTTTAATATATATATATATATATATATATATATATATATATATATATATATATCAAGTTTATACCGATTTAATACGATTACTGCCAATATAATACTAGTAATATCAATAATATAATTATAGTTAGGTGTAGATACGAAACCACCTATGATCTATACGAAAAAACTTAATAAAACTGATGTTTGTACTGTTTTTTTTTTGAAAAAAAATGGCACATTGTATGTAGTAAATCGTTGCATATAGTATAACAGGAAAAGACGACAATGTTTGGTAATTGATCATGGTTTTAAAGAATAGGAAATTTCAAATACTTTAAGTTTTCCTTGTCAGTATTTCATTGTTATTTTTCTTAGATACTTATATATATATATATATATATATATATATATATAATATGTGTTTGTGTGTTTATGTTTGTGTATTTATATTTATATGGATGTATATGTATATACATATGTGTTTGTATAAGATGTATGTGTATATATAAATTAATATACATGTCCAAATTCTTACAATGTAGGATTATATTTATACATGAGAATAAGTAATAATTTCCGTTGAAAGAAAATGTTATTTCATGAAAAAATATTTCTTTTTGAGTTGAGAACATTTAAATTTCAACTTTTGTTAACCATTTTAAACGAAATATGTACTGATAAGCGATAAAAAGATTACTAAATTAATACAGATTATTTCTTTAAAAAACGAGGTATTTGATATATATATATATATAGGGTGATTCAATTTAAGCTTCCATGTTATTTTTCATGTTATTTTTTATTTAATATTTTAGTTCAATTCAGTACTAAAATACAGTTGAACTAAAATGGCAAATTGAGGATGGGGGATGATATGTTTTTTAATTTCCGTTTTTTTTTGTACTTTCTTGTGTAAGACTAAGGTAAATCATCCTTTGTATATATATATATATATATTGTGTTTCATGTATTATTTGTTTATCGGTTTTATCTTTTTACTGAGAATTACCTAATTCATATAATCTGTCTTTATTTTCAGAAAATCGCATTTTGTTGCAAATTTATTTCCTTAAGTCGTTTATACAAATTTGAATATATGGTAATAAAACAGTATGTCAGTTAATTATTTTATTATTTTAATATTAAATACATATTTTTATAAATACCTCCATGTAAATAAATTATTGATCGTTTATTTGTTATAAATTAATTATTTTTAACAAGTATTAGTGGACATAACATTTTAAATTTCATTATAATTTAACTGTTTCTGTAATATTTAGAAATTGTAGTTCGCAAATAATCCAAATTGATGAACTGGTTTCATTCCTGAACCAAAATCAGTTCTAGCTCCGACATTTACACCTCCATTTTTATTCTGATGAATTGGAAGTGATGCACTTACGTATCCAGTATTGGGTAATCCTGTTTGACTAGTACCGGATAATATTGCATTAGCACCATTCACGTATCTATATTCTAAATTTCCCGTAGTATATTGACCTAATTCATGGAAATTTGGCGTATAAACTCTGTCGGTAGATCCGGAAGCTATCAATTTGTGACGTGAATTATCGAAAACGGTTTTACTTCCAGAAAGATGTATTGCATTTGAAACGTCAGGTGTCTGAAATTAAATATTTGAGTAAAAATTATTCTACTTGAAATTAATGTTAAAAACAAACTAATTGACCATTCTATTTCGTGTCCCGTTATTTAAATGTACGTTAAATTTATAAAAAAATAATCACATTAATAATAACAATAACTGAAAAAATACTATTTTTAAGTTCATATTATAGTTGTTCATTCAACAATAATTTTGTTATTGTTTTAATCAAGCATTAGTTTTTTTTTAAAAAAAAACTGATAGTATCTTATATGGAATTGTTTTTAAATTTAAGACGTCTGATCTTCATTTTCTTTTATAATGAATAATTAAAAAGTAATAAATTATTCTATCATGTATAATATATAATAGAAAAGGTATAAAAACTTTCTATTATTATATAAAAGCTATATTTACCTAAATCAATATCTTATATATATATATATATATATATATATATATATATATATATATATATATATATATATATATGTATGTATGTATGTATGTATTTATATGTGTGTTTTTCTCTTACCACGCCTATTCCTGAGTTGAAAGAACCTCCATTTCCTTTATAATTTGCTCCAGTGCTGTAAGTAATAACTGATGAAGTTGGATTTAACGGATTAGGATCGCTACTAATATCCCAAGTTCCTTTCCATCCAGAAGCTCGTCGTATTCTTGGTTGTTGATTATATCTGATGTTATGTTCAGTATCGAATGTTTCCCATGGATAACTTATAACTTCAGGACCAGTTGATAGTGGCATAATGTAATATTTTTCATTTTCATCAATTTTACCATTTTGTACTTGATAAAACCACGGATTTGAACTATATTTATTGATTTTATTTTCTGCTTTTATTATGCAGGACAGAAGTCCGAATAAAACAAATCCTTTCAAATACATCCTGTAAAACGTAAATGTTTTATTCTTACCGTTTATGTGCATTTTAACGCAATGAAAAAATATATAAAATTTTATTATTTGCTTGTTAGTTAATATTAGAAGTATGTTTAAATGATTTTTATAAATGATTTTTTTGTATTATAAAGTCTTACTTTTGTATCACTTTAGTTAGATTACAGCTTACTTGAGAACTGATCAAACTTGAAATAATAAAAATAATATAAAGTGTCTTCTTATATACTATATCAGGTATTATAGGAGGAAAAGTATGCAAATAAAATACAGGAAACGGGGAATACATATTGTTTATAATCACACATTTATTATCGCTAGTAAAAATATAATAAGTACTGTAAATCTGCTATATTATATTTGAATAAGTAAATATTTCATTGATGTGAATATTTTTTTATCTGTAACAATGACCTTAGGTTAAATAAGATTTATTATAGTCTAGCTAGTATTTTTATCATCGAATTTGTCGATTTATTATTCATTTGTGAAAGATGCTCATAAAAAAATATATAACTTGATATGTAAAACTTATAATAATCAAGTTTATAATGAAATTTTAAATAATGAAAGTTATTTTCATAAAAAAATAATTTTGTTTTTTTATATCATGACTGCAGAAATAAAAACTGTTTTATTTAATTAAATTTATGTTTTATTCTTTTGCGGTCTGAACATTTTTGAGAAGTATTGATTGCCAAAAGTATTTCTTTAATATTTAGTAATTCATGATACGTTAATATTATTTTCTAATATTTTAATGATAAAATGACATTTAATAAACTGACACGAGACGTGATCAAAAAGTACGTTAAAAGTCGCCACAGAGCGCCTAATGAAAAGATGTGGAACTTCTATACTGAATTTAATCGTAGAACCCTCTTTAGAATATGTATCAAGTTTCAATTGTTCCGTCAGTTAATATCGAAGTTCGGTTTTGTGAAGACAGATTTTTGTAATCTTCTAAAAATGGATCACGAACAACGCAATTAAATTCTGTTTCAAACTTAAAAAAAAATCCAAATAAACCTACGAAATGTAAGTGTTAGTTTACGGATATTTTTCAGTGATTATTAACATGGTTTAAAAATAGTTTCAGCGGTTTTTTAATGGTTGTGTGTCGGTTGAGAATGAGGAAAGATTGGGACGTCTTTCAACCTCAAAAACCAGCGAAAGTGGTGGAAAAGTCAGTGTAATGCTTCTATCAAATAGGCGATTGAATATACAGGAAATTTCTGATGATCTAAACATCTCTTACTGTTCGCTTCAATGCATTTTAATGACAAATTCGGACATGAGGCGAGTGAGCGTATAATTCATTTTGACGCCCGAACAAACGGAAAACAGCGTTGTTAATTTTGTTGGAGTTGCATGATCGTGGCTTTATATTCAGATTTTGTGAGAAGTATTATCACTAAAGATGAGTCGTAGGTGTACGGTTATGATCAAAGGACCAAGGTTCAGAGTTCTCATTGGAAATCACCCAAATCGCTTCGTGTGAAAAAATCTTGACAATAGAAATGCAACATTAAGGTGATGTTGATTGTTTTTTTCGATTTGTAAGGAATTGTGCAAGTGAAATTTGTATATAAAGGAACAACAATAAACTCTGAGCACTGTAAGGGTGTATTACAACGTTTACGAAACGATGTACGCAGAAAAAGATCAGAGAAATGAGCGAACTGTTTCATCCTTCATCATCACAACGCTCGCTGCCACACTTCTTCTAATCTAAGTTTTTGCCTGATTAAAAAAATACGGGGTGTTCCCATCTATCGTATTGACAAGATTTGGCACCTACGTCTTCTGGCTCTTCCCAAAAGTAAAAATGTTAATGAAGGGGAAGCGTTTTCAGACAATTCCGGAAATCGAAGCAGCCACGACAATGAAATTAAAGGCATTCACAAACAAGGACTTCTAATTTTATTTTTAAAAGTGGCAAGAATGTTGGAATTAGTGCGTTGCAAGCGGTGATGGGGACTATTTAGATCGTGACTAATTGTAATTTGTATTTTATTCAGTATTTTTTTTTTATTCGAGCATTCACCATACTTTTTGATCATTCATCAGAAAATACATTAGTAACTGTAATATCAACATTTGTCCATCTTTTTATCAGTGAACTTTAAGAAAAAACTGCCTTGCTAGTAGTGATGACTATTGAACTCGACGCTTTTAACTTCGGCAAAAAATGAAGTTTAAATTCAATAATTGTCATACTGGTTTCATTGATAACTATTTTTGATAAATAAAATGCGCATTTGTACTATAAATAACAACGTCCATACAACGTAAAAATACTGTTTTATTTAAATATAAATTTAGTAAAATAATTAGAAATTAACGTTAACTTGCGTATAATTCACTTGTTAGTAAATATTTGTTATACAGAACTCTGAAACAAATGATGTAATTTTTATTTTTTGTAACGTAATTCCCAACAAGAAAGTTAAAATAAATATCAAAGTAGATGAATAATTCCAAAAAATAAACACGTAGATTGATACACATGCGCGAGCTCACACACACACACACACACACATATATATATATATATATATATATATGTGTGTGTGTGTGTGTGTGTGTGTGTGTGTATGTGTTTATGTTTATCAATAGTAAACCTTTTTTTATAATTTTTTTACTTAACGTGAAGGTCATTGCTTTAGATAATGATACATTTGTCATAAATCTATGCGTTTGTTTTACAGTAGAAAATAAATAATTCCTTAGATAGTATTTGTAATAAATTGTTATCATTTTTTATAAATCTGTAAAAACCAATGAAAGGCACATTTAGGTCGTATTTTATTTGTAATATATATTTATTTAAATATTCCTCGCATTTTACTATATAAACTAAGGAAGATGATAAACAATATCATTCTAAAACTGACTGTGACTTCTATAGTACACGAAATTTCAATTGTATAATACAAGTAATTATATTATACAATTCACGTGTGTTTGTTTTACATATTTTTTTTAAAAAAAGTGTATTTTCTTTTACAAAATGCTTTTTAAAATTATTACTTTGTTGACGATTTCATTTTGTATCATTGGAAAAGCTGAAGAGTTAACAAGTAATAATCCGATTCAGTCCAGATATTATTATTTAATGCCAAAGGATTCAGATTTGAATCAGTGGTCTTATATTATTTTATCGGAATCGGCTCCAGAACATGAAATAGGGGAAGAAAAAGTTTTATATAATGAACAGTCAAGAGTACGAAGAGATTCTAATATGAAGGATATTGGAGATATTAAAAACAAACTTAGTACAGCTTCAACAGTTCTTACTGATAACACAGGAGCAAATTATCAAGAAAACCAAAATAATTTTAACTCAAAATTTAGTATGGTAAGTTACTTTATATAAGTACATGTGCTCGATTACATATATATATATATATATATATATATATATATATATATATATATATATATATATATATATATATATATATTATAGATACAAAAACAATTTAATATTTTTGTAACAAATAGATTATTTCTGGAAGTTAATTATTTATTTTTTCTTTATTAGCCGCCTGAAACTATCAATATGAGAGAGATAGCTAAAAATATTGCTTTTTTCGATGATTCTGATTATAAACATAAATATATTCCAACTTATGATAGGATTCATCCAGCAAACTTCCAAAAACATTTTGAATCTACCAGAGGAGGATTACCGAATAAGCGTTTGAACGATGGTAGTATAGTATTATCTAATATTAGGCAGACAGAAGCATCTAATAATGGATTTATAAATTTCTTATATCCTACTGACCAGAATAAAAAACTTGATAAGAAATTAAATTTGATACAGAGATGGACCCATATAATCAATTAGGATTATTTCGTCGATACAATTATTAATTTAAATATAACTTAAATAAACATGAAGGATAAAAAGACTGAATTAAATAGAATTACTATTAATTAGTAAAATATTATTTATATATTATTATTTAGTTAAATTTGTATATTTAGTTCGTTTTGCAAAAAATACATACATTAATATCAATTACATACCTAGTTGAATATAGAATTGTTTACCTTAAGTATAAATTAACAGTATTTTAAAATAAATAATGTTTATACCTGATTTAATTATGTACATATATTTTGAAATAAAATTGTATATAATATACAAAATTTCAAGAATTTTTTATTAAAAAAATCTTGTTGAAATATACAATTGTTTTTATTTATATAATTGGATACAATATTTGAAATCAACTTAGATTTCAGAATGGCTTTTTATTTAATTTGTTTTTGAAATAACATCTTAAATAAATACTAAAAAAAAACATGAACTGGATTGAAGAAACTTTTAATATTTTATATATATATATATATATATATATATATATATATATATATATATATATATAGAATACAAACGTATTGAAAGGAAAAAATGAAATAATATAAAAAGTTGGTACAAACATTGTGTGAAAATAAAGAGAACAGCAGAGAAGTGCTGAAAAAGCTGATTCATGAATTACAACAAAACTATTCTATTTGTGTTGCAAGTTCGTCTGAATTTTTTTGTTACAAATAGCTTTATGTCTAGAATGTTTAATAGACGTTTGTTTGTTTTTGTTGAAATATGTATGATTCATTTATTTTCCTTTTATCATATAAATATGTACTCTAAAATGAAATTATAATTTTATTTTATTGTTTAAAAATGTTTTTAACATATTTATACATATGTACATTTATTTTGTTTATATATATATATATATATATATATATATATATATATATATATATAGATATGAATATATACAAATGTACACTGAATTACAAATACGCTTGTTATTTATACTTCTTACTTTTTTATATTACTAATTGATGTATTGGTTTTGTATACGTATTCACATTTTTTGGTAGTTTACATACACAGTTATAGACATAATTAGACTGGAATTTATTACGTTAAAGATTATTATGTATACATACATATATATATATATATATATATATATATATATATATATATATATATATGTGTGTGTGTGTGTGTGTGTTTATGCGTATGTATGAATGTATAAATTTTAAAAAAATATGTGTTCATAAACTGTGAGAAATTGATTTGTACTGATTAATATTTATTATTATTTTTATATTTTAGAAAAGAATTATCATATAGAAATGTCTATCGAAATATTAAATAAATGATTATATATATATATATATATATATATATATATATATATATATATATATATATATATATGCTAATGTGAATTTTGATTTCAGTATAGATTAATTTAGTACTGTAGTGCTAGTTTTATTTTTTACTGGTATTGCAAAAATAATTGTTATTTTGATATGGGAGCGTTAAATGTCACATAGCATTCTATAAACAATACTACTCAGTTCTCTAGTATAAATAGTACTGTAGTATAAAATTTAATTACCTTTTTTCAGTAACTTAATTAGTAAAGATGTATTTATAACTAACTTTTCTCTTGTCAATATTAGATTGTTTGTCTAGGAGAAAAATGAGATGGTCAATTTTTACTTTGTTTTAACTAAAAATTTTTGAAAATAAATTTATATATATAAAAAAATATTTAATTTTAGGACAAAGTAGTATATACATTCCCTTGATTTTTTTAATGTGTAAATTAATTCTTGTAAATACGTATTGATAAGTCATTTGAATTTATGATCAAATAAATGAGTTATAATTTAGAATTATTTTATTATAGTCGACTTCTGGCATATAGGTGTATATTAACTTGAAACTTCTTTAAATTGTTGATATAATTCAGTCGAAGTGTGGCATTTTCAGTATTTCGTGATCAAGGCGAACACGGATACATGGCTTTGTAAATTAATTAAAGTGTAACAATTTAAGCCATGTTCATTGCGTACTATTAGATACATGTAGACTTTTTACTGTTTGTGAAATGTCATTTTCTGATAATTTTTTCTTTCCAAATTCTTATATTACAGACATACAGTGGAATATAATATAAAGACAACTATAAGATAAATATTCGGTGTCGCAATATTATAACATAATAATTTATAATACATATTTAAAATGTTGTAAGGAGTGTAATTTATGATATTGAATAATTTGGCACTTTTAAAAGTCAATGACTGATAGCTAAGCTGTTCAGGTTTCTAGTTAAGGTTGTATATATATATATATATATATATATAGTGGAGAAATAAGCAAAGAGTAGAGCAAAAAGAATATTAAAGCAGTGAAAGCAAACCAATATACATATGTTGGACTCTTTATTGTGATATGGAAAAAATCTGTAATGTTACAATGTGTTTCAACATTACAGATGCATTCTTTTTATTTTGCTGTTTTGTCCACTTCTTTATTAGCCGGTCCACTGTATATCTTAAAAGTGTGTACAGATTGAAACGCTTATCTCAAAAGAAAAAAAACAGTCACTATCAAACAAACAGCAAAAATTTGACATGTTCCTCTCAAACTATGTTCAGACCGAAGCGAGCACTTAAACGAAATGCGCATATTTGTTTTGCAAATCTCACACTCAAAAGCAAGAACATGTTCAAATATGGAAAACACTTAGCTGACTGTTTGCATGTTCATAAGCATTTCGTTTGAAGAACTTTTCTTTTCCCTTACTGTTTCAATCATCTATTTGCAATGTTTGAACGTGTTGTTGCCGTTTCGTGCAAACATCTACACTAATTGCGCACTTCATTTGGGATATTAGCTGCAATACAGATGCGTCTTTGTATACATTAGTGATCCTTAACACCCTCTCTACACTGCGAGTATCGTACACTAATGCTCACGTCTTGCATCACCGATATAACCTCTACTTTTGGGTCAAGTATTTTTGTTCAGAGATGGAGGATTTTTTTATACCTTTCCGTCAGAATCGCTTTTCGTACGTTAGCGAGTGGACTTTGAGTGTCTGCGAAGACATTCTCTTACTAACCTGAACATAAAGGTAGAAAACAGTCGACTCGGAAACAGAATCGTCAGATATTCTCAAAACAGGCCTTCATATTAAATCCCTATCTGCCAAGATAATAGACCTGTGTAAACTTCAAATAAAAACACACCTTATATTTTCGTAGGTTGAAATTTTATAGAAAAACGCATGTATTCAATTATCATTAATTAAACACAGTTACGTCTATTGTAATAATTAACGTTCTTAAATAACACTTATTCACTGACTAATAAGAGTGACTAATGCACAAGTAATTCAAAATTTATTCGAAACAAAATTGTTCATTATATTGTGTACTTTTCTAATAATCTTATATATCTTATTCTGTATTATAAATGAAAATGATTTGAAAACATTTGGAATGTTTGTAAAATGATACACTTTTATATTTAGAAAGTTTAATTTTATTTCAAGAACATTTATTACTTTTCTAACAAAATTACTTGAAGAAAATATGTGGAAATAATGTCTTACTCTTATATTATTATTTCTATTAAAAATTATTGCACAAACATTATTGTTTATTTCTTTATGATTCTTCTTAAACTAAATTTGATATTTACAAATGAAATAAATGTTTTGTTTAATTTTATACTTCAATAAATAAATACTATTTGAATTATTTGAATATAAATAATATGTAAATATTAGATGAATTAAATAACTTCTCTTTCTCTCTCTCTCTCTCTCTCTCTCTATATATATATATATATATATATATATATATATAATCTAAGATTTACATGTTATTGGCTGTAAAGCACATGGAAGTCTATATGTAGCTGTGATTCCAAAATTGTGGTTTGGACTCATTCCTCCACCAAAAGTCGAACTTGCTCCAATACGGAGACTACCTTCTTTACTTTGGTGTAATGGATATGATAATCCAAAGGAACCAGTAGACCGTATCCCTGTCGCACTGGTACCGGACAGGTGTGCTTGAGCTCCGTTCCAATGTCCTAATTTTAATCCTGCTGTATTAGCTCTTCCTATTTCTTGAAAATTTGGAGTGTATACTCTTGTTTGTCCTCCAAAAACCTCGACAACATGTCCTCGTTTTTCATATATCGGTACACTTCCTCCAACGTTGATAGATTTTGAAACACCAGGTGTCTGAAATCAATTAAAAGAATTTATACTTTCTGAAGATTGATATTTGTTTATCAAATAATTTAATTTATTGATAACTGTTTAATTTACTGCATCACTTTATTTATTAATCCGTTTTTTTAACTCACCACATTAATTCCTGCTGTGAATGAGTGAGAATCTCCTTTATACGTTGTACCAGTACTAAATGTAGTAGCACTTTTACCAGGATTTATCGGATTAGGTCCTGTGTTGATATCCCAAGTACCTTTCCAACCAGTTTCCCGACGTGGCCTATATATAGATTCTTTATCCAATGATTTATAGTTTTGATATATTTCATATGCTTGGTCGTTGATCAAAGGATATGCAAAAGTGAAGGCACAAAGTGATAAAAATACACAAATTTTGGTGTACATTCTGAAAAGGTTATTTTTTTATTAGATATGTAAATATATTTTGGTATTTGTTATATATTTATTTTATATTCAAGAACAATACTCGTAAAAAATGTTTCAATTGAAGTTAATACTTTCGTTTGTTTATTTTTTGACTTTTATTTTACCAGTGTTTTTATTTCTTATGTATTCTAATCAATATATTTCTAAATGTAAAAAAATTAAACAATTCATTTGACAAACTAGTAAAAAATACATACATTTCTCCTTAATTGTTCTAAAAGAATTGTTATGCACTATCTAATATTAACTCAAACACAGATTTATTGAATAGTTTGTTCAGTTCACAGTTTGAATTGACGCAGTCATTATTACAACTGGTTTTATATAGTACAATCAGTACAACGATAAAAAATTGTTTGTTATAAAAATACACAGCATGTATTTTTATAAGTTTGAATTTGGAGGGAATTTTTATTTATTCTGCGTATAATATTCTACTCTAACGGTACTATCTTTTTCCGATTATTCGTATTTGGATTGATTTTTTTTGTATTTGTTAAGAACAGTAACTATACATAAGAATAACATTGGAAAGAAATCCCACAATTGTCACAAATATTTTTTTGCATCGTATTAAAGTAGTACTTTCTGAAATTATCCAACATGATCAATTTGGCCAAAATTTTTATAATTTTTTACAATAAGATGATCATGTATGTATATATATATATATATATATATATATATATACGTATATATATATATACATACATACATACATAAATACATACATATATATATATATATTAGTAGCCTATACTACAAATTTATTTAATTTTATTCATAATTATGAATTTTTTAATTACAAGTTAGTCTCAAATACATTTCTGCATTATGTTTTGTGTTTATTGAAATTATATGTTAATTAATAATCAGTAGTATGTTTAAGCGTCAGTCTTATATATATATATATATATATATATATATATATATATATATATATATATGTCTTTAACCACTAATTTACTTGAACTACTATCAAGGATAGTGTATTAATTCATATTCATCTCATTTGTAGTAAATTACACAACATATATATATATATATATATATATATATATATATATATATATATATATATATATAAATATATGTATATATATATATGTGTGTGTGTATGTGTCTATGTATGTATGTATGTATGTATATATATTTCTGTATGTATGCATGTCATGTTTTCTTATTTATTACTAGAACTTCAGTAAAAAGGTTATTTTTAATAGCAATATTTAATTATATTATTTAAAAAAAAATCTTTAAGACAAATAATTTGTTTAATATTCAGCTACAGAATTTATATTATACAAGTATACAAAATGCGACCCGATTATAAAATAATTTTGCAAAGAAAAAATCGTTTTAACATATGAAATTTTCACTCAGTAGAAAATCACATTTTTGTGATCAAAATGTTAACTAATTGATTATCAATCATTTTTTTATAGAATCGCTATCAAAATGTACATAAGCAACAATAAAAATGATCAATAACCAATTTTTGAACATTTTGGATCTATATTTCTATGTAATTTGTGGGGTAAAAGAATAAAAAATGCGACTGGATTTTTATGCATTTTTATTTACTTTCGAGGACTTATTTATTAGAGTACAATACTTTTTTAATTCAACTTTAAAATGGAAAATTAGACTGAGATGTTTGTAGATGGATTGATGCTAAATATTCGTACTACAGACTAGAGAGTGCATATTCTCGTTTTATAAGAAGTTGTATGAATATTTATATCATAGTGTGTATTGTGCAGAAGTTTATATTTTATTTATATCTGTAGAGATGTAAAGTATTGAATTTATTAGATGATGTTTACTATTCGCGCCAATTTTTTTTTATTCAGACCTTTATAAAAATCAATTATGTACTTACTATTTGTACATACTTTTCAATTAACAAACATATTGTGTCTATATTTTATTCCATAAGTTGGATACAAATTTCAGTCTAAAAGATTAATACATTATAGATAAATTTTCATTTATTATTTAAGCTATTTTATTTTTTTAATTAGCATACTTGCAGCATATGACATAAATATCGAACTGTATTCATGAGGAATTTTATTTAAGGAGATGAAATATTATGAAGAAATTATTATAGTTAATAGACGAATGATTTTTTTATTATTATTTATTTTATTATTTTAATATTAGCTATAAAAAAATAAAACCCTAAAGTTTATAGATGGATTTAATTCAAAATTTGAAGATGTTGAAAAACGATTATTTTAATAGAATATACAGTACATGTTTTAGTTATATTAGAATTACGTATACTTAAAATTATATATGAATTATTTTTACATATGGACACAATGTTTAAACATGCATTGTTGTAAATCATAATTATAATTCTGAATTATTTTCACTTCTTTACATTTTTAATACATGTATGTACATTTCCGAGAACACATATCCATATATTCTTAACATCATTCTTTTAGTAAAAATACATGGTCATATTTTGGGAAAACTTATTTACATTTTAATTATTACCAATTAAGTAGAAATATTTCTCTTCGCTAAATTATTACCATCTTTCACACTTCTATTATTCATAAAAACTGATCTAAGAGACTGACTAATTTACTTAAGTTATTCACATTATATGTTCTGTTTTAAGTCTAAGTATACATTTGCACAAATTGAATTATTTGAAATGTTTGAAAAAATGTTTATGATCGTTATTTATAATTTTATTTAGAGTATATTTTGTCTATTTCTGCCACTATTATCATTTCATTTAATTTTTTTTTAATCTTATGGAACAAAATTTTATGGCTTTATTTAATTTTATTATTTATATCTTGTTAGAGATCTACATGCAGGTCTCATGATAACATAAATATAAAAATATTAAGTTAATTTCGTTTTATTGATTTTTTTATAATACAATAAATAAATAAATATATTTTTTAATATTTTATATACGAATGACATAAATATATAGTAAACTAACTAACAGTGAATATATGTAAAAAAATTACATTAAATGAGCAAGTTATGAAGGTCTGTAAGAGCGAATAATTCCAAAATTATGGTTTGGTCTCATTCCTCCACCGAAGTCAGAGTTGGGTACAATACGAATGTCGCCTTCTGTTTTATATTTACAAATGAAATAGTTATTTTGTTTAATTTTATACTTCAATAAATACTATTACTATTTGATATACTATTTGATTTATTATGAATATAAATAATATGTAAATATTAGATGAATTAAATAACTTCTCTTTCTTTCTTTCTCTCTCTCTCTCTCTCTCTCTATATATATATATATATATGTCAGAACATAATTAAGGTTTGATGATTAAATAATAAAGTATTAATATATTAAATTAATTTCATTTTATTTGATTCTCTTTGTAGTACAATAAATAAATATAGTATATGATCAACAAATAAATATATAATAAATTAATTGAAAGTGTGTATATGTAACAAAAATGTATATATTATTCATTAAATTGCTCATGGGAATCTGTAAGAGCCTATAATTCCAAAGTTATGGTTTGGTCTCATTCCTCCACCAAAGTCTGAGTTGGCACCGATACGAATGCTGCCTTCTTTACTCTGATGTAATGGATATGATACTCCTAATGAACCTGTGCTACGCATTCCTGTAACACTGGTGCCAGAAAGATGGGCTTGGGCTCCATTGAAATGTTCATATTTCAATCCGGCTGTATTAGCTCTTCCCAATTCTTGGTTATTAGGAGTATATATTCTTTTTTGTCCTCCGAAAGCTTCAACTATGTGTCCACGGTTGTCATAAATTGGTACACTCCCTCCAGCATGGATGGATTTAGAAACGCCAGGTGTCTAAAGTTATTCAAAAAAATATATTATTGAAGTATGTGTTTATTTGTATTTAATAAAGTATTAGTTGATAAGTTCTTTTAACTACTTAGAGTATTTTTTCTTAAACATACCGCACTTATTCCAGCATTAAACGAATGCGAGTCTCCTTTGTACTGAGCACCGGTACTAAAAGTAGTTGCACTTCTACCAGGATTTATCGGATTAGGTCCAGTGTTGATATCCCAGTTACCTTCCCAACCGGATGCCCGACGTTGTCGATATATCGGCTCCTCGTTTAATAATTCATAGTTTTCGTAAATATCGTATTCTTGGTCATTCGTGAAAGGATAGGCGAAAGTGAATGCAAACAATGATAAAAATACGAAAATTTTCGAATACATCCTGAAAAATAATAAATATTTTCTATCATAATTGAATTCTTTAGTTTATTAGCTAATGGTGATATGAAAATAATGTGTTAAAATATGTTCTTATAGTATGTTATATGTTATTTTTAGGGAGTTGATTTTTTTAATGAACTAAAATAAGAATTTTTTTTACTTGTTCAATAAGTTTATAGTTATTGAATAATTATTAGTTTACTATTTATATGATTTTAAAATTAGTTATAGTAGGTTTTAAAAAACTACTTTTTTCACTTATGAATTGGGTATTAAATTCGAGTACTTAAAAATGGTTTAGTATTATGAAAAATATAAAAAAATATTTTTAATGTATTCTTTTTCATACATTTTTTCATTGAAATATTAAAAAATACTCAAAATTACTTACTTGTCTTGTAGAATAGCCTTCAATAATAATCAGAATTAAAGATTAAAAAATAAATATTATTCAAATGTAGTTGAACGTAGTTGTTTGTTCAGTGAACGATTTGAACTGATGAAGTTAATTTTACAACCGGACTTTTATAGTACGAAGATCTGTATTGTTATAAAAAATGTTTAAAAAAATATGTATTAATTAAATAAAATTATTTAATACATATTTCTACAATATTTAGTTAAAAGGGGATTTTTCAGTTACGTTATGATTGACGAAGTACTGTTTACTGATAATCTATTATTCTTATAGTACGTTTGTGTGACAAATTGTGATAACAACAAAAAGCAGTAAATCACACAGAAGCATTATAGTTGAAAGAAATCCCATAATTACTGTAACAATTATTGTTTTTTATGGAACTAATTAACAAATTATATATATATGTACTTGTTCTAAAATATCCTCTTTTCGATATTTTTGACTAGGTCTCTTCGTAAAACGTAGCCAATTTTGTATATATATATATATATATATATATATATTTATCTCAAATTTTACTATATAATAACTTATTCATAATAATAAATTTGTTACAAAGAAATTTCAATGTAATTTTCCTTGAAATAATTAATACAGGGAATAGTTAATAAATTAATGAATAGTTAATAAATTTTATGTTTAAATGTATTTAAATGTATGTATAATACATCGTCCACAGTTATAATAAATTATAATTGTCAATAATATTTCTTTTATTATTGTATTTCTAACTTACTAGATTATTTCTTAATACATTTTACAACGTTTATTATAGAACCATAATATCAAAGAATAATTTATTTGAATAGAAGTTATTCTATACGAATCTTAGAGGTTATGGATCAGTTTGTTTCCTTACTATCATTTTTGACTCTCATTATCTTCATATATATTTTGAACTATTGACAGGTCATATAACAAATGAACTCATATGAGTATTCTGGGTTTTACACAGAAAAAACAGGAAAATAGGTATACATAAAGAAAAAATGTTAATTAATTTTGTTGTAAATTAAAATGTTAACAAATTTATTACATTAAAAGCGAACGTTTTATCAATGAAGAACGAAACCGCGTAACTTTTGCGAACTTTATGTTTTCCATTCATATTATTATGTGAACAAAATCATTTCAATGAGACTATGTATAGAGAATATAAATGTTGAATAATGAGGTCCAGTTCATTTCACTTAGTTTCCATTAGATCTACATGAAAGTGTGTGATTTGATGTAGCAAAAAACGACAATTTCTAAATTAAATAAACCTAGGATTTCTTACTTCAGTTGGTTCAGTCAAGTACAATATTTCTTCAATGTTATTATCTGGTCAATATATATATCATTTTATTTAAGATCAAGTCCTTGTCATTCCATTATACAGGCAGCAATTTAAAGGATGCAAATCATCCTCTAATTTATCTCCAAGGATTTCACAAAGTAATATTCAATTCTTTTGTAGCTTCATATTATTATTTTTCGTCCATTTTTCATCTCTAGTAACAAATAGGTCCAAAAAGGTATCTTTATTTCATCTATCGAAAACATAATTACATGGAGAGATTGGAGTCCTAAACTTTTTAACATTCTGAAATGTTTTTGTCGCCAGTAAATTTCGACTAAGATGATTAATTATCTTAGTACGACGAGATCATAAAAAAATTAAAATCAGATTTAAATTTTCCAATCTTTTGATAATTTTATCAATTTCTATATCCCAATCATACAAAAAAAAATCATTTTTGTGGTTTGTGAAATAGTTTGTCCATTTTCAAAATGAATAATAGATCTGTCGAAAATGTATATTATTCTAGATTATTTCCTGTAATTATTATGAAATAAAAATTCACCCAAATAAATCAATTTTATACTTCAATTATAACTGTCAACATAATCTTTCGAATGGTATGTACCTGTTATGAATTTTTAAAAGTTTTTTCATAGCTAATTGTAATTCAATTCATTGCAAATCAATTTATATATATATATATATATACACAAATAATTTTATTTTTAATCATTTTAACTAATCATCAAAATACAGTTAGAAACTTTTCAGTTATAAAATATTTTATTGTCACAAATTATCTTTTTTCAATCCATGGTTGAAAACGATTATTTAATAAGAAGTAGACATTAAAATGTTAACAAATTCTTTCAAAAAGTTATGCTTATGTCATATATGAAATATTTACTCGATTTATATTCAATTTGAAGTGGTTATTAATTTTTGTAAATTAGTGTTTAACTTTTATGACTAAAATAAGTAAGTAAAGAACGACTGTATTTTTTAAATAATTACAATGACTTTTGAACGTTTATAATTAGTATTATAGATTAAAACAATTGTTTTGTACAAATATTTATATATATATATATATATATATATATATATATATATAGGGGGAGGTGTTTTAGAATATTAAAAATGTTAGTTTTAAACTTGAACATGACTTCTTGCAGTATTCTCTTCGATTTTTACAGTTAGATAATTTACTTGATTTCGACAATTGTGGCGTATTTAAAAAATTTAAAACTTCCACACATTACCTAAATAATTCACCCATAAAAATTATAAGACCTATGATTATTTACGCCGGGTTTTAGTTATAAATCTTTAGTTTTTATCTCATTAATCACGTTTATCATTGGATAACTTAATGTTGTTCGCAATGATTTATTAAGATTATTTGAAATTATGTTCCTCATATTTTCAAATCTTATATCCAAAATTCGTCATTGCAAGTATTTTTTCTCGGCAAACTATAAATCATAGTGTGAGCAAGTATTATTATGTTAACGGAATTTTCTCTTTTTACAGTGGAACTATTTGTGAAAACTGTATAAAATTTTATGATTTAAGTCAAAATAAACTTCAAACAGTACTATTCCATTTGTCAGTATCTCTGCATTCTATTTAGTCAGTAATTTAGTATTTTATATTCAACTATAAAAAGCTTCATATAGCAAAATAAAAATTCTTTTTTATCAGAATTTTTTTCAGAAAACTGTTCACATCTTTCACTTTGATCATTTTTAATATTGGTTTTTATAGAGTTTTTTTATATCGTTATCTTCTATGATTTTTATATCATTTATACGAAAAAAAATGAGTGATGAAAGAACATTTCATTTTAAAATCCGAGGACAATGATACTATTCTAATTTTTAGTACAATATAATCTATTGAGATTCCATACATCTTTAATCATACAAAAGTTATTCTGTGTTCAGAAAAATACTTAAAGAGGAATTCTACCTATGGATATAATGTTTAACTTTATGATGGAATAAAAAATTAGGATTCTCTTTGTTTGATTTTAGTTCTTACATACGACATTAATTCTGTTTAGACACATTTATATATTTACCGATTAATTTTTTTTAAGAAAGTTCATTATTATCTTTATAAATTTTTATTTGATATTCAGATTTTTTCATTCAGTTGAAGTTAAATTAAGTACAATTGACATTTCAAAAATTGATCTTAATTATAGATTAATAAGAAAAATCCATAATGAAATTGTGCATTTTCCTACTAATATATTATTTTAATCTTTTAAGTATATATTCAACATGCAATCATATTAAATTTTATTTCATTGTATTTTTATGTTTATAAAAAAATATTCTTCTTTCTTAACAGTTGACTGAAAAATGTTTTATTAAACATTAATATTTATACGTTGTCAGAACTCCACATAATTGAGGTTTGATGATTAAATAATAAAGTATTAATATATTAAATTAATTTCATTTTATTTGATTCTATTTGTAGTACAATAAATAAATATAGTATTTGATCAACAAATAAATATATAATAAATTAATTGAAAGTGTGTATATATAACAAAAATGTATATATTATTGATTAAATTGCTCATGGGAATCTGTAAGAGCCTATAATTCCAAAGTTATGGTTTGGTCTCATTCCTCCACCAAAGCCTGAGTTGGCACCGATACGAATGCTGCCTTCTTTACTCTGATGTAATGGATATGATACTCCTAATGAACCTGTACTACGCATTCCTGTAACACTGGTGCCAGAAAGATGGGCTTGGGCTCCATTGAAATGTTCATATTTCAATCCGGCTGTATTAGCTCTTCCCAATTCTTGGTTATTAGGAGTATATATTCTTTTTTGTCCTCCGAAAGCTTCAACTATGTGTCCACGGTTGTCATAAATTGGTACACTCCCTCCAGCATGGATGGATTTAGAAACGCCAGGTGTCTAAAGTTATTCAAAAAAATATATTATTGAAGTATGTGTTTATTTTTATTTAAAAACTATTAGCTCATAAGTTCTTTTAACTACTTAGAGTATTTTTTCTTAAACATACCGCACTTATTCCAGCATTAAACGAATGCGAGTCTCCTTTGTACTCAGCACCGGTACTAAAAGTAGTTGCACTTCTACCAGGATTTATCGGATTAGGTCCAGTGTTGATATCCCAGTTACCTTCCCAACCGGATGCCCGACGTTGTCGATATATCGGCTCCTCGTTTAATAATTCATAGTTTTCGTAAATATCATATACTTGGTCGTTTGCGAAAGGATAGGCGAAAGTGAATGCAAACAATGATAAAAATACGAAAATTTTCGAATACATCCTGAAAAGAATAAATATGTTTATTAACTCTTTAGTTTATTACTGTGGTATTAATATATTTTCATAAATTATGATTATCGTTCGTTTACAAAACAATTAATTTTAGAATTTAATACCGGAAAAGTCACACTTTTTTCATGTATAAATAAACTTACGATTATAGATAGATATTAAAATTAAATTAGTAGAATTTAATTTGAAATTTAAATTTTTTTAAATAAGAATTAGAAATTAAATTGAGTTCTTAAGTTAATATTTATTATATGCCGAACTGTATCATTAATAAAAATAAAAATATTTCTGACATTTTTTAAAAAAATAATTTTTGTACTCAAAAATTAAGATAAATAATAAAAGTACTTACTTGTATTATTATTTATTGTGAATAAGCTATTGTAAAATATTTAATAAATATTTCTTGTAATGCAATTAAACCTATTAGTTAATTCAGTGCACGATTTGAACTGATTCGGTTAGTTCTACAACCGTTTTTATATAGTAATGTGACTTGTGAGATAAAAAAAATATTTGTAAATAGTAACATAGAATGTATTATAATAATCTTTTATTAAAAGGGGATTTTTAGACCGTGTTATGATTGAGATTTTATATTTTGCTGATAATATATTCTTACTATTGTACATTTGTGTGACAAATTGCGATAATTACAAAAGGCAGTAAATCATACAAAGCATTATATTTGAAGGAAATCCCGTAATTGTCGTGAAAAATTACTTTTTTATGTCAGATGTAAATAGTTAATGTATGCTTTTTCTCGATATAATTATTTTTGACGAAAAATCTTTGTAATATGGTGAACATTCAATATATATATATATATATATATATATATATATATATATATATATATATATATATATATATATACATATATAAGCGGATATTTGTATAAAAATATGCTGTTATTTAAATGTAGATATATACAATTTGTACATATAGTATTTTTTCGACTCTAGAATTTTCCATCATTGGTTATGTCATTATGAACAAAAGTAAATGTGATTGATTACATTTTTAAGGCACTTTTTGTAATTTTTCCTTTGTATGTAATTTATATTTGTAGTACTTTATATGATAAAATCTGCAAACTTCTGTAACTGTTTTGCATTAGTTTAAATCATATTAAGTACTTTACATACAATTGATGTAATTTTAAGACCATAGAAAAACAAATTAGTTATTTTGTTTACATAGTATTTATTTTTGTTCCATATCTTGATTCTGCAGAAATTAATGTGTACGGATATATATATATATATTTATTATACTTGCTAACATTATTATTATTTAATAATGGATCAATTTATTTTAAATAAAAAGCGGTTACTTAAAAGCATTTGAACTGAACTGAATTAAAAATAAATCATTATTTTTATGTTTTCCATTGATATTAATAATATAAAGTTCTAGATCTGATAGAGTTTTATTTGTTTGGCAAATCATGTTTCATATAACATCAAACGGAAATGTACTACCTAGGAACGTACTTTTCAAGTATATGTTTCTGAATTACCCTTTTATTGAGAATAAGGTATTCAAGTAGAATATGTCTTGTCATGCTGTTACCGAAAAAATATATCTTCTTTGCTGATAATTAAATTAGATTTTGATATAATTTATTCTATATGTTTAAAGTATTATATATATATATATATATATATATATATATATATATATGCATATATGCATGTGTGTGTATGTATATGTGTATGTTTATATATGTGTAGAAAGAAAGAAAAAAATTATAAACAAATATGTCTAAAATGAGTAGATTCAATCTCAGGCTTAATTTTGAATAAAAAATAATTTAAAAATAAAACTTTCACTTCTTGTTGAAAAACGCTGCGTCTTCCTGTTATAACTCTTTTTAAAATGTTCACTTCTAAAAGTATTTCATAACACATTTCTTTTGAAAATTTCTAAAATAATTACTATATGTAAACGAATTTATATTCAAATAAACATTAAATAAGTGCTAAAATATGGTGTGTTTAACCCTCCCTAATTACATCTGTAGTTATAAAATGAAATCCTTAACACATTTTTGTTCAATAAAACTTTTTCAATTTTCATTATTAACATTTTTCACGTTTGATAACTATTGGAAATTATTTTTTAATACAGTGCAGTCTAACTTTTATTATATAAATCATAGTATCAGTTGGTTTTCATACAAGTTTTGTCGGCTAATAATGTTAATTATTTAGTATATGTAATGTAGAGTGTAAATAAAAAGAAAAGAAAGTATTTTATAACAATGTTTAATTAGGTAAAGGCTTATATAAAAGACCGGAAACGAAATTGAGTAAATGAAATATATTTTAAATGTATTTTTTTTTAAATTTTAATTGTAGCTGGATCGTCAATTAACAACGCTTTTTAAGAAGTATTATTCTTCTGTATCTTATAAATTTTACACGCAACGTGCAGAACTTATCAATAAAAATTTTATAATTATGGAGAGCAAAATTGAAAATTTCAAACAAAAGGATTTCGAATAATTTGAAATTTTATAAAAAGTATTGAAAATAATTTTGATTAAGTATTTAAACGAAATAAATAATTCTTAAATAAATATTAAAACTTAAGAATAACCGGTATTTATGACTATGTAAAACTGAATGTAAAATACTTATAGTAGTTGTTATTTTCCTGATGCTAGTACTTAAATTTCCTTCTACTTTCGTAATATTTTCGATCTTTGATTATCCATGATTTGCTCCTCTTAAACAATGATATACCTAAATTCAGTTCAAAGAATTCAATGGCACATATCTCATGCTAGGATATTGCTTCTACAAGAGCAAATACAGAACTGAAGATATATATGTACTGAATCGCGAAAAAGTATAGAGAGCAAAGCAAAAAAATCAAACTTAATTGAACTCAATATTTTGCTTGTCGATACCATAGACAAGAGAATAAATTCTCTTCATTGATACCACCGTTTTTAAAAGTTTATGTTCTGCTTCGCTATGAATGTTTGCGTTATTTTGTTTTTGACGATTTGGTTTTGTCATTGCTTTATGGTTTGTTCTTCATTTTATTATGTAGACAATCTAATTAAAATTGAATTCTTTTTAAATAGATTTTAATTGATATAATACTGAATGTGTAATTTTTCAGTTATATTCGTTCGATAATTTAAATGTGGAATTAGAATGTCGATATGGTAAAAGGTTAAAATATTATATATATATATATATATATATATATATATATATATACACGATTTGCTTGCACATTTTTATTGAACATTTTTTATTTTTACACAATGCAAAAATTAAAATAATATGAAAAATAATGTAATTGACTTTAGAGAACAAAATAGACTGAAACGAAATACAAAAGAAAGAATTTATTTTTTATCATTTTGTTAATCTACATTTTTGTTATGTCTATATCCATATATTCATGAAATTGTATAAAATTTGCCTTATAATTATACATTATTTATATATATATATATATATATATATATATATATATATAAATGTTATATTCACACATACATTTACATATTTATACAAACATCAAATAAATGTACTATTCATATTATTTATGAATCGTTTATCAGTAAAAATGAATTAATCATTTGACCTTATAAACATTTACTGTAAAAAATCAATCTCAATCTGTACTTTACTTTATCCAAATGAATTTATGTTTATGTACGTTACAATTTCCTGTTAAGTTAATAATAATTTTCGATAATTGGTATTTCGTTAATTAATGAACAACAAGAATAACATTTTCCAGAAATGTTATGTTTAATGTTGAATTATTATAAGTTATATGAGTAATAATATGATTATAGAAAAAATATTTTTATGTATGTAAGTTTTATATATATATATATATATATATATATATATATATACACATACATACATACATACACATACTATTTCTCTTTTAATTTTTCGCTTATTAAAGTATTTTAAAAATTACATTGCTTTTTAGTTTAGTGAAGTTAAGTGAACGTCGAATGGTCACGAAAATAGAGGTTATCGTTATTTGTATTTTATTGGAAGTATTCCAGAATTTCTTTCGCTTTCATACATTTTTTTATTAACATTATATAATACTTGACAGGATCATAAAAAGTATCCATTAAAATGTAAAATGAGCAGCAGCGTAAACAAAACTGTCTACTTCATTGAACTGCCCGTTTCGAGTTTAATATATGTTCATATGTTTGGATATGTATACAAATACATTTATTTTTGTACACTTATGCATTTATTTATTAATGTATGTATGGCTTTATGTATTTAGATATGTGTGTAGTGAGTTAAACGTTTAAACCTGTGTTTTGAATGAACATTTTTACGAACAGGATGTATTTATATATAAAATGTATTTTCTTTTTTTAATTAAAAATTGAGTATTACAAAGTTTTATTTTTTCGGTCATATTATTTTATTATACTGTTTCTACAATGAAAAAACTTTAAATCTTTTTCAAAACATATTTTGTCTTATTTTTTTAATTTTATTATTAAATAAGATTATTGTTTTCAAGATGTATTAGCTTTCCGGTACTAATATCATCATTTTTTTATCTATAAACTAGATTTTTTTTAAACAAGATAATTGTTACTTTACTAGTACTTTTTCTCTTTGAAATGAGCGATTCAGAAAAGTCTTGTATGTAACTTTAATTTTTTTTAATATTTCAAAAAGTTGATTAAACGTTTATCATATTTTTCTGGTTCTAAGATATAGTTATAATGGATGAACATTATTGTTATGAATTATTATTATTATTAAATCGCATTTAATGTTTCTTTTGAACTTATATGATGTTACAGAAATGATAAATGAAATTAATGTCCATAATTGTACTCTATTTATATAATATTTTTTTTTATAAAAATCTTTAATTCATAGCTTAATCGTACAACTTAATCTGAAGATTGTTTTTTAATTAAACTTTGTGTTTCATATTGGATCGTTTTTGATCTTCTATTTTACTCTTTATCCTTCTAGTTATATTATTTTAGATTCTGTTTTGAATTTATTGAATTTAATTTTAATTAGCTATTTGAGGATATTATGAGGATATTATTTTATAAAATAATATTGAGCTTTATTTGAGGATATTATTTTATAAAATTAAAGTAATCTTTTTAATGTACTTTCGGATAATAATAATGTTAATTTTCAAATGAAAGTTATTGAACGTTATACCTTAAGAAACAAAAGATTTGGATTTTATTAGATGAATAAATTATTAAACAGTGTTTTAAAGTTCAAATAAAATTCAAAAATTGTCTTCTTTTTAAAAAAAGTATTGAAGGATTAATGATTTCGGAAATATTAAAACAAAGTAAATAGTTATTGAATACATTTTTTATCAGATGACAAAGAAAAATAAATCCAAAATTGTATATTAGATTTTAGTGATTCATATTTTTTACAGTTCATAACTTCTAAGCCACCCATAATAAATTTATTATTGTTGAGTCATATTTCTACAATGATTGGCTATTTTTATAATTTTTTTAATATCTATTTTCACTTATAGTTGATAATTTATTGCATATTGATCTGCAAGTTTCATATTTCTTTATGATGCATGTGTAACTCTAAAAAAACATATTAGTTTTATTTTAAATAATCACTGTACATTTAACAATATAAAGTGTATTTTCATTTGCAATGTGTATTGTTTTAAAATAGCATGTGATTATTTCGTATGCATAAAAAGATTTTATTAAAGTAATCATATTTTTAATGAGACATTATATTTATAAATAATTTATTGCATATTGATCTGCAAGTTTCATATTTCTTTATGATGCATGTGTAACTAAAAAAACATATTACATAAAACATATTAGTTTTATTTTAAATAATCACTACATTTAACAATATAAAATGTATTTTCATTTGCAATTTGTATTGTTTTAAAATAGCATGTAATTATTTCGTATGCATAAAAAGATTTTATTAATCATATTTTTAATGAGACATTATACTTATACATTTGTTTTATTTATTAATATATTAAATACGATTTTACCTATTAAGAAAATATATCCATTATTTAATAGGAGATTAAATGAGTTATTTTATCGTTAATTTTAGTTATAGTATAATTTATTTTTAATAGACAGCTTTAAGAGAAACTATGAGTCACATTACAATTGTATTTTTTAATTGTTTAACATTACGAACTTTAATCGTAGAAACTAATGTTGTGTTTTCAAGCCATGGTAAATTACATGGCTCCGGTATTTATTTTTCTAACAATACACTTTTATGCTTTGATGTAAATCAATTTGTTTGTTCTTCACTTAGCTCTGACTTTGATGACTGTTTACTGAAGTGTATCATTGTATTCATTTATATTTTTATCTGAATGCGTTTGAATGCGAGTACGTGTCTTTTTTGTCTCTATGTTCACATAGAGTGTACATACACATATGTATTTCTGCAAACGTGCACAGCCACCGTTAGTCCTTTACGTGACAACAACGCAACAAAGAAGAGATATTATGTTGGCATTGCTATAGTTAGCGGAAATACCTAAATAACGGTGGCCATCGTAGCTACAGTACTATGTCCAACCGTTGGTGGCGACGGCGGACAGGCCTGCCAACACACACTGTCCACTAAATTAAAAGTCCCATTCCGAGTGGCACCGCGTTGAACCAGCTTCATCGGCTAAATTATTATCCACTTTAGCTCAGTTCGCAATTTCCATTTGGCCTACTTCTTTTTGTTTCTGAATTGAACGAGTGGCCAACCGCCTTTCTGCATCCCAACTCGCTCCTCAACACCATACTCTACACTACAACTGTTCGTCTACTGCCTGCACTGTCTGTTTTGTTTCGCTCATTCGTGCGGAAACGTTTATTTGTTGAATGGTATGTGCTTTTTTCTTGATTCTATTTCCTTTTCGGGTATGGATCGAACGTGTTTAGTTTTACTTTATAAATTTGAAGTGCGTTAGATGTTAATTGGATACGCTAATGAAGTCTCACAATTAAATTGTTTTTAAGGTACGGATTAAGGTAAAATGTATTCCGTGTGCATCATATATATATATATATATATATATATATATATATATATATATATATATATGTACATGTCTGTATGTATATGTATACAATTGAAGAAAAAATTATCTTCATATTTAATTAGAAAGGTGTAGAATTAATAAATAGGTGCACTTTTATAAAAGTAAGGTATCTTTAAATATTATTTGTATATCTTTATATCGATGTAATAGTATTCTTGTATCGTAATATATTTTATTCATTTAAATACTATTTTATTTTTTTGGGAATATACAAATATTTTACTTATTACTAATATTTGTTCATTTTTGTTTATTGTTATACAATGGCAAAATTAAAAGAATTGAAAAATCATATGTATATATATATACATACATATATATATATATATATATATATATATATATATATGTTATATAATATGTATATCTATACATACATAAATGTATGTGTGTATGTAAGATTTAGTGCGTAAATGTGTGTGAATTCTATTTAATATACATGATCTATGTTCGTGAACTGACATATCTAAAGCATAATTAATTCTTCGCTGTTACTCTCAATGAATGAATAATATTTATAGAATATTAGTAATGCATGACATGTAAATGTTATATACTAAATGATAACATCTATTGCCTTTGACTTTAAGAAATTGATCTGATCTCGATTAAATACGAATGATGTATGCAGAATTATATATATATATATATATATATATATATATATATATATATAAGAAAGTGATAAAAATGTACAATTGTAAATTATAAATAATTGGTATCTGTTAGTTAAATTATTATACATATTTTATTTAATAGATTAATAAATGAACTTATTACTTTCTTTCTTTCTAAAATAATCAAGAAAAGGTTTAGTATTATTCTATTTATTTTAACAAATATTTATATATTTTCTTTATTATGGTTATTATGTTTTATTTTTATGTGCGTGTTTGCGGTAATAAGTTATTTTTTTTAAAAAATATTGAGATCGAAACTTAAGACTTATTTTGAACAAAAGTGTTTAGTTGTTGTATAGGTTGATGTAAAGTAACTTTGATTGAAATGTTCTTGTAAGTTCTACTGATGCAATATACTGTTATAGAGCATCAAAACTAAGGTACCGAACAAACAGAAACTCTCTCTTTTACTAGTCCATCCACGTTTGGTCCCAGGTGTAACAAAGTCATCGCATATGTGTTTTTAGCGTAGAACTTCATCATTCTTATACTTAAATGTACATATTTACAAACACATAAATTTGTACAATATGTGTTTATATTATATATGTATATATATATATATATATATATATATATATATATATATATATATATAAAGAGAGAGAGAGCGAGAGAGAGAGAAGAGATATAAAGTGTTCCTTATTACAGGTAGTCTTTTTGTTAAAAACAAGTATTTCATGTACATTAGGATACTTTTATCACGTTATAAATAATTTCACTAAAAATGTTTATCAATATGGATTTGATAATAGAACGACTTTTTTAAAATGTTGATTTTATAACGTAAATTTAGTTGTGTTGTTGTCTCTTACAAAAATTGATAGATGTTATATATTTGGTTATTAATACTATTCATAATGTTATTATAAAGCTTTGCAAGTCAAATCTAACGATTTATTACTTTAATATAATTCCCCATTTTTCTTCGTAACTTTAAATCCCTTAAAAGTAAACCCTTTTGTTTAGTTTAATAAATATTTAACTTTTCTTTTTTATAATATTATGCAATTTTAACCAATTTTCTAAAATCTTTTTAAGGTATTTTTTGTCTAAAGTAAAAAAATATTTCACACGTTATATTATTAATATACACATATATATATATATATATATATATATATATATATATATATATATATATATATATATATATATATGTATATATATATGTAAGTATGTATGTGTGTGTGATATGTTGTAATGATTTGGTACTAACATCTTGAAAAGATAGATACCGATTAGTAGAATATATACAAGATTGTATTTACTACATAAAACCGACTATTCCTTGACTTCTGAGTTTGAATTTCATGAAGTCATGAGTCACGTACTGCAAAATTGGCTGTATGTTGGATTAGACTGGAATTATTTTGTTATAAGTACAGCGTTTTTCGTGACATCCAGGAAAGTCAATTTGTGTTGTTAACCAGATAAACTTCAAAGTACTGAAAATAGAATATTCTTTCCAAGTCATTTATTTAAATTAAATTTAAATTGTTTTTTAAATATACTGTTATTTATAAAAAGATGACTTTCAGGTAAATTTGATATACTGTAGTTTCTTCGTAAAACTGTTGTGAATTATTTTGTAGTTAATGTGATTTTTTTGGATTAGTATTCTTGATTACTACTTATACATATTGTTTACTAGTTAAAAATGTATGCTTCTGTATATATGTAATCTTTAATCTCTTTTAAGAATTTTCAGAAATTCTCATGTTTGAAATTATTATATAATAAAATCTGAGATTTTTTTTGTGTTTAACATGATAATTAGCTATTTTTTCTTTTAAATTCTCTCTCTCTCCCTCTCTCTCTCTCTATATATATATATATATATATATATATATATGTGTGTGTTTCTTAGTGAAATGTATTTTTTCAAGGCTGAGAAACATTTTTATTCATAGTTGATTTTCAGACTGTCGTACTCTTGTAAGTCATATGTTGAATACACTATTCTATTATATCAAAAGCAAGTAAACTATCCGTACGATTTCTTCTCAGAATGACAGCTGTTCTCCCCTTTGGCGCCGTTATGTATCCTTACGACGTTATGTTCTGATACAAGACATGTCTATGTTTCAAAGCTATATCACTTTAGTAGCCTAAAGGTGTTTTAGCTTTTCCATTCATGTTATGTTTGTATTCGATACAAGTCCTCACTCAAAGTTCTTAGACAGGTATATTAGTTATAGCACGTATTATTTCTTGACATATCTATGCCTAATTACACTTTTTCATTGTTAGTTTTCTAAATGACAAATGCCAATTATAAATAATCTAAATTATATATCTTTTTAATAAAATAAATAAATTTAAGAAATAATCAGGTATTATATCTTTATCCTTGAACATAGACATGTTCAATACTTTGGTATGTTTATTTTAAAAGAACTGTCTTACATTGTTCGAAATTTAATAAAATTTATATCAGTTATATATGGTAACTCTTATTTTTTATAAACAGAACAGTAGTTCTGTAAATTAATTTTAATATAAATAAAACTATTTCATATTTCTCTTCAATATTTTCTTATACCAAATGATCCATCAACTATTATTATTTTTTAACACATGTACTGCTCAACATTTTAACTGTTTTAAATGGCACATTGGAAAAAATATTACTTTCGAGAACATTATAAAAAAAATATAATTTTTGAAATAATAAATTTATTTTCATCTCGGAAGCGAGAAAATAAACTTGTTTTGAAGAAGTGTTAGATAACAATCAGCATTCACTCTGACATCAAGAAAGATTGGTTTGATAATATCAGCACTAGAAACATCATGCCGCATTGTGAGTCGTGAAAGTTGTAAAATTACCTCCGTTATTTCTTGGGGATTTTCTTTAGCATATACATATATTTTATTTGTTAACGTATCTCCTAAGGTAAAGATATACTTCAACAAAAATATATCTACGTACACACGTGCATGTATTTATATACATACATACATACATACACACACACATATATATATATATATATATATATATATATATGTATATGTATGTATTTAAAGTATACGAACAGACTAAATACAGCATTGATGTTTATATTTAGAAGAAAATTTGGTGCTGACACCTTGATTGGTTGGTTGTTCTGAGTTTAAGGATATCTTATAATCGTTCAAGTATGATGTATATATATATATATATATATATATATATATATATATATATATATATATATATATATATATATGTATATTGTATCAGATAATTTGTATATCAGTAAATATATTCTTCGTTTCACTTACATTGAACATAAATAACTATTAAACGTATATTTGAAGAATATATATATATATATATATATATATATATATATATATATATATATATTTAAAGGAATTTTTCACTTATACTGGAAAAAAAATTTTTTTGATGTGTTTTAAGGACGATGCAGTTTTCAGCAAAATGCGCAAAAACAAACATAAAAATTGATAAATAATCAATGATTGAGCATTTTTGATTAAGATTATTTTCATATAATTAATGAAAAATAATTTGTGAAAGTAAATTAGTGACAATCCGAAGTTTATACTGTGAACATGAATTTTATTATTTGGATAATATTTATTTTATGTTATTTCGAGATCTTTATTTATAATTGATAAGATTTATTGTAATGGATATATCTATCTTTCTTTGCATAAAACTTAAGTTGTCAATATATATATATATATTTATTATCTGTAATAAGAATTAATTTCTAATTGTTGTGTATAAATTTCTGCCATATTTCTTCTATATACAAAATGTATTCATGAAAAACATATAATTAATATCAAACCCTGTTCTGTAATTATTATTTTTTTATTTTATTCTTATATTTCTTAATTGGCAAGTTTAAAATGTTAAATAATATATTTAATTGTTTTTTAGTTATATTTTTCATTTTTTGTTATGGCAGGAAGCAGTAAATATTCATAAAGTATTTTTGATGAGTAAAGTAGAATATTAGTAACGAGTTTAAAAATTATATTGAATTAATTTTATTTATTTTTATCCCGTTATGTTAGTTGCCTTATTAATTGATACTCGTTTAAGAGATCCATAAAAATATAAAATAAATTAGAATTCTTGTAAAAGTTTATCAATAAAAATGTGATAATATATTACATAAATCACTATGGCTGTGAATTGAATTTTGTTGTTGAGGTACGAATGTGGGTTTTATTTACTTAGATTCAATAGTATGAATTGATATCTACATACGTATAGATTTCTGAATCCGTTCGGTTAGTGTTCGACGCCATTTAGAATGTGTCAATTCATCAAAATCACAAAATCGATTATCTGCATAAAAAGCATAACGTTCTCTTTACCACGAGTACAACTTGAAAAGTAAAAATATACGAAAGTCATTTCCAAATGTCCCAATTCCCTACATGTGGAGTTATCGTATGTACTTGAGAAAACCTACCCTTTCTATCACATATATGTGTACGCACATATAGAGTACATATATGGAAGGCGAGGTTGACATCGGCATACTACACATATATCGATCCGTGTTTACCGACAAAGTCTACGAGCCGAATCGACGAAATGGTCGATGAACACGCCGCTCGGTAAGTGAAGTGCTCGCTGCCATCGCTTCCACGTCTCAATTGGGTAATTGATGTTGAATACAAAAGCTGCTCCTGGATGGAATGACTGACTGACTGACTAGTCCTGTACATCATAATGTAAAATACACATAGTAGTAAGTGTGTATTTCATATTATTACTTGAAGCATTTATTACAAAAAAATAATTTACGTTTTTTAAGTTCTTAATTATGTTAAGATGATTAAATGCTTTTTTACTTTGATTTAAAAAAAACGTTTTATTTGGTTGAAGATTTATCCAAGTTTATATATTAAAAATGATATATAAAACTCTGAGATTGATGGATTTAATATTTTATTATTCTATTTGTAAAGTGTGCTATCATACTCATACATACACATACTCACGCACGCACAGACACACACACACACACACACATATATATATATATATATATATACATATATAGCAACGAAATATACTAAAGTTTATTTAATAATTGATTTTTGTTTCAAATTTGATTTGCGTCAAAATTGATACAAAAAAGATGTAGCTGTTAAATTGAGTTCACTTACCCGATAAATCTGTAACGTGATCGTAATATATTGTCGCGTCATATTGTCTATTTCTCTTACTACAGTCGCAAATGCATTACCACCACGGATGCGTACATTGTTGGGATGATGATGATACCAAACAAGACATCAAATTTGAATATTTATTTTACGATAACATCACTAAGAGAACATCAAACACGCGAACGTCAGATATTCGTATGGGATGTATTATGTACTCCTCGAGTTTGATGCTTGATGACACAATATGTTCTCTATCTGTTGTTCGATATTGTTCTCAGTTTGTAATACAAATGTTCGTTTTTTTGGATGATTGCGTATAATATTTATTTCCAAGTGAGTATATTTTGTAAGTGATAAAAATAGAAATTGTTTTATTTTCTTCTGGTATAGAAGAATTAAATGAATAGTTGTCCGTTTTTGTGTTATTGGAGTTAATATGTTTAATTTTACTAAGAAAAATGAAATAATAAAACTTGACTGAAAAAGTTTAGGAAATATAATAAAACTACTTTGTATATTTAAATTATTTGGAGGGTAAATTGGAGAGCAAATTAGTAAATAAAATAATTCTTCATTATTTTAATGAAAATATAAGACAGTTATAAAAAGCGTATGAAAGAATGTTTCATCTTTCAAAGATGCTCATTAAATGTATAAACCACATTACTACATACTGAAAATATTGTCATTCACGATGAAAACCTGTAAAAATATTAAAAGTAGTCTTGTTCCTTATTACAATCTTTGTCATTATATTTGATATCCTGAGCATATTTATTTACCATAATTATTACCATTATTATATATTTTTAATATGAATCACTAAAAGTATTTTTTCAATAATTAATAATTCAAAAAAATATACGCAGTATCTTCGTTTAATTGTCTATTCTAAAATATTATAGTTATTGTAGTAAAAAGTACATAATATCTATTGTATCTTCAGTTAATTTTAAAAAGTATCCATTTTTATGACTCATCTTAGAAAATTAAATATTTTTAGAAAATAGCATATTAGTTCTTTTTGATATTATTGACCATGAACATTCATATTCTCTGGAATATTAATTATGTAAGATTTTTAAGATAACATTTATTTTACAATTCTGTTCGACTTTATCGACTGATATAGTATGAATATTTGAAAAGATTCAATACCGTCTGGGTTTTAAAAAGATTAAGTATGTATTGAAAAAAATTTACATTTTATGTGTCTATATATATATATATATATATATATATATATATATATATATTATATAATAGAATCAATATAAATTTTTGTAATTTTCTGTATCACATATTCCTTAGTGTTAATACTAAAAATTTAACTGAATACTGAATATTATTATTAAAATTATTATTATTATTAATTAATATATTATTATTATATAAATAATTATTATTATTAAAATATATATATATATATATATATATATCGTATATAAATAGATTGACAGATAGATAGAGAGAGATAATAAATAATAGGAAAAATGCATAATGTTTGCACACCGTATCGTTTTTAAATCTTTTTTATTTATATATTATCTTCAATAAATACTTTATTATGGTTATTCGTTATATTTTTGAGACCATCTTTTCTCTTTTCCTACAAACATTTTCGATTTACGTCGAAGGTATACCGTGAGTGAATAGAAACTATTACTCCGAAGATGATAGTTAAAATTGGTCGTAAAAAATAATAAATGAAAGGTGGTTGCAACAATTCTAATGTAATAATCGTCAATAATAGATGCATGAGAGAGAAAATAATCGCAAATTGTTATTTATTGGATTTGGAATGATTATTGAATAATTTGTTTTTTTTTTAATTATTGTGTAATAAACTTTGTTTGTTTCTATAGTATTTTTCTTTATTTAATAGATTATATATATATTTACACATATTTTTTTAGTAATGATCTTAATAAAATTTAAAATTGACTTTAAAATAGAAGTTAAAACATTACTAATTGTAATGCTGACATTGAATTGTCCCGTTTGAATCTTTAACACCTCGTTTGAATTCGTCTTTTCTGCGATGAGTTCTAATTTTGGAAATCTGCTTAAACTGAAAGTTAAGAGAAGACTAACTCAGGTGTGGTCTTAAGGAATCAAACATAACGATAATGAACAACGAGTGTACAGAAAGTCAATACAAATTGCTAAAACGATAAAGTTGTAGTGTTCAATAAAATTATAAATCCAAATAATCAATGTAAGGTAATTTTGGTTTACAGAGTAATTTTGTTCCATTAATAAAATTCTACGCGGTTTTCATAAATTTTTCAACTGAAAATAATTATCACGTTTCGGTTTTCAAATCAATGTGGCGAATTTGTAACTATATGTATTATACAAATATAATCTTTTCAATTAACTGGTATAGTTAGATATTTGTTAACAGAATTCATACTGGAACGCAATGTCAGTTGAATAATAACGTAATTACCATTTTATTTGACAGTAGAATTATTTACTAGCAGAAGTAAGCGCTTCTAATTACTTGATTTACTTTTTATATGAAATGTTTTTAAACGAACATACACACACACACACACACACACACACATATATATATATATATATATATATATATATAATACAACCAATCGTATATTAGAATTTTCTAGACAATTGATTTTGATCAAAATATTGTTTTATTCAACATCAAATTGTAAGTAGTTCGGAAGTTTGTTAAAGTAAATATATTATAGAAAATATTTTTTTGCTTCTTCGCATAAACATTGATACGTAAGCACGCAAGCATACTCGACACGTGTATTAAAAGTATATATATATATATATATATATATATATATATATATATATATATATATATATATATATATATATACAAATAATTGTGTATGTATCATTCAGATGCGATCGTCTATTTGTCAACTGCGTACCGTGCAGACATAATGCCATCATGGTTTATAAACAGACAGTAGATCGACCTCCTGTCGCGTCTGCCCCCGCTCCGGGTTCCGGAAGACCGAGTTACATGCGCCTCCGTTGACTGCGTTGTATTTATTCTACCGCCCACCCATCCACTTGTATTCTCACACTCGGTTCCTCTCCGGCTTCTACTACCGCCAATGTTTATTGTTGTGATTGAATGAGGATTCTGAATGTGTGTGTGTGAGTCTGTGTATGGTGCGATGTGTGTTATTGCTGTTTACTGACTGGGTCGTCGTCGGCAACGTCTAGTGATAATTGGATCGCGGTGATGATGTACTTATGTACCTACTTATTGTTGATGGTTTTGTGATAATATTTGATGCTTCACACCTGTCTCAATTACAGATGTTAAGATCTTCTCTGTTTACTGACGTTGTTTGATTTGATACTGTTGTGTATTATATAACTGAAATACAATTATCAGTTTAACGTTGTTCTGATAAGAGAACTTGATAATGTTACTTGTTTTACATTCAATACGTTTCAATAATACGACAGATAAATTAAATGTCTTCAAAAAATATATAATATAATTGGATTATGAACGAAATATTTTAACTTCTTCTTCAATATGTATAAATATATTTATGTAAAATAGTATCTATTCATCTAATTACAAATGTGCGTACTTACAAATACATTCTCTTATAAACGTGTACATATAATTCCTTTTTCTTTTATTGATATTCAACTATATTTTTTAATTTTTTTATACGTTTTTCGCTTCTTCATAAACTAAAAACTACTGGAAGTTTTTCTGATCCGAAATGTTTAATAATTTATTACTCATCGTTTTTGATTCTTTCTTGTGCGTTTTTCAACAGCAATGCCATTATTTTCAGAGAACTACAGTACGGAATATTTTTTGTACCGTAGCGCGCTGAGAATGATAGCATTTCTATTGAAGTGGAGTAATGAAAAAAATATAATTAAAAATAATGAAAAAATGCTAATTGTGGAAGAACATATAATCTATGATTCAAAAAGTGAATTTCGTATTTATGGTCATATATGAAATCATTTCCATTTTCAAATTTATCAATTTTATTATAAAATTGTTTTGTTAAATTTGTTACCAAATGACTAGAAATGAATTACTAATGTCTGAGTTAATGTTAACATTACTGTTTTCAATTAAAAATGGTTAAAAACACGCGATGAAACTGAATCCTAGCCCCGTCGTAAATTAATCCGATTGAAAAATATCAAATGACACCTTACTGAATGAACTTCAAGTATTATAGAGTTTATCTGTTGCATTTCTGTGCATTTATTTTTTTGTTGCATATTCAAATTATATACTTATTAATAATATATATACATATATATATATATATATATATATATATATATATATATAATACTATTAATTTTTTGATAATTAAAACAATTCTCATTATTGAATATTGGTTTATTTTATTAATATTCTTCATTTGAGATAATTTTTTGGCATATAAATTCTAAAAAGATTTTTTTGTCTCTATACTTTTTTATCATAAAATATAATTTTATTTTTTTTCTTTATATTAGTCTTAATATGGTTATAAAGAAATTATTTTTTAAAAAAACCTAGAGAAATTTGTACTATAGAAATGTTTGTAGAATATTTTTTTGGGGTTTCAATAAAATGTTTAAATTTTGATAGCATTTTTTAATAAATATTGTATTAAATAAAGGCTGTACTTGTATTAAAATTAGTAAGAGATTTAATAAGTTGAACTTTCTTTAATTTTATTATTTATATATTTTCAGTACGAGTTAAAAAAAAGCTAAATAAACTATATCATTCAATTCTATTTAAACACAGAATATTTTTTAAACAATAATAACAAAATAAATTCTTAAATATAATGATGAATATAGAATAAAAAAAATATTTATTATCAAATTTAATTTTATATTACATTGATTTTCGATTATTAATATTGATAAATAATTAAATAAATGTAAAAATTGTATTATATAATTATTTTATAACATGTGATTTAATAGGAGAGTGTTTCTATATTGAACATTTTAATTTTATAAGTAGAAGTATATTTAATTTATAAAAAAGCTTAAAATGAATTCGTTTTACGTTTTTGATATTATAACTTTTATATACCACAACTATTATTTTAAATTTAAAATTCGTTTTAAATAACTAAAATTAATAACTGAAATTATACCTTCGAGTATGTTCTTACTTCAAACTACAGTATATATTATACACACAGTTTCTATTAAATGGATAGTGAATTAGCAGTTCTTGACGCAAGCAATATATATACACAATGCTTGTTTGTATATGCGCACACCTATATCGTTTTGGAGTTCTCTAGAGAATTGTTAGAATGTGAGGATATATTCACATCAACAATGAATGCTTGTGTCTCACTTCAATATATAATACTCGTAAAACAGTAAGTGAATATATAATATTATGCCGTGCTAAACAAATTACTTGAATTAACGCTTTGTGAAATATCCATTACATTAGAATGGTAAGAAATGTTAAGTATATAGTAAGTACATAAGTAAGTACATGTGTGTATATAATATATATATAATTATATATATATACAAATATGTATATATATATATATATATATATATATATATATATATATATATATATATATATATATATATATATATATACATACATTTGTATACATATAAAAGTTTTGTTCCTATATTAGATTAGGCAAACAAATGAAAAACTATTTTTTTATTCGTTTCCATACGTATTTTATTCAAAGAAAAGAAAAGTTTTCAACAGTTTCGTGTATAACAACACTACGGACGCCTATGAGTAAAAAAAACTACGTATTGAAATAGCTTTAGGTCAAGGTTAGGTCAAACTTTTTCGTGATGAGACTGCTCTTATGCTCATCTTTGTAAACGTGACTCGGGCTCGATCCTTTCTACCTTCCACATACAACTTGAACTTTTTGTTAACGTGAATTTTTGTTTAGTGGACATATGTTTATTTTTGTAATATTTTTTAACAAACTTTCTTATAAGTTATATATGTATGTATATATATATATATATATATATATATATATATATATATATATATATATTGAGTTTCAATTATTATAATTGAAATTTCCCTTAAGTTGTAAACAAGATTAAATACAGAAATAAAATTTCTTTGTTTCAATAATAATTCCTGTTTTCACATACATGAAAGTATCTGTTTTATATTCTTAGATATATATATATATATATATATATATATATATATATATATATATATATATATATATGTAACATTTATTCAAATATCTATGTATTTGTATATGTGACGCCAATGTATATCCATATTCACGGAAAGCATAACACTCATCTCCATCATCTAAGTGAACATGCGAAACGTTTGCGCCCCGAAGGCAATAAAGACGCACGAAAATACGTTGTGGTAGGTATTGACGGCATAAAATAGAAAGCAATAATGGAAAATGACACATATCTTCTTCACGTGTAAAAAACAGCAATTTCCAAGCCAGCTACGTACGCGTTGTCATGGGACAACTTTAATCAGAGATGTATGTGCAGCTTGTGAATACATCCCGGTCTTTTTTATCTTGACACCCTTTTTAACATTTTGTCTTTCCAAAAAAAGCATCCAATCAAATAATAGGATTTCAAAAATATTTAGATTTCTGATGTTGCTTCTTGATAGTTTTGATTTGTTTTGATAATGTGTCAATTTAATTTACTATCTAAAATCTACTAATCTAATATATGTTTATATATATATATATATATATATATATATATATATATATATATATAAAAGGTTGGTAGGAAAATTATTACAGTTTTTGTTTTTTGAATTCGAACCATATTTTATTTCAATGAAAGTGTTCATGTTAATATCATTTTGAAGTGCATTTTCTTTTGTCTGTATTTTGGTAACATCGATGTTGGTTCTATTATTAATTTTGCTTCAAATTGTGGTATTAAACTAAAGATAGAAAAGAAGCAAATGAGAGCAATTTTTTGAATGAATTCAAAACGGGTGGTAAAAGTAACTGTTCGTAAACGATGCTTTTGGTGTGGGTACTGTTAAGGAACGTACGGTGCAATGGTGGTTCCAAAAATTTTATACTGAGAAGGAGAGTCTTGAAGATGAAGAAGGTCGAGGGCATCCTTCTTCATTTCATAACGACCAACTGAAGGTGATTGTTGAATTTGAAATGTAGAATACAATTTATAATTTTTTTGACTTTTTGGTTGATACATTCATTGTTAATCATTTTTAATTAGAAGTAACCAAACATACTTATGTATTTTAATATTGTTAAATCTTCATTAAGTTCTACAATCTTCATTATATTTCATAATTTTAGTTATCTTTTTTGATCAGATGTTTAAAATTCTGTTCTGTGTTGTAAAATTCTGTAAATTAATACTTTATATCAATTTCAATATAAATTATATACCTGATACGAAATAAATTAAGTTTATTTCTAAAAGATTACATTTTAAAGGTATTTTTCAAATTGCACAACTTTTTGAATTTTAATTTTTTCTTGTTTATCTTGAACAAATACATATTAAATAAGTAAACATTGAGAAAAGATTAACTGTAAATATTTTTCTTTAAAAAAAGAAGTGTAATATACTGGTAACCTGTTTAATTTTTATAAATAAAAGCGAAAAATGAAACATATTTCAAACAAATATTTCTTTGTTTTAAAAACATTCCTATCTTTTATAACAATGAAAATTGTTCTGTCGTTTTTTTGTTTAATTAAATTTAATTTACTTGCAGTTCGCCCATTTTCCAGTATATATGTGACTCTACTATACTTTATAATTCTTGTGTATTTAACATCGACTGCATGTTTTTGTATATATTGTGTCCATGGCTGTTTTATTTTCTATTATATACATTTTATCACAGTTGTTTCATTGTACTAAATGTCTGCTTTTTTATCTTTTATTCATTAGAATATTGAAGTATGGATATATATATATATATATATATATATATATATATATATATATATATATATATATATATAAGGTAGTTGTCAGAAATTAGGCCACTTTAAAGTTAAGAAGTTTGAGAATTTATTTAAGTTGCAAAACATTAAAAATGGATGTATACAAATATGAAAGGAATCGTTTGGCTACATGAAAACAAATTAGATGTTGTATTTTAATTCAAAACTTTATAAAAAATGTAAATGTTTCCAAATTATCATCTCATGTAGATAATTACCCAGGACAGTATATAATATTGATCGACTTTTTTTATTAGAAATAACTTTTGTTTCATAGTGCAAATACTGCCTTTGAGATTTGAATATTTACAGTTTTTAAAGACATCTTTAAAAATTCATTTTTCATTCACAGTGATATTTTCTTAAAGACTGTTGATTAAATCTCGTGTATACATTTTTGACAATGTTTACAATTACTACTATTTACATCAAATATCATTATTTTATTTACTGATAATCGGAGATAAGTAATATCTAAACAGTTTATTAGAAGCAAATTGTCTTAAGTATTGATTGCTTTAAGGTATTTTTTTATCTACACGGTGAATAATATTATTTTTTCATCGATGTAATTATCGAATGCTTACTTTATTGCATTATTAATCAAGCAATTAATTGTAACTCCAATTATGAAATTTAATTGGATAAAATTTAAAGGCGTACAATGTAAATAGAGAGAGTTGAACTCACTTCCAGATTAAATGGAATTTTCAAATAAACAACAAAAAAAAAACACTTTCACTTTCATTGAATATCATACAGAAATGATTAAAACAAGCGATTTGTTCAAATCATCAATACCATTTCCATCGATAAATATTTCTATTAAATATTGTGAAATTTCAACGGTACTTTGATTACTTCAATACGCAATCAACAATCCAAACATATAGATAGGATACAACCACGTATGTCACAGTTGGCCAACGAAGCAATTTAACTCACTCCAGACAGTAATTACAATTCACAGTGTGGACGTTTTCCCTTCTGGCGACGCCACTGGCGGAACCCCACCTTCGCATGCATGTGTGTGACTGATATATGGATATGATAGGCTCGGCAGCAGTTTGGCAGCCGCCCAATGGGGCGGATCGCCCGCCCAAGCCGGGATCACACTGTATTGATTGTCTAGCGGACCCCACGCCGGATGAGAACAAACATTCGGAGTGCTTCCGGATAGTAATTGAAATTGATTCCGAAAAACGGAATTTCGTTTCGCAAACAATATGCTGTTAAAATATCGCGATTTGTTCTGCTATATTTGGTAATCAGGGTATATGTACTAGAGCTTATGTATGTATACGTATATATATATATATATATATATATATATATATACACGTACACGCAGCACACACCAACACATACAGTCATATATAGAGGGCTATTTGCGTGTATCTGCTGTATTATTTACAAATCGTTCCTTGTTAAAGGTGTGCATGCTTTAACTGATAAGACTGTTTGTTTTCGGATACTAATGAATAATAATCGCAGTTTTAAACTGTTCAATATATTAACAGTTATATTAGAAGCTGCAGTGAGTTTAACACGTCTTAATTAACAGATATACTAAGTGAATTATATTTATTTACTATAATATGCTTTTATGTACTGTTGTAATCTGTTTTGAATAGTCTTAATTTTCATTAGATATGTCTTTTTTATTAATATGGAATATTAGTTTGAAAGTGATATAAAAAATTATAAAAAATTTATTTTGTATAAATAAATAAGCTATTGTAGTTTTATCGAAGTTATTTGAAAATTTAAAATATTAATATACAAATATTTTATACTATTTTGATATTGATACTTTTTAGTTATAAATTCATTCAGTATTTTGAAAATAATTCTTTTTTTGTTGGTTAAAAAATAACACTATAGCAGTATATTACACAGTTATTATTTTGCATATACAATATTTGGTAAAAAAGAAACGAGAACATGTTTTTTTATAGAAATAATACTTTTATTTTTATAAAAATATATGACTTAAAATGTGTCATCTTCAATATAGTCTTTAATGGCTCTAATGAACTTTTTCATTTTCTCTTATTGCGTAGAAACATTTTTGGAAGTCCTTTTTTGGAATGAGTTCTAGGTGATCTGTTTTGCACTTTTTAATACTCTTTACATCATCAAAATTAAACAATTCAGGGTTTTTTTAGTTTTAGAAACAAAAAGGTACAACTTTTGAGGTCTAGCAAAGAGGGCGGGTGTTTCGTCATTGCAATTTGATTTCGAGATAAAAATTACTTTATTAATAACGCCGAATGAAAAGGTACATTGTTATGATAAAGAATCTACTTGTGGCGTTACAAATTCACTTTTTTACTTTGAACTTTTTTTCTCGAACGCTTGAAGATATCTTTAAAAACGCCTTGATTTATTGTTTTCATTATTAGAATATATTTTTAGTAGATGATACTTGTAGTGTCAAAAAACACACTCGACATTGTCTTTACTGTGGCTTGTGAATTTTTTACCTAGTTTGGTTGAGAAGAGATCATTATTGTCCACGGGGAGCTGTCTTTTATTTTTAGAACTATACTGGAATACTTATTACCCATTATGTGTAATAGCAATATTAAGAAATAATGGAAATATGATTTCAATTTACTGATTTAATTTTTTTTTTTACATATTTGTTTCTGTAAAATACATTTAAACAAGCGGATGTAATTCAGACACTTGTTAACCGAGTCAGTCATATGAAAACTTATTAAAACCAGAGAAGACTATGTTGAATAATTTTGTAAGCTGTTTTGCTATGGAGAGGATATTTCATAAGATAATCATTCATTATTATTTTTACACATATCATATTATGGTTTGTTACATAAAATAGAAACGAGTTCTCTTTGAATTATATATTTGTTGTAACAAATAATAAAATGAGTTGATAAAAAAACGAAGAGTATGCTGTTATATTTAATAATTTTTTTTCAAAAACAATATAAGCTTTGAATACCTATTTAAAGACTAAACATTGACGAAGAAATTTGGAATATTTATTAATAATATTAGTTTTTCATAAGCTAAATTCTTATCTATTAAAATAATTTATAAAATGTAAATTAAAATACGATTATAAGAACAATTACTTTGAAAATAATAATTTTTCACAGAAGATTTTTTTTGCATTTAGTATCATTTTTTAATAAAATTAATATTAGTACAACCTGAATACAAACAGTATATAAACTCTTATGTCTAGATAATATTACATTTAAAATTCTAGATTCGGAATTTTAACTTCTCTCTTAATTTTTTTTATTGTAGATTTCGTCACAAGAAAATACAGAAATCGAAAACATTTTTTATGGTATCAGTGATGGAAGCCAACGTAATTCCAGGATTTAATGATCCTTTTACTAATCTATTCCTGCTTGTCCCAAGTGAGTTCAGATTTTCTCTTTGTCGAGATCAACAGCTTTGGTCTTATGTAGTCGTAGTGGGAATTAGTAAGATCGTATTGGCATCAGTAACGATTGTTTATTTGGTGCTTTTTATCTTACAGTTTGCTTGACTCTTTCCGAATAAAATCATCAATTATCGATACATTAATTCCGGTCTAGTCTCAACATAAGGAAAGAGGGAGAGAGAATGCTTTTATTAAATAATTTTTATAATTTTGTAAGGTTCTTTTTTCATAATTGTATTTTAAAATTTTACATTTTCTAACTTGACAATTACTAAATAATTTTCTACGGATTTTTATTAATTACATTCCTAAAGTAAATTTCTATTTCATTTGTATTACTTTTGAGATTTCGAAATTCGGTGTATTGTACGTTATGTATTTATGAAATCTTAAAGTAAATTAAGAAACACTCTACCTTATAGTAAATATTTTATTTATATCAGTCATTCGTTACTCGTAAATAGTATCTGCATATTACATTTTTTTAAGTACATGAAAGAGGTCATTATAAGAGTGTTTTTTTACATTATTGAAGAAATGTAAAACATAAATATATACAAAAAATGAAATATTAAAACAAGTAATAAGACCAATTTAATGAGAAAATCAAACAATTTAACAAACGATTAATAAAATGAAAGAAAAACATTGAATAAAAAATTTAGTTTTTGTTACATAAAATTTGATACATAAATACAATTTGTGTCAAATTCAATTTATTAATTTTGCAAATGGTAATTAGTGCAGTACTTGTAATTGCATATAACTTTTTTACTTTTCTGAAATTAGTATAATTTGACACTACTTCTTCCAGACAATCACTCAGTCAAGTATAAAAAAGTGGACATCTATACTTCGTTTTGCAACTTATATAATTCAAAACGTGGTTATATGTAGATTAGCTATCCCGAAATCTAATTTATTCTTCATTATAGCTTTTTTTTACAATGGAAACTTTTGTCTGTATGACAAACCTTGAGGGATATATTTTAATTGTTTTATAATTCCAAAATGTCTAACTGTATTTCTTCAAAGTTTGCCTACAAAATGTATTAACCTCTTTGGCAACGACACCGAGTCCCATTATATTAAACGCAGCTTCGGAAAAAGTTATTATAGGAATAGTTTTGAGAATTTTTACAAGCAAATTACAATTAAAATTCTCTGTTATTTATGTTATCTTTGAAAATTGTTAACGAATTTTCATTTAAGTATTACTTCTATAGAAGAAGTTTATTTTAAATTGTTATTTAAAAGAATTGGTCAATTGATAATTTTTTATTTTTTTAATATATTCTCTCTTAAAATAGATTTACATTTGCATAGAAAAGCGATGATGGGCACAGAGTCGGCGTTCGCCAGTTTATACCAAAATAATATTTTTTTACTGTTAGAGAAATCAATCATTTTTAGAGCTGCATAGTTATTTAATAAGGTACTTATGATATTAAGAAATTTTGAAAATAAAATATTATAAAGTAGTTTAAAATAAATATCAAATAAATATATTCACAAAACCTGAACGTTCAACAATATTTGCTGTTTCTTAGAATTTTGTATTTATTCCATTTGTATTAATTAATATCAACAATTGTATTAATCAATTTTATATTTATTACATTTATAATAATTTATATAATATATATATATATATATATATATATATATATATATATATATATATATATATTTAATTAAGATAACGTAAGTGGTATGTACTCATTCAAATAATTAACAAATATTACTCTGGTTTGGAAAGTATTAATAGTTTTATCATAAACTATATAGAATAATTAAATATGGCTATTGAGTTCATATAGTATTCATTTTAAACGAGATCATTTCGGTTTGAAGCAATTGTTTAAAACAATTTTTCTTCTTATATGCAACAATGGATTTTTTATTCTTATTATATTTTATTTACGTTTATTCTGAAACTAAGTTTGTTCTTTAATTTGTTAAAAAAGCACAAATATATATATATATATATATATATATATATATATATATATATATATAACCTACGTCATGATAAATTTTAAATCCGTAAAAATCATATTATGAAATAGAAATTTATTTTTCGAATGTAATTAAAAAAAAATCAGTAGAAAGTCATTTAGTAACTGACAAATTGGAAAATGTAAAAATGTCAGATGCAATTATAGAAGAAAAGTCTTCGAAAAATATAAAAATAAATTTAATAAGGCACCGTCTCTCTCTCTCCTTCTCTTTATATAGAGACTACGCTAGTTAATGTATCGATAATTTATATATATATATATATATATATATATATATATATATATATATATATATATATATGTATGTATGTATATTTGGAAATTTTGCAAAAATAATATAAAATTCAATTTTAAAAATTAACCATTTATAAACAAATATATTTTATTTACATTTCAAATATGTAGTATAAAGGTCAATGTAATCAAAGTATGTTTCTATTACGTCGCAGGTCCTAAAATCTATATTGGACACAGTGAAAATAGCAATATCAAATTTTATGTTTACATGAAAAAATGAATATTTTATGTTTATATTTTTATTAGGTAAGTCTAAAAATCTATACGCAGTATAAGAACGTGAAAATCAATTAAATAAAATATTAATATTTTTATAACAGAGAACATGTGTTTCTCTAAATTATCTACAAAAATTCCAGTTTTATAAGAAAATAATTTAATAAACGCATGATGTATAGTTTTCGTTTTAATTTCCTATTTTATATCGATATAAATTTATATTGATGTGAAAAATAATTCCTCACATATATGTTTGACTATACCTATATAAACAGGAATTGAATTTGCATTCATAAATCAATCATTTGACATCAACTGGAAAATATTGCTGTTTTGGTATGGTGGAATAGACAAGGGTTAAAATGCGCAATTTTACGCATAGATAAAATAACCAATGTGTTTTCGTTATTGTTTCACGTGCGATCAATTTATACGTTTCGATAAGTTTATCATTCATTGAAAAAATGTTCAGCTTTTTTATAATCTTTGTACGATTTGTGCAAGTTTTTTAATACAGTTTTGAAAGTTATTTACGTTTTAATAATTTGCATAATGTATATTCAATACATATTTTTAATTTTTACTTATATATATATATATATATATATATATATATATATATATATGTAATTTAACCTTTTAATTATGTATATATTAATTCAATATTTACATTATTTAATAATGATATATTTTTTAAATAATTCATTAAATATGTACTGTAATAATACTTTAATAATTATGCTTTAAAAAACATTCAAATAAGAAACTTTAACTATGGTTATTATTTGAAATGATTCACTTATGGTACCAGCAAGCACCCGTTTTTCTTTACTAAATGTAAATTGCTTGTAACTTTTTATTTTTGTAATTCTTTTTAATTGCTAAATTAATGAATTATTTTTGATTTCCTCGTATGCTCATTTCGATGGCAACGTCATTATTCTCAGACTGCCATGGCACAGAGAAATTTCATTTATAATGTTTACTTTTTTCTATACCTTGAAACTCAAAGAATGATAGCGTGCCCATAGAAATTCTCATTAGTAACAATCGAAAATAATCAATAATAATTATTGAATATTTTTGATCTAAAAAATTTGATGTGGTTTGTGAAGTAAAAAATTTGAATTCAATTGTGAAAATAGTTTCATGTATATTTAAATACTTAATTTGTGTTACTTAATTTTATTCTAGTTATTTACAGATACACTGATTTTTCTCTCTCTTATATATATATATGTCTCTCTCTCTCTCTCTATATATATATATATATATATATATATATATATATATACACACGGAAAAGTTTCTGTCAATGTTTATTATTTTTAAAAAGTATCAAAATATAGAATAATCGTTTATTTAGATTTTATTTAAATACTAAATCGTTATATTTTGTTCTACATGCTACAAGTATGAATGTAAAAATGAATGCTGAATTATTACATGTAGATTATTTCTCTTTTGTCTGTTTTTTTAAAAAATACGTCAGTTCATTATGTCTTCAATGTATGTTTGTATTATTACTTTGTAAGATTCTTTAGATTAAAAGATTTTGATCCTAATTTTATATTACTATTCCCATATTTTAATATTTTTAATATGTATGTGAATCATAAAAAATACCCTTTTAATTTAAATATATGCATTTTTAATAAATGAAATTGATATTTATTTAGGAAAAGTATGTTTCTCTAGCTATTTTATAATTATTAAATGATGAGCAAAATCATAATGTGTTATTAAATTTTGTATTTTTTCTTTTAATGTCATATTGTTTTCGTTGTTTAGTATTTTTATTTGAGCTATATTTAGTATTTATACGTACATTTTCATTAAATCTTATATCTTATATTTTCTGAACATCAAATACCGTATTGAAGAACAAGAAGTAATTAGTGTATTTTTTTTATAGTTTCATAATATTTTCTTCTATTTTATTTATATATATATATATATATACACACGTTTGCGTGTGCTTAAATCTGTGTGTTTAATCGTAAATAATATTAAATCATATTTGTAATCAAATATTCCCTAAGGAACCTGTTATTATTTTTTCTTAATACAACCTAAGATGTTATCGCCATGAACAAGCTCAACTCATAAAAATTGTAGTATATGTATTAAAACAGCGTATGTGTCTACATGTAGACATGTGTGTAGTCCGATAGATACATAAGTAATCCGTCGTCCCAACATAACTTGATTCTGTTTTCAGTGTGCACGAACCTAAGTTATGTTGAATGACCCCGTTCAATACACATACTCACATATGTTATATATGATGTACGTCGCTGTGACTGTTTTTCACGGGATGTCGTCCGGTTCGTTCGGTTTTAAATTATGAATGATTCCATACATGCGCGACGCTTTGCAATATGGGTCACCGGAAAAAGAGTGACGGGAGTAACTCCCGCTGGAGAGTATGCAAATTCGCGCATTGGCAGAGAATAGTGAGTGGCTCGATGTTCTCTTTATGTGGTGGCTGTCGCGGACGCTTCGACTAACACACGCTTGACTTCGCGTGGTTGACCATTGTGTCCGGCATCGACGTGAACTTTTTAAAGATGTTATTTCCAGAACGTCACACACCTACACACTTATATGAATATTTTATCGTATCAACACTTTATTCTTTTTACATATTTTTATATAATTTCGTTTTGAATTCAAATTTGTTTTTTTTTTCACCAATACAATGCGGAAAACCGAACATGTAAACAAAAAATGGCAAATAATCAATATTTATATATATATATATATATATATACATACATAAATACATACATACATACGTACATACATACATATATATATATATATATATATATATATATATATATATATATAGCTTAATATTGAATTAAAAGTTAATTATTAATATCATAATTATTTAAATATAACAAAACTTATTTATTAAAATGCAAAATGTATACATATTTGTTTCAAATATGATTTGTTTGTCCAACGAATATAATTTTAGGCTTATAAAGTGAAATTATAAGTAGTTTATAAATTATTAAAACTGAATAAGCAGTTATGTGGGTGTTACATAAATTGACTGATAAAAAATTAATAGATCGTACAGTCACTAGTGATTTACTTCTTAAATGTAATTATATCCTCAATTTTGAAAATTATTAATGATCAACGATGAAAAATGCTTTTTTTAATACAATAAAGTGAAAAATATTTTCATAAAAATGAACCAAACCGCTATTAGGGCAATTAAAAACCGATTTGCATCCATGAAAACTGTTGATCCAAATCTAATGAGTTTAACTGAGAATCATTATATTATTAATCTCACATATGTTCTTGGTCAGTAACACAAATCATTATTACACACAATCACTGCTTTCAATTAAAACAGTTATTGAGAAAAACAGTCGGAATTGTCAGGAAGAAAGAACATAATAATAATTCTAGACTACATACATCCTTTGTTCACTAGACAAAAGTTTTTGTAGTTCAACTAAGATGTTTTTTTGTGATGTCCTTTGTATTCATAGATCTCGTTTCAGAATATTTTCTGTGGAAGCGAATTTGAAAGTTTGAAGCCATCAAGAATTAATTGAACATCTTTCCGGAAAAATCTATTGATTTTTGAATTAAAAAATTATCCGGGCGATTATCATACAATATTATCATTGAAATATAAAAAAATAGGTTTTATTTTTCCTTAAAAAAAAGAATAAACTTTTTGATCAATTTGACATATAAACACAAGTGTATTCTATGTTTTATTTATTTATATAATATAAAATCTATATTTTTGTCCAAGGAATTTATTAATGTATTGATTTATGAATATAAGGAATTTATTGGACAATTTTTTATTGTCTTTTATGTAGTAATTAACATAATTTAAGACCTTTATATATATATATATATATATATATATATATATATATAATCTTTTTAATGTCATGCTTTTTCAACTTTTTATAATTAAATATACATACTTTATAAAAACTACTGAGGTGTAGCAGTTAAATTTCTGCTACTTAGACAAGTTACTTGTGCTTGTGTTTTATTGTATGAAGTATATTAGTAATTAATCTTTTAATCAGCGATATTAAATGATAATTAATCAATAAACAAAACTTGTTTAACTATAGTTAACTATAGTTTTGTGTATTTTTACATTTAATTTTTTTAAATTTTCCAAACCGTAAAAAAATATTTTGACAAGTTTTGTGTGATTATTTATAGATAGGTTACATTGAAATACAAATTCCAAAATATACTTTTTTTTGTAGGTGATTTATTCTTTTTTTATTCGTGAAATTAATAGATTTAACAGTTTATTTTTTAATAAACTATGTATATTCACTACAATATTTATACACAAATATCGTATTTAGATAATATTTTATTAAATCATTCCGCTATAATATTTAGTATACGGAAGGTATAACAATAAGCATGAAAATGAAAATAAATTAATAATTTATGTTTGGGAAGTGAGGTATTTTAATTATTTTCCTATAATTAACGAGATATCTGTTACCGACTTGTTAATATTGTATTGCAAAAAACAATACTCTCTTTTTCAATATATAAATATATATATATATATATATATATATATATATATATATATATATATAGTGTTTAGATATTATTTCGCATAAAACAGAATCCATCATCAAAGAATGTTTCCAATGATATTTAATGCGCGAATTTCGTGTGAGATCTGCGTTATATATAGATTCATTTATACTTGTGTGTTTCTGAATATATATATATATATATATATATATGGGTGTGTGTATGTATATACATATATGTATATCTGAAATAACACACAACATGTTTTCATACAAGTTCCGAGCTTAATTATATTAATTAATTAAATGTAATGTGTGTGTGGTTTGTTATACGTGCTCCATTTTTAATCTGGTATCACGCCTGAAAGAAGGATTTTTCGTTTTTCATTTGGAAATGGACTGATAAATTAGAGTCACGCGAAATTAATTATGAAAAGTATACACTTAAAAATATCATACGTGAGAATTTACACATGACAGATATGAATTTCCTCTGTATATTTTTCAAATTATTGCTAAGTATATTCAGTTATTGTATATTTAAGTATTATTTTCTATTACTTTCTAGAAATTATACTATACTTCTTTACTTATTTACCAAGTATTATTATAATGCTATTTTTGAAATAAATTAATTATAATAGACTATAGAAAATGTATATCCTTGATAGTTGGTTAAATGTATATGCGTGTTTGAACGTTACACGAGAGTATAGTATAAAATTTCTTTATTGTATTTCAGTTTGCTTATTTTTGTATATAATTATATTTCAATATTAAATAAAAAAATTCTTTAATACAACTACACAACTTATACAGTCTTGATAATAAAAACAAGAATATTTCATAAAAGAATATACATAAAACAGACACAAATGTGTATGTGTTATATGTAATAATTTTAGATGAAATAGTAAAGATGACAAAAATTCTGACGTAATATACTATTTACTAGTGCGAGTATTTTACATAGTTATATATATATATATATATATATATATATATATATATATATATATATATATGTGTAGTTGCATATCTTGATAGGACATCTGTATTGTACATGTGGGTGGATAAGTAAATAGTATGTTTTTGTTATTTAAACATATAGTAGTATATTTTAAACGTATGTAAACTTATTTAGTAATTTGAAACTAACATTAATATTAGTGTTCAAATCAGCCATATTGTATGTCTCTAAAATATGTACAGTATATTTTTTTAGTTCAAAAGTTGGTGATTTAATTTTTCGAATAACTTATCGTTTTTGAGACATTTTATAAACAATATAAATTAATAAACGAATATTCTACTAAAATAACTAAGTGAATATATTTGTATTTTTCTTAGAGTAAATAAATAAACAAGCTGTAACTTTTGAAATGATACAAGAAAAAATGTCTGTAGTATATATATATATATATATATATATACACACACATGTGTATAGTATCTTAGAGTTATTTTTCGCTCTTATGTAGATTTTTTCAAAACCTAAATGTTTTAATAATATATTTCCATGTTATGGTAAATCTGTTTGAGTGACTGTTGTTTAGAATTTAATTACATTAAATAAAAATTTAATAAACATTAATAAAAAATGAAGGTGTATTAATTAGTTTTAAATATTGTGTAAAAAATGTCGTGTTAGGAACAAGTTTCAATTATTTATAACACTAATATAAATTATATACACAAAATACTTTTCTGTTGACTCGTTTGTAGACGAAGTTTGTATTTTGGTTAATAAACTCATTTTTTAACCTGTTTTGAATCAAACAAATATAATAAATATAAAAGTAAGCTCTACCTTTTGTATATAATTCATTGAAACTAAATAAAAATATACTACAAAATTTAATAACATATCTGATATAATTAATAATAATTATACATTTTTTGATCGTCGTTATACATGTTTTTGATCGATTACGTTTTATATTACAATCAATATTAATTACTAATTTTTAAATGTATTAGTAATACTAAAATCAACACATCATGTTATTACTGAGACCATAAAAAAATATTAATTTTTAATTCCACCATGCGACCATTTGACCACAAAGAGCTAATATATATATATATATGACTAATGATGAAAATGCATCATTAGTCAAAAAATATTAAAATGTTCATTAGGTTATGGTTTTTTATCCTTGAATATGTAAAACCATAATCTATATATGTTGTACAATTGCGAATTTCTTTCTTTGTCTCTCTCTCTCTATATAATTCATATCTATCTATCTATATATATATATATATATATATATATATATATACATATATATATATATATATATATATATACACACACATATATATATATATATATATATATATATATATATATATATATTATATATATATATATAGAGAGAGAGAAGTATGGTGGGTGGGAGAACGAAAGAGAAAGAAATATATGAAGAGAGAGAAAAATAAATAGATCACTTATTTTTGTTATTTTTATATCAAGAACTAATAGTCTAAAACATTTAGTTTGCGGACAAAAGTGTACAAAAATATATAGTATAAAACTGAAACAGAATTGAATTCATTTTTTTTGTTTTCCTAAATTTGAAACACTTTGGTATAAAAATACATAGTTTTGTTATATAACAAGTATATCAGTTTTAATATTAACATTTGAAACAAGTTTTCTATAAAAAATTTTAATTAATTGATAGATACATTGTAGTACATGCAGAAATATGTCTGTTTAATAATGCATCTTAAGTAATAATTCCTAATAAATTATATTTTCTTTGGTAAAGGAACAATTAAACAAGTAATTTTCCATAATTATTACGGTATGAAGCTTTATGCTTTTATAATATTAAAAAAAAATAATACATACATAGTATATATATATATATATATATATATATATATATATATATATATATATATATATATATATATATATATATATATATATATATATATACATGAATACATATGACACATTGATCCGTGTAGATATATAAGTATATATTAGTGGAAGTATGAATACATTTAAGATAAAGTCAATATTTGACAAAAATATCATAAATTACTAATAAAGTTTTCTAATTATCAAATTATTATTACAACAGATGAAAGAACGATAAAGCATATCAAACTCTTGACGCTTGTTGATTATCGCGATATCCGTGTAAAAGGACGAGTGATTTTTAAACGACATCGTCAGCATTGCTCGTTATCATTTTAATAGTTATGTAGAAAATGCTTGCAAAGTAGAATTATAGATTTATACGTAAAATTGATAACTAGAATAAAAAATGGTTTCATTATGACAATTTCAACAACTTAATATTTTTATACCTTATTCTATAAAACTTATTATATATTAATTAAATGTATAAAACTTTTTTTAATGAAATTAAATAATTGAAATATTTATTATATTCAGTAAAGCGAAATAAAATCATATATTTTTACAGTACTCAAAGTATAACACCACTAATTATAAATTTTTATTTGAAAAATGTAGACGCAAAAAGGTACAAATTACTTTTTTAAATGTTACCATGTGTTTATGAGATGTTTTTGTGACGCTTACTCACTTTTCGGCGGATTTATAGTGTTTTAGTTAAGAAATGATTGATTAATTAATGTTTATT
>CM068314.1:36978207-37060707 GCA_034766995.1 Acanthacorydalis orientalis | reverse complement strand
ATATATATATCAAGTGTATTTTTATTTAAAACACTTTTATTTTATACATAACATAAAAAAATTTTTAAATTTCAATTTATTTTCATAAGCAAGTTGTATGCTTGTCCAAATAATTAAATTGTTACTTTTTGATATAATGAAAAGTATATTGTTTTAGCTTTACGTTTGTTATATAGAAATATGTAATAATCATAAAACAATAATATTATGGAAATATAAAATAACAATCGTAATATTATAGGAATGTATAAAGCTTTATGATTGTTTATACAAATGTTAAAATTATGAAGTCTATTCTGTATAAATTTTTTTATGATATTCATAGTATTCTGTTTATAGTCTATTTAGTTTCGAATTTTAAATAAGTTTCAGTTAAAAATTATTTAATTTTCACAGTATAATTTAAGGCATTACGTTCTTCATTTTCACGCAGATCTTTTACCACATTGTATATCAAAAAAAATCTTATCAATTAATCTAAACTCGGATCAGTTTTAAATTTATTATTGATCATTTTTACTTTTATGTTATGTGAATTTTATCGAATTCAGGATGCTGAAGTAAAAAAAAATCAATAAAAGAAAATTGAACGTGCTTAATTTGGTGTCTAATTATCTGTCTGCAATACATCTGCAACAGTTGACTCTTTTCTTTTTTATTATTTTTCATATTACTGTTTATGCTGATTTATATTAATTTATTATATAAATGTTTTTAATTTCTATTTTAATCAATTATTGAACACATTTGACTAAAAAAGATCGTTTACGAGAGAGTAAAAAAATATTTCTGGAAATGATTATTTTTAATATTGTAAGTGTACTTTAAGAATATATTTCATTTTTTGTATTTTCCACACATGTGTTTCTAGGCCTATATATATATATATATATATATATATATATATATATATATATATATATATGAGGTGTATAAATTAATTTGGTGCCATTTTTATGAAAAATGAATGTTTATTTAATGGAATACAATTTTCAATCTTTTTTATTTTCAATCTTCAAATATCTCCCATTATTTTATATAATATTGCTCCGTCTATCGGGTAACTGAGGAATTTCTTGTTGAAAAAAATATGGCGGCTTTAAGTCGATGAAGTCATAATGCATTTTGAACCTTTTGCACTGTTTTAAAATGGGTATCAGCCAGTTGATGGGAGCGACCGAAATAGGTAATAATTTGATGGGGATAAGTCCGGGACAACTTCCCAGTTCAATGAATAAATAACGTCTTTGATCCCTTTCACAACGTGCGACCGAGTATATCAGTTCTGTAAAATGACTTGCCTCGTTTCCTCGCCAGTGAATGTTCTTTTTCTCTTTAATTTTTCACTCAAACGAATTAACTGTTGTTGTTAAATCTTTGAATTTAGTCTAACTAGGTTCGAATAACTCAATACACCATCTAGTTACTGGTCACTAAATACACAAAAACATTTCTTTGTCGTGAATATTTGGTATCGATGTCAATGTCGGTGGTTCACGGGGCGTAATTCATGATTGTCGACGCTTAGAATTGTCGTACAAAACGCATTTTCTCTTCTCTGTTCTCTGATTTTATGCAAAAAAATAATTCCCTTTGAATCCCGTCAGCGAGGACATAGACGTATCGCATCTTCCTTCTTTGTTTTCCAAGCTAAGTTAATATGAAATCCATCAATCTAGCTTTTGAATTTTTCTCACCCAATTTTAACGATAGGAAATTGCTGGCTAAGTCACTTAGAGTTGTTGAATGAGTTCTTATTGAGTCTAATCCAAGTTTTTACTTAACAACTTCTCAAGCTCTTTGTCTTCAATTTTTTTCGGGTATCCGTAACGTTTTCGATCGAAAAAAATCAAAATCACTACTCTGAAACAATTTTTGCCTGTTTTATAAGTCACACCACCTTCTTCCAAAGCTGAACAAATTATTCCCACGACTTCGGCAGCATCTTTTTTCCAATTGGTATATACGTGTTCACTGGTGTTTAGTGAGATTATGCAAACTGCTTGACAAAGATATACAGTGTTTTTAAATGTTAAGGTATCATTTCAAAATCCTAAAATAAGAAAATATTTTAATTTAAAATAGTTGTGATTGACACAATTTAAAGAAATCGAATCAATTTGTATAGTTAATATATATATATATATATATATATATATATATATTAAAAATGAACTTGTCCTCTTACATAACATTAATTTATGTTAAAACATCAAACTAATATTAGCCTAGTATATTTTAACAGATTTCACTATCGTAATTGTAAGTAAATAAATGATTTATGTGACCAATGTTTATAAACCTCTTCGAATATTTGTGTTCAGTATAATGAAGATTTAGAATATATTAGTTTATTAATCGTGTTGTAATTGTGTAAAGATAAGATTATATTATTAATAATTTGTCAATTAATATATGAACTCAGTTTACTTACTTGAGTTTTTTCAAAACTTGAAATATATATATTTATTGCATAGTAATAAGAATGCTAAATTTTCCAAATAATATTAAAAACATCTTCAAACAGTAGAATAAGATGGTATCAAATTCATATCATTTAATAAATATATTATTTTTTTTTATTGGATATGAAAAGATTATAAAATTTCGAATGGCATGTATCACTTAAAAGGTTAAAAGATGTCTCGCACGGGTTGTGTAGAGATGCATTCTAGCGCAACGAGTCAGGTATAATCTATTCACTTCCCGTCCTTTGAAAATGACGCCAGTTAATAATGATGTCATAGCGAATATGATATACGAAAATATAGTCGACAACGTATGCATTAAAAATTCTCTTTATATACAAGCTTCAACACAGTCTCGTGAAGAAAATACAAGACTGAAGCTATCAGGTACGAAGACACATAGCAACTTGTGTACACAATGAAACGAGTCAAACTTAGTAAAACCAAACTTAGTACATAACTGTATAAATATTATATTATTTATATATATATATATATATATTTATTTATTGTATGTACGGAATTTCTGAAAAACTTTCTAAATTGTTCCATGTTTCTTCCGTTAAAATAAAACTGAATAAAAGGTAAATTTATTATTGGTAATTTTGTCCAATATTATATTTTTATTCTAAATAATTACTACAATAGTTTCAAGTTTTTTATGATTTTGAATATGTGGAATGTGAGTACTTGGTTTTCGAAATCTTTTTTTTTTGACTGACTTTAATTCTACGTTTATTTTTCTAATTTTATGAATATTAATTCTGTACATATTATGAGATACCTAACAATATATAATATGTATTCATTTATTTGTTTAGAATTTATAATAATTTTACTTTAAAATAATTTAACACCATTTTGATGCGCACTTGTACGTATACAGAAAAAATTGTTATACGCGAGTCATTATTTTGTTGTTATAAATAAGTAATATTATCCATAATCGCTTCGAATTATTTAGTATAACTTTTCCAAATTAAGTCAGACAGTAACTTAATATAACGCAACCAAAATTTATTAGATAGAATGTACAATATTATTTTAATATTAATTAAAAATAATCGACATACTATTGTCGATTAGATTGAAAGAATGTTTCATTTAATTGAGAAATAAGAAGAATATTAACGTGATATCCGAGTGTTCTTAACTAATAGGTTATAAAATAAAATCTAGATTTATGGATTGTGTGGATTTTTACATGAATAACATAAAAATAAAATAAAACGCATACTTTTCAGATAGTTGTGTTAAAAGTTGATATTATTTATGATTATATAATAATGTTTTGAATATTATTTAAATCGTATATGCACAATAGCATGTCATACAATTGCTCTACTCTACTGCGACCGCCTCTATCCTGTTATTCTACTAACTTGAAACTAAAAAGTATATTGCGTGAAAAGCACTATGTGCCATTTATTTCCAATCTTAACCAACTACTAACCGTCAAAAACAAGACGAATGTCTCGAGCCTAAAGTTTTGCATTCATAGTTCGACTACATCCTGTATACTTGTAGCACGAGATCTTTTATTATTATTATTACTATTTTCCTGTCAAAGAAAACATTAACCGTCAAAAAAATACTGAAAAATTTTGTGTTTGTTGCCAAGAACATCATATAATTTTTATACAATCGTATATTTGAATGCCATTAATTTCACTTATTATAAAATTATTTCAAAATTCATAAAATAGATAATCAATTGTGTATTATTTGTAAATGATTATAAATACTCGTATGTGCGAAATGTTATTCATTGTGATTTAATGTATTATTATTTTGGCTTACGATTATGAAATGTCTATTTACTTCAAAGTAATAATTCTCTCAAATACACTATGAACATTAATCTATATAATGTATATTTCGTTAATTCTTTTTTTAAACTATTTAATTTGAAATATTTTTAAGTAATTACGTAACAATTAAAAATATACCCTGAAATTGCCTTTAAAATAATATTTTTCCTTATATGTAAGTATTAAGTGTTATTTTTCTCAGAATAAATTTAATAATAAATATATGTATTTTTTAATCATAAAATACAAGGATATATTATTAAATAATTATAATTAATTACAACAAAAAAGAAAAAGAACTTCTTTGAAGTTGATACTTTGACAGCCAATATTAAAACTATTTTAATAATAGACATGTATTTAAACAAATATATTTTATTTATAAAAAAAACCCTTTCGCGATTTATTCTATCCAATAATATTTTATATGTATTTTTTTATATATTAGAAAATCCGCAGTTATTTTCCTTATTGATAGTATTTATAGTTTTCAAAAAAAAGATAGTATATAGTGCACATATAATACAAGCACAGAGAATCCCCCTTTCAAAGAAAAGAAATGTCTGTCATAACAAATGAATGTATTATTGATTGGTTCATACAATTTTGGCCTGGAGAATTCTTTTGTAAAAAGTGATAAATTGCGGCCCATATATATTGCAACATACGCAACATTTTAGCGGAACGCATTTCATTTCTTTATATCATTCTTTTTTCAAATACCACTGTTTTGACTCTAGAACTAAAAGAACAGTTTTCATATAATATTTCATTCGTATTATTAAAAAAATACTGTTTTGTAAAGAATCTAATATGTTTATGTAGCTAATGTACACAAATATATATATGTATGTATATATATATATATATATATATATATATATATATATATATATATATATATATATAAACTTATATTAATTTAAGGAAATATATTCTTTTTTATATAGATGTTTCGAATAAATGGAAAACATTCGTTTTTTACTGAATAATGTAATTATGCAGTTATTTGTATTATTCAAATCGAAATAAAAATTTAATATTTAATAACATTTAAGTGTTAAAACATTTTTTTTGTTATACGTTGTAACATTGCAATTTTTAATATATTTTAAACTATCTTTAATATATTTTTAATAACTATAAAAGTTATAAAAATATCAGCTTTAGAAAAATATAAATTTGTATACCGAACTTACATTTAGAATAACATTTTTTTGTTTATGGTGAATATTAATATTATTCTGTACTTTAAACTTACAATTAGTGTTTAGAACGAATTGCAGTATTTTTCATTTCTATTTATAGCACAATACACATTTTCCCCAGTTTTCTGTTTGCATAAATACGTGTATCCAAATTATTATTCAGATGAAACACTGCTATGATTACATATTTTGAAATTTAATTTGGTATCAATTTTCAAAAGTTAAGATAAATATTACTGCAATAAGAATATATGTATATGGAATGTATGTAAATGTATATAATAAATTTATATGAAATATTAACTTAATAATGATGCAATTTTGTTATATACTCACATAAATATATATATATATATATATATATATAATAGCATTGAATGTTTTAAAAATGTATAAAATGGTTTTAAAAATGAATTTGTTTTTTTTTTTGTAAGAATCTTAATAATGTACTATACATTAATTATATCGTTTCTGCAGTCATCCGCAAAACTTTAAGCTATAGAAAAATCTCTAACAATCTCTAAATACCTATGAACTATCATTAAAATGATTAATAATTGATATTAAACTCTGAATAGAAAAAAATGGGGTCTGCGATGAGTGATATTTTTTGAAAATGAATTTAATCACGGGTACAAAACTATATTTTTGAAGTATTATCACTTTTATTACATAATTAAATAATATTGTGATTTTAAATTTTTGTTGAGGTTAATTTTAAGAAAAAATAAGATACAGTATATATTATTGATTACATTATGTTATCTTATTTACAAAATTATAACTTTGTATAAATGTTTTGTCAATGTATACTTTATTATGTGTATATCTTTTTATAAAAATTCTGAAAATTTGTCTAAATCGTTTCAGGTGAAATGAAGCTCACAATTTTTATTCAATTTTTTTTAACAATTTTCACTTCTGTTAATAGCTATTTTCTTAGAAAAACGAACGTATTGGCGACTTGTTGTACTTGGAAAAGTACCAATACAATATTTACAATAATATAAAATCTGTTATGTTTGATTTATAGTATTTATACTTTTGGTCACCTTAATTATTTAAAAGTTCTTTTTCTTTTTAAGTCAATGCTCATTTTATCAGTGTGTTTAATTAAGTTTGTTATAAATTTTTTCATTATTTTCACGGAATATTTATTTTCATTTCTTTATTAATAGACTGTAATCGATATAATGAAGAAATTATAACAATATTTATAAGATAGATATATATATATATATATAACCTATATACATTTTAATTTTCCACAAATATCATAAATGTAGCATGTTATTTGTTTGTATACTTCGTAAACTATTTGTTTACTACATCGTAAAATCAAGTTGTTTATAATACACTTCAATACAAATATATTTTGAATGTTTATTAATTTATTCTATTCTTGATTAATAGTTGTCGAGAGTAATTATTATTTAATAAAAGTTTTTTTTATTGTAAATAAGTTTAATTTCTAGTCAATAAAAGTTTATATATATATATATATATATATATATACATATTTACATTTTTAGAATGCAAAAAACATTCATTAGTTTAAGTAGTGTAATGTACAATAAAAAGAAAAACTAAATATATTTCATTGTACAGAGTCCGTGTATTAATTCAATAAATTGTCAAGAGACATAATAACGCACGAAAGTACCAGCTTTCATTGCGTTGTCCATCGGATAATACTATAAAGAGTCGTAATAATACCTGGCGTGAATGTTCCACTCAACCTGGTAGATGCACATTATTACTAGATATAGCATTTTAATAGGGCCTCTGTCATCATATCGTGTTATGTATGTTGTGTTCATAGCTGTTGTCATGTTTATTTCTACAGTTAGAGAAACACATGTAGAAGACATTACGTAGTAAGAAGACAAAAGTTGTGTCATAACGACACCTTTCTGTTTTCTTTTTTAATATTAGATTAGCCTTTTGTGTAATAATTTCAATATATTTCTATTTATCTTAGATCAATTCAAAAAATTTTTGTGTTATATTAGAGATTAATTATTGGAATCAAGTTGAATAAATTAAGAGAATTTAGAGAAAGTAGTTCAGATTCGATCTTTATATGTAAGAAATTTATTTTCTTAAACTAATTGTTCAATAGAAATAATATATTAATAAATTAATATGTGCTGCATATAAATTATTATATGGTCATATTTGAAAATACATAACTTATGAAAAATGTGTGACAAAACCCTCACATTTTCATTCTTCTTGTATAATGATGCACGTGTTGAGACATTTGAATGTGTAACAGACGTCCCACTAAGAACAACACATGTACACAGGTGCAGATATGAGTTCAAATGTAATTCACAATTCATATAAAAGTAGTTTTGTGTTGGCGATTTTAGTATGTACCCTTGTTTTGCTGGCCAATGAAAACCGTATGTGAACGCACTTGGACTATTTATGCATGTTGTTTCCTACATTGCACACAGTACGAACGTACAGTGAGTAAACAACGATGAAACTCGTATTATATAAAATATTTCAAGCTAGAAAACGTATGGGTTTTATTACTGTCACGTTTGTAAACAATTTTGAGAATTACAAATGCTTAGTACATTTATATATATATATATACATATATATATATATATATATATATATATATATATATATACATACGTGCATACATGCACAGATATATTTATTCATATTTAATTTATTTTATTTAATTTTCGCCCTTCGTTTAAATTTCATTCATTTTGAAATACATAAAACCGATTCGCTTGTTTCTATCGGCACTATATTTTATCTATACCATTTAGTGAAGTTTATTTCATGTAAGAAAATAGAAAATTTATTGTGATAGCGATATAATCTTCTAAAGGTTGGCCATTTCACATCACTCTTTATACCTGTGCGGATATAAAACCGATCTGTCTTACAGCAATATGTTTTCAAAGATATAGCAGCATTAAAAGCCATCTTTCACTTGATGCATGCACGTTGCACACAAATCCAACTTGGATTGCTATTGAAAAGCAACGTCTCACAATGGATACGAAGATGTGCTAAATTTTATGTTGAATATTTCTATTCGATTATTGTGGACAAGAAGTAAATCGTATATTTGTAAATAAATCTAAACTAAAAATAAAATAAAAAATATTTTTGCAATATAAAATTTACATCTCTTTTGTAAACTTTAGACATTATATCATTTTTATTTTTAATATTGTAATATGTAATCCTTTGGTTATAATATAAATTGACTTATGTTTTGAACAAATCAACTATATTAAGTAAATAAATTTATTTTATTCTTCAAAAATTTAAATTATATAAACGCCCCAAAACTATACACCACTATAATTGAAAATTTAATATAAAATATGACAAAATGAATTGATTTCATATTATAGTGAGTATCGTTATAATACGATGACTCCAAATTCTATAAACTTTTTAATAAGTGAACGTTAAAGATATAATTATTTCAGTGAAATGTTTAAATATACTTAAAATACAAGTTCGGTGAGTCGAACGCACATTTCAAACTTGGGTTATTAAATCGTATGGAAAGTTCTTTATTATACATAGGAAGAATTTAATTTCGAAATGGTGGCTCTGAGATTTAACCCTAGCAATATGTTAAATGAGATTTTCTGATTAGTTTAGAAAATAGAAGAACATTTCTAACTTTAGACCGTCTATATGAAAGTAATTAATAACAAACAATTTGACATTCAGCAATGATTTTTTTGTATAGCAGTTTTGAACTTTGTTATTTTCAGTTTGATAACTTTCAGTTTCGTTGAATTATAGACGGGTTTTTTAATATATTCATATATACGTCTTATATTAATTTTTAAAACGTTTTAAACAATTAATAAAAAATTATACTTGAACATTTTTGTATTTGTTTGTAATATAATTTAGATTATTAATCAGGCTGAAATATTTTGCTGCATTGTCTAATTTTATACAGGAAAACTCTTTTCGAGCATCAAATAGCTATTTGTTTTATATTTATACTATAATTTTTAATATTTAATTTGATATCAAGCAGTGTATGTAAATAATGTTTACAAAGAAAGAATGTGAATGGCAACATGAAAACATCACGAAAATTTAATCATATATAATGTCATTCTATAACTGAATGATTTAATATTCAAATAAAATTCGTGTGTAAATATTGAATCTGTTTTGTAATTCAATTTTCATATAATATCGAGGAAAATATTTTTTATGTATTTCTCTTTCGTAGTATGCGATTATTTTCAACGGTATGATGTAGTTTTAAAACACTTTAGAAAAAAATAAATTGGAAAAGATTTTTTTTCGTTTCTAAAATTGATAGATATGCACATTTAACCGTAACTGTTATATATTATATCGCAAATACATTTATATTATGTCATAAGAACTTTTTCAGCGCCACTGTAAGAAATGCAATCAATGTTGCAATTCAATGTTATCTCCTTTCGACACGACCTTACTAGTTTTGGCTGTGGTGGCGTTATAATGGGGACATGGCTACGTTAGCAATCTAATATATTGCTTTCGACACCACACAGACGTCGACTTTGGCTGTCGGAAGAGATGGTAACGCGGGAACTAGAAAGCAAGTGCTCCAAAGATAACCCTCCCTTTCTCACAACACTCAGACGAAGTGAACATTTCTACGCCGAACGTCTTAAGCTGCGCGCACACACACACACTCACATGCATACGCACGTATATGTACATATCAGTTCGTGTATGAAATTGTGCATTTCTGTGTATGTGTATACAGATGTGAACTTTAAAGACGAATTCCAGTTAGAAATTCGATTTATTAATGCTAAAGCAACCACCATCTGTTTTCAATCATTTTGGAAGTATACAAATAAATATTTGTCAACTTAGAGATTTTAGAATTTAAAGTGTTTTATATCAAATGTGTTTTTTAATAATTGTTTTCATAATCGTGAAATTAATGATTTTAAACTTTTTTTATTATCAAATAATTACATTGTTTTTTAATTAATTAAAAAATATCCTCTATAACAAATAAACTTTTATAGCGGCTATCTAATAGACTTTTATACTAATATGTATATATATATATATATATATATATATATATATATATATATACATACATACATACACACACATATATGAAGAGTCCTCGTTATGCCAGAATAATTGATACAGAAAAAGAGCACTTCAGGAACAAAATTTTGAAATAAATTATAAAAAAGCTTAGATTATAATTTGGTTTTCAAATTAAAAATTAAGAAATGACTGAAAATATATGGAACAATTATTTTATATTTAATACTACAAGATTATTAATTGTACAGTAATTTTTTGAACAGAAAAGTACACATGAAGTGTTTATTAATTTTTTTAATTTTTTCTGAAATGATACAGTAGTCATATTAAAATCCTTCATTCTGTATTCACTTTTGCGGACGGATCAAAAAAGAGACAATTTCCATAAAAGTACTCGATACCTTAATCACTTTTTGCAAGAATTTTTTCTTAATTTTCAAACATTTTATTCAAACATTAAATAAAAATGTGAGTTTTAATCTATAATTTAATTTGAAATATTTCATTGAAGGATTACAAAGAATGTGTATTATTTATTGGGTTATTATTAGTTGAGTTACCTATTTTTCTTTTTAAATTAATTTAATTTGTCTAAAATTCGTATAAAATATTTCCCAAAATTGTATTATATATATATTATATATATATATAAATTTTTTAAATCTGAAAAAAATGTGATTACTTAAATACATACATTAAAAATGGATCATAAATTAAAACAAGAAAATATTTAAATCAAAATGATACGTTCTTGCTGTTTACGTAATAAAAATAATATCAAACAAATAAGAGATATGTTATTAGTTTATAATCGGTATGTTATAAAATGTTAACTAAAAATGATTTTCGTAGCAAATAGGTTTCTACCATAATATATTTTCAATAAATATATTTTTCCATCATAAACTTTATTAATATTAATTATACAAATCAAATAAAACAGTAAATTTTATTGTTATAAATTACATTATTATGAAATATATCATAAAATCAATAAAACCGTATCAGTTACCAAATCAAATTAGTTAAAATTCTTATACTATAATTAGTATATTTTATGTTAAATATATTTAAATTAAATAAGTCATTCATTTAAAAATAAAGAAAAAAAGTACTAAATGTAAACCTTAAATTAATTTTAACATGTAACATACAATAAATTCAGGTCTACGTTATCGGGGTATCAATGATAAATTTCCGCTGTAATAAAATCAAAACATCTACGTTGAGATATTAAAATTTTATTGTCAAAATTAAACTCGCGTTGCTCATAAAAGAAGCCATACAGAACGCTAGAAATGCTATTTTAAGACATCCAATTACCGACTACAGATTTGCACCTACTTGCGCGTCATAATCCCCTCATCTGAAGTGACGATCGATGCAAGAGAAATTGCTTTAAATGCAATGCTATACACACACACACACACACATATATATATATATATATATATATATATATATATATAATGTATACATACACACATATTGCATTTAAGACAGATTATGACATACGTCACACCACCACAACATTGCACATTTGTAAGGTTCATGTTACTAATGCCAATATTAAAATTCAGTATGTATTCTCTTGACATCTAATTAAACGTAATACATAGTTTGTAAACACACACACACACACATATATATATATATATATATATATATATATATATATATATATATATATATATTAAAAATGCAAATGATTTCAAATAACGTTTCGGCATAGAATATGAATTTCTGCAAATATTAAAATAATGTCATACATACAAAGCAAGTATGAATTTTAGCCTTTTATATAATATATAATAAGTTTAGACAAGCATTTATTATAAATAGTTATTAGTTTTGTAGATATCTTAGATGTTCTTTTTGTTCATATATACTTTAGGATATCTTAACTTGTCTATTAAATAAATATATGAAATATAATTCTAATTATTTTTTAGTAGATTTTTTATATCATAATAAATAAAAATTCTTTTTTTACATTTATGTATTTTAAATTAGATTATTTTAAATCCTATACAGATGATAACTCATTCAACTTTGATATATTTGTGGATTCGAACTGATAAACATTAAATACTAGTCTGATGTATTAACTATACAGTTATGTTCAGTTAAAATATTCGTTTATTATTTGATTTATGATACAATAAAAATGAAAATTTTTGAATGATACAGTTGTTGCATTCTTTTTAGAAAGATTTCTCGCTTTCATATAATTATTTAAAACACGTGTATTATTAAATTGTAAATTATTTGCAATAGCAATTGTTTCTATTTAAGTAAATATTTCAAATGAAAATTAAATAAGAGAAATTGATAGTCGAAGTGAAATAAGTTAATTTTTCACATTTAATTATCTTTTGAAATAAATAACCTTAGAGTAACTTTAATGGAATTGTTGTTGTATAGAGATAAATGAAGTTTACAAGATTGTTAATAAACAGTTGCGGAGAATGGTGTTATATGTTCGCAAGAATGTGTATTTGACATAGTTTAAAGATATTTGTATTTTAATTATGTATTAAGAAAAAAATGTTAAAATTATAAAAAATATTTAAAATGTATATATTGACTTTAAAAAAAATCCGTAGAAATATAATAGCACTCAGATTTAATTGAAAATATTAATGATTAAAAAGTTATGAGTGAGTACAAATCGTATAGGATTATGTAATATAAATACATTTAATTAAATAATATTTATATGCTTGCATAGTTACCTGTAATTACACAAATTAAATTATCAATTATAATAGTTTTGTATTAATTGGTGTAAAATGAAACTCTAAGAGAAAATGGAGTTTTAAACAATTGCTTAATTTTTTCTTTTTATTTCTCGATTTGATTAACTCTAAAAGACTGTAAGTGATGTAATTTCGAAATGAAATATCGAGTCATTAATAAAATCTGTTTAATTAATTAGATACAATTACATTATATCAAAAATACTCTATTTGCTGACAATACTCTACCGAATATTGTCAAGTAATAACAACACAAAGCGTGAACAGATCGAGATAATAGTTAAAATAAAATTCAATTACATACGAACAACAATGGACAAGACTGCTAGTTCAGAATCAGCAACGAAGTCCTGTGTTAGAAAGAAATTCTTTGTGTTCAGCGTGATTAAGAATCTCGAACATTGTGATTATCGGCGTTTCTCGTCCCCCTATCTCATCCTATCGTCACAGTTCCAGTACTCACTTTCTACCTCATACCATCATCTACTTTGATTCGACCGCTGGCAGTACCTATCGACGTCGTTTGCCAGAGAATGTCTTATTAATGACTGAATGTCGGATCGGATTAGCGGTGTGCGCTGACAGCATCATAGCATAACGGCACGACTGAGTTTACCGCTGTAACCTACAGTGATTACAAATCTCCCTGGTGGTTTTGTTTAACGATCTTGCATGTGTTAAATATGCATTCGGAGAAAATAGTTTGTTTTACATACGTTACCGATTCGTAAAGTGCTTTCGTCCTCTACTTTTTTGAACATTATATTAGAAGTTTGATTTTATTACAGCATCATTGAAAAAAATATGCATTTATAAATGTCATATTATTAAGAACGTTTTAATACATTTTACTTCTTTGTTTAAGGAGTGATTTGTGATCTAAGGTATTTTGTGCTACGCTGTTTTTTAGATCCTTTCGTTTATTACATATATTTTAATAAAAAAAACGATTTAACAACAAGTAGGTATTTATCGTATTCAAATAGTTTAATTTTTATTTGAAAATATTGGAAAAAACACAATTACAAATATATTACATATATTTGTAAAATAAGACTTTTTTTATAAAGAAGATTACATTGTGTGAACAATATCGTAATGAAAACTGAAATATATTATTTTTGTAACTGATTATATTATTATCTTTAAATATTTTGGGACGCCTATATACGCGAAATATTCAAGTATTGTCAATTGTTCAATTTGTTGATATTTGATTTAAAAATTTGATTAGCATTTACTGTAAAATGAAGTGAATGTAACTATTAATTTTAATAGCTGGTTTTCTGAAATTTAAATCTAGTTTATATTTATTAACATTTTATAGCCTAACATGTGATATTAAAATTTTAAGACTTAAATCCATTCGTAATTTACTTATCTGAAAAACACAAATTCAGTCATGAACTTTGTGACTTAATTGATTGGATCTCCAGAATTTGAGAATTTTATTCAACATTAAGTGTGAAAAATACAATTAACCAAGAAACTTTTATGTCATTAAAATGAAATATCGGTAAATGTTTACATTTGTTATGTATCAAAATTTTAAGTATTTGGTCAGGGCGGTTTATATAAGTTTTCTTCTTAAGTTTTCTATTTTATTTTAATTTTCGTCAGTTAGAACTTAATTAAAACTAATTAATACATTTAAATATATTTGTGAAACAAACTACAATATGTTTAAGTTTTAATTCAGGAGTTCAACTGAATTATTGTGAAAAATTATTTTTTTTATTTTATGGATAGGTACTCAAATGTGTATATATATATATATGTGCGTGTATATGTATGTATGTAACCATTATTTTTGTTAATGCAAATTTTTGAGAATATATGTTTTTATATATTTTAACTATGTGTATTTTTGTTTTAACATCTTTAAGTTGATATTTTCGTTGTTATTAACTAGTTTGTAATAAATTAGTTTCTAAATATTATTCATGGATGATTAAGATATAATACAAATCATTATATATATATATATATATATATATATATATATGTATGTATAGTGTATTTATGTCTATCTGTACACACATATTTTTTTCAACAGGAATGTAACAATCGATTTCCGCCATTTGTGTTTGGTAAACCGTGCCAGAAAACTATTTCTTTGTGCCGCAAGAAACATGTGTTTGATTTATATCAGCTGTTTAAAGAGCACTTCTTACAAAGTGCGGCCTACTATAATATTTTTAATCTTTAATCTTTTGGAGTTTTTTTTTGTTTTTGTCAAACGGAATTTTCAACTGTGTCATGCCACAATTTAAATTATTATGATTCAGTAGAAAAAGAAATCTAAATAGTACATATGTACATTACATATATATATATATATATATATATACACGTGGTATATAACTGTGTGTTTAATACAAATAAATGCAAATTATTCATTTTAAAACAACAAAGACCGAATAAGTTTTTCTTCCATTATTACATGTTCCTTTGTTCATTTTGTATGGTTTTGATTTTCGTATATATATATATATACATACATTCATATTATAAGTATATATTTTATACATATACATACAGCTGCTTATGTAGACACTTTTGGAAAAGCCCTGTCGAGTTTCAGACACAAACTTTATGACGTTTATATTTAAATTGAGTTTTATTTGAATTGATAAAGAGGTTTGCTTGTAAGTGATCTATTTTCCTGGTTACGTATTTTATCAACAATGTCAACACAAACATGCATTTTATATTTTATTCACTCTTTGTGATTTACTTCTTTGTACATATGATTTTTCATATGCACAATTTAAAACACATTTATAAATGTCTCATATGCTATTTCGAAGGGTATGGATTTTTGTATTATTTTACGAATGCTTTGTAAAACATCGGTGAAATCTGATTTCTTTCTTTCAATTTTTCAAGTTGTAGTTTTTGGTGGTTTATATATATATATATTTATATACACACACACACATACATAATATTTCATTTATTTATTCTTTTACCCACAAATAAGAGGCATTAAATCGAGATATCACATAACACCATCTATAAAGTTAGTAAATAGACAAAAGCTCTATCGTCTAATGTAAGATTAATAAATTGTATATAATTTTCTTAATTTGTAATATCATTTTATTATAACCCGATCGATATTTTTTCAAATATATCTTTTACATATCTATTGATGTTATTGTTAATGAGATGAAGTGTTATTTTCTACTTATTATCTGCATTTATATTTTAGGTTTGTAAATTTGCTAACAGTTTTATTAATTTATTGCAGGCCCTGCTAATGACAACAACACCACAAATCAGGGAAATCATCCACCCGATCCAAATAATTCTCAGCAATCATCTTCTATGACTGTGACACAAGGTACTGGAAATGGTTCAACAAGCAATAAACCAGCAACATCCGTGGCATCAACAAACCCCGGCACCACAACCGCATTCATAGACTCTAATGGCACAATCGTGAGAACAATTTCTAATGCAAATATCAACGAATCACCAACCCTGTTGACTGCTGCCACACAACCTGCTGAACTGAATGGCAATAGTATCATTTTACTGCGTGGTGCACGAACCAACACCACGCACGGTCAACTCATACTACAGACATGTGATGATAACAGCGTTCAATTACATAATGGGAGTATAATATCCTTGTGTGATAATAGTGCCGTAGATGAACGAACTTTAGGTCAGACGTTCGGTCAAATTTTTCAAATTTCCGGTGATAATACGGGTCAACAACACATACTACTTCAGTCCGTTAAACGATTAGAAAACTCCGGCCCGATATTATTATACACAAGTGCTGTGAACGATAATCAAAACGATAATGCCGGAGGACATATTTTGATTCATCAGACAGGAGGTGGTAGTGATGATCAAGGACAAAGCGTTGTTCTTGAAGATGATGTACAGGTTGTCGGTGTGCAAGAAGGACACGTGGACGAAGCTATGAAGACGGAGGTTGACGTGGATACCCCACAAGGGAATTGTGTTAAGGGTTCTCCAGCCGTTACGGGTGCTGTGATGGCATGCGCGCCTCTCGGAAGTGGTGAGTGCTTTTTCACGTTATTCTTTTCAGGCCGTGTAAGTTGTTTTTTTGTCAACTAGAGGATGCGTACGTTTGTTATATTGTTACGATTCCATTATGTGATGGTGGCTATCTAACCCTCTACATTCCAATGATTTCTAATGAAAATAATTACTCGGTTGTTATCGTTTTTATAAAGAAGTCATTTCTTTACATTTTACTAAAACTATATTTAGCCCTTCAATAAATATTCATTGATGTTTATTCACGTTCATAAAATTCTCGATTGTTTTTAATTTAGCTAAAAGTTTATTTATCAGTTGGACAGTTTTTTTTATTAGTTGGACAGTTTATGTATAATTAGCATTGAGGTAATTAATGACAAATTTATCATATTTTTACTTTATTAACATTAAATTATAATAATGTAAACATTTAAAGTAATTATATAGTAGTGTTTAGAAAAAAATTAATTGTTTAAAATAGGTTTATTTGACATTTAGACAAATTAGTTTTTAATCTATCTTATGTCTATAGTATATATATATATATATATATATATATACACATACACACAGCTACATTAATGAATATAATGATGTTTTTCACTTATATTATAAAATAAATCCCCGAAGAAATGTGCCATTTGAATTTACAAATATTATTTATAGTAGTAATATAAATATAAAATAGTCGTTTGTAGGAAATATTGTTTTTGATTAAGCTGTCAATAGTTTCTATTTTATTCTGTCTGTTTATATATATATATATATATATATATATTATACATTTAATTAATATATAGTATGAGTAAATTTGTTGAATTTTTTTAATTAGAAGTAGATAATTTTATTAATTTTATTGTATACTTTCTTACCATTTTTTTAAAATTTTATATTAATCAAAATATTATAAACAAATTTTAAATCTTTCAAATTAATTCTTTTACGTCAAATTTTTGTACGTCAAAAACATCCATTAACAATTTACATATTGTCCTATCACACAAATATATGTCTGTATTGTTTAGTTTATGTAACTATTAATCTGCTATGTTAATTAAGTTTTTGATCATCATTTTCATACTTTAAGATAGATAGTTATTTATTATCAACTTCTATTAAGTCATAATATACATTCATAGTCAATATATTTTACTTATTTTACGCGTATTGTTACTTTTTCTTTTTTTTATAACCAGATCACGGTTTAAATTAGAAATTATCAATTTTTTTATGTTCTCAAACTAAGTGAAAGCCATTACTTTTCCCCTATTTATAATATTTCCCATTTTTTTTTAAAAAAAATAGATTTACAAATAATTGTTAACATTTTCTGGTTTTCATATTTAATAATAAAATTGCACATTTGCAGTCATTTATAATTATATAGTAATTTTTTAAAAGTTAATCTTTTAAAACTAAAAAATGATATTTTTTCTAACAACTTACACGAAAAACTTATATATTCGTTTTATTTCAGTAAAATAGTGGAAATATTTTTGATTATCATAATATGCAAATGATCAAATCATATATGATATATAGTATTATATAAGGATTCATAAAAATAACTACACCACTCGACAGAATGTAATATTTCTTATTTTGAAAAAAGAAATGTATAGTATTCAACTTTTCATTTTACAAAATGTAATAATTTTGTAAAGTTTCCGAATCGAACCTCGGCTATCGTGCAAATTTCATTTATTTGGCGGTGCATTGTGTGGATGATGTCTCATCGTTACTTGTTTCCGTTATTTTTGATGTGTACGTTGCCTTAAAACATGTACGTACAGTAAACACGTAGTCTGGCGAACAATTTTACTTGTTCATGTATTCCGTGCTTCCATACTGTCCGTGTATTTAATTTATCTGCAAATTATAGTATACTTTTTCATTAAAATAACCTGTCTCCGGGCCATTTTTGTGCTGAAATATAAACCTGAAACGCCATTAACTCGCATACCATAAAAACAATATTTATGCAACTCTGCTACTCTGCCAAGTTATATTGTATTTGTGTGGAAAACGTAGTGAATGTAAACAGAGTCTCACGCAACGTAAATACACTTCAGCTGGAAAATTATCCGTCGGTGCTTTTTTACATTGAATTTTCACATCGGATTGCGAGTATTTTTAGGATACGAGGGCGCTCGCTTCTTGTGTTTCTAGTTGATACAGTCAACTTTTCACTTTTATTCGCGAAGAAATTATTTTTATTGAAGTAAGATGAGATGTGATACACTTGTGAACGTATTATCGTGATCCATCATTATACAGATGTTCCAGTAACAAACTTTATTCATACTTTTAATGTTTGCACTTTATAGAAGTAATTTGCACAGAAACATTTTTTATAGAATTTAACAAAATATTAACATTTTATTTTCATTTTTTGTTAACATTTAACCGACGTTGCAGACTTTTATGTTTATATATACAGACAGACATGTAATCGTTACTTGATAAACAATTTAAGTTACAATTTAGTAATTATTTAACTTCTGTTGAAAAATAACTTGAATGTTGTGTTTTGAAAAAAATCTTAAATGATTAAAAATGTATACTTCGTATATGTAATTATTGTAATATATTTCTGTAATTCTGAAAATGTTTTTCAATGAAGTTATAATCATAATTTGAATGCTTAGAAATCATAAACATGTAGTTTAATACATTTTGAAGCCGTTTTTATGATTTTAATTCTACATTTTTAAAAAGAAAATTTTAATGTAAAATTTACTAATTTTTCAACGGTTTTATTTTTTTTAATATTTCACTTTAAAAACCTTAAAAATATATTTTAAAATATCAAAATAAATAATATATATTTAGTGTTAAGGCTTACAAATATAAAAAGGTATGGTAGAATATAAGATAAAAATGAAAATTAGTTATAGATGGATTGAGTTGAGATTAAATAATACATTTTCTTTAAACTTAAGTCTAAGTAATATATTATTACAGCAAATATTGAATTATATATTAACATATCCAACCTGCCAATGAAATAGTGTAATTTCAAATATTTTTTTAATAATCAAATAATTTGGTTTAATTGAAGTATTGTAGTACAGAAATAATGTTATCCAGAAAGTACAATAGTTTTTTTTTAAAAAAAGAAAATCGCGTGTTTTTATAGCAAGTGGTATCATTGCAGAATCGTTCATATAAATCAAGACAAGTATTAAAGTTTTTGTAATATATGGCCATTTCGAAAATGTAAGTAATTTATTTTAACTAATGACCGAGTGAATTTTTTTAGTATCGTACAGTCACATGTTTTCATGTATTCTGTTTAATTGCAATTTAAGTGCAGCAGTACAGTGCATTTTGCAGCCGGTTAAATTGAAAATATTGCACGAGAAAAGCGTAAACGACGCCATAAGTAAATATCGTGTTATTAAAAACAATTTTACTACAAGTTTTCTGAATTCATTTACACTTTTAATAACGAAAGACCATTCGCGAATGATTTTTTTTACCAACGTTCCTATTTATACTATGCTATTTATAACGATGTGTTTCCGGTTGGTGGGCTGTTCATTTTATTGCCCTATTTTCCATTCGCTACTTTGTATTCTTTGAAGTTTTTACTGAATTTTAAATGTCTTATATTCGTTTTTTAATTTGAATTGATTTTTTGCTTACGTATAGAAACATTGTTTATTTTTAGAATAAGGAACTATGCATATAAACAGGATTATTTAAGTGGTGGAAGCGCAGGGTAAACTGTAGAATATTGCCACAATTTATTGTTCCGTATTTTAATATATTTTAGTTATATATAAAGATTCTTTCATATTTTGAATGTATGTATATATATATATACATGTATATATATAATAAAAGATTATACTAACTTTTTTAATATATTTATCATTGACGATAAAATTTTACATATACTACTCACATATACATATCCTCATATATATTACATATACTACTCACTGCTATAACTTAGACTCAGTATTAAGTTTATGAATAATATTTATAGTTAAAAAGTATTCATTTGAATACTACAAATTGCTTACTTCTTTTTTTGTAATGCAATATTAATTCAGTTTCTTCCAAACCATTGAAAATTAACAATTTTATGCATTCACATAAACATTGTAAATAGAAGGTTTTATTAAATTCATACTTTATTTTAATTCATAAATTAGAAATTGTTTTTTTAAAAAAAAATGTAAACAGCATGAGAAATAAACCGTTAGTAACAAATGGTAATCAAGTATATTCTCCAATTAACATTAAATCTGAGTTCACAGTTTTTGAAGTCAACAAACTAATAAAAAAGAGGAAACTAATAAAAAAAATTCATTTTATTTATATATATATATATATATATATATATATATATATATATATATGTGTATATTTATTTAATGATTTGTTTTGACATTTGACTTTACGTTTCTCAAGTATTTATCCAAACTTTACTTGCTAAATATTCAGCTTTCTACAGAAGCGCTAGAACTTAAAAAGAATGATAATTTTGGATTTTTGGGAATAATTTCCATCTACTTTTACAAGAAACTAACTTGAGAAATAAGTAATGTAGTTTTGTTCGCATTTATTTTTATCAAGAATTATTATTTTTCTTATTTTGTACTAAAAAGTACATATTGATGAAATTATATTCTAATAGCTATCTCTTTAATAGTTCGCATAGAATAAAGAAAGCATTATTGAACAATTTGAATATTTATATGTAAACAAATGATTGTAGAGTATTTTACTATAGTAGTAATAATTTCAAATGTTTAAAAATAAATTCAATTAACAATGATTATACATTAATCTTTTCACCTTTAATGATTATAAAATATTTAAATATTTTCTGCGTTATAAATAACATTGTGAATTATTTATTTATATATATATATATATTTTTTCTTAAAATTCCTTTCGAATAATTAATGTTTCAAGAAAACTTAGTGATAGTTTGTAGCTGTTTATTTCACTTCTATTCTTAGGATCATTTTTATCGTTGTTGTTCATGATTTTATATATTTTAATATGAAAAAAATATTTAAATTCCAATAAAATTATAGGTAGTAAAAATGTCTTTTGGAGACAGCTATCGTATAAAACAATAAAATCGAATTAAGTGAACGACATTAACTGCTTTGTTTATTTATGAAGAAGGAAGTAGTGATCTTGTGATTGTAGTGTATAGTTTTGAGTGAAGATGCTCTTGGAAAAGTTTTAATTTTATGTATCTCCATCGTAAATCCTCCATTTCGTTGCTTATCTTTTTTGTGAAGTGTGATGCTATATAACATTTGCTGAAAGAAGTTTTAACTGCTCTTTTTATTTCTTTTCTTGTTTTGTACTTAACAAATGTTATGCTATTTACACTATAAATGGTATTTATGTTTTTTTATTTCTTCCACAGAAACATTTTCATTTGTAAATTGCTATTTTTATTTTTCTGAATGGTGTTTATGGATATTTTGCAATAAATATTACGTATAAATTTATGAGCAATATTTCCTATCATTTCAATACTAAGAAGTTATTGAATACAGTAAAGTTGATAAGTCTAATATAAAGATTGTCGCTTCACTTTTTATTCGAAACATTCAGTCAATTTCTTAGACTTAGTATTGTATGAAATGTTTCGATTATTTCTATAAAATTTTATTACTTTTTATTGTATCGACACTTGAGTATTTAAAGCTTTCTTAAAATGTCAAGTTTCAAAACAATGTGTGCTTTTATTTTCTTCACAACTGCAAATATCTATACATTAATATCTATACGACGTATTTGTTCTCGTAATATAAGAACTCTTCTATTTGAATGATACTTTTCTATATAAAAATGTGAAAGAATGTATTATATATATATATATATAAGTAAATAGTTGCTATTTATTTTTTTATTAAAAAAACATATTTATAAATCGAAAATTGTTTTTAAATTAATGTTTTTAAAAAATTATAAATATTGGTTATATTGTTTTTGATTTCTATTTATTTTTTGATAGATCAACTTTTTTAGAATATGTGAGCGTTTATTAAGTTTTATGTAACTGTGTTAATGTTGATGAACCTTAGATTGATAAATATTTTCAGGAAGTTATTATAGTCTTATTGATTTTCGGTTTTTGTTTTGTTGTTTACTCACACGACAACCATAATCATACATCTACAATATATATATATATATATGCATGCATGTATGTTTGTTTGTATGTATGCATCTTTTTTCTGTTATGTATATGTTTATAAAGAATTATATTAATTACAAATTCAGTTTAATATTGTAATGAGTGTTAAATATTAATAAAAGATTCTCTTCAAAATGTTACATAAACTCTTATTGTTTATTATAAGCATCCAATGTTGAAGTATCTTACTGTAATCTTACTTATGCATCCTAAGTGTGGAAGGCATTTAAGTGAGTTCGTGTATTACTTTTATTATTATACACATCTGTGTATTCGTGTTATTTTCGTATTATTATCAGGTTTATAGATGCATAATATCCTTTTTTGTCGTCGAAAGGTCATTCGTTTACACGCGAGTGAACGGAACTCAATAAACTAGCTTATAAGTATCATTCTGTTACAATTGCCGGAGACCAGGCGAATATTTAAACCGGTCAAAGCCGACCTGATTATCATTACTGGCGTGTAAGACGTTTGACGTTTTACAGAAACATGCGAATGCATATTTTTAAATATATGATCTCGTTTGATTTTCCCGACTCTAATCTGAGATCAGAGTTGATTAGTAATCGATATGAATCGACTTTGTAGTCAATTAAAAATTCATTGAGACATTACTATTTATTAAAATTCCGTTATAAGGACCGATAACGGTGAAATGTAAACTACCTAAAAATAAATAAAGTAAATGGGAACCATATTGTATAGATTATAATACATGCAGAGTTTTGAGATAGTTATATCCATTTAAATAACCTTCTAAAGTTAATTGCATAAAAAATATTTTCAAAACAATTATTGTCAGCGCTTGTTAAATATATGCTATACTCTTTTCATATTAACAATATCTTAGAATTGTATTAAAATTCATGACAAATTACTTAATGTCCTATATTATCTATTATAATGTTACTACTTAGGACGGTATATATATATATATATATATATATATATATATATATATATATATATATGAGTCAATTTATAAAAAAAAAACAAATTTATACATCTCAAGTTCTAAAACATTAATTTCTCTCGTTCTTAATTCTTCGTCTTTTTCTTTAGATTTGACTTATCCTTTTTGATAACTTCTATATACTCTTATAAAAAGTACACACTGTGCATTATCAAAAAATCTTGCATCGCTTTTTTTCTGCTTTGTTATCAAAAAAATGTTAGTCTCTTAAAGTTTCTTTCATTGGATTGAAAAGAAAATAGTCACATCCCGACAAGTCTGGACTATAAAGTGGATGTTAGCACTTCGAAATTCAATTGTTCGAGTGTCTCGTTTCTGTGATTGACCAAGTGAGGTCGTCCATTTTCGTTCAAAAACAAGATTACTCCTTGTAAAAAAAACTTTCTTCTTCTTATCGATCGAATTTCCGAGTTTTGTTTATATCGTAACATATCAATGCACCATTTATTGTTGATCATTCGCTTTTTATGATTAAAATGAATTGAGACAGCTTGATCATGGTTCTTGAAAACTTATTTTTACTATACTGGTAGAAGTAAGTAAATTAACAGAAAGTTGATCTTTTTATTTAGAGATGTATAAATCAGTAAGAAAAATATATTTTATGTTTATTTGTTATCATTCTAAAAGTATTATCTCTATTTTTTTCTTTTTTTGAGACACTAAAATAGTCTCTATATAATTTATTTAAAAAGTAATTTATTTTTATTTGTATTAATAATTGCAGAGTTTAAATGTTATTGATTTGAATCGAAAAAAGATTCACCTTTTTTCATAATAAATTCATGGATTAATTATATCGTTTCGTTGTTCAATTTTTTTATTGTGGTGATGATAATACAATAACGAGCGTATAATCTAAATTTACATTCATCACAGAAATTCACTAACAAATAGCCGATGATTAGTTTTTGATATATTGATTTCTCTAAATGGTAATTCGGTATTCATGTCGTGCATAATCCTAGATTACTTATGTAAAATTGTTTGTTCAACTACCATGACCGTCTTACTTCTTACGTGATATGTTTTTCTTAAAATAGTGCAGGCGAGTATATATGTTCGAAAGCGTTTCTTACGATGCAGGCGATAAGTACCAAGTTCTCATTCGAAAAAATTGAAATTCAAACTTCGATGCTTCGAAGTTATTCGTTGATATCGTAAGAAAGTTTCTCGCTGTTTATTTTATTTTTTTGTAACTTTGTAAAAATATATAATAAATCTTGTCCGTGTAAGACTTTTAAGTAGTCTCTAACGACTGCGTTATATGAGTGAAGGAAGATACTTACGTTTTATTATTGCTATATTTCTGTACCTCTATTACCCAATTTCGAGACGCCATTGTATTAAGAGTTATATTCCGGGAATTAATAAAATAAAATGTTCCTCTTGCATGTGCGATACCGGCCATCTATTCGTTCCACGCTCTTTGTTTCGCTAGTAGGAACATGTCGACACAGCCATGACGGGCAGATAATTGTACTTGAAGATTACACATAAAATAGTGACGAAGAAATGTGGGAATGATGTAAGAACGAAAAATACGACGGGAATAAGATGGAAAGTTTGTTAATTGGTCTCGCTGCGTCACGTGCGGCAGACATTTTATCTGAATGTTCATTTGCTGCCTGCACGTTTGTACTTGCCAGCGAGACAGATAAAATATGAAAGGATATCGCCGGACAGAGGCACTCTGTGTGCATATTGTCTTGTGTACGTTTACCTCTTTGCTGCCTCCCGGTAAGAGATGACGATGGTGGTGGCCATCCCTTACTGTTGTAGTGTCGGTAGCTGTTGTCGTTTCGGATTGTGACTTGAATAGGAATTTCTGTTGAGCGAAGTGTAAACTTTACTACTGTGTGCATTTTTTGAAATGTTTACAAGCTGTAAAAATGTTTAAAGCTATTGCTCAGTACTTTTATCTCGGAAGTACTTTGTATTTTAGTTTATTTTTTTGCAAAAAAAATAGAACGCTTCCACATGAAGAAAGATTAATCGACATCGCATGGAATTGCTCAATTATATTTTAAATTATAATAAGCTCTCTCTCTCTCTCTCTCTCTATATATATATATATATATATATATATATATATATAAACGTAATAAAACATTAATTTGAATAGTTATCTTCCAATTATTTATAACTTTCTAATTGTAAACTCCTCGATTTTTAATCTTAATAATTTAAAAGTATTTGATCGTGATCTAAGTTTTAAATTAATTTTGAATATAATTAATTATATTTACTTTGGTCACTCTTAACTTCAAATTTACATATATAGTTTTGCAAGAATAAACTTAAAATTTTATGTTATATTTTATACAATTCAGTATAAAACTTAGAAGCAAAATTTGACATCATCTTTTGCTTCATCTAAGGCTGACAATTTTTATCTTTTGATCTCTTGCAAATTTCAAGCCAACTTATCAGTATATACTAAAGTTAAAAATGAATAAAAAGATTTTTATAATTCGAATATATGCGTGTGTTGTGTCTTATATTTTTCTGTTCACTATTATATAAAGAGGTTCTTACTTGTTACTAAGTATTTATTTGACCACTATAAAAAAATCCGCTTGAACTGTATCTTAATCAATGTTGGACACTCCAGGTTTCATTTAGAAGAACAACTGTTACCGTAGTTTCTTTAATTTCTTTAAAAAAGATTTTCTAATTCAGATTTCTAGATGAATAACAGAGAAACTATAAGTTACAATCTCAAAACATGTTAAGGTATGTAATATAATACGAGTATAAGCATGTTGTTGACTAGATTGACAACAAATTAGTGGAAGTATTTCTTGTCTCATTATAGAATACCTCAAATAGAACAATGAATGAATGAATAGAACAACACGTGCACGAAATGAATTTATATAATTTTTGAAGTGGAAGCCGACTGACATCAAAAGGATTTTAAAAACAATTTTAAAAATAAATTTAAAAAATGAATAAGCTTCGCAACAACGTAATCACTGAAGTAAATCTGAAAAATGTGAGCTGCTCGCTCGCTCAAGTGCACGAACGTAAATCTGTTTACTTATGCTGTGTTTTCTTCTTTTTGTATTTTAATTCCTTTGTTGTTTATTATCCGAAGAGACATTTCATTTTCATTCCTAAATAACTGGAAACAAAAGTTTCTTATGTATGAATTTACGTTTAGTTTTTTAATATATATATGGCGTTAATATACACTGAAAACATAATAATAAAAGAAATTATACATATATATATATATATATATAAATATGTATGTGTATATATATATATATATATACACTGTACGTTACTAAACACCATCTTTATTAAACTCTGAAACCGGGCGTGGACCTAGGAATCCATTGATGTTTTTCAAAGAAACTATAGTCTCGGCCCTATGTTTTCGATGATATTTTTAAGTCACTAATCTCTTTCTAAGATTAAATTTATAACTTTCTTTAATTAAAAAAAATACGATCATCGAAATATCAAAAAATCGATGTTTTTTTCATTTGAAAACCTATAAAAATTGTGAACTTGAGAATTGGATTCAATAATATTTTTTTTCCAAAAGTTCATCATTAGAAGAAAACGTATAAAAAATGTCAAGACTACATTCTTCACGTACATTTAAAAAAAAATTAAATTCTATGTGCAGCGATATTTTTTCATTGATAAGTTAGTTTTTCCTGTCAAAAAATGATTGGTAACAGCCAAAGAACACTAATTCTGACTATCTAAAACATTCATGTTCTACATTTTCCGAAGAAAGTACCCTCAGATCAAGGTTAACAAGCACAGTGTGTAGTTTGTAAAGCAAATGGAAGAGACCGACGTCCAGGTACAGGATGTGGCCGATGTGAAACAGTTTCGTGCACACTTGATAGTTTCAAAAATATTTCACACTGAACGATAATGTTATTTCTGCAAATTTTCAATTGTAATCAATGTTTCCGCTTCCAATTGTATGTTTCTAATCAAGTGATTTTGGTTTCCCCGAATATTATCAACTATTTTCCACGATATATCAGATAGATGTGTAATTTATAATGGCTTTTCAATTCATATTTCTCAGAAATTATATTTTTTTTGTATTATAATTAGTGATTTAAATTAAAAATTAATAATAAGTGTCTGTACATTTTAATTATTATTTATATTTGATTTACAATCTTATGACAGAGAGTACTACTTATGTTTTGGATTAAAACCTACACTTTATAATACTTTATATTATAAATACTAATTTATACAAAAATAATCAAAGTCGGTTATATCTAGCACTGTGGCACTAGATATATTTTTACTTTTTATAATTGTTCCTCGTGATGTAAGTGGAAGGTAAATTTCACGAAGATATTTTTTGTATACTAATTCCAATAATATGATTGTGAATTCTTTTCCAAAAAAATATGCACTATAAACAATGAATCAAATGTAGAATCATAATATTATATGCGTAAAATATTTATAAATTATGGAAATATTTTCATCTCTTTGTTCAATATAAATATATTTTGAGCTTTAATTAACATAATGACTTTATTGGAATAATTATAATGTAGATAATGTTGTAGTTAGTGATAAAAAGAACTATAGCCTATCACACTAGATAAACATGACTTGCCGTTAATTAGACAAAGAATAGAATTTTTAAAGAAGACCAAAGGATTAAACAAGCTTAATTCAAAAGTATGAGAAAATGTATGAATGAATCAAAATTAATATTTTTTCTCTCTGTAGCCGTGTTTGTTATAGTTCAATTCAATTGTATTTTTTTCTTGTATTATAAACATTTTTATATTCATTTCATATTTTTTATTGACATTTATAATTGTCTGGGATTTTATTCTTGCACGAAAAAAGTTATATTAAGTAAAAATGCATTTGTTGTATTCTATGTTTGAAATGTATGAATAGATTTTTATTGAAAATGTGAATATTGTTATAAATGAATTTATTCATCGAACATATTTAAATTATTAATTTTGTTATGAATACTATTTCATATATAACTATACCTATAAACTATGTAAATGTGGCTGGTTAATAAATTTTCAATAAATACAAAATATTTTCACTGTCACTACCGATAGAAATGAAATTTTAAGTTGTAGTGAAACACAATTATTCCATTTTCTTCTCTAGATATCATAACCCGCTGACTTCGACTCTGCACTTTGTAATTCCAATTTAAATATTCACAGAGTTAGTGTGTAGCTGGCAGGGTGTGAGATGATGTTCCCTTAGTATAAAGGAATTGCAAATATGTAACAAATGCTACGTTACATTTTTCATTTTCATTCGAAAGAAGTTTCTTCTTTGAATAAGCGCATACGACGTTTTCTGCTTCGAAATGATACTACATTTCCTAGTTAGTGCTACTTAACTTTTATATACTTTTTTTACTGTTTTTCGTTTTTCTTAAAATATTTGTTTTATATTGTTACATAAATACATACATCTCTCTCTCTCTATGTATATATATATATATATATATATATTAAATATATATATATATATATATATATATATATATAGATTAAAAATATACGTTTTCTTATTCTTTTCCATCTTAAGTAATAATAAATTTATGTTTAATTTCCAAGAATGAAGAAATATACTTCAGATTTTAATTTTACGTTAAGTGTATATAATTAATTCTGTTTACATCCCATTTGATTTCCAGAATTGCTGTTTTCTTGTTTTTTAGATTGTTTTCGTCTCTTGAAATATACATTTTTTTATTAAATCTGAGATGAAATGTTGATAAAATTTACATAGTAAATGAGCCTGTCGTATTTTCATTCTGAATAATTAAAATAATGTAGTACTGTAAAAAAAAACTTAATAAATGTATAAAAAGCAATAAATGAATTAATACAAATATATATGATTACATACATATATATATATATATATATATATATATATATATATATATATATATGTATGTATATATGTTTGTACGTGTACTGTAATTAAAATTTTTTATTTTCATTGCTTTGAGTAATATTTTATATGTATTACTTAGACTTTAATTACTGAAATCAGTTGATCTCCTTTTTCTAGTATATAATTTTTATGACATTGTTTGTTTTATTTAATTCAAATGTTACGTGTTAAACGACACATTATTTTATTACTAAATTGCGTGTGTGTTGTACTAATAGAAAAATTTCAATAATACTATATTAACCATAATAAATCAGCTAATGTCGAACTAAACGCATATAAATATTTTGATTGTGCTTTTGTATACATATACACATATTTATATGTATATATATATATATATATATATATATATATATATATATGTATATATATATATATATTTTTATATTTATATATATAGTATAATGCGTTGTGTTGTAAATAGTTAATAAATGATATATTTTAATTCACTGTATTTATTAAAGTATGAGTATAGAAATCACTGCTTTCTAAATAATAATTTTTATTTCATTAAAGTGTATAAACTTTCTCACACAAAATAATTTCCTTTAAATTGGTACATTATGAAATGGATAAAATTTAGCTCTAATAAGGCATATTAAATTTTAAGAATTTCCCACATTACGTTTAAATTTTCTTCTCGAACATTTTAAATTACATTCGTTTTTTACATATAGACCCTCTTTTAGGTAATATTACAAAAGTGTCGATCATAGTTCAGTCCAGAAATATAAATGACCAATTACTAAAACTGAATATTAAGTTAATTGAGAAACATATTTGTCATAAGAAAATATGTTTGTTTTGTTGTATATACCGTAGTGCTAATGACTGGAAGTGCATATTTTGATCACTATATTGAAATGTGTACACCAGAATTTTCTGGATCATTCTTTAACTATATCCTGTCACAGCATTACCAGTTTTATTTTCTAAAATTTACTCAATAAACAATTGTCCTGACGATCTTTTTTGTGGAGCTGAATTAAAAAAAAGTCCATATATGCAGGTTATAAGAATTAAAAAAAATGTAATACAAAATTTTTAATTTATATGCAATAATTTTTAAAAACATGATATAAATTTCCTTAGAAAGAACTATAATTAGTCAAACTAGGAATGATAGCTATTTAAACTATAACATTTTTATGAATCATTTGTTAGTATTGCCAAGAGTTTATTTAGTTCAAGTGTTCACATTTTATTCAATATAGAAAGTTATAAACTAAAAAGTTAATACCCTACGACTCGCCTATATTAAATACAGTTCAGTACTTAATGTGAAATATTAACTTAATACACATATATGTGTGTGTATGTGTGTATATATAAAATTATGTAGAAAATATTTTTTTCTTTTCAATCAGTATTATGACGAATATTGTCAATGTTTGTCCTAAAATAATAAAATGTCTACTCATTTTTCCTATTTCTTTTATATGTGGGTTGATACTGAACAGCAATTGAAATTGAGTTTTTGGCAACAGTATTATTTTTTATCTACATCATTTCTCATGTATTTATTATTCCTAACATAGTATGTGAACACATCTATTATATTTATAGAAGAGATTTCTTTTATAAAAAGTATTCTAATATTCATTTATGTATTCATATTCGTATATATATATATATATATATATATATATATATATATATGTGTGTATGTAAGTGACTATTTTAATGGTTGTGATTTTTTGTATTTGAACTAGTAAATAAACGTTTCAATCTCTTATTATTTTCATCTATATACAAGAATCGTTTTCTACGAAATATTCCGATAGTTTATTTTTTTAATTCTTATTTAGTATATTAGATATTTTTTTGAAAAGAATATATTTAAAATAATAATAATATGTATATACAATATATACATATATATATATATATATATATCTTTTTTCACTTCGAAAAAAATTATTCTGTGTGAGTATAAAGAGAAATGATCATAATTGTGGAGCTTATCACTGTAATTAAAATCAATTTCAGATATGATTTTTCAACCCGCAATCACAGAAAATCTTTTCTAAAGTTTGTAGTTAATAATAAATTTCTGATCATTCTAATTGTTGCTTACATGCATTTCGATAACAATATTATCATCCTTAGAGCGATAAAGAATAGAAAAAAAAGAAAACAATGAATTATTTTTTATTGCAAATTTGTTAGCATTAACACTTACTAAAGAAATATGTATTTAAAAACTAGAATTAAATAACTAGCATAGATGCATTGTTATGGTTTTTCTATTAAATAAAATATATGTACACACACACACACACACACATATATATATATATATATATATATATATATATATATATATATGCATATATAAATATGTTAATATTTATAAATATGTATATATATATATATATATATATATATATATATATATATATATATATATATATATATATATATATATATGTACATACAATTGATTTAAACTTTGTTTTAACTTTGAAAAAAAGAAGACTTATATGTGTGTAATTATTCCTGTAAAATTTTATAGAAAACAATAGTTCAAATAAGTAGCTTTTTATATATAATTAGTATTATATAACAAAAATTACAATTAACTTAATTTGTTTTATAACAGTTCTGTAGATCACGATCGATCGTATGCGTAACCTGTTTCTTATTCCAAATCGATTAGTGTTAACAATTACTAGGGAAATATATATTAAAATAACTAATGCTTGATAACTAGCATAGATGCATTTTCATTAATGTTTTTCTACTAAATAAAATGTATGTACACACACACACACACATATATATATATATATATATATATATATATATATATATATATATATTATTGTATGCTTATTTAATTATATAAATAGATAAATAAAATGTTTGTATGCATAGAGGATCTCTTTGTTGAAGTAACGAATTAATGCAAGGAAGTACAAAAAATTAAATATTAATTCTCATTCTTATAAAAATAGTAATTATGGTTAAAATTTTCTATATACCAGCACATGGAAATTTTCATCACTTATTCTTTCTTTTTTATCTTTATTCTTATCTAATTGCAATCAAAAATCATTATTTTTAAATAGATAATGGAGTAGAATTATTTCATATGTATGCGTGCCGATGGCTACAAAATAAAACTTAAGTAAAGAATGAAAATATACATTTCACACGTACTGCTACGTAGAAATACGTTTATATAGTAAAACTGATATACGGTTATCAAGGGTACAATTTTAGGTTTGTTAACAAGTAATCTGCATATACGCTATTATTTCCAAAGTAAAGAATAATATAAAACTACATTTGAAATCCCAGACATGATATTCAAAAGAAAATTGCATGTGTTTTTATATTATATAGTTTTTCTAATCTGAAGCTATATTATATATATATATATGTATAAATTTAAAATTTTGTACGTAAGAATAATGTTTGAATTTATGATTATTATATTTATACATATTTGATTTGTATAACTTGAGCGGAGGCTACATTAATATTAGGAATGACTATATATTCTTTTAAATGAATGCAAAAAAAATCAAATTCAAACTATAATTAATTTGGAAATTAAATAATAGATTTTAAAATATTTTACAATAAAGATTATTTTACTATTCAGGTTAACACTAACAGAATAACATAAGTTTAAAAATATTTATTTTAAAAGAATCGTTGATATGTTTGTCAAAAATTTTTTGAAAAAAACTTATATTTAACGAGTGCTTCTATATTTGAGTATTTTTTTTAAATTATTTCTATATTGTAATTACATTTATAATTTTTTTTTTTGTATAAAAAAATTAAAAGCTTAAAAAAAGTATATTTATATATTTTTAAATGGCGTTTAGTAAATTTTAAAATTGTATCATTTTTTTAAATGAAAATTGAACACATGTTATTACATTTATAGCAAATATTTGTTACTTGCATAAGAAGTGTTAATGATTACCTTGAATTATATATATATATATATATATATATATATATATATATATATATATATACAAAGATTGATGCTAGTAGTGGAGATAAATGGAATGATTTAAATGGTTAGAAATTATTTATAATTGTGTGAAACATATTCAATATTTTACTAATTTATATTTAGTCTCTAAATCCTTTGAAGATTCATAGTGTGTCTTCTGTAGTGTATGTTTATTTCTCCAGAGTGATGACTAATATGTCGACAAATTTCTAGTCTATAATATTAAATTCAGTACATTTGCAAGGGACAGTGTATACATTCGACGAATTTAAATTTATATACCTCAAAATCTCAGGGGTACATTAAGGGGCATCTTAAATATTCAATTTTAATTAATATACCATACAGATAGTAAATAATCGATCAGAAGCTTAAGTTACAGAATTTACTGATATAAAGCCGGATTTGAATTACTTATAGTAATTAATATTTTTATATTATGAAAATATGAAGTTCGTAAGCGAAGTTTTTACTATCTAAATAGAATAATTATATTTACTTTAATCTGAAACAAGTACTTTATTCTCTTCCCAATTAATATTAGTTCAAATAAACTATACGTTTATATATTTTTTTGACAAATCCATGTTTATATTTGCAAAATGTACTAATTAGAATGAGAAAACTCAAAAAATATGAACCATTTTATTAAATACATATAAATATAATGATGTTATATTTAATAATGAGAATGGAAATTTTTTTTTCTTTTCTTAAATTGAATATTTGATGTTTGTGTCGATCGTGTATCGTATTCACATTTATAGAACATTAATATTACAATTAACAAAATAAACAGGATATTAAATATGTAATTTTCCGTTTACACATCAGTAAGTATTTTTTTTTGTAATTTTCATTTCCCCTCGTAATTTATTTTATTCTATAAAGAAATGCTTAATGAATCAATATTGTATGTATGAAATACTAACGGCACCCTTTCATATTTTTACTTCAATCATTCATATTAGCTTCATCTATGCCCCTACATATCGTTACTGCTCCCCTGAAAACATTTTGTTATTGAACCTTCGAAAATTTTATGCCTGCGGAAGTTGTTCTTTTCGTATCACCCTAATTTATGTTTCTGATACACTGTTTATATACATAATGTGATTGAAAAAGGCTGAAATTAATTATGAATTTAATAAACACATCTAATTTTAATTTTAGTTAATATTCAAACGTATATTATATCCCTCTGTTTAAAGTATTCGCTTGGTTGTGATCATTTTACTAATTATTTATTTATTTGAGAAATCGTTCTTGATATGTTGTTTGAATATTTATTTATAATAATAATATATTAATAATTAGCACAGTGAACTGGTGAAGTTTAATTTATATTTTATACATTCTCCTTATTTTGTATATGTCAGGTTTTGTTCTTAAAAATTTTAATTCGAAGCAAATATTAATTTTTATTTTCAAATACTGTCTACTACAGTCTTTTTTCTATAAAATTAATTGTATTTGCAGTAATTTATATTTTATTCTTGTGTCGTCTTTGTCAATATTATATTTATTATAAATTGAAAAGAATCTTATGTATTTTATAATAAAATATTTCAAATTTTAGTAATATTATTTTAGCTGACATAATTTAAATAAATTGAATGTAATATCTACATCAACATTAACAAAACTATAAAAATAGCGGTGTAAAATAAACAGATATATATATATATATAATCTGTGTGTGTATGTTTATATATATATATATATATATATATATATATATATATATATATATATATATAAACGATATTATTTGAAAAATATAACATTTAGCATCAAATCTTTTATATAAAATTTAATATATATATATATATATATATATATATATATATATACATATATATATATAACATATATATTTCATTTTGGAGAAAAAATAGACTGAATATAGTTGTTAGAGAAGAACGAAACAAAATTGAGATAATTTCCAAATTATAGGATGTATGAGTTTATTACAATAGTCTTTAATGCTTACACAAGTTACAAAGGTAAGTTTTTTTTATTATATGAGGACACATGAAATAGAAATATTTGTTAATAATTGAGATCTTTGTTTATTGAAAACTAGTATGTTTGAGATAAGTTAAAAATTTATGAAAGATCTTCGATTAAATATATGTACTAAGGAAACCATTCCTTATATTATTGGATATATTTATATATAAATATGAATTATTAAAAGTAATTATATGTAATGAAAAACTTATTAAAAAGGATTGCACATTTTATAGTTGTTATAGACTATCGTGTCTTTTTCATTGCTTGAATCAATGTTCTCTCGTTCACAGCGAACTCATAAAATTGATGCATATATTTGAAATCGGTTTTTAACGAATTTCAATACATTTGATGAAATAAATTGAAGAACATTCATTGCACTTCATATGAAACTATTCGAGTATTACATGCTACTCTAGTTATTTCAGAATGAAATCTTACATTTATAAAAGGGGTATAGTTTTCTTTTTTATATTCTAAACGCGGAATATATGTAGTATGAGAACAGATAAGTGTGGCGTCGTTCTTCGTACGAGCATGCTGGATTGTGAATTGATTTATTGCGCGTGCTCCTTCAACTCACTGATTCCATATTCATACGTTGAATTTTTTATAAGTAATATACTAGAACTATCCAGCGGGTCGGATCTTTTGTGAATCACTTATCTTGTTATGTTTAGTTGTAGTTTCCCATAATTTCTTTCGTTCTTGTGTACATTTCCGTATATGTAGACTTTCTATTTACTTGATACATGGTAAAACTTTTCTCGCTTTAAAATAAATTTGGAATAAAATACACAAAATAACAATAATGTAGGCATAATGAAAAACTTAAGGACAATTCTCAATTTAATTTTAAGAATATATATATATATGTAAATATATTAATGTAAAATAGAGAATATAAACCATAGACTATAAATCAATGAATGTAAAAATATCCGGAAAAAGTCTAAGGAACAGCTGGGCAAGTATACTGGATAAGTATACTTGAAAATGCTTTGAAAATATGTTAGGAATAAATGCATTAGGTAATAAAAATTAGAAAAAAAGGCGATTTATTGAATTGTACAATGTAAAAGATTGAAGATTTTGTATGAATACTTCTGTTTATCTCTCTGTCCCTGTATGTATATATATATATATATATATATATATATATATATATATATATATATAACAGGTAAACTTGTAATTGATATTTATGATTATGGTAAATAGGAATAAGATGACTTTACTGTTGCTACTCTTTAATGTTAATTCTTATGGACAAAAAGAATTTTTAATCATTCATTGAAGTTGATAAGGTGTTGTCTTCCAGTTCAGATTTTTTGTTCCGTTTTTATTCATTACTGTATTTAATTATCAATGATTATGCTTGTTATAAATTTTTTTCTTAAAGAAATGTTAAAAAATTGTTACGTGATTATATAATTTTTATTGTTATATGAAAATGGTAATTAATTATATTAAAGGAAACAAAATGGTATAATTGATATAATCCATAAAATATTATTGTAAAGTAACACTAAAATTACTGTCGAATTCTTAAAATAAATTTACCCTATTACTAAACCATTTGAAATGCATAAGAGAAGCAAAATTAACGGTTTTTTGAAACAATAGCGCACAGTGGCACAAGATACGAGACGTGATGGTGCCACGATAATGGTTAATGCATTTATAGTTGAAAACAATTCTCCATTCAATGCTGATGATAGGCAGTCTAGCAGTCTCATGGTCTGACTAGTTGTTGACGGCATGCGTTACTAACGACTCTCTCGAATTATGCGCACCACTGATTAAAAACGTTGGAAAAAAATGAATTCTGAATAGCCACTGGAAATTGTTTTGTTGTTGTTGTGGAAAGTATAAATGGGATTGTGTTGTATTTGTGTATTAGCTGTTCCGATATTGTCGAATTGGGGTACTAATGTGACACATGAATGATTGCAGGAAATGATTAGTGTAAAATGGTATGTCACGGGATGACATACATACTACACGATATTTTTCATGCTAGTCAATAATGAAAATTCCGTTTATCGTGATTTGAAATGTTTATGGTTTGATTTCAATGGACATTTTTTTGGATCAAACGTTTCATCTATAGAAAAAAGTGCAAACAGAAGTGTACGAATTAATTAAAAATAGTCAAAAAATACCAGTTTTTGTTTATGTCGTGCGTTAATAAATGTACCGAAAACGTGAACGTGGTATTTTCATTTGAAGTGACTGTTATCTGTTTTGTGAAAATAAATTTGTCACTTTTTCATTACACATTCTAGTAAAAAAACATTAAGTGTTACGATTACATTGGAAGCATAATTTTCTGACAAAAAGTATGTATAGTATCACTATTTTAAAGTGTTTCAATATATTTTGAATAAAATGCAAGTTAATAATATAAAACTAAAGATTGAAGTGGATTTTTACATTTTTACAACACGTTCAACGGCTGATGTATGTCATATTTTATAATGAAAACAATTGTCTCTATTTAAATTAGTATGTTTTCTAATAAAATACAAACATATCATTCAATAAAGTTAAAAGTGAGGTACGGTATTTGAGAAATACTGCACTGAGTTTTGTATATACTTGTTTGTATATTCATTCAAACTGTGTAAATATGATCAGCAAATAAAATATTAATTAAAAATTAATATTTATTACAATTTAATAATAGGCATTTGTACAAATTTATATGTAATTAAATGTTAAAATTAAAGATTTAGTTTTATAAAAGTTTGTTAATAATTTTCTGTATACAACTTTTTTATCAGCCGTATTTTATTTTAATATTCGTTTTTAAGAAGATTATTATCTCTGAAACGTTTATAATAATAACATATTATAAATATAATATATATGAAAAGTACATAAAATATAATACTAGATAATGGCTACTATATTAGAATTAATGTTCAACGTTAAGTAATTCAAATGTGTTTAAACCTTCCCGGTAATTATTGTAAATATTTATTTCGTAAGACAATAACCTAGCGAGACCTTACTACCTTCTAGATAATACAGATTTATCAGTGAAATGAGCACGGGTAGTGTGTGCTTGATTTTTATTATTATTCTCTTCATCTATGCATCACTGTGACTTGTTCATGAGTAGCATACATGATCTGAATGACATTATATCTTTTAGTTCGGCCATAAACGAAGTTAAAATTGAACGAAGACTCTTGTTTTGCATATACATTTATTTAAAACTTGTAGTTGGCTACAGGATGAAATTTCATTCAATAAGTGCACACTTTATTCAAAGAACATGCACATTAGGTAATATGGCCGGGTTGGCATAGACAAAGTCTTGTCGGTATCGTTGCACAGCCTGCTAGATATTTCCTATGAGTATAAACGGATAAAGCGATAAAGCCCTAGTCTCTCCGAGGAATTCATCGGATAGATTAGAACTACGGTAAATGGGTATCGACGGGAGTACATTACCTGTCACGGTTTCAATTGAAACTACTTCACATTGTATATTACTATTTCTTTTATACATATAATATTACATCGTTCGGTAGAGAGCATTATTGTATTTTTTTTCCTTTTTTTTTGATAAACAGATACGAAAATATATTTGTGCGAAATCTCATACCAGTACAAACTTAGTTCATTATTGGCAAAAATGAAATATTATTAAAGCAAATAAGACATTTTTTTTTATTTACTTCAAATAGTGTTTTTTTATATATAATATTCTAAAATTTTCCCTATCATTTCCAAATATCTTATTATGAAAACTATTCGTGTTATTTAAATTCAATTTTATTTTTCAAATTTTGCAACAGGTTGCAATTTTAAAATTAATATTTTTTTTCTTACGTTCAATTTAATTTTTTTTCCTTAAAAAGGTTGTAAAAGTTTAATTTTATAATATATTAGATTCGTATAGTTTTATAAGATAAAAAATACGTAGTAATTTCATTAAGAAGGGTTTGTTAAAAATAGAAAATGTTACAAAATGACGCATTTAGGTATTTCAAGAATAGTGAATTACTTAATATCTTTTAATATTTTTCCTTATAAAAAGACATTTATATTCATGAAATTGCATATATATATATATATATATATATATATATATATATACATGGTGATTCAACTTAGGCTTCCATACGAAAATATTTTTAAAAAAAATACAAAAATGAAAAAAACACGTTATCCTCTATTTAGTATTTTAGTTCAATTATACTTGAGTATTGAATTGAATTAAAATACTAATTAAAAATAACATGACTTTTCTTAACCCCTGAGCCACTTTTTAATATTTCCATGTGGAAGCCTAAATTGAATCACATATATATATATATATATATATATATATATATATATATATATGCGTGTGTGATAATAAATGAATAAATATGTATGATTAGTAATTTTGTAATTAAAAGAAGTTCATTTTAATGTCAGTACTTAAAAAATATTCCATTCTGAGATAATTTAATAGATTTTTTCAACACAGAATAATGATGACAAAATATTTATGTTATACATTAGTAATTCTAACATTTTAAAATCAATAATGCATTTTATAAATTGTATATTTATCATTGCCCATATTAAAGTTTTTATTTAAATATTACATATTTTATGCTTTTATCATTATAATAAAAAGCTGACACGTTTTATATTCTAGATATAAAATGACTTTAATAGTAAGATTTCTTATTTAATTGAAAATTTTACACATCTAAATATTTGTAAATGTAAATGAGTTTTATTATAAGTTTAATGTCAAAATATAGTGAAGTTTCGTAATCCGCTTTTTCTTCATATAATGTTTTTGTTGCGTTCCTGAAAAAGCGACCATTATGCAAATCAACGTTATATGAAGCATAAATTCCTCTACGTGCAATGTTACAAAAAGGTATTTCGTTTCTGGCAGACATCAAAAAAAACTCGGTTTGACTAGATATTTATAATCTAATAAAAACATAATTGGAAAAATGGAATACACAACTAATTATATAATTAACATTGACATATTAATTGAAAACTACATACAAAACATATTTGATATTAAATTATGTTGTAATCGTTATAAATGTACTCTACAAATATATTTTTGATAAAAATGTAAAATAATGGTACGTCCATCTGAATGAACTGGTGTAGTTGAAAGTTATTTACCCGAAAGGGAACTCTATTTCATTGAAAAACAGTTGATTAATATAATTGTTATCATCGCTGATGACACCCAAAAATGAATGTTTTGCAAATAGCAGTTTTAAAAAGCGTGTTATTTAACAAATCAGCTGTTTACAAATAGTGTTTTATACAATAAAAGAGGAATTGATATTTTAATATGTAAAATAAAGTTGTATTGGGATATATTTTTTAACAATTGTTTTTTCTATATTGAAGTTAAATAATTTTAAAATCGTAGTAAAATTCATTATAAAAAATTCTTTATCAAAAAGTTTTTCGTTCTTATTTAATATTTTACATAAATTTTATAAAAAGATATATACATTATATATATACGAGTATATATATATATATAATGAATTTATATATTTATATAAACAAAATAACTTATACGTAATTTTCATTTTTTGAATTAATTGACTATTCTATCATTTATTATGGAAGATAATAAATGATCAAATAGTTTTCTTTATAAATATGTTTTCGCCATAAAATACAAACTCGTTTTAAACGTTACAACTTCTTTAAAAGAATTATATGCACACATGTGTATCTATAATGAATAAAATGAATATATGATATAACACATTTTGAATATTAATATAATATTCATCAACAATTTGAGAAATTACAATAAGAGCGGGTATTAACACGCCATTCAAAGTAGCATTATATCTAATCTGTGTTCCGGTACGTACTATCTTAACAGAGAATATAACCACCACGAGAGAACACTGCATGCCTTGAGCATAGAATCCCTCATGTAAAACTAGTCTTTGATAAAACATTCCACTGTTCGATACAACAGTGTTCCGTATACCTGTGCGGCCTGCTTCAGGCCTATTGAGGCGCAATATAATGTCAAGTCGTGTTCAAATGGAGAATAACTGGTTCCTTTACCGAACAATTCTTAACGGTGTAGAAACATTCTCTTCGCCCCTTGTCTGTTCATAATGATTATCTTTTACTTACTTACGTTTACTCTGTACACCCGGGAGAAAATACGTCGTCTCCACGTGCCGGTAAATACATATTTGATGATGTTTTAACATTTATTTCTTAGAATGGGTGGGAGGAGCATCCACTTCTGCTAAAGATATTACTCATTATTCACTGGAAATTGTCGATGCGTAGAGAAGAACGAGATATTTCCTGTTTATGGAAGGTGTTAGGAGCTCGAAATGTTTATACTTCGTATTATATACGTAGAATTTTATGAAAAGTTGTTTTCTTATCTTTTTGTTTGAAAATTTATTACTAGTAATTTGTATCGCGTCTTATAAGTTATGTCGATTTTATTATTTAAATGTCAACAATGAAATTAATTTCTATCTAGAAATAGATTGTGTAGGCCATCTGTTGTTTTAATATTTTTTTAAAAAACTTATTATTCATTTACCTCTTATTATTTTTTGTAATATATATATATATATATATATATATATATATATATATACCGTATATCTCGTTGTATAAGGCGACCTATGTATAAGACGAAGTCGAAATTTTGAGATGAAATTTATGCATTTATCATATATCGGTCGTATAAGACGATCCTAAATTGAACACCTTTTTCACATGTTATAAAACAATTCTATGTCCGAAATCGAAATTAGGGGAATTAGGTTTTCGGGGAATCACCTTGTTTTGATATACTGTGTATTGAAAGATCTTGCACGGCTTGATGTAGAAGGCTATGGCTGTGTGATTTCGTGAACAAAGCGTGGGATAAGGTAAAAGGAGGGAATGTAATCAAATCATTCAGAGTCCGGGATCTTTAATGTTATGGATGGTATGGAAGATAATCTATTATGGGACACTGATGACAATGAAAATGAAGCTGACTCGATAGATTTGGATCCCGACCCGTATGTTGAGAATTTAAACAATGAACCTCCGGATGTGCTTCATAAAATTTTAGACTATTGATGAATAAAACTGGGACCTATAAGCATATAAATGTATTTTATTTTTAAAAATATTTATTTAAAATGAATTATTCAATGAATTTATGTTATATACCAAAGTTTAAGTTCCTTTTTGTAAAATAAGAATTTAATTTCTATAAAGCACAATAAATTATTCATGTTATTTTAAAGCTTTTGTTCTTGTATCGGGCATATAAGACGACCCTCTATTTTTGGATTTTTTTTTTGAATTTTAAAGGTCTCTTTATACGCCGAGATATACGGTATATATATATATATATATATATATATATATATATATATATATATATATATATATAAATATGCATTGTGTGTAGTAAATTTTTTTCAATTCTTTACTCTTTTTTGCCAATACTTTAATCTTCGTAATATACATTCTGAAAGATTCATATTAATAGGAAGTCTTGAATTTTTTTATTGCAATGTTTATAAAATTTTAGTTTGCGATTTCTGCCATAGTACAATTCTGATACTGTTGCTAAATTCACTTTCACAAATTATTTCTTTACTTCACCCTACAAATCACAAACATTTTTCTGGCCAAAAATGTTAAATAAATCCACATTGTTCAGTGTTGATTATTTTTTCATGAGGATTTAGATAGCGATATCATCATCTTCAAAGTACCAAAATATAGAAAAGCTGATGACACAGATTTTTCTGCAAGCTGGTGTTCTCAAAATAGTGGATTTTTTTTTTGATTTATGATGTAAACAAAAAATTTATTTCTGAAAGATACATGTTTTAAATCATACTCAAAACAAATATGTCATGCTTCGTATATATTAATTTAAATATTTTATTTGAATAATTAGGTTTTTAGTTACTGCATTAAAATAATTGGAATAATTATTTTTTTTTATAATCTTTCTTATTTTTTAAATTGTCTTTGTTTTCAAATATGATTGATGATTAAAAAAATCATGTCTGTTTTTTCTTGATTAAACAATTAATTTATATGTAAAAAAGTTTAATTCATTCAAACAATTAAATAATTTTCTTTATTTTAGACAATGTTTACAATATTATCGCAATATTTATGTTCCTCCAACGTAAAGCGTTATATTTTTAGTTGTCGAACCAATACACGTGATTTTAAGGCTTTCAAAGACATTTTTTTTTCTATTCATGTTGTATTTTAATAACCCTGATAGATTAATAACCTGATAAGGTTATATTTACAGAACACGGAGGATGAATAAGAATATATTAACTCTTGTCTAAGAAAATCTTGATCATTTTGACTTTCTCACTTTTAGTTCGTCTCATTAAAGTGATAAATCAAAGCAAATGTTAATAATTTATTTTTTTTTTCAATAAAATACTACTGTACTCAAGAAAGATAATTATATTCTGTTTAAATAAAGATATTATCAGCAGATTTTCAGCAATGTATTTATGTAGATTTCTGGTTATATTTTATTATTATTCGATTTAAATAGTTAAAAGTATTAATTATAAAGCACAAAGTTCATTTTTAGCTCGGACAATTCATTAGTAATAAATCATAGTAATAATTATAAAATCATCTCAAATTGTTCAGTACTATAAAGTTGAAGAGATTTATTTTCTAAACTGTATCTAATTAATGTAGTTTTTTTATTAAAGGAAAACTCTTATGTTTACAATTTCTTTTTTAAGTACGCAGACAATGAATTTTTATTTAAAAGTAAGCTTGGATTATTGTGTCTTTTAGTTAAAATATTTATTTGATAACATGTTATGAAGAAAGTAGTTCTTAGATGAAACTATTGATCTTAAAATTGATATGATAAAATAAAGTACAGATATGTTTTTCTGATCATTGTTTTCTTTTTTGTAATACTAAACGTCATAAAAGTAAATGTTTTGATTAAAAACTCATATGATATTATAACCATTACTAGTCTGTATATAACAAAATGTACTCATTCAATTTTTATTTCACATAACATTCGTGTTTCATTTTCTCACGTAACGCCAACATAATTTTAAACAACGAGTATAACAACACATCTGATACATCTAAACAGTCATTTGAGTCGAGCGAAACAGCTATTTGGCGGTATAACAATGACAATAAAAGGTTCCATAAAGGTAGCTCTACTTGCTATAGAGAGGTGTCTAAATCCGACATTTCGAAATTGGCGGATGCATTCGATTATAGGCTTCAATGTTTGCTAAAATACATAGCGTGCTTGACATTGTATATTTTTAGTACCGATCTATTTTATTGGCACGTTCGATATTTAAGATTCGCACTGAAAAAATACAATGAATTTTTTGAATATAATCGATATCAAGATTTAATTTCATATAAAATATAATGCACAATAAAGAATATACAATAAGCGTAACTTTTATACGTTTATTTTACCTTAGATATCAACCCATGAATATAGATTTCTTTATTATTTTATGGAACAAAATATATTCTCATTTAGAATATAGACATTAGTTTGAAATATAACTTTAAAAACTGTAAAACCACATATATGTACGTATTAACTTACGTACATATATGTATATATATACATACATACACATAAACACACTCTATACACATTCACACACAATATTTTTGCAAATTAAGAGCGAGAATTCATGAATTTCTCTTTTGTAATTAGTTTGAAGTATTTTTTTATGCATATATTTTTTAAATTTTCATTAGTTTCTCTCTCTCACACACATCCCTCTGTCTGGCTCTCTTTCTATATATATATATATATATATATATATATATATATATATATATATATATATATATACATACACACATACGAGATAGTTTAATTTGATACAAAAATTAAACCTTATAAATTTTTCAACGCCAGTCGTCGTTTTTGAACTAAAGTATTTTTTAACCACACCAGCCTTTAGTAATAAAATTCTGCTATTATGGGTTTCCAAATTTCAATATATCATAATAAATAAAATTCTCATAATTTAAAATTCAAATTTCTTACTTTATTTTTCTATTAAGCTTTGTCTTGGAGTCCATTTTTTCACTTTTTTCTCTTGATAATCTTTATGATTTTCTTATCCTATTATATACCTCCTTGTTTTATTTGATTAGTTCATGGGGAGTACAAACTATTTGTCGCCGTATCTTGTCAATTTTTTTCCTTTTTTAACAGTACAATATGAATTCTGTATCTTAGTTAATATCGTCTTAAATTGATTTTATTGTATTTTTTTCGGTTTTGGTCAGAAGAATCTTTTTATTAAAATCCAGTGGTTAATCAGCAGATATTGTAATTTATAAAACAAAAATGTGAAAACTAATGTTAACGCTTACGGACATTAAACACGTCACTAAACACATTCTCCCTAAAAAATCTGTAAAAATTACTATAAGTTCACACTGTTTTAAAAGTATTGTTTTTTAGAGCTTTTTGACTCTATTTTATTTTATTAATATTTTTTTACCAAACAAGATTTAAGTATTTTATCAGCCTAGATCCTATATATATATATATAATATCTCTCTTTGAGAATTTCAGTTTTATATGATATGATTTTAATGTTTGAAACTAAAGATGATTCTGACACGAGTGTACATAAACAGAGTATTTATGTGTTCAGTCACTGCTGACCTTAGATGCCAACGCGTCCTTCAACTTCAAATAACCAACTAAAAATATTTGAGTTTATTTTATCGCAACACTAGCATTTGACTTTAGATAATTTTGAATAGTATGATATTCTGCATATGTTCTTTCGACTGAAAATTGTCATCCGTTATAAAAATAAAATCTTAAACAGACCTATATTAATTAAATGTTATTTGAGTGATACAACAGATACCATATAAGTCATTTCAATTTTTCAGAAGTTTATGCACAACTGATACCTACAGTTGTTTTAAAAAAAATCTGTTGCACAAGTTCCATTTTTTTTTGCAAACAGTTAACATACATAATTTATTATAGAATTTTGTTTGTATAGTTTGTATCTTTACTTATATAAATTTAATCATTATTAAGATAAAATTATAAATGTAGTAATTTGTAAATATGCTCTTTGTATATTAAAATAACTGTAAACTTTTGTTTAAGTAATAATTGTATTCTTGTATATTTATTTTTTAACAAAACATATATATATATATATATATATATATATATATATATATATATATATATATATATAGCGAGAGAGAGTTACCTTTTTGAAAATTATACATCAATTAATTTTCAACATAACTTAACTTTTAATGAAATACTTTGTACATTAAGTTAAACATGTAAACAAAAGTATTATCACAAAACAGAGTCGTAGTACATATATACATGTAATATATATATATATATATATATATACGTGTTGAGTATTAATTTTGTCACCAAGGCAATGATCCATAAGATACGGTTCTAAATTGTCGCCTAGCGTGCGTTGAAGGCAATTAGTTTAACGGTTTAGTCCTTGTAAAAAAAACAGTAATTTTTCGTATTCAAGTTCCTTTTTGTATTTTTAGTATATTAACAAATTTATATTATAATAAAGTTTTTTTTTCTACAAAATCTTTAAATATATCTAGATTGTAAGAAACATATTGAAACTACATAGCATTTACTTCACTTTATTCACATTAAAAGTTTTTATTAGTTCTCTACATACGGAATTTTTAGTTCTAAGGAACTATTGATCATGAGAAGTTGATAAAAAATAATGTTTCATATACATTTACTTTTTGACAAATTGAATAGGTTTTCAGCCAAAGTATGGGATCATGTAATTCTGCAAAGTAATACTTATCAATAGTCTTAATTTAATTTTATTTTCATAAGGTGATATTGTGAATTATTTCTGATTGTTAAGGAAGATCTTATTTTGTATTTATAAATGTATATATACTCTTTCTTTCTCTCTTATACACACATACACATACATATATATATATATATATATATATATATATATATATATAAAATGTATTAATTTATAATTATATAGTTAAATTACAATACTCAAGCATAACTGGGTACTACAAGCTACCAATTGTATCAAAGTTAATAATATTAATAGTTTATTTAGAATCAGTATTTTTTATATCTTAACATTTTTAATCATATTTTTTAATAAGAATTTTATTTTAAAAATTGAAGCTAATGTATAATTATTTATGTGAAGGGTCTGTCTTGAACCTTTATAATGATTTAGTTATAAAATTTGTATTAAAAAAAGCTGTTCCGTGTTTCAGTTTCTACAAATGTTTTTGTATTTGTAGAAACCATGTAACAAATGTATGTTTTTATACATACATATATATATATATATATATATATATATATATATATATATATATATATATATATAAATTGTATGAGCTATGATACAATGTCATAAACAGCTATAATTAAACTGGCGGCGTTTCGATTTCTTACATTAAAATTAATCACTTTTTCGTTAAAAGAATATAATACATATTATAATATCTTGTCCTGCAATTAACTGATTTTCACTTTATATGTAGGCTAGTTTCAAGTCCACTGGATTTCATTTTTGCGATGTTGACAACTAATTTGAAAAAAAAATATTTAAAGTTTTAAGTATAGTTTATGAAAAGATTTGATACATAGCTGTTAATTGTGTGTGATAAATAATTTCATGATAATATTGAAAGAAAATTGAACACACTAAATTAATGTAATATTTCAATAGTTTAGATTATAGAATTGGAAATAGTTTTATTTCACTGATATTTTAATCAAATACAAATTGTAAGTAACTGCTTATTTCCTATTTTCATTATAAATGAATATTGTTGAGTATTGCAATATCAACTGATATTTATTTTTCACATTATATATATATATATATAATTTTGTTTATATTTATCAATAAAATAATTTTATAAATTTTCTTTTATTATGCATTGAAATCTTAAATTTTCTACATCATATGTGAAATCATACAAAAAAAATAGTTAAATAAAATATTATATCTTACACTTATATATAATTTTCGGAGTACGAACTTAACTTCATAAATTTGTCAGTGTTTTATTAATGGTTGGAAAATTACTACACTTGTTTTTATCTATCTCACGTTTTCTTTTCAAACATTCTTTATTATTTAAAATTTGGCAATTAATTTTTGTTATGACATCCATATTATGGTTTTTTATTTAGTAATAGCGTTTTTACATGTATGTTTATTTTTAAATTTATTCTTTTTGAATCGATATTATACTTAAAATATTCGCCTTGTTTTTGTTATTGAAATAAGTATGTTTGTGAATATACAAACAAGTAATGCTAAAAATATTTTCGCTAATATTCTTCCATTTATTATAGACTTACGTTTCTTATACACGATATCTATACCATGTTTTCACATTGTACCATCCACGTATATATACTTGCACCCTCTACGTCCATGACTGTGCTCTAAGGATAACAAGATACAAGCTCGTTAAGAGATTGGCAAAAAAGATGTTTCCCCTATATAGACTATGTAGTATTTCTCATCCATGTGTATGATAGCGTGTCTGGTTAGTGTTTAGTTTCAGATAAAAAAAAATATAGATGATGGTTTTTCTACCACGATTATGAGCGGATGGGCTGTGTAATAAGTGAATATTGTCGAATAAAGATCTTTTATAGGAGCATGTCTTGTCCCATATGATAGGGTAGTGAAAATTAATCGTGAAATGTTCTCTTTATTCATAATAATATCTTTCGTCTGGTGAATAAAAACATAATTTTTGTATTCAATATGCTATAGAAATGGAACGAAAATCTTAATATAACTTGCGTTTCTTGTTAAATATTTTTATTGGCTTTCATTTACTTCGAATTGAATTTATTTCAGTAGTCGAACGAATACCGTAAATTATATTTGATACGAAAATTAGCTTTAAAACAATCCGAATAAAATCCAATATAAATAGTAGGCAAATCTTGAACGTAATTACTTATTTGAATTAATGATCGTCCATTTCACAATCAAAATCGTCCATTTTACGAGCTATGAATCAAAGCTTTTCGAATAATTGTATTTTAAATCCAACGCCATTAGGAATAACTGACTCAATTTTAAATACGGAAGTTTATCTTTACATTTAAATCTTCAACATGGATATCAAACGATATAAGTTAACGATTATAAGCTATTAACCATTCAAGAAGCGCACTTCATATCCGAAAAGTAATTTCAGTATATCTTTTACGTATAGAAGCAATTTAATGGTAAGTCTGATAAACGAATCTACATAATAAAATATTCACTATAGTGTTGCTCTATATTACTTTTGTAAGTACTAAATGTGCTCCGATTGTATATTTATTTTAGTCGAATCACTAGAAAGAAAAACACTCGTTATATTGATTATATACATTATATATATATATATATATATATATGTATATATATATATATATATATATATATATATATAAAATATAAATTGACATTGACCCACATTTATCGAATAAACGGATTTTCTTCATTTAGATTCAATATTTAAACACAATATAATTATTTGATATTATTATAAGTAAAATAACATCCATTTTTACATTTAATGTATCTCATTTAAAAATGTTATTTTTACTTTAACGATTTTATTTTTTTGTATTAAAGTTTAACAATAAAAGAATAGAAGTTTTTTTCTAATCTTTATGTAAATACATTCGTTTATTACAGTGTATATGATTTTAATTAATAAATTATAATTTATGCATGAAGTAATTGTTTTTTTATTATCAATTGAATTATTTTTCAATTAACATTTTTTAAATAGACTTGAGTTTTCATAAATTATATATTATGCATTTTTTTAAAAAAATACAGTTAATTTTTTATAACATATTTTACAAATATAATAATATATGTAACAAATAAAAACATATTAAGATTTTCCTACTGTCTAGTCTATACAAAAGATCAATAAAAATAACTGTTTCTCAATTTTTAGTTCATTTTTTTAGTCTTTTCCGTGTTATAGTTGATATAAATTTGTTTAAAATGTAGTATAAAACCATAGAATACTTGTACTAAAAGTTTAATCGATACAACATTTTTTTACTATTATTGTTTTGTATAGTGTACCATAAAAATGGCATCATTGTGTACACTGTTTTCAAATAACTGAATTATACATTTAGTAATAAAATAATGAACATACTTTTTGTGTAATTTCTTATCAGTCTTTTTTCTTAAATAAATACTTATCGTCAATCTTAAAAAAAAAACTTTCTATGTATTGATTTATATATATATATATGCATGTGTGTCTTGAAGAGTTAATAAAATAATATTTTTGAAAATAAACTTTCGCTTAATAAATCTGCAAACAACTTTTTCCAGCAATTTTTTCCGCAATGTTTTGTAGCATATCGACTGGCTATAAATAATGTCATGTGTTATAGATATTCTTTCATAAAAAAAGTTATTCCGACGTCCATACACAATAATGTTAAAGTAATATTGTATGTATGAAGAATTACTTCCGGCCCATCTATAAAATCTATGCTTTTTGTAGGTGCATAGTTGGCATCAAGCATCTCCGTTATAGCTCTTCTGCTTATCGCAGCTGATACTTGACTGCACTCAAATACTACATCCTTTTTCTTTAGTTGTAACCAGAATATCCTAAAATGTTACATTTTTGTACTCTTTACGTTTTCATACATGATAGTTATTTTATTTATTTACATTTATTGTATTATTATAAAATTTGTAATTTTTAAAATTTCTTCCATATAGTCAAAGATGTGTATTATTTTATATGTGAGATGTTTTTGAAAAAAAAATTCTGTGTAAACAACTTTCCAAAAAAGATTTAAATTTAAAGAATGTTATTACCATTTACTCGATCGATTACAGTTTTATAATTTCATCAAAAAAATACATTTTGAATGTTTTTTATATTTATTTTATTTATTCAATAATAATTTCTTATTAACAAAAAATGCAATAAATATCATATAACATAAATAATGTATAATTTAATTTTGATTTAAAAATTATTTTTATGACATTTATTCATATTTGTTTGTACAGTTTTTTTTGTAATAAAAGATATTTCAATGTCTTATAGTAGTAAGGATATGAGTCATAATATTCAAACTGTAACAAACATTTATACACTCTGATAATACTCGTACATTCTCTAAACTACAACAGAGCTCAATATTGATTGTTTATCCCTTTAAGCGGATTATGACACGGTGAAAAAATTTGATCTCTATTTGCATTAATTTTCTAATTTGTATCGTAAATAATAAATTTTTAGTACAAAAATTAATTTATATTACGAGATTTTCTTTGTGTATCGTGCAGATTAAAGTTTAATAACAAGCATTTGAAATGACTGTTATCTTAATGAAATAACTTCGAAACATTCATCACATGTAATAATATTATTCACACTATATGCTCATATAACATCAACTACTTCATGATTACATTTGTGTTGTCTCTCTCTCTCTCTTAATATATATATATATATATATATATATACACACATACATCATACATACATACATACATGTTTATGCGTATGTGTCATCTTGCGTGTGTAGTACTATTGTAATACAAATGAACATATTGTACTTAATTTCTTCTTAGCTACCAAAAATGCATTTTCTTGTCATATATTATTAAAGATAAAAGTCGAAAATTCACTTATTATGTAATGGAAACATTTCCACGAATATATTTAGCATAGAGCTTCAGAAACACTTGTAATTAAGAAATTATTTATACTAGCCATAGAAATATTTATATATGTTGAAAAACGATAATCCGTTGTTTAAAAAACTATCATTTTATTTATTTTTATTTATTTATTTGCAGTTCTTTGAAGTCATAATTAACTCATACAATTTACAAAAAAAAATGTTACAAAAAAATGTCGGAAAAGTCATCATTTGTAATATAAAAATATTCCCTTATTTATGGCTTATTTATGTATTAGATCCCATGAATATTAAATTTTTCCTATGAAACAATTCCCCTGCATATTTTGATGAGCACATAGGGTTATTCTTTACCCTATGATCTTAAGTGAAACTATTGGCTTTAAAGCATGTGTTTTTGATCTGATATGTTAAAATTTATTCGCTTCTCTTTCTTTGTAAACACATACACCCACACACACATATGTACATGTATATATATATATATATATATATATATATATATTAAATACATTTCTTTAATGCACTATTTCAAAGTAATCGAATGTGGTAGTAACGGAATGTATTCTTAAAGAAAATATTTTCTCGCGCTTAAGTAGTAGTCTTGTCATTTGATTGAAATTCATGACTAAATCATCATTAGTATTTCATGTTATTGATAGAGAAATAAATTATACCCTTATACATATACTTAATGTTTGTTCAAATATAGCATATTTGAAAATAAATTTATTTATATTTCATCAAATTTATTCCTCATGAGTTCAGTTTTTGATGAACTAAAACTGTTTGTTAATAATTTATACATGAGTATTTTCTTATTTGTCTAATTATTTGTTATTTGATATATATATATATATATATATATATATATATATATATATATATATATATATATATATATATATTTCTTAGTTGAAAATGACAAATGTTATTTACACAAAGATAGAGAAAATTCATAAACTTTTGAAATAATTTCCCATTTTTGTTCATAAAGTTTCAATACTTGATGTTTTCTTTGTAAAATCATAAATATCATTGAAATTTTGTTTTGATATTTTGTTACGTGGTTAAAGTGAACTTTGTTCAACAGCCGGATATAAAAAAATGAATTGTGTTAAAACGTAATAAGCTTCATCTGAAACTGAAAGTAAAGTTTCACATAAACAAGTTTTTATTCGCGAATTCCGCCATTCATCGTAAGTCAAAAGAAGGAGTAAACGTAAAAAAGAAGACGAAAATCATAAAACATAGCTTCATTCAATTAATCAAATCTCGTTATGATGTTTACCTCAAAAATAGACCTACTTTTAAAAATTTCCCTTAATCGATGCAAAACTTTTCAAACTTTAATAGAATCAAGCTATCAAACGTATCGACGAGCCAAAGTTTTCTTTTCCGTGCAAACATCGAAAGCGGGCATGGAAACGGCTGCCGCTGCGGCGGCGTCATTTCGATCATCTGCCTATGATTAATTTGTTGTTGAGTTTGACGTTTCATTACTTGCGCGTTCATCGCCTCTGCTGCAGACTTTGGGTTTGTGTATTGGCCCACACTGCGTGCCCGTATACACAGGACGACAGGAGACGGGACGCGCACCACGTGCACGTGTACGCACACATAAACTTTTATCATCTATCTGGACGACTCATACAGCTCTCCACTTCCGCGCTATGCAAAGAGTTTTGAAACAGACATCAACGCAAATGTCTCAATTCGAAGGAAAATGTTAACGTTATGTTCGTCTAAGATTGAAAAAGTACTTTATTTGATTTGATGATACCGTTTTACTAGTGGCTACAGAGCTACTTATAGCTACAACCACTGTTTCACAGTAACATACACTTGCGCTTTTGTGGAATTCTATGAGATTGCCTCTTTTGTAGCTCACTCGCAGTATACACTAACTTTTGAACATTGTTAAACTAAAGATTATTCCAAATGGTATATAAATCCATTTTCAATCTTGGAAAATGGCCGTCGTTTTATATGCTGTTTTTATGCATACTTCGTTCGTTAGACACTTTTACAACAGGAATTATTTTATTTTCTTGATACACTTATTCACATTTAACTCTCGAAGTTTGCTTTCTTTTATAACCAATAGCATAATTTTATATTATTTTCATGATATTACGTAATTATACAACGAGACGCTTAAAATATACAAGTATATATATATATATAATAGAGGTTTAGATTTTTGTTCAATATTTTGAATTCGAATTTTCATATTCATTCTATGAAAATGTATTGCATGTATAAATATGAAAAATGTATTTTGTCTTCTAATTTCTTGTATTGATTACTTTTAAAACGTTTTTAAATTTACCAAAAATAAATTATTAAATTATATATATATATATATATATATATATATATATAATATATATATATATACCTATATACCTATAAGTAAATGTTTATGTGCATATATATGCGTACATGTATGAGTCAGAATAAGATCGAACAAAAATGAATAAGAAACTTCGTCCCTTATCACTTTATCCAAAACATTTTTCTCTCATTAAATAGAACGTGAATTCTTAAAATACAACATAGCACACTTTTCTAGAGCTAAAAATATTTATCTGCTTTTAAAAACATATTTGGATCTCGTTGAAAACTTTTGTGCTCATATATAACTCCTTTTTATACAATTTACTGTACATCTTCCGAATCATTTAAGAAAATGTACTTTTTGCAATAGTATAATAGAATGTTGACATAAAAAAATATTCAAACTTTGCGCATCTGTCTTAAAAGCTAACATCGTTTCACTAAAGTAGGGTTCTCTTGCATCTGTTCAGTAAAGGGAAAGTAACAACAGCAGTCCGACGCACTTAAAATCAACATTTATCCATTCTTAATCCAGATTAGCTATGCTTTCACAAAACTCACCTCTGTTAATGTGTTCCCGTGAATCACTCGTAAGGAGGCATACAAAGAGACATCAAGAAGAAGATGAAGAAGAAACAGGCGGCCAGGTTACATGACAAGAAAAACCCCTCCTCAGTCATTTGCACACGCGCTACCACAACCATTATGCAAAGTTTTGGGAATTCGTGCGAAAAAGATGGGACATATCACGGTGGATATTGGAGAAGGTTGAACGGTTGTGTTGCTACCAAAAGTTGATAACTACCCGAGGTTGCCTCACTTATTCACATCTCGTCTTTGTTTGTTAATTGAACAACATTGTTTTATTTAAATATGAAATTTATTTGTTTATTACTATTCAAACAATTTTTGAAACGAATTAAAAACGTGTCTCCTTTACAAATGAAAAATGTACATATACATACATAAATATTTTTTTACACAATAAAATTTAAATTAAGTTTATTGGAAATAATTTACGAATGAAAATGTTCGTTGGGTGAAAAAATAAAATAGACCTATAATTAATAAATATTTATATGAAACTCTCCTTTATTTTAATTCAAACCAAAATATACCTTTTTAAATATACATTAATGTACAAAATAATCAAATATTAAATTTTTATATCTATTTAATTAATTATATTTCTCTGAACGATTCAGATATTATTGTTAACAATTATTCGTTAGTTCAGGTTATTCAATTTTTACTAGAAATTTTGTAAAAAAATTATTGTGTTTATTATTTAGCTGTCAATTATATTTATATATTTTTATTCGAGATTATCTCATTATTATTATCAAATTTGTCAAAAAAAAATGTTCAAATTACAACATTAATAATTGAATTACATTATTTAAACATATATGAGTACATATATGTAAAATCTAAGTAATAAATTTTTACATATATAAAATATCAGTTTTTAGTTAATGGTCTTAATAATGTTTTAAAAAAATTATCATAGTACAACAGAAATGAATTAATAATAAATGTAGTTTTTTTGTAGTATTTTCTTTTTTAGAAGACCAAGAAAACATTCACTTATTTAATTAAAGATGACATATGTCGGTAAGATTCTAAATTTGGAAACATCAGTAAACAAACAAGTTAGTTAAATACCTTATTACATTATTACAAAAAGTTTTTATCGAAATTTACGAAAAATATTAGTTGTTGCATATAAATCTTAGACATTTTTTGTCAAGTTTCAACTTCAGCGGATAAAGTATTTTACAATATTCAGAAAATAATATATTTGTAAAGTTTTCACATTTACACGGACAAGATGTGTAATAATTAGAATACGATACTATATATTTACCGAAAAATATGTGAAATGAAAGTGTTTTGGTTTTTCTTTTTCATTATTATATAGTTAATAATTTTAGTTTTTATATTATGTATTAATTGTAATTAACAATGTAAATAAACAGTTTCTCCTTGCTGCCTATTCATATAAAGTAATATATCGCCCAAACCGTTACTATAATCGGGCCAACCTGGTACTCCAGAAACATTAGTTTGTATTATAACGTCGCGACAATGCCCGCTCCCGTTACCAATGCTTGACGTCACCGGAGTGCCGCCGCCGACCCAACCGTTTTCTCGCTAGCCCGTGCTTCTGCCACACTACTACTTCACATGTATTATCACCCATTGTCTCCCTTTTGCCTGCTAAGCATCTATCTCGTCGACCTCTTCACTCTTTATCGCAATTTACGGTGTCACGGACATGGGCGTCTTGCAATTGTTTTGCCGGAAGTGTTTCTATAGTTTTAAAGTTTGCCTTTTTTTGTATTTGCTTATATATATATATATATATATATATATATATATATATATATGAGTTATCGATATTGTTTCCATGATACTAATCTGCTTATTTTAATTATGTATATCGATGAATAGAATATATTTTAACTTTCAAGTTTTTCATTTCTTAGTGATAGACATGTGTATGTATGTATACATGTATATATATATATATATATATATATATATATATATATATATATAAATCCATGACGTCGACTTATTTATTTCTGACATGGCTTCTGTAATACCCAAATATGTTTATTATTTCATTCGGTTACATGTACATGTTTATAATTGACAAGTGGTCGAGCGCATCGAGCAGGGGGCGAAGCTCCGTAGTATATATATATATATATATATATATATATATATATATATATATATATATGTATATATATATATATGTATTGTTAATTATTTCGTTATACGAGGGCGATTTGAACTTAGAAACTTGGTTCGTGTACCCACTGAGTTCACTCACTTGATTTGTGGTTCTCAAAACTCAGGTTGAAAAGTGATTTGGGTCGAATGAAGAGGCAGTAGAGGCCTAAAACGACTATTTTGAGGATCTCAAAGAAATTCATTTCCTGGACGGAATCGCGAAGATGGAGAAACTTTGGGGCAAATGCGTTAAGCTTCGAGGGGATTATGTCGATAAATAAAGTACACTTTGAAACTGAAACTGTTGTATTTAATATCGAAACAAGTTACATATCAAAGCGCCCACGTATGTGTATATTTTATCTTGTTTTGTCTCTTAAAATATTTTAGATCTATCTAAAGGCAAAATAATTCGTTTTGTTGACAATAACTTTCTTTAAATACTTAAAATTAATAATAATATAAATATGTATATATATATATATATATATATATATACATACACGTATGCATAACATTATTTAATTAGTTTTCACATTTATATGAATGACACTATAGGTTAAGTAGACCTTTTTAATAATCTATGTTTAATCTTATAATAGAAGTACAATTAACAACTCAAAATTTCGCTAGCTTACAGTTCTGTTATTTTTGAATGAGTTTACGATGAAAATTATTGGAAAACTAAGACTACTAGAGAATAACAGACAGAATTTTGCAGTTATTTGCAAAATTTTTATATTATAATTTACGTTTGCAAGTGTATTTTGTATTTGTGAATGTATTAAAATTCTTACAAAATATTAATTAAATAGTTGCATTTAATTTTATACACTACAATTTACAATTGAATATATTCTATTTGAATTTTTTATTATAAAACAGCTATTCTGTTAGTAAAAAAATATTTTTGGAGATTTTTAATAGTATCATATTCCTAGTTCTGGTTAAACTTATATAAAATATTTCAAAATATAGTTAATATCTGTAGAAATATCTGCAAATTTCACCAATTTCTTTTAAAATAACGCATTATTTGTAGATATACGGACAATGGTATTTGAGGTGTTTAAATTCATGAAAACAAGAATTAAGTTATAAGTGCCTAAAATTAAAAATAGTTTTTGTTATCATTAGTAATTTCTTTAACATTGATTGCTATTTAACGTTGTTTCTTATATCGCAAATTAATCGTTCTTCTTCGGAAGAACATATTGATTTGATTAACGAAATTAGCAAATATAAATTGACACATTTTAAATGTGGTATTTGGACTCGTATCTCTGATATATATATATATATATATATATATATATATAAAACGAAGAAATAAAATTAAATTATAAGACAATTAAGTTTTAAGATCTTTTCTGGCGCCTGTCATATTTCATGAAGAGATTTTTTTGTAAAATGAATTTAAAAAGGCTGTTCAATATTAAGAACATTATAAACTAACATTAATTTGAAAAATACTAGTAATAAAATATTTAGGTTAAAGGTAATGTGAAGAACACAACGTGTACAATATTATATATTTTTAAAAGTCATAGTAATAAAAAGTAAATTTAATTCTTATATAAATATATAAAATGGCTAATACTTGAATGTTGTTACTTAAATGAAAATCCCAATTAATTTTAATAGTTGTGTAAAACTAGAGGTGTATATTGTTAATCTTGTAAATAATTGTAAATTAGATACAGTGTTCATACTTATACTTTTGCTTGTGTAATTCTTAACTCAGTGCCACTATTGTTTCATTTCATCATTCGCCCCATGGGCTTGTGAAACTTGCTTGTCGCTTCAACTGTAGACTTTGTGGCATCCCACCACTGTACCATATAGCTCATATATTCTTTCACGTCACCGCTCAGCCATTTTACACACAACACACCACCACTATTTAAATGCACAACAAAACGTGTTCCTCCTACGAACATATAAAATACGGTTGCCATGTTCAAATATGATATCATATTATATTGTTTAGATGAAACTGTTTTTAATTTCTATAACTTTTATCATATAAATGTAATAAACACAATTTGGAACAGCTCGTCGTTTGCTATTTTTTAATTTTCATGCATTGGAATAATAAATTATTTTTATTTTTTAACATTTTATTTTAATCTGTTTATTGATTTCGCAGGTAAATTTTATATTTTAAAAATACGCTTTTAGAATGTAAATAATTATTTTCTGATTTATATTTAAGTTCTGTTTATAGAATTTAATTGTAGATTATTAATATTTCATCCACTGTTTTGTATTTAATCTTTGATAGGGACGTCAATAATATGTCTTAAATTCTTTCTCTCTAAACGATTAATATTTTCTCGATACAAATTACAGTTCTTAAATAAATATAGAATTTTATGTATTGAAATAGTTTTTTATCAATGTTAAATTATTTCAAATAATAATAGTTCAATTTTAATTCAAATAAAGGTAAAAATAATTTTGTATGACTTGTATTATTCTTAAAAATTAAAATTCTCACTAAAACCTATTTTTTTGTAAATAAGAAAAATTATCATGCATTAACCGTATATGAAACTTTTTTTAGATTTTGTATCAGATATTATTATTATGAGTATAAATTTGTTACTGATATATAATAAATATAAAGCTATTATAAAAATTGAATATAATAGATTGTTAATAATTAATCAATATTAATATTATGATTGTACGTTGTAGTGATATGTATCTGGGAATTTAAAATAATTATTTTATTTAATTAATATTTCTATTATCTTTGGTATGTTTTACATACTTGTATATATAATTTCATACTAAACTCGTGTGGTTACTTGAATAATTACACTTGACATGGTGACGAGTAGAAATTAACGCAGACTTGCTGTGCTTATTAATTAATGGTGATTAAAGTGCAATTTTTCTGGATTTGCCTAGCTGTGTTGCGGTTTCATCTATTATCTCTATGTTAAAGACGCTACCATTTGACATAGAATTATCTGGTTTAATGGTTGTTTGTTGTTTACCTAAAAGCTGCCTGTAGGTTTAGGGATTTGTGTATTTTTAGTTGCATTGTTTAATACAATGTTCTTTAATAGCCGTTCCAAAATAAGGAATTATTTTTAAAGTAACTAAAAAATATTTTATTCTTTTGATAATAATTTAAATAACATATTTTTAATTATGATAGAAATTATTAATATTTTTTCACTTTAATAAGTTTGAGAAATACATTTCTTTCCTCAAAATGTCATCTTCATCATTACCAGACTTTGACAGTTTACTGATGGACATATTTTCTGTCATATTTTTCCATTTTGAATGATTCAGTGTATTTTTTAGCGCATTTTCGAAATACATGCTGATATTCTTAATCGAACTGTTCATCGTATTTGAAATACATATCTGTAATTTATTTTTCAAATGTTTTACTCTTTCACAAATGGCTTTTTCACTGTCTTACTTATTAAAAACTTTTTGTAAACAAACATGTTCAGTAGTTGATAGCTGACTGTTTTTACTATTACCTATTTGCATTTCGATAGATTTTCCGTCATCTTAAAAGCACTAAGGTACAGAAAAAATATTTCTTGAAACAAACTGAATAATTCTTATATATCTGTAATGTATATATCAAGGTATTTTTGTGTAACGCATCTGTAAGTGCTTATTCTTTCTTTCATGTTATTTTTCATGTTATTATTTGTTATGTTATTGTAACTTGTTTTCATATCCATAATAATTTTTTAACGCTCTTTAATAATCATAAGATAATTTTTGGATATATTGTAAATTTTGTATCCTTTTTTCGGATGAAATGAAATTCATGAACAATTAGTACATTATTTTACAATTTTTAGTTAACACTCATCTGAAATATTTGAAAAAATAAATGTGTTTTTTTCATAAAAAGTAATTGTATTTTGTGTATATATCATTCACATATATGCTGTATGAATATATATATATATATATATATAAATTTAATAAACATTTGCCTTAGACACATTGTTTACTATAATTAATCGGACTATATTAAAATAGCATATGGAGTCACGTTTTCAGCATGGCAACATTTATTGTAGCACGTGTTATCATTTCATAATTTGTCATGCAGCACAAGTCGGCGGGAATGTTTCATATCTACACGGATATTATATACAAATGAAACTGCTCTAGGAAATACGCCATCTTTCCTCCTTTCCGAATGTTGGCAGAACTGTTCTTATTTATCTAGACATGTCAAATTAAAACAACACTTTGATAGTACACAGAACGAGTCTTCGTTTCAGCCGTTTTCGGCCACCAATGATAAATTGTACCGAACAATTTAACGATAGAACGAATAACGATACATTGTAAATGACGTATATCCGTCTCTGTTTACCGGGTATCATGCTACGCGTTGATCTGTAGATAGCAATATAACGAGCGAAACAAATGGGACCCGTTGTTTGTTCATCATTTTGTCATCCACAAACGGAACAAAAAACTCTAGTCCATAGGCGAGAGATATACTGCAAAAACGGAAAAGATATATAGCGGCAGTTCGTTCAAATTCGGTCATTGGTAGACCCCGTATCTCTCCGAGCATTGACCATGTTTACTAAAAGAACATTAGCTGAAGCTAACGAAATTGTAGGAGACTATGTAGACGACTAACGAAATAGCATTAACAACAGCGTATGGAAATAGGTAACGCTGTATCTATCTAATGTTATACATAAATATATGCGCTTTATACACACATGCATACATTTATATATATATATATATATATATATATATATATATATATATATACATATATATAATAAAATATCCTACACACTATCAAGATTTCCATTATGAATAAAGATTATGTACGGTATCGGGTTTTCAGTATATCCTTATACATATTGAATTGATATAAAACTCATTAAATTTAGGACATTTTCTTAATATGTCGACCATGTATATTTGGCTATAAATAAACGTATATAATTAAACATAACCAATGCCAAATATGAATGTACTTGTGTTAATAAATTGTTTATATTTTAATAAAATTGAATTCATTTTTGAAATGATATACTGTGGGTTTGTTTTTAAACTCGCTGTTGGATTTTTTTTATTTTTAAATTGTATATATATATATATATATATATATATATATATATATAACAATAACTTTATACAAATAATAAATTTATAATATTTAATACATGTGTATCACTTATGAAATCTTCTTTCTAATTTTCAACCGTTAGGTTAATAGTTGTGTTGTTTATCATGAATAATTTCGGCACTCACTCATGCCAACTTCAGGTAGCTAATAACTTAAATGATTACTTTCAATGCATGACTGAACTATTAGATATAAGTATCTTATGACTTTTCATCAGAAAATATTTTGTAAAAGATTGGACTTTGAAGTTATTGGATAATACCATTAAAAAGATGAATAAACCGGAAACTCGAGTCACGATAGAAAGTCGCAGTCTCATACCGGCTCAACACAGGTGTTCGACGAGACCACACTGTCTCTAGACAGAAAATTAAAAATATTAGTAATTATTTTATGAAATGAAAGGAGTATGATATCAGAATCGTTGGTTTCTAAAACCTAATCTCTTATCGCCTTTATGCTCATTAGAATATCAAATAGGATTTGTTAAATTTCCCTTTGATCAATCTAAAAAAATATCTCAGTAGTTTTTGAGCTTCTCAAGAGACATTGTTAATCGTAGTTTCGAGGATATCGCTCTTGAGGATCATCATTATTTATCCAATCATCCGAAATTTTCTGTTGCAATATCAGAGCTACTTGTAAATCATTATCTGGCCTGAGGCATATTCACCATAAATTATTCTGTACCCGAGCAATATCACTAACCATTCTGTAGCCTCAAAAACAAAAAGCGAGTAATGATTTGTACTTGCTTTTTTGTTTTTTGTTCATGGTATAATTTCTACATATTCATCTTAGTTGCATTCTCTTTTTCGGCTCTCCATCACACATTATCTTTTACAGATATTTTTATAATTCCCGAATGTTAACAAAAAAAAATTCATTAAAATGATGTGACAAAGTATGAAGCGTGGAATTATGTTTAATATTTAAAAAAAATTACAAATAGTAATTTTAATGTGCACGTATTGTTGTATTGTTTAATGATTAATTTTTCGAAAAATCTATAAAAATCTGAAATAGTTACTTATCAAATATATTTTAACATGAAAAAAATAGTTTTTTTTGTGAAATAGCATCAGATTTGTAGTTTGGTTTAATCCAGTATTTAAAGTTTTATAAATAATGTTCTAGTACTAATAGAACATACATTTTATATAAAAAAAATGTAATAACTTTTATTTGAAAAGAGAATGTTATTAATTTTTTTTGTTCACATAGTAATATTTTTTTGCTTGTTACGGTTAGTTATGTAAATTCCTAGTTAAGGATATTTTATATTCTAAAAAATTGGCTGCTTCATTTTTTATAGTAAGTGGTTTAATTTTTAGAATTAAAAAACATAAAAATGAAAAATATTAAATACAAAGTAATGTAATATTTGTGATTTACTGTCAATAGTGTAAAATAAATTTAGTCAAAATATTTAATTACCATTTTATTACTATTTTAAATAAATATTAGAAAATAGAAATGTTAATTGAAGATTTTCTTTTTGTATAACTCTATCATTTTAGTTATATATATATATATATATATATATATATATATATGTATGTATGTATGTATGTATGTATGTATGTATGTATGTATGTATGTATGTATGTATTTAATTAATTAGTTATATATGTACATATAACATTTTTATATTATCTATAAGGATATGTAAAATGCCATTCAGTCAAATATGGATGTTCGTAAAAATATAACTACAACCCAAATAAATATATCATTCTAGATTACAATATGACACACTTTACATTTATACCATAACAATTTACATTTAAAATACAAACACAAAATGTACGTTTCGCTTCTGCTTATTTCAATTTGTTCTTGACCTAATATTTGTGTTAAACATGGTCATTGTATTCTAGTCAGAAGCGGTTCTAATGAAAAATGTAATTACAAGCCTCTTTCTCGACAGCAGCGTGATACACTTTTTTTGTTCATCTCCCGCGATAAAAATATATAAATAAAACAAGTTCTACTACCCTAGTCTGTCGTACTTACGTTCCACCACATGTCTTTTTGAATTATGCGAATATGAATGATATCTGCATTTTTTCGACCCCATTTAGTCGATGCGTGTTTTCTGTATTGCATTGAAAAAAGTCACTCGAATGGATAATTGCTTGAGGTGTTTCGGACAGTGAATTATCCGTTTTTCATACGAAAGCTCATTCGTTTATGTTTTAATGATGTAAAGTATTATGTATATTTGTTTACCTTTCACAACACGCTGGCGAAAAATGTATTTTTCTGGTGTGATTTTTTAAAATGTAATGTATGTTATTTCTTATAATTTTTAAAAATAAATACACACACGTGTGTATATATATATATATATATATATATAGACACACGTATAAGTTTATTCTTATTATTTTTATTTATATAAATGAAAGTAAAAATATTTTCATCTTAAGTTAATTTAAAAAAAGAATCTATCAGTTTTCTTACAAAAATAAATTATACAAAAAAGAGATATTTTTTTAATTATGACAAAATATTTGCAATTGTATATCGTAATTAATATTTCTATTTATTTTCCATAAGTCTTACTTTTTTGTATATAATATTTATTGTAACTATTTTATTTTTGAAATATTAATTTCATTAAGTAAAATGTTTATTTTTATTTATTAATTCTACGTACGGATCTTATTGTAAATATGAAGTTATTAAGTTGTTGTAGATATTTAAACTACTTTGTACTGAAATAGTTTTTTTTAAAAAAAATTGAATTTAGGATAAATCTGTTATCAAAGAATAGTTTACGAAAAATTGAAATGTTCTTATTAACTATATAAAAAAATTGAAGAGGATATTAAACAGCTGTTAGGTTAAACAACTTTTTAATATTTGAGTTAAAATAAAATTTAGCTCAAAAATGAGCCTATGCTGTTTTCGTATATTGAATAATTTTTCTTAATTTTATTAAATTTTTTATCTTTATATGATAAAACAATGAGAAAAAATTCAATATTTTGCTTTATTTTTTGATGAATTTTGTTAAAAATATTAATGTTTCCTAGAATTTATGAACAACTTTATCGAATTACGTACGATTTTCAAATAAAAGTATCAAAATCTACTAAAGAAACAGCAGATTACAAAAAAAGACATTTCAAAATATTTAAGACAAGTTTATTGCATTTATTTTTTCTAATATTCTCTTTTTTCTAATATTAATTATTATCCACTTGTATAATGAAATCTATTATTTTATCTTAAATATCTTTGTTATAATTCATTTAAAGTTTAATTAATTTAGATGAGAGGTTTTCATTAAAGTGGAGTTGTACTGTTTCCCATCAATCAAAGAATCTCAAGAACACTTACCAAAGTTTTAACTAGTTGTTGTTTACTCTTACGAAATTGTTAAACGGCCATGAAGCTATCCAGCACTTGACTTAAAATAGTGAAATAGTTGCATAAAACAAGTTTTGTTGCAGTACACTGTTAATATACATAGAATGTAGAATTATATATTAGCACCAAAGAAACGCCGTTAATGTGTTTTTATAAAAACGAGACTAATTATAAATCAATGAAATATTAAGAACATTTCATAAGAAGTATGTTGTCGTATTTTTTTTATTTGACTTGAAATTAATATTCAAGTTAGGTTAATAAAAATTTGTTTGTTTTAAACAGGGTATATATATATATATATATATATATATATATATATATATGTATGTTACAGTTCCGTTCTTTAAATAAAATCAATAAATTTGACAGCTATATTATATTGTTATTAATGTATTCTTGCCAGGTCCTTAATCGAAAGAATATACTTTTTATTGTGAAGACGATGTTGTTACAAATTTATTAAGATTATATGAATATATTAAAGTAAATATTTGACAGTAAATTTAATAAGTTCTCTTATACAAAATGTAATTTTAATTTGTATTTATGTACTAGTTATTAAATACTCTAAATAATTTTCAAAGACCGGGATTTATTCTTCATATAAATTTGTAGTTTGTATTCTGTACAGACGTCTTTTATTTATTTTGTGTTTAGTGATATAAAATTTATAGTTTTAGTCAGGCCAATGAAATTTATAAGATATATCTGTTAATTTTTAACCGATAAATAATTTGAAAAATGTTAATGGTTAATATACTATTGAATATTATTTGAAAATATTAATAAATAATGGAAGGGACGTAGTTTTTGTTATACGAGATTTTTGCTTTCATTTATATTTTCTATTTTTTTTTTTGTTCTTGAATAAATTTTTATTAAATAATATATATATATATATATATATTGTTAATTTAACTTTATATTCATCGTAAGTCTATAATTTGTTTTAATTTTTACAATTTAAAAAAATACTGCGATATATTTTTTTATTATATATATATATATATATATATATATATATATATATATATTGATATTAAAATATTCGTATCTCTAATAATATATAATGTTTTTAGATTTTATAATTATAAACATATAAATAGTTTTATATATGACATAGTTTCTTAAACTATTATTTTATATTAACAGGATTTTTATTATAACCGTTGATTTTTCATTATGTTTGTGGTGTTATAAATTCTAGCTTTTACCCTTAATGCATTAGTTAATAAACAAAATTAGTGAAATTTTAGGTTGTTACAATTTTTATTTATTATAAAAATAAATATACAGTAAAATCAGACAAAAAAGTATGATAAAAATATGAGAAACACAATGTAATGTTAATTTTTATAATTTCATATTAATTAATTAAATAAGATAGTAAAATTGATTTGAAATTAATACATGTTTATTAACAAGTAAATCGTTCCTCACATTTAGATATATATTTTGAATATAAAATTAAAATTTAATGTTGTAATATATTTATTTTGCATTATTAGAAAAACCATTGAGAAATATAAATAATGCAATATTATAAATGAAAAGTTATCTTTACTAGAAGTATTATAAACTACTGTGCTTATTAACAATCAGGCCTGTAGCCAGACAGACATGATTGTTATGCCAATGTTTAGGTTTATAAACATTATTTCAGAATTATTTTCAACTGAACACTATTCTTTGTATAGAATGAAACGTTTTTATAATTGTATCTTGTTATTCAATGAATATTGTGTATTTAGTTCAAGTTTTAATATATTGCATTTCAATAAGCAAGGACGATAAATATTTAACGATTTGCATATTTAAAAGCATTTAAAAAAGAACAGTTCTATGAGGAAAAAAATATTTGTTTAATATAGAGTAGCATATAAAATCGAATTTATTTTATAGATGTTTTATATTATTAATAAAACGATTGAAAACATTAAAACGAAATACTGTATGTTGAAAAATTAAAATGATGTTTCATTACTAGAGATAACGTATTTATTTAACATTTTGCGTTATATTCAATAATCTACTATAAGCACTCTTCTGTAATTTTCAATTTTCAAACTACAAGTTTTAATTTTTAATCGTAAAAAACTAAGTGAGTAATTTGATATAGCTGAACAAAAAAAAGCTTTTATTAGAAACAAGTGTATATATTAAATTTAAATACAGGTTTTCTCTTTAAGCATAGTTGAAAAAAATATATCCACTCGTTTTTTCCCCTCGAGTAGACATTAATGAGTTCAAGAATAAATTTCACATTTACAAACTAAACACTTCCACTTCCCAAAAACACAGTGTAAAACTTCTGCATCGGTATAGTGGTTTACTAAATGCGGTCGAGACGATGCTAAAATGTCTTAATTCCCGCTCGGCCATGCTTTCACTATACAATAGTCTGCGAAATGAGTTGCGGCCCAAAGACCCTTTGACCTATTACATTTAATTAAGCGACAAAAGCACTATTTCTCTCGCCACATTGCCATTTTACGTTCAGAATGTTGTCGTGCCTCAGGCGGATAAAGCAAGCAGCGCCACGTAATGATATTCTATTATGTAATGTATGAGAGAAAGCTTCCTATGTAATGTACATATAAGGAATGATTCTTGTCCTTCTTTGTGTACATTGCTTGATTGTAGGTATATATACTTTGCATCATTGTTATCTAGTCGGCAATGGAAGTTACATGGATGTACCAAAAGTAAGGTCCTGCAGGCGACTTGCTACCATATGCAATTATGTAATAAGTATGTATGGTATACTTCGTGTATGTTCTTTTATGTTTCGGAAGTACCATGTTATTCAAATAGTTATAACTTTTATTATTCCTCTGATGTTAACATTATCTACATTTTTATATCAATGCTGTGTATATTTGCGGCAGCACCGACTGTAACTTAATTTTTATATGTTAATTGTAAAATTCTTGTCGTTGTTTTCTGACATTTCATATTTATTATTCAGCCACTACCTTATTTAATGTTTACTCGTATTATGGAAATTTATAGCTGTAATTTATTTGTTCATTAGTTTATTTAAAGCTATGTTGTAGACATAAAAATAGTTGCCGATAATTTATTTGTATCTATTTGTACTGTACAAAAAATACAATTGAACATAATTTATATTTTACTTCTATTTTATACAGTATTGTAATTAAATGTAAGAAATATATTTGGTAAAATAAATTTTACTATTGTATATAATTTCATTATGTTGTATCACACATTTTTATGGTAAATACTTTTTATTTTTACATTGTTGTAATGAAAGAATTTTTTCAGCAACTGATTGTTTACTAGTATCTACCATTAAATACAAATTGAATAGTTTATATAAAAATACAATGAAAAGTAGTGCTTCTCGAAATGTTGACCCTTTAATTAATATTCACCTGTTAATACACGTATTTTGCAGAAGTGAAGATAATTACTTTCTTCTATTTCTATGTGATATTTCATATAATAATGTTACTAAACACTTTTAGATATTTGTTGTGTAGTTTACTTTTACATCAATTAATTACTTTGTGATTATCTTATATTAATTACTTTATTTAATGTATTTTTTTTAGTACTTTAGTTTAAACATGATTTAGCTATTGAAATATTTATTATTATTTCTACAAATTATCAAAAATATATTTTTGAATATAAAACATGTATAGAATTCAATTATTTTTTTACATTTACTTTTACATTTTCTCTTTATTAATGAATATCTTTTTTTATTTCTTTGTATTTATATTGGTTATTATTTTTGTTTTATTATAAAGTATGGAATAAACGTATTCTCAGTTTTGTTTTATTTTTCGTTTTGATTATATATATATATATATATATATATATATATATATATATATATATATAAATAATATATATATATATATATATATACATATATATATATATATATATATATATATATATATATATATATATATAAAGACAAAATGTAATTTCAAAGTACCAAAAATATTATAAAAAAATAATATTATTATTTAAGTTGTTTATTAACGTATTATTTTCTTTTTATTATTAAATATAAATGCTTATAAAAATAATTTTTTTATGATCATCAAGTACATGATGCTTCTTTGAAGTTTTATTTTAGAATAAATTGATTTATTTTTCTAGTCAAAAAACATCTAATCGTTATCAGTGTTCTTGCTTATATTTTAAAATAATAAATAAAAGTAAATAAATTTATTGGTAATTTGCAATCGTTTAAAAATAAGTTTTATAAACAAGTGAATGTTATTGTACTTCAAATTTTAGCTGAAAATTAAAAAATGACCTGCCGAATTGAAAAGAAAATATTTTCAGAAAACTGTTCAAAGTTATTCAAATATCGCGTGGCTCGTGGCCGGATCTGAAAAATTCAATTGGGAGATCATTTTCATTTGACAATGTAAACATATTCAATATTCCTTTGTGCGCCATTCGGTATCAAATAAAATTAGTCAATAAAACATGAACTTTTTCTTTGTTAACTAGATTCTTATCAGAATAAAATTACCCATTGTTGTTAACCGCAACTGCCTACATCTTATTTCGCGTCTTTGTGTTACGATAACATTTGTACTGATCACAAAACGCCACACATTTTCCGACTTTATCGTCAGTTCGGGACACGTCTTGTCCCCCTTTCTTTCACTTGTTTATTGTCTTCGTACCCGAAAGCTTATGAAATACGCCACCGTTCCGCCACGACTGGCTGTTGGATCTCTCTATAAGACTGTTCGATTTATGGCTGATCGTAAAATTGTGCCCACATTGATACGAAATATCTCTTGAGGTTGGTGCAGTTGGCTCTTTCGTACATTAGCAATATCAACGATGCTTTTTCTACTCTTTCAAAGAAATAACATCGTCTGATGCATCATCATTTTTATTGATATGTGTAGAAGGAAAGTGATAACAAATAAAATATTACCTTTCACTTTTTGATGCACGATTTAAATATTTTTATATAACATTTACTCATTTATTTTCATGTTCGATTGAACAGTTATGAAACATTTTCTCAAACGCTATTGAAACGTTTTAATCTTCCACTAAAAATATATTATTATATTGCAATAAAACTGTTTATTATTCATATCATTTTATTATATAAAATGAACATTTCTTAATCAATAGGAAAATGTAAGATATATATATATATATATATATATATATATATATATATATATATATGTACTTATAAATTTATATATAAGATACATTTGTATAATTTTTTTAAATACGTTTTTATATAAAACACTTTTTCAAGCACTGAATTTTTTTATGTACAAATTATAGAAAGATGGAAGAATGACTGATTACAATATTTTATATACAATAAATATGTAAAGATAGGCATTTATAAATTTTTTGCTGCATGTAAATCATTGAGTCGTAAACTTTTTGACAATATATTTTTATGACCTGAACTGTAAAATGTTAGTGATAACAACATTACGTCTTATCTCAATCTTGTAAAAACATACATATTTTGTATAAAATATATGTACGCCTTTCCTTTCTACATTTTTAATACATCTCAACTTCTGTCGTATTTATGTAATGTATCTACTTACTGAGAACTAATGTAATTTTTCTGCTCTACTTAACAATTTTGTGTTTTTTTTCGTTGATTCCGTTGCTTTTTTTGATACTTGTTCTGTTATGCATATATTTGTGATTTAAATAAGATATTTTTGAAAATTGAGTTAATGGAGTGAAAGGACTATATTCAAAACATGTTGTAAATATCAAATACATACGATAGCTACGGCGGTATCAAAGAAACGGTTCGAAAAGTACATATAAGCTTTTGTTGTGTCTATATATGATTTTCTCTTTTTTGTTTCGGATGAATTTGAAATTTATTTTCAGTAAATAATTATGTCGTAAATGGATCGTATGAAATGTATATAATAAATAAATACGGGCTTTTATTCTACATAGTATAAAATGATTTTATATTTATTTTCTTTTACTTACCATAGCTCGTAAATTTCTAATAAACGTTTCACTTCTTCGTATATATTCATTATATACACATTTACAAAAAGAATGTTTATATATATATATATATATATATATATATATATATATATATATATATATGTATGTATGTATGTATAATATATTTGTGTGTGCAAATAAGTACTAGTATATTTAATATTTTTGAATAATAAAGGAAAATTAATAGTTATTTAATATTATAATAATTGCATGTTAATTAAAATAAGGTCTTTAGATAAGAATCTAATAGTGAATAATAAATAAGGATTCTATTTAAATTCCATGTGTCAAATTACTGTAAAAAATGTACTGTGTAAAATTTAAATGGTTATAAAAAAAAAATTAATTGTTTATTTTTAGTATTAACCACCCAGTCAAATACATATATGTATAGATGAGTTTTTTAAAATTTTATTTCGCTATTTTTGTTTAATTTTAATGTTATTTTTTTAATTGATAATGTTTCCAGTAGTTTATATTTTTCAGTAACATTTATCAACGTTTATTTATTATACGAAAAAGTATTTTCCTCGAAAAAATACTAAAAAATATTAATAATTATACTCAACCTTTTAAGAATAATCTGTTATAATAGACTATGGTGTCTCCTAAATTATATTTTCATTTACATAAATTCATTTAATGTTACAGACACATACATGCACAAATACTCATATTATATATATATATATATATATATATATATATATATATATATATATATATATATGTATTAATATTAAATATAATTTTTGTACCATTCTGCTTCTGTAGCTAATGTTATACTTTAATAAAAGCAATTTTTATTTTTAGCACGTAACATAAAATATACTACATATCATTAATAATAATAAACACATGACATGGTTATTATGAGCATGCATTATAATGCCTTCATCACCGACCTGTCGACATGTCGGATATAACTGCTATCTATTTCCGGATGGAAATTACAAACAGTGCATTTTTAATTCATAACGATAATTACTGCATTTTACTGGACGCGGGATTAAAAGGGATGTTTATTAAATTATTCGATAAAAATATATATATATATATATATATATATATATTTACATTATAAATATAAATTAAATTAGTGATTAGACTCTACTATAGTTTATTTATAACATATTTGTACAATTTCATTTAGTTTCAGGTTAGTCATATTAATAAGTACGATTATACAGTTTAATAATATGCGCTTCACTACACTTTAAATGAAATATGTAGGATAAAGAGTCATGTATAAAATCCATATCATATATATATATATATATATATATATATATATATATATATATATATATATATATATAATGTGCGTGTATATATATATGTACGAGTATGTGTGTATTTGTAGAAACGATAATAAAAAACGAAATCTGATCGTTTGCAAAATTAAAAGTTGTTCAAAACTTACAATTTTAAGTCAAAAATTGTATATGAACGAGAATCATAATTCGTGTTATAATATTTATAGAATTTGTAGTGTAATTTAACTATAAATTAAAAAAATAATAAAGTGAAAAGTTTTTTTGTATCAATTAATTTTTTAGGTTCATAATGTATCGTTCTTTATGTAATATGTTTGCAGTTTATATCGAACTATTCTTAAAATGAAAATACAAAAAACATATACCCAATTACATTTGAACATAGTTTTAAACAGTAGATATCGAAATAAGTATAGCTTATTCCATGTAAGTAACCATATTCATGTGTAAGTATTATATTTACTTTGGATTGTAAATTCTTGTTTGGGTTCTAAAAATTTTCGTTTTTATGCCATGAAGCATCTAAAAATATGTCTTTAAATATGATTATTATTAATATTGGTGAGTCAAAGTTTTAGTGGATTCCTAATTAAATTTATATTTTATATCTTATATATATGCGCGTGTGTGTTTGTACTGTATGCTTTTCTAGTTAACCTTATATTTTTTTTATTCATAATACATTTTATGAATCGTTTTTGTAACAATATTCTTTGATATATATGTATATATATATATATATATATAACAATATTCTTTGAGGGTTAAAAATAATTAAAAAGGTGTAGAAATATTAACAAAAAAATGTTAGAAAAACATAATGTTAGTGTATGATATGCGCCAATTAGTTTAAATAAAAATGATTTTATTGAAATATAAAAAATGCTTTGAATATAAGATTCTCTCTCTCTTTACATGTATATAATCTATTTAGAAATGAACTGAAAAATAAATGTTATCGGTTTTTTATCAAAGTGTAAAAAAGTAATTTCTGAACGCATGCTATTTTTTTATATCTAGTAAAGAAGAATGTCCTACGAAAAGAAAAACACAATACTTAGTAAAAACATTGCATTTTCAGAAATACTCGTATTAAGAAATGTATTGTTTTATTATGGTTTATCTTTATTTTAAATTAAAATAAATAATATCATTGCAGTCCCATAAATAATTTAAATAAATTTTTAATATTTACAATAATGAATGCTATAATTTTCAATTATAATTTTTCAAAATATATATTACAGGATTTCAGTTTTGTGTTAGAGTATATGTGTATCTTTCTATTTATCTATATATAGTTTAAAATCATGTACTAAAGAAATATGTTCATGAATCTTTTTTCTCATCATGCAAAAATATTTTACATTTTTCTTTCAAAATATTTCATTTAATTACAATAAAACCACTTCTTATATATATATATATATATATATATATATATAGAGAGAGAGAGAGAGAGAGAGAGAGAGAGTATCTTTAAATTCGGACCGTAATGTATTCATAAATTTATTGAATATATACAAAACAATTAAAATTAACCTTATACATTAATTTTCAGAACGCACATTTATAATTTGACATTAACATTTAATTTCATTTATGATTAGTTAATAAAACGAACAGATTTAAAATTGATATAAATATTAAATTTTCATGTAATAATATTATATATTTATATACAAGTATACATATGTATACACCTATATTAAATTTGTTGTTTCAATAAAAATATTAAGTTTTTAAATATTTAATGAACATTTTTAGTATACAATATAATCATTTGTTTTAATCAATACAATACATCAGTCAATTAATTTATAAGTGTTTTATTTTGTTTCGTATACATACATATGAACATATAAATGTGTATTGTATATATATATATATAGATATGTATATATGGATATATATATATATATATATATATATGTATATATATGTATATATATGTATATATATGTATATATATATATATATATATGTATATATATATATATATATGTATATATAAGTATATATATATATATATATATATATATATATATATATATATATATATGTACATTCAATGGTTTTGTTTTCTTACTGATTAACCGTTAATATTTTATTGCAAATTAATTTATTATTAACTATTTGTTAACTGATTTAAAAGTTGTATCTAAGCTAATAAATGTCTGTTTGTCATTTGAAAAATTCGACATTTGTCGTATTATGTATTTTAGTTTTAATGATAAATATATCATTGCCCATTGTCCATCAATATATTTTATAGGTTCTTAAAATCCTAAAATTTGGTTGAACTGAAACTTTTATGAAAATAATTTTACTGTAAGTATGCATAGTATTATATTAAATCTAAGAATAATATGTTTTCAGAATATATAAACGTCTTTTTTCTTAAATTTGAAAAATAAATTTAATTTCTTTGTATTAATTCTATTTTTGTACAAAAAAAGTACAAGTTACTAAAGATTTGATTACATATTTTTTTGTTTATACCTTGAACTTGTATTTTATAAAATTTATATAAAAAAGCATTTCGTAGGTGTACAAATTAAGTCAGTCTTTTTATAAAAAATGAACGTTTACGGAAAATTGAATACATTGTAATGCTCAAACTAATTCCTTTTATTTTGTATATCTTTGTTTTATCTGTCGGATATCTGACTAATTCCTTGTCGAAAAAAAAGATGATTGCTTTAAGTCGATGAAGTCATAATGCATTATCGGACCTCTTCCACTGTTTTATCATTTTTTGCATGTTTTATGCATCACAACATCCTTCCCCCAAAGCTGAACAAACCATTCTCGCGGCTTCGGCAGTATTTTTTTCAAATGGAATGCGAAAAGTATGGAATGTCTAATATGCTGATTTTTGGATGCCATTGTGTTCACTACTGTTTTGTAAGGTTATGCCAACTACATTGCCAAGATATATAGTTTTATTGAATGTTAAAATTGGCGCTTTAAAATCCCAGAACGACGAGAAAATATTCTGACTTAAAACATAATTATGCTCGATTCAAGCCACAGATTAATTTTACACCTAATGCTAGAAAAGAAAACTGACATTTTTAATTTGATATGTAAATAATTACAAGTGGAAAATTTAATATAATTTATCAAAAAGGAACAGAATTTATTTAATGTATTAAAATTCTTAAATAGTAAAAAGTTATGTTTTTACTGAATTTAGTTTCTACAAATTACATTTTTTATACGAATAAGACGTGTTCGCCTTTCATTAATACTCTTTACGGTTTCATGAAAAGGTATAACAGTGTAAAAGAAACACTAATTCTTGTTAGAACTATACATATGCGTGCTTTCTCGTTAACAATGACAGAATAATCTTCAGTTCTATTATATTATCATGCACTAGTTTATATAGTTTTTCTTTTTATTCGTAACATCTACAAGCTAACACGGAAACGAAAGAAAATAACTAAAAATAAATAAATAAAAATGTTGACGGTATAGTTACACCAACATTGCAATTTTTCTCTCCATATTCGTTTTCCGTACTTCCGCCAATAAAACAAATCGTGGTCTGAAAACAAGATGAAACTAATCTTCATAATAATTGTTATATTCCGTAAAAATATGCATCGTATATTTTTTTGTTGTTCGCAAAAGTTCATATTTGAATTTTAAATAAGATACGCACTAGAATTGTTCCCCATACATTTATAGTCAATGCAAATTATGTATTTATTGTACGAACATCTAAATGATTTTTTTTATTTTCATATTTGAATGGTATTTGTGATAAATTATTCAGGGCTAGATTTGAACGTTTGACTCTATATATTTTATTAAAATTAAAATGTAGACCAGTCTAGTAACGGAAAGAGATAAGAAAACTTTCAATGGTAAAAAATATTTAGTTTTCTTTCTTTAGTTTTATATGCACATGAACGAAATATAAAATTGATAGTTTGATAATATGTATTATATGTTTTCTCTTAATATTTATAATCATACTTAAAATAATATTTTTTTTAATATTAAATTATTTTATATGCATTTGAAATATTTTCAAATAATTTACTCTAAACTATTAATCATTTATAAAAAAAAGCTTACATACATACGCACACATACACACACACACACATATATATATATATATATATATATATATATATATATATATATAATGCAAACAAATTGTATATTTAACCTGCATCTTTGATTTATTAAAAAGTAATGATTCTTTTTGAATGTGTATTAAAAAACCACATTTTTTTTAACTTTTTTAACAAATATACATTTTAATACAATAATTTTTACAAATGTATCTTTCATTTTTGAATGTTATTATGAAATATTAACTATCACCTATTGAAAATGTGTCGTTATAATTTTTGATATTAACATCTCATAATTACTAATTAAAGTTATAAAAATAGTACCGGAATTATTGACAGTTTTAACGTTTCTAGCTCAATTGTAATCCCATTATTTTTGATAAATAAAAAATTAACAAAAATTCTAATATTGTTGAATGATGTATTTTTGATAACATATATATATATATATATATATATATATATATATATATATATATATACATAGTATAATATATATGTATAAATAGTTATGTATACATTTATAAAAAATGTATAGCTTAATATAATTACTTCTAAATGATTACATTGATTCTCATTGGATTAACCGTATATCTGTTTTAAACAAAAATCGCGTGCATGTTTATTGGCCTTTATGTACAAAGTTATTTCGTTTTAAAATAAATGATAGTTTCAAGTTTTGAAACTTATACGTACTGACTATGTATCATTGGGCACGATACCTGTTTACAGTTCACGTGTGTAAATCGATCGTTTTTTAATATACGTATATAGCAAAATCGTAATTTCAGTGGTGTTTGTATATAAAGATACATTTTCAAAAGATTTTTAGTTGTATAATGTCTTCTTCTAAATCTTATGCGATTATTTTAACGACCACGTTTATCACTTATTTGAGATGTGTTTTGTATTAATGTAGTATGAATTTTATTCACGAATTTCGAGTTATAATTCTGAAGAGAAGCAAAACAATTAAATTGAAATTCTATTTGATTACAATTTTTAAAATAACTTCCAATCTACATCATAATTTAGACACAGTAGTGCACGAGTTATTTAATAAGATACTTTTATTACATAAAATAGACGATGGAATTTCAATGCAACGAAAAATTAAACTTTTTTCACATTTTTTAAAAATAAAACTGTGTGGTTTTTAATGTGTTTACTTGTACGTTTGTTTTGGTATCAAGATTATAATAGTTTTATATGTGAGTTTAATTTTATATCGGTAAAATTTTATTTCATTTTAAATTATATATATAAATTATATAATACGCGTACATTATTATTTCAAACGTTAAAGTTATCAACATTTTCTGAATGTATATATGAATATAATAAGAAAAAAGTATAAATGTTAAATATAAGTTATTTAATCTGTAATGCGAACAAAACTTTTTTTATAAACAATTCAAAATTTCAGTACAAAAACAATTTCATTAAAGATTATCGTAAAGTAAGGTGTTAACAAATTACTTCATTATTTAGTTAATAAAAAATTAATAATTAATGTAAGTAAAAAAAAATATATAAATGTGTTGTATTTAAATAACGATAACATTTTATTCGCTTCTTGCAAGAAATACGACTTTATTATATATTGCAAAGTCTCATTGCTAATAAATTCAAACGTTCCAATGTGAGACTTTGCTTTGGCGCTCTCATTAAACTTCCGGAACGCGGAGGCCGGCACGAATTATCACCGAGTTACATGGAAAAATTATTTATAGCCAAAACTACTTGCTTAATTCCGAACTTTTTGAAAAGAATCTCGATCGCGAAACAACTATATCGCTTATAAATACAACGAAACGAGATAGATTGCGAAGTGACAACCCGTGCCAGCCTGTAAAGTGGAAGACAAAGACGTATAGAAAAATGTCTAGATATACTGAACGTTGCCACGATATAGGCTTCGTTTGAGAAAATTTTTAATTGTTGTTCTCTGGAAGTTTTTGTTTCGACTTGAGATAGGTAGTGGGTGGATAGATATAAAGTCCATTGTGAATTACCTTCTTCAATTTTCGAGTTCATATATTTTACTTACTGACTGACATGCTTGCTTTTATTTATTGCTACTGAACGTTTTACTTTTTTAATTGGTACAAAACGCTCTCAAGACTTTTTGTAGTTGAAATGTTTTATCTTTTCAAGCTAGTTTATACATTTACAGTGCGACGTATGGATGCTAAGGGAATAAAGATAAGCGAAAGTTCTCTCTCGAAATTTTTGAAATATGGCATAGAAAGTTTTAACAACCGTAAATTATTTTCTATATGAATTTACTATTTCAATATTAACAAATGTTATACAAAAATGACTGTCGGCTCCAATTTTGTGATTCATTGCCGATATAAATTTAATTATGGATTCAAAATAAATGGATGTCATCAATGATTTTTTTTAATAGTGATGTATATATATATATATATATATATATATATATATATATATATATATATATATATATATAATCAAGCTGAAAATTTAAACATAATATATTTATTTTGTAAACATAAACGACAATAAGTATATATATTTTAATAAAACACTGAAAAGGTTGGAAAATAAATATTTTAATTATATGTGCACGTTTCTTTAATAAAATAATCGGTTTTTAGTAATTATTTATTTATCTGGACAAGTAGAAAATTTGAGTCGGTATATGAAATTGTATAAAAACCATACCTCCATATACCCATATATATATATATATATATATATATATATATATATATGTATGTGAGTATATATGATTTTAAAATGTATTCTTCCTAATTGTGTACATGGCTGAATATCACGTCATTTGTTTTTATTTCATAGTATTATTTATATATATATATATATATATATATATATATATATATAACATTGTACGCACACATATGTTTACTTCAATATGATATATACACTTCCTAATTATTGATTATGAATTGAATGGGTTTAACCGAATATTTCTTGTAAAAATATATAATCTTAATAGTAGACAATAAGATTACCATGTTTAATTTTACATTACATACATTAAAACCTTCATAAAACGATGCGATGTTCAAATATTAAAAATTATCATAGAAATCACTATATTAAGTCGTTGAAGCAGTTTTGCAGCTTCCAACGTGTGACATATTGATACGGGTCCACGGCGACCACACTTTTCAATTGAACACACTTGTTCATTATTCGAGCCACGTTACGTCTCCGAAGAGTGCGCTACCAATGTCTCCGCCATGCCACCCACCTTTCCCGGCATCCGGTTTTGCCAATTAATTAATTAATTAATTAAACGATTCATAAGAAGTCTTTCCACGTGCCGTACGCTCTACCAGAGTCTTCCGCAGTCATTTTTCCCTTGTATTGTTTGAATAATGAAACACGAACTTTTTAAGTGACTTCGTTTTTTTTACATTTTCTGTACTTTCTTCTTCTATATCTTATAGGTGGGTTGTTCCTCTGTTAAAACTTTTTTGGATTGGATTTTTATTTGAAGCACTTCATGGACATTTTTATTGTCTTCCTTATATTTTTCATATAGCGGCTGCAGTGCGTTAGTTTTATTTCATTCTTTTCATTTATAACGTGAAATGAATATTTCATATATATTTGAAAATTATTATAATACGTTTTACTTGATTTTATTTCGTAAGTCAGTTTCATATAAAATATATTTTTCTTCTAAAACTTTTAAGTTTACGTATACTTTCAACATTTGTTAAAATTATCATCAGAAATTTTTATTGTTTTTTTTCTAATTTCATTAACCTAGTCACCCATCATTTATATATGAATTCTTTATATATATATATATATATATATATATATATATATATATATATATATATATATATATGTATGTATATGTATATATGTATGTATATATATATGTATGTATCTATATATATATATATATATATATATATATATATATATATATATATATTTATTTATATATATATATATATATATGTATATGTATGTATATATATATATATATATATATATATATAAATATATATATATATATGAATATAAATTCACTAAAATAACGATGATAAGAAGTACATATTTGAGTATATTGTTTATTATTTCAATGATAGTAAATACTTAAATAAATGATTTGTATAACTGCGAAAAAGTCATTATAATATAATTTTGATATGTTAGTGACAGAAAGGTTTCTTATCGCTTCCTTACATGAAACATTTATTGAAAACATACTTTTAATTGTTAGTTTTTTCTTATGTTTGTCGATTTATGTAGGATTGTGAGTAATTTTCATTGCGAAAAGTTTTAAAGTTTATAAAATATCTGTAGTAAATTAAGATTGTATTAT
>CM068314.1:36970707-36973207 GCA_034766995.1 Acanthacorydalis orientalis | reverse complement strand
TCAATATATTATTTAACTCTAAATATGTATATATGCCTTACAATATAAGTATCCTTCTTCCTACCACAATAATTACGATTACAAAACAGTTTGTCGCTAATAAAAGTAATATCTTGAGGTTAAACAGCTACTATTACCATTTTTCTGTTTACTTCATTCACGACTATTATGAAATCCATTAACAATTTTAAAAAAAATGTGTGCTTGATTTCAGAAAATATATAAATCTGGAAAAAGTTATATACATAACAAAGCTAAACCAAAAAATATTCATTTTTTCTTGAATAAAACCCCATGATTTAATAAAATTATATATATATATATATATATATATATATATATATATATATATATATATATATATTAATAATATACACACATCCGTTCGTATATTTATGTACATGCATGTAAATTCCAATATACGTCTGCCTGCATTATTTTTTCGATAATGAAAGTACTAATAGCATATTTTTGCATAATCAGAAATTAAAATTTATTATTATCAACAAATGATTTTTATTACAAGTATAAATACTGTACATATTTTAATACGTTTTAACTCTGTTAGATATTATATTTCGGTACATATACAATATTTCAGTGTATATTTTATATATTATAGTGTTATGTGGTTCTTTCTCTAATGAATGTTAATGTATTTTTAATTAACAGATTTGATGTACTATATATATATATATATATATAATACACAATTATGGTTCAACAAATATTTCCATATGTGTAGAGAGCTACCAGTCTAGAAAACAGGTCATTTTAACACTCGCCGCGCGTCAAAACAAACGAAGAAAGATGAGTGCCCATACAGCACAAAACGTAGCTGCAAACATTCTGAATAACAGTGTTCTCATCCCTCTATCGTCATCATCATCATCTCTGGTCCCGAAGGGATTTCATAAGAAAACAACCATTAAACGTAACGAGTTGATAAATATATATGTAAAATAAACTATTTGTGATTCATGCGCCGACGTCTCTTTCCATTCTCGAAGCATTTTCTTCAATGTTTCATACAGGGTATACCACATGCACTTAATTATATATATATATTTTCATACATGCATGCATGTATGTATTACTCAAGGAAGTATTCTCGTCTAACAAGATTCTTTTTTAATTAAATATATTTTTTTAAATGAAACCAAAAAATACATCAACAGTATTTTCAATAGTAAAATTTAAAATGATATTATTTTCATATTATCAATTTTTAAAATCATTTTTTGCTTAAATTCATTCAATTTATTTTAAATACGTATTATAATTTATATATTCATTAAAAATCTCACCCATACCTAATTTAATTTGGATTTTATTACACCAGTCATAAAATATATTGTAATTTTTATCTTAGTCTTTTTTATTTTAGGATTGTGTTTTTATTATATTTAATATTTTTAACTGTTTATCTTATTTCGAAATTTGCCATTTACATTGAATACGTTGTTTCGTTCATCCCGTTGCAATCATGTATTATATCATCTGATTTGCCCATTAGGTGAACTAATATACAATATTTATAAATACATTCATATATATATATATATATATATATATATATATATATATATATATATATGCATTACATTTGTATGTACAACATTCAACGTTAACTACATATTTAAAAAGTATACAATTGAAATTTCATATTTTATTCAGAAATGAAACATTGGTACAGCATTGTGTAATTCGCAGAATGAATATGATTTTATTTTTTGTAACAAAACACATTTATATACATATAATTAAAAAGTATTATTTGAGGGGCACTTGTATAACATATTTGTTATTTGTTTTAAATTTATGAAACAAATTTATTTTTTATATAATCCTAACACGTGTGAGCTGTGTAAACTGTAATTGAATTGTATTTGTATATAAGCTAAAATATTGAATATAAATGTAATTAAATCAAAATAACGATTTTTTATTTCATTTTCGTATTTAGTTTAAAATTATTTATTAATATTGTTTTACATAGATGATATATTTTTTTTTAATTTACTCTATAAAGTATATTTACGTCATATACTTAATGCTTATAACTTCTATTTTTTTTTATTTTGATATTTATGTCATGTAAGCTATAAAACGTGATCAGATAATAATTGTTTTTAAATTAAATGTATTAATTTGTTTTTATTTGTTGTTAAAATGCATCTCTTAAAAATATTAATGAGATTTCTGAGATATATACGATTACTGAAATAATGTAAGTCTATAAATTATGGTATTATAATATTTTACAATGTCTTAAAATATTTTTTTTTTAGAATTTATTTTAAATATTGTAAGGAAGCCATATTTCTCATTTCTAATTTTATTGTGTTCTATAATTTTAAAATACTGATAATTGTAATCCCATAGTATTTAGGGTAGCGTAGATCCAGCATTACGTTCATACTTTTTTAATAATTGACTCCATTGTGTTCATCTTCATTTATTTCGTTAAATTTAGTTTACGATTTTAAAAGCTTTCAGT
>CM068314.1:36873207-36963207 GCA_034766995.1 Acanthacorydalis orientalis | reverse complement strand
CAGTTGCAAGAAGTTTGCATGAAAAAATCTGTTATTTTAGTTTATGTTTAAACAAATATTGTACATTAATAAAAACTACTTAATTTATATTATATCAACAAACACATACACACACACACACACACATATATATATATATACACATATATGCACGTGTAAAGTATATTTATTATGGTATGATTTCAATCAAATATTAATAGTATTAACAGATCCTACTCGTATTTAGGAAACAATATCGTCGGCAACTCGTTATTTACAAAAAACGTTTACTTCACTTGTACCATAATGCTATAAGTTTACAAAGTCAATGACATCGTAAGCAGCCAAGAATATGATGTGGTTTTCGACGTTCGTTTTCAACGTAAATCGATAGTTGTATGAGATACAAACATCTTCGAATGAAGATAATCCAACGAGAGAAGCGTAGGAACAGAATGTTTCATATAGACGAGAGTACTACATCGAAGATCACAAGGTATGAGTGCGAGTGTAGTGGAGAAGCGTAAGATGTTCAGGAGCTACATTGACGCTCGTTCGTTTCCAACCAACAGCACGTTATCCATGGTTGTTGTACAGACGCTACTGCTTATTTGAATTCATTGGTATGAATCAACAATGAACAGAACAGCACGGTAGCCGTGAATACGCCGCTCGAAACCGTATATGGTGGAGTAGCGGCTATTTTATAGTTATAAATAAAGATTTCTATAAGAATTTCTAGCATGTGTAATAAGAAAAGATATTTTTATGAAACTACATATGTTAGGTGCTAAAATACGTATGTATATGAATATATATACACATACATTCTTATACAATTGTTTCAAAAATATGTACCTTACATTTAAGTGACGTATAAAGTGTATATATTTACATCTACAACAGAACACGAATTTCATAAAATTTTGAGTAATGGTTCATGCACGAAACATGATATAAATCAGAATTTAAAACAGTATTATTTATGTAATTTATTAAAATTTATAAAATGGTTGATTTGTAAACAACAAACGCCGATCAATGCGTTACTTTATTTTACAAAACCATCAAGGTAACGATCTGTCGGCGTGCTTAAAATGACGTATTATACCACATATTTTCTTAAATTTAGGAGTAGTAAAGTAATATTGATTAAAAAACATATTATTGCTTGCCTGCTTATATATGTAGACAAATTTAAGTGTTTGTTTATCTGATTGTGAAAATGTTTAATAGCAAAAAGGTTCAAATAATATACTTACTCTTAAAATATTTGAAGTTTCCTTTACATTAATCATATGTCAACTATATGAAGATGAACATATTTCTTTTGTCGTTATAAGGCGTGCACTTAGAAATATAATTCGATAATAGTATAATTGTTTTTTTTAAAAAAAAAAATAAATTATGAAATGTACTGAATACCACAGTATACTATTATGACGTTTTTTATGATTATTTTGATTTATCGGTATGAAAATAAAAAAAATCTATTTATATCCTAGTACATTGAGGTTTAAAATTATTTTAATCAATATTTTCTTCATTATTATTATATTTCATTTAATATTTTGAGAAGAACGAAACTATATTTTATATTCCTCAACGTTGCTTATAACTTAGTTTTTAATTATTGAAAATTTAATTAACTGAATCACTAATATGAAAAAAATACAAAAATTTAGAATATGAAATTAAATAATATATTCTTTTATGGATATTTAGAATTATATATAGTCTTAAAATCAATAGAATTTGAATATGTTTTAGATGATCGTATACTATATATACTTTTTGTAAATCATCATTTAATTTTATGTCCATAGGTACATTTGTCCAAGTTTTTATTAATCCATTAAACACCACTATTAAAAATCGTAAGAACGTCCGAAAACACATAACACAGTTTGATTCTAGGTACCTTCTAATTAATTTGGCGTTAGAAAGAAAAAAATGAAAATTTTAGTTTTCCATGGTGAGATGTTTTATATGCGCAAAGGAGGCGACTAATGTTAGCATTAACAGAAAAAATATTTCAGAAATGAATAAAAACTAGTCTGCTTTAAGTTTTAAATTCTTTTATTTCATTAAAATTCGAATCAAATACCGTGATAATTGCTAAAACACTTCAGGCGGAGAAAAACGTTGAACTATATATATATATATATATATAGTCTGGCTCTTGCAAAGTTTACATCTATACCATTTTTTCTCACTTTTGTAAAAATCGTAAAAATTAGTAATGTAGTTCTTTTACTATTGAATCATAGTTTCCTGTTATATATAAAAGTTTTGAAAAAAAAACGCATTTTTAGGAGAGAAAAAAACCATGTTTAATATTTTTTTTTATTTCCATTGGGAATACGCAACAGCGCCGCTTAATGGGTTAATATCAATAAATATCTTTAATTCTATCGTGGTTTCTTAATTGAATATAAATGACGCATTTAACTGCGAAAGAAAATCAGTAAAGTTAAATAGAATGTAATATTTTATATTCACATGCACATATTAATCAAAATTGAGTGATAACAAAAATTTTCGAACGAAAAAATATGAAAATAATTCTAACTTTCAAAAAAAATCATATTATTGTACAGATAATAAAGAAATATATTTCATATTATGTGTTTCAAGAATCACTGAACCCATTTCGATGCGATTTTCATAATATTATCATAAATGTTTACAAGTTTAAAGAAAAGGCATTATAGAATTATAAAGTTTTATATATTTATTAAAAGTTCTCTTATTGAAGTACCGGTAAAATTGCTACGATTTCAATCCGGTATTTGCAGTCGTGGTGTTTTCTAAATGTGATATTCCTGTTTTGTTAAACAGTTTTTTCAAAATTCATACGATAAACTTATATATCCAAAACAGTACCATTATAAAACCAACTGAAAAATGTCTAGTACTGCAGCTGACATATATATATATATATATATATATACATATTTAATTATGCTTGAGTATATATGTATGTACATAAAATTGCATTACATAAATTTATCAAATATCGAAGTTTTATGTTTGAGTAACTGTCGGTTTTAATAAAATATTAATAGAATGATCACATAATTAATCAATGTAATTCGATGTGTTCTTGAATGTTTTGTTAAAACTATGTGGGCATTATATATATATATATACAAATTAATGGTGAGATAATGATTTATATTTTATATTCATTGGTTTTGAAAAAATCTTAGTTAACATTAATTAATAACAATTTAATTAATGTATTAAAATGTCATACATTCATACAACTGTTCATAGTGATGCTTGAATTTATTTATCAGTTATGTTTGCAAAATGTGAACATAAGTGACTTATTTTTATTTGTTGTTTATCTTCCTTTCGAAATTTTGATATTTTCTCATTGCATATAGTAAAAAATCAATATTTATTTTTAACTATTCAATCTCTTTAAGCTTCCTACATATTTGATCGATAAATGATAGACAAATTATTTCCTAAGACAATTATTACTATTTACTAAGAGAATTAAGATTATTATTAATGTTTTGTAAGACATCGTATTTGAAGTTGTATTTATTGGGATTTAAAGTTTTATTTTCTATTGTAAACGTTGATATTTCATTTTTATTAATCATTTTTGTATTTTAAATGATATATTATATAGCAATTTTTCTTCAAATGAGGTCAAACTTGATTTATTTCATTTAACTATTATATTCATTTAGTTAATGATACAATTTTGTGTGTATATATATATATACACACAAACCCAAGTATATAAAAAGGTCATTAATTATTTTAAAATTAACACAATTCATTTTATTTTTTTCATTTACAGTGTAATTTAATATTCGATTTTAATTTTATATGTAAATTTGGCAACGATTTGAATAATTATTTTTTTAGTTGTGCTATTAAATATTACTTCTTAAAAAATTAATAATTTGTCGCTTGTTTCAACTTGTGTCATATTGTATTTATAGTTGTTGAATATTATTTCTAATTAATTCGATTTTTTGATTCTACCACTAATTTTAATATATGTATTATTATACGAAAGGCAGTAGATACAATGATTAAATAAGATAATTTATTCATATATATATATATATATATATATATATATATATATATATATATATATATATATTAAAAAATACAAGTATATTAGTATTATATTTCGTATACACGCAAAAATATAAATGTTATATCCGTAAAACTAAATTAACAAAATAAACAAGAATTACGACACACTAAAATGTTTTTATGTGTAACGGACAAACATATAAATAGAATAAATTATGTTAGCTAGTTTAAAATTGGAGCATATATTATACTTAATATAATAGCTAACTGTTCTGAAGTAATAGAACAAAAAGAATTATCCAATGATTTTTTTAATTCACTCATATTTTTAGTATTTATTATTTTTTTCGTTAAGAATCTTCACATTATATATATATATATATATATATATATATATATATATATATATAAATATATATATATATATATATATATATACAAGCACACACACACATATGCATTAGTTCAGTGTAAAAGGTTTGAATACATTTATTTACTTATATATATATATATATATATATATATATATATATATATATTCAAAACCTGAAATGCAAAGGTTCATCTACTATAAGTAAACAGAGAATTGTTGTGAATTTAAAGTTAGAATTTTCTAGATCGCATACAAGTGCAATTTGATTTGGTATTGTCTTAAATTATATATTCAGAGTTTATTTTCTGACGAACATGATATTCTTTTACCTTTAACAGCAGCTAGTTAGAATGAATATTCTTATATAAAAGTGTATCACAACCTATGGATTTATAATAAATAAGGAACAAAGCAAAACATGAATGTTTTTTCATTCTGTTGAAATATATATATATATATAATATACTTTTGTATATATATATATATATATATATATATATATATATAATATACTTATGTATATATATATATATATATATATATATATTAGACTTATATATATATATATTTATATATATATATATATTAGAGTTATATATATATATATATATATATTAATATAAAATTAAAATGTGACATTTTTCTTTAGAAGTGAATGTTATTAGATTGAAATAATTACTTTTATTTTAAATAATATTAATTTCCCTTTGCTATTCATATAGAATTGTATTAATTTTCCATTTCGATTCTCGAATCTTGAACTCATTTAATTATAGTTGAAATATGTCGAAGTATTTGAATATATCTTAAAATAAATAATTATTGTAAAAAAATCATTGTACTTAGTAATATATTGATAAAATAATACTTAAATATTAATGAAAAAATATTAAAATTTTTCTTTTTCCCATAAGTTTAATTTATTTCTAAATATTTGATTTTTTTTAAATAAAATAATTTAAATACTTTGAACACGCGCACACACATACACATACATATATATATGTATATATATATACATACACACATATATATACATACATACATACACATAAGAGAATAGTATGTCTAATTAAAAAAAAATTGAGTAACGATAATTTTTTTACTAGATTGTATGCTGAGTGTAGTATACATTTATGGTACAATTCTAATAATTTTAAATTATTATAACGAAATGAGACACTTGATTATTTTTAATCATTTAATATAAAATTGTTTTCCCAGAGAATTATTTTTGCGTAATTATTCTTTTTACTCCTGTCAGTTTTTATGACTTTAATTAAATAATGTTATGTAGTAATTATAATTAATGAGATGCTGTTTATCGTTATTTTTTAAAAAAACTAAGAGTTTTGAGTAACGCCAGTACTATATTTATTGACTATATATGTTTATATATATATATATATATATATATATATATATATACATACACACACACAATCATCTTTTACCAGAATGAATTTTATCACAATATTATATTTGTTTATCAAAAGAAAATAATGCAGATACATTAACCTTCTGTTATTTATAAATTGTGGTAGGTTATCTTGATTAGATCTGTTTATTATACAGTTATAAAAATATGAAAAAGTACATCAATCAGAATAAAGTACTTATGACTGAATACAAATTAATATTCTGTGGTCACTTAAGACGTAAATTTAATGGAATCTAACATATCTCAGAATTCATATTTTTTTTAGTGAATAGGTAAAAATATTAAAATAAAAATATGTATATAGGGAGTGACCTTTTCTTTGTATTCGTAAGGTATGTTTTTTTTATGATAAATTTACATAAAAACACGATGAAATGAATTGAACTCATTCAGGTAAAGAAAGCTTGTCACATAAAGTATAATGTTTTGATTGAAGTGAAATACTTGAAATTACTTTGGAGAAAGTACCTATAGAAAATCGTGCTGATTTCCTGTAAGATATATATATATATATATATATATATATATATATATATATATATGATGTGTGTGTGCCATAAAGTACATTTGTCAAAAGTAAAATTGATCACATTTCTTTAATTAGAATTCGAACTAGTAGTTTATTTATGCCATTCGTTTGAAAAGAATGATAATTTGATTCGATTAACATAAAACTAAAAACATGATTTGATATAAATGTTACGCCTTGGAAATCGTTGTATACGAAGAAAGTTCTTTTTATTTACATCGAATCGAATCAATTCAGGAAGTAACATATATAGAACGAATCTCCTTGACGCAAATTCACATAATGAAAACGTGCAATACATAGAAATACTTTGCATTGACCTAGGAGACTTCCAAAGCAATGTCAATTTAGCGGTTGTGTGTTCGAAACACAAGACATAGCCAATTCCCATAGTATCGTTTGACCAAACATTCACTCGCTGTGATACTGATTCCTCTCTCATGTGGGTCACAGACAGGGTAGATAGACTACAACCTGCCTGCTGCGTGTATCCCAGTGTTGAGTTGAACGTTAACTTGGAATCCCTTACGTCTGGTTAGTTTACGAAACTAATACCGACGGGATTGGTATTTGTAGATGAACATGAATACTAGACCCTATGTTGTTTTGCGTATAGTCATATAGTTAACAAGTATACACGTATTTGACGTAAGAGGTTTACGGTGGTTTTACTATCAAATGTGATTAGGGCTAGGCCCACATGGTTCTAATCTCCGTAATTGAAAATTATTTTTACAATATCATAGCGATATATAAATGCAAAAACTTTTAATATTTACAAAAATATCTCTTCATGTTTACAAACATTTATATATGTTTGTATGTATATACTTTATACACATATGGATAACAGTTATGCTGTGTGTGAATCCCTTTTGTTATAATCTTCATTAATTTTCAGCCATCTTAAAAAAATATTAAATTTTTATTAAATATATATATATATATATATATATATATATATATATATATATGTATGTAACATTTTCTAATGTGCATACTTATACATCTTAATAAGTTCTATTAATTTGTATCTCGGGTATTACCATTATCATTACTAATAATACGTTATCTTTAATAATATTTGTATTTTAGTTATTAGGAAGATAAAGCGTACATAGATACGCTTTCTTAAAAGTCTAGCGCCCGTTCCAGCCATATTAAGAGCTTTAATTTAGAAAATTTCTTGTCCACCAATACATATTTTATTATTATCTTTGGTAATTTTATTATCTTTTATAAAGACTAGTTATAATGTATATTGATATGTAAAGTTAATATACTTACAATTAAATTATACAATTTCAATATACAATTTCATTTATCCTCCAATATACAATTTCATCTAATTTACAGTAAATACTAAAAAACTTCACTAGTTTTTTTTTTAAGAAAAATCAAATAAAATTATTATTTGTTATTTTTGTTCATATTAATATATATATATATATATATATATATATAAATATTTATGTATGTATATGACAATCAATAATAATACTAATGTGTTGAAATAAAAAAGTATATACCTATTTATTCTTATAAATCAACCAAGCCTATTTTTTTTTTGACAAATCTTTAACTATTTTAAGATTCTTAATACCATAAAGACAAGTGCAGTTGTGATCAAAGTTAACTTTTTCGATTGAGTCGCTGACGATTGAGCAGGGTTGCAAACAATAATTAAATATTAAGCAAGCTCAGTAGAACATATTTACATTCCCAGTTTTCACTACGTAACTTTCTAAAATAAAACTGTTGTTGTTCTGGTTTTCAATCAGTATTATCTTATTTATTATGCAGTTAATTATTCCCAATTTTGTATATATTTTTTTAATTTGTCATCTTGTTCATACAAATGTTTAAATTGTATACATATATACAAAGCTAAAAATATTTGTAAATAGTTTCATATCAATAACATTTAATGTCTTCTTCTGGACTGAAAGTACTGCTATCAAATTTTCTTACCCGTGCAAGTTTGTGTACAATTATAATTATTATAATCAGAGAGAAGTTAATAATCCTTCTTTATATTATATTTGATTCATCCCTTATAGCTAAAAAAATATTTCTACTACTTAATATTGTGTGTAATATTATATTTAATATTTACTCTATTCCAAAATCGTTAACAATAATGCAATCACATTATTGTTTATTATGAATTATTCACTCACCTCACAAACCATCATTTATTTTCTGATTAAAATGTTCAGTAACTGATTATTGATTGTTTTTGATTATACTTACGTCTATTTCAATGGTGACGTCATCTTCCTCGGAACTACGGCACAGGAAAAAAAATTTTTCCAAGTCAGATTTTTTTCTTACTTTGTAGTCTGAAGATGATGGAATCACCATGGAAAAGTGTCTACGTAATAAACTAATTACCTAATAGTAACAACTGGTATTATTCTGTAACTAGCTAGTGTAACTATTGCTATGTCGGTTTTTTGAAAGTTTTCCCACATATTCCACAAATCAGGCTCCGCAATCATACACAGACAATACACAATAAGAAGATAAAGTATGGTTTCGGAGAAATACTGAACCCCGAGGTACGACCACAGAAATAAAGACACACACACACTATTTCTATTACTATAATTTTGACTCACAATTTTACATACTAACAATTCATTTTTGTAAGTAATTTATATATATATATATATGTACATAGACATATATGTATATATATACATGTGTGTCTATGTTTATATACTGCTTTCAATTATTCCCATAATAATCACAAACAACTTTCACCTCTAATTGAATAATACATTCAAACTTGCACAATAATACAATTCGATTTAATTTCAAGTATTTCTCTGACAATTTGATAGGTAAATGTATCAAATGCACCATGAAGTATCGCAAGCAGTTATTGATTGTATAGAAATATATATATATATATATATATATATATATATATATATATATATATATATATATATATGAATTTACAAATATTCATCATTGTTTGTGTCCGTAATCTAATAATAAAAGCGGGAGAACCGCTTCGCGCTCCATACCTATATTGCTAGTGTTACAGCCACTGTGCTGTTGGGAATGCAGACACAAACAGAGGCCAAGGTACGATTCGGTGCGTTAATCGCTTTGAATGTGCATAAACGTATGCCAGCAGCTTCGGCATGCTTAATTTGCTTTAATTTATTTTGTTAAAACGTACGATTATAATGTTGACTTGGGATATGCTGTTATGTTACACATGAATAGCGGACAGAAACAGAACGTTATGCTAATTTTAAATTACGCTCTGTTTATTTATAATCAAAGTGTCTACGTTGACTGGTCGTTTGCAGCATGTTTAATGTACGCGTTTTTATATTTTATACATATACACACACATTTTTATACATTATATATATATATATATACATTAAGTTATATATTATTATGAATATTCATTTTTATATGCCTATTGTACCGTAAATTATGTTAAACAATTTACCAAAAAATATTTTAATATAAGTGATTTCACTATTATACAATTATTATATATATATATATATATATATATATATATATATATATATATATATATATATATATATATATATATATATATACATACATATTTATATATTCAAATTTTACAGTTTTTAACGCTGTAATAATTGTTTTTGAAAGTTTAGATTTTTAGAATATTTATATTAGTTGAAAAATATATTATTTATAAACAAATTGGAAATCTTAATTCGAAGCATTAATGACATTAATCTTTTATAGTATATTATATAAAAGAAATTATTAATAATTCGTAATGACGTTTTCTTACAATTATACTGAAAATTACTAATAATATTTATTTTATTGTTCTTTGATACCATAAAGTGAGCGTATCAGAAAGTAAATCCTTGGGATAAATATGTTCACATGGAATAATTTTATTTATGATTACCAGCTCTAGGGATAAATTATGATATTCATTCATGTTAATTAGCTTTCGACAGATACAAATCTGTAAATAATTATATATAATTATATATATATATATATATATATATATATATATATATATATATATATATATATATATATATATATGTATGTATGTATGTATATATATATATATTTTCGCACATGACCGAAGCATTGAATATGTTTGTATAAAACAATCACAGAACACTCCGTTCGTATATCTAATTATAGTTTTTATCCAAAAAAAAAAACACTACTTTAGAAGATTATTAAACTTAACAATATGTTTATCACATAACAATAATTGGGTTGGTGATAAAAACGAATGTCATCGTGATAGCTCATCGTAGTCTTCTTATGTTACACTTTTCACCATACTAATATTAATTACTCCATCTTCCCACCAAGAATTCATCTTAATCAAAAATTGGTCTGATAAATATATGTTGACTACTTTTCGTTAATGATCCTATCACGTTTTTTGTTCGTTATTATATAATAAATATCTGAAAAATAGGTTCTATTTTTTTCAATTTTGTCATTTTTTCAAAATGAATTTTATGAAAAAATTTATATTTAGTATTTTTATGATGCTGTATTTCATAAAAGTTTTAGAGAAAAAAATATAATCGTTATGTCAAAATTCAAGTTTTATTGTGATATTTTTAATTGTTTCAGTGACACTAAAATATTTTTTCTAAAACTTTAATTTTAAAAATTATCTAGAAGGGTTTCAAATTCGAATGAAACCCTAATAGTTACTAAATTTGAGAAGAAAAGTTTGAGTTTAATAAAAATTATCTAGCAATCGACAGACTTATTCGTTTATTGTTGATCAAGTATACAGGAACATTTGAAAAAATCAGTAAGATATTCAAGCGAGGTTCTTACTATATATATATATATATATATATATATATATATATATATATATATATATATGTTTAGGTCAGAATGATTTTTAAATTTATAGCATTCGAAACTAAAAAAAAATGTTGGTTTTACACCATTCCATATCAAAAATGACAGAGAAAATATTGTACAATTACCTACTTCACAAAATGCAATGGTTGACGGAAGGATAAATAGTAGATGCAACCTCTGAACACGGTCTTATTATAAACAAAATAATTTCTTTGGTTTTGTAAAATTTTAAACGAAAAGTGCACCAAGTTCTTACATAATCAAACTAGACAATAATAACCTAGTTTTATTATCAATAATTATATTGTTTACACGATGCTCTATGAAAAACGTTCATTCTCATTTAATCAACATCAGATTTTTATCCAGCACGCGACGACATGGAGCAAAAATAGCGATTGCTAAAACGAATAAACTTAAATGAAGAATTATATGACACTCGTCTATTTTCAGTGGAACTTGTTCCATGAGATGCTTGCCTCTTTAGATAGTGTTCATTTCATGATAGAAGTTTTTCAACATAATAAAATGAAAACAGGATTTGAAAATTATTTTGGTTAAAAATTATGCGATTGTAATATAAACGGTATTAATAAAATGTCTAATAGATGAAATAGTACGCATTTGATTAAAAATATTTTTTCCAAATAACTAAATTCTTAATTTAATAAGAATATTATTTTCCAATATATTTCTTATATATATATATATATATATATATATATATATATATATATATATATATTAGAGGGGTTCGCCTTCTTCTTGCTTTGCTCACCAACCCTCTGACTTTCTGGACTCGCCCACTTCTTAATTATAAGCCTGTACATGCAACCGAATGAAACAAGAAACAAATTTTTAAAACTCATTATGTTTATATAATTATCAGATATATAGCAACGTAATTGTTATATATATATATATATATATATATATATGTGTGTGTGTGTGTGTGTTAGTATGCCTATGTAAACATGGCGGTATATTATTTTGTGCAAACTTTTAGTTTTTTCTGGCTAAATACTATTTTATATTTGCAAAAAGATATATAATAAAATTTAGAGTTTGGGTTCGTAATTATTGTCTTTATTTTATACAGTTACTGTAATAAATATATAAAATATAATATTTTTTATCATTTCTTTACATCTTTAAAACAATATAAGTATATATTATTTTAATTTAAAAACACTTTCACCGGATCTCGTTTCTTAGTTGCCATTTCTTCTCAACTTACTCGTCCGTGAAACCAATTTCATTTACAGTTTGTAAAAATGTGTGTGCGTGTGCTTTGTTTGTTATGGTATGTTTTTCACAAAAAGATGGATTCAATTTTCAACCGTGTAATGTCAAAAGTCGAAGCTTTAACGGACACACACGTATCATATGAATACTATTCTAGAGTATCAAACAAAATACAGCGTTTCGTTTACTTTGACGAAAATACTTCGAAGAGTTACTGATATGCTCTCACAACGTATTCTAATGTTATAAAATATCAAGGAGCTCTTTGGTAAACAAAACAACACACCTCGTTCATGTTCAATAGGTATGCTTTGATCGACATATGTGTGAGCTGTAGTTGGTGGCAATATGTGCGGTGCAAAGTCCCCGTGAGGACTGTGTTCAACCCTGTGTGTGAACACATGTCTGCGAGATATTCAAATACGGTTCAAATTCTCGACACTGTTTTCTTACTATTCAGGTTTCATCTGTGTAAGTCAAGTATTTCGACGTTGTTTATTTTCCAGAAAACAATGTCGATCACGGCTCTAAATGAAGATTTTCGTTCGGCGAACTGCGTTTAGCGCGGCATTAAAAAATATACATGTACGATCGTTTTATATTCAGACTCGTAAAATGACTTACCGGAAATCGAGATTTTTTCATCGAAAACGCCTGTATAATTAAGCAATTAATAAGCAAATTTTCGAGTCAACACGCCGAAAAATAAACACGCATTCAATTGAAACTGTTTATTTTTTTGAACCGAAGCGAATTTTACATATAATTAAAAAATGAGCCAACATATTATTTAAACACTAAAGTACGTTTTTATAATATCAAATATATTTAAATTTCTATTATGCCGAGCAATAACGTCTCAAATGTAAGAATATTAAATGCCCTGTAAGAATTTTATGTACACCTCTACTAAACTATTTAGGTTCAGTAATAAAACGTTAACGTTTCTAATTAGCTTAACGAGCGAACGAAATAGATTTTATGTTTTCGTTGTTACAACACGGAAACTCAAAAACGAAATACCTTTCCCTCTCTTATCTCTCGCATCTTATCACAATCGTTTGATGAAATTAATCAAATTTTATAATAATTATTTTATTTTGACTCTATCAATCTATTTCATATTACATATTTGATTCCATTAATAACACAAAAAATATTGAGAATCGCATGTTAATAATCTATTAAGAATTCAAATTGTAATCATATATTGTATTCAAATTTTACTTATTATATTTCAAATAAAAGATGAAATAGTGCATAAGGAGAATAAAGTTTTTTCTTGTTTGTGTTTCGTTTTATTTTACATTAACATACTATCTGACTTTATAATTAAACCTATATGTATATATATATATATATATATATATATATATATATATATATAATGTATAAATAACCACGTTAATTATTGATCACATTAAATATATATTATAATAATTTGTTTCCGATATATATCATTGTGTTCATAGGGTTAGTATACGTTTTTTAATTGAAAGTGTTCATAAACTACACTATTTTATTTATAATATTTACGACTAATTTGTCAAATATATAATGAGACATTTTCTGATATGATTTATCAAGATGGAATAATTATTTTCATTGAACACGTAGCTTTTCACAATAAATTAGTAAAAATGCGACAAAATTAATGAATTGTATAATAATATTATACATGTTTATTTAAATATTTAACAAATTTTGAGAAATATTTTAATTGTTTTTCTTTTTATATGCTATTTTTATAGTAGATTTTTGTGATAAGTGAAAATTCAATCTTGCACTAGCAAGAAACTGTGATTTAATATAATTTAGTTTTCGTTTATTTGTATAGTAATATCCATGCATATACATAATAATATTTAATCACAATGTTTGAGTATAAAAAGAAAAATAACGACTTAATTAAAATAACGTTTCAATAATCACACATGAATTAAAATTGTATCAGTAACATTAGTATTATGATATAAAAGTTAGTGTTCAGAATAAGAGGATATATGTTTAGTTTACAATGTTATTATTCTTTTACTACATATGAATACATGTAAGAATCAATGTATTAAAGTTAAAAAAATGAGTATCATAAATTCATTTTATTTTTTTCACAAACTTCAAACGAAAATAATGTTCTTTTATATGTTTTAGAAATTGATTATTTATCTTTCATAATCATTGTTTTTATATACATAATTACATACACACATCTATATCTATATATATATAAATATATATATATATATATATATATATATATATATATATATAATACGTAACATGCATTTCAATTAGTAAAATATTGGTATTTCATAATTTGATTAAATCAATTATAATTTTTGAAGGAGGTATATTTGTTATGTATTAAGATCTGATTGATATTTACTCACATGGAGTCCTTAATTTTACATTTGAAATTACATTATCAAGCACTCCAAATTTGAATTTCAAAAATGAATATCGTACTAAAAATGTTGATGTATTTATCTTCGTATTTATATAAGACCGATTTTTCAAGTAAATAGATATTTTTCATTTTTCATTTAAAAATATTACTGCATAACTTTTACTGTCTCAAATTTTCTCTCAAATCCTCGGCGGAGTTAAAAATGAAGAGCAAAAAATGTTCACTTCTAGAATTTTATAAATCCAAAACAACTCTCTCGACTTATTTGTAAGTTGAAAAGCGTCTCTTCGTACTAAAATATTTACAAATCGTACTTCTTATCCTTCGTTTATCCTCATAAAATTCTTATAAAGTCTAGTTATTATATTTTTGAAATTATAAATGTATGCATACTTTCATAAAACGTGTATAAAATAAGATTTAAGTACTTCTATTGCAAGTTTTATCAGAATTTCAAACTGATTCTTCTTTTACATTAACCCTTTACACTCGGAATACCAGCACCGCTTTGATGAATATTTATTCCGGTAACTCGGAATCTCATCACGGTTGGCATTAAAACGTTTGTTCCACAAGCTGATCAGTTGCAATTTTCTAAAAATATAATTTGTAATAATAGATGAAATCAAAAAAAGTCAATGATAACATTAAATTGGATAGCAGCACTGATGAGTACATGTGTGAATTAGACGCTGAATTGCGAGGTTTATCTGATGATGAGTATTTTCATACTGAGTATCCAAATCAAATGAAAATAAATCTAGAAATTTTTTTGTATATTCAACAGATTCTGGTGAAGAAATATTAGTGGCACTACTGTGAAGAGGTTTGAGGGTAATATATAGTAGTAATAGTGAAGACGGATATTTTACAAATGCTATTCATTTTTGAGTGAAAGTGACGAATCTTATTGGGTAGACGTTACAGAGGAAGACAACTATAATTACAATATAAACTTCTCAACTGGCGGAAATAAAACACTGGACCATTAATTGTACAACTCTACTAAATGTTTTCCAACTTTTTTTTAGAGAGATGACTAGAATGAACTATCAAATTGGTGGACGGAAAAATAAAATTATTTCCCGAGTGTAAAGGTTAAACAAAGTGTACAGTGGTTCATTAATTTTTTTTCAAATTTGCACTTTTAAGTGTATTTCTTAATTTTAACATACTTAGTATGTTAGTTTTAGTATATAAGAAGAAAAATACATTTTAAATTTAATTATATACATGTGTATTTTTATATATTTGTTTAGGTTAATATATATATATATATATATATATATATATATATCTATATATATATATATATATATATATATATATATATATATATATATATATATTATTCATAGATACTATAAAAAGGTTCATAATTGTAAATGTACTCACAAGAAGTTCAATGAAAATAATCATCCGTATGATAGAATATTTAATGTAATTTTACTTTTTAATATTCATTTTTCATATTTAATATTTTTAAAATTCATTGTTCTTCTATTTATACACCTATTTGAATCTTTGTTTATTTAATTAAATTCTTAATCAACTGTTTAAAAACACTGTTGTACAACTTTTATTAATATACATACATATATATATATATATATATATATATATAATTCGAAACTTTATATTTTATTGCCAGCACTTTGAACGGTTATAGTTGTGCACAGTGGAAGTTACAAAAATGTATCTAAATCATATGTATTTTTAAGAAACACGCATTTGTGTACATAAAGAAGAGATAGTCTACGATTGTTTTTATGAAAGTTTTATAAGTGCATATAAGTACTATTGATTTTCACATTGATTTACCAAAGTATTTAAAAGTTAAAACAATATTTTAAAAGTATTTATGTTTTAAATAGTTTTAAAATGGAAAAATGTTTCATAGTCGAGTTTTTATTCCATTTTTCAGTTACAGCAATGGAAATATAAAAATATGTAAATCTTAAATCAGTTTATACAATTTTAAAAAGACAATTGACTATTCTAAAGCAATATTTTATGGAACGAACGAAATTTTGTTTGTGTGTTTTAAGTCTTATTAACATTACAACATATTGTTATTCAACTAATAATAAAATTATCATTTAGTCTTTATTATTACAAGAAATATAGTGAATACGATTTTAATGTCTAGTAAACTTCAATTTAGCAGCATTTCAAATTATTGTTTCTTATTAGATATTTTAATTACTATTTGCAGAAACTTAGTTAACAAAAATAATTAATGGGTTTAATATTCCTCTTAATTTCAACAAAATGTATACATACATTTTTCTAACTACTTATTTAATTTTTAATTCAACTTCAAAAAAATGTAATTTTTAGATTATTTTTCTCTTCTGCTCGAAAATTTTACGAATATTTACTGTAATTTGTGAGATCTAGATAATCAGTGAAAGTTTATATTAACCTTTCTGTAAACTAATATTGAGATTATTTGTTCATTCATACTTTTCTATTTACTATAAAATAATCCCTTGTATAAAAATGTCAATGATTTAGAATTTACATAAATTATATTACTACTTTGTAAGGGAAAAGAAAACATATGCACTTACACACATATTATGAATTCTAGTACATTGAAAAGATATTCTTATTCGTTAAATATTATAAATTAATATTATGTTAAAATAAAAAATATTTATAAACAGATTAAACAGTGGATTTCAATAGTTTTGTTACATATTCATATCAAAATGTACTATAAACGCTAAAACAATAGTTGTTGAATTAAATTATATTTCTAACGTTATTATTATTCACTAATTGTTCTATAACATCAATTGAACTTATTAATATTATTGTTATATAATTCAATATTCAATTTATTATTAGAAATTTGTTTCAAACGATAATATAACGTTAATTAAATGTATAATTATGGTCTATGAATATGTAATCCCTTAATATTTGGTATAAATTAATTAATTATTATAATATGTTACATCGTAATTGGTATAAAAATAATGAGGACTTTGTCAGTAAAACATACTGGGAAAGATATCTGATACTTTTCGATATTTATTGTCAGTATATAGAGTTACTTTTGTGTTCGTACGGAAATGTGTCTTTTTCTAAATAATTATATATTTAAAAGTAAGTCTTTTTCAGTTCTTTTGTTTAGTTTAGATTAAACGCCTACAGTTTCACATTCTTCTATGACAATTTATCTTCTACAAAATATTAAAGTAATCAGTTAATTTAAGAATACATTTAAAATGAGAGTATAAATACAGGTAGATATAAATTTCTGCGGCGTGCATTTGCATCGCTCATTCCAAAAATAAACAACAAACCACTCATCGGCTCTGCGAAGAAAACTACCACCCACATAACAATTTTGGGAGGTCCAACACATAAATTCACCTCATATCAGCATAGTTTGCCAACCATAACAATAAATATGTTTTAATGTAAGATTCATAACAAGTCAAGAGAAGTATAGGTATAGCGCAGGCTAGTAGAGCTGTATAACAAGGCGGTAAGGTATCGTGTGACCCGAATCGGCTGTAGGAGCTAGAGAGCTACATATTCAGTCTGACGTTGTCGTCCGGAAGTACAATTTACTGTGCTCTGGCATAGTCATTTGCATGACCTTTGCATAATTATTTGGGAACTAGGAACCGCTAAAGGGTTCCGTTCCGAAATTAATGGAGTCGCGCGACTATATGCACAGGTGATTTTTGCTGCCGGTTGTGAAATTTACAAAAGCCTTTGGCCATCGGATTTGGAAGTCATACATTCCGAGAGACACGGCATTAACGGGTTTGGAATGGATACGATGGCTTTATTAAACTGTTCCTGACTTCTTGTGGTCGACCTTGTTGTTTTCTCTGTTTGTATTTAGATATTTTGCACGACATCTTGGACACATACGACCTTTACTACTGATGATATCTTTCGCTTAACCGTAAAACGAAAAGGTTAAACTATCTGTGTTTTTAATGTAGATTAGTTCGATAATGATGTTTGTCATTATCTCTAATTTACGATTATTGCTTTTGTTCCTGACATTTCTATCAAATATAAGATACTGACTCGTTGTGTTTTCTTCAAGATTATAATTTTATACATGGATATACCTGTATGCAAATACAAACACGCGTTTCCACATACATTTATACATAAATGCATATATATATATATATATATATATATATATATATATATATATATATATATATATATATATATAAAATTAAAAAAGTATACTTTTTTAAAATTATAATATTTTATAAGGTATATTTTGAAAAATTACATGTATTTGGTTGTATAATATTATGTTTTTAAATCAATTGTAATGTGTAAATATAAAATTTGCTCAAAGCAGAATGTGATATAGTTTCTCGTATTTCATAAAAATAATCAAATGAATTAAGTCGATTATTTTTTATTGCCATGCCATTTTTAAAAATGTGTTCCTTAGCAGTAAAACAGTTTTAAAATTTCCTTGATAAGATTTAAATATACCGTAGTTAAAAATAGTGTTTTTAATACTAATTTTTATAAATATTTTACATGATATAAATGTACGTTATTCAATTCTATAACAAATTATTAAAAGCACATACGTATGTGCGAGTGTAATTATAAAAATTAAATATATATATATATATATATATATATATATATATATATATATGATATAACATAACAAAGTATAAATATATTTTTATTGAACGTATATGTACACAATAATATATTCATTAAATATCAATGATTGTCAGTAATCTTCCCAGTTTATAAAACAAATTATAATATTTTTCCACGCGTATAAAAGGTATGATTGCAAGTAAGAACGTAAAAATGAATGCACTTTATTAATTGTGTAATTCTTATAAAATATGGAAAATCGGAGTTGTAGCGATTTCCGTCAAATTAAAATATCTCCGTTGTAAAATATGAACAGAATTAAATATGATATTATGCACAAAATGTATATATGACTTTGATTTTTTCAGTTTGTTGTGTACTGTTTTTAAATTATATAATAAAATATTAGTTATAAAAAATATTTTTTTATTTAGTTTGAATTTTTATTTCAAATATGTATTTATACATTGACAAACATTATATGTAAATAACTTATTCACGATAAAAAATTTCAATAAGAGAGCATGTAAAATTTATAATCTTTTGTTTGAACTATCATATTATTGGGAATGTTATAAAAGAGGTAATATTTAAATATAATTTACCATTTGCAGATCAAATATTTATAATAAGGAAATAAAGCCGAATTTTCAATTATCTATGTAAGAGTTTGACTGTGTCTATCTATCTACCTATGTATCTCTCTCTGTATATATATATATATATATATATATATATATATACACATATATATTTATATGCAATTAAATACATTTTTGTATAAAAATATTCTTTTATATATTTAAATTAAGCGTTAATATAAACATTGAATAATTTCGTAGTGTGAGTAAAAACAGTTTAAAGGAATATTATTTTTAATATTTTACAAAAATTATTGAAAGTAAGTTTGAATTTCAAAATAAAATTTGTAAAGTTACTTATGTTTTTAACGTTTTAGAATAAAGTGTTTAAAGAAGACGTATATGTAATAAGAGTATATCTGAAAGAAAAATAAATTTTATAAAAATAATAATGTTTTTGTTGAAGAGTATTTTTCATACATTTTAAAAGCATGCGATTATATATGCTATTAGATTTCATGCCAGTTGTCACAAACATACGCCTGAGTTTAACATTCTGTTATATTGATAATTCGTTACTCTAAAGAAAATATTCATGAATTTATATTATACATAAATTATGTATTAGAATGTATGTACATTAAAGTATATTATATTATCTCTTTTTTATGTGAATATACGTTCTTATCGACGAACATATTTCAATGTACAATACGAAAACAATTTATAGATTATGATAATAATTTGTTTATATTATCGATCGAATTTATTTTAAAATGGAATAATGATTGTAAAAAAAATGAAAACTTATAAAAAATCTAAATTAAATTACCAATCTCAGCATGTGTCTATTATCTGATTTAATAAGATATATATTTTTAAGTAATTAATATTCCAGCAGTCAATGTTCCATGGAAACGTAATAAATCTTATCTGCCTCCGGTTATCCATGCTTTTAACATTCGGCGAAACCGAATCAAATTAAGGTAAAACACGATGAGCATTGAATAATGCCAGAAACTTCCTTCATTGAATTTATTACGTTATCAATTTAAAGACTTAATTAGACAATTGTTTGATCTCAGTTCACCGACTTTTGTCTGACTCTACATGCATTTGTGTTCGCCGCGACTTCGAAACTTTACAGTCACCGATGTCTCGTCTCTTTGAAGTTAATCGAAATGACGTCATGACTAGAGAAGAACTTTCTTACATTTCACAGTTAGATTTTTGTTTGGAGAAATAATAAAATTGTCGTCGAATGTTTTCAAATCTTTGTTGTTTGTGCTGTGAACATTTTTCGTATGTGATAATGTTTTCAAGTTTTCTTTATTCTATTTCTGTATGTCGATAAATCTATTTCCTTAGTTCTCCGCCTGTTAATAGTAATGTGAATTTGTAGCACACTCATATATCTTATTGTTTTTAATTTTTTTAAAAAAATAATATTAAATGCTTGTTTATATATCATAATATTTTGCTTTTTTTAATTGATTTTAACTCATTGATGGACCAAGTTAATTGATAAAAATTTTAGTTTAAAGCTGTAAATACTGCATTTAACTATTCTAAGATGTTAATAATCAATCAATCAATGATATAAAAAGAATGTCTTACTTATTAATTAAAATAAAATTAATGATCAATGTTTAGTAATGGAGATAAATTTATTTTCATAGACAATTTATTTTATATACTACTTATCGTACAACTATAAAAAATGGTTGATTAAAAATATCCAGTAATTGATTATTGATGATTTTGATTAATGCTTATTTGGATTTCAATGTCGATGCACCATCCTCAGAGAACTTAAATATATAAAAGTCAACATGTTTGAAAAGTGAAAAATTCATTTATTTAAAAATAATAAAAAGAATTATAGCGGATTATATATATACATATATATATATGTATATATCTATATTTATATATCTATATGTGTATATATATATATATATATATATATATATATATAATTATGAAAACTATTATCTTATTATAGGTATTTTTTAAATATTTTATTAAAACTAATTACATATTGAATTTTAGTTTAAAAAATCGACAGATAATAAAATTTAAAACATATACTATAAACATATGTTTAAATTACAAGTATTTATTATAAAACTTTTAAATAAAAAACATGTTAAATTACAGTTTCAGGTTAAACCTTATGTATAACATGAAATTAAGTGAGAATTAGAATATAAGAATCAGATTTTCTTATGATTGTTATATGAGCGGATGTTAGAAATAGTTTTTGAAAAAAAAATATGTTAAATAGTGAACAGATCTTAATCATAACTTTTCCCCCGTAAATATTTTAAATGCTTCTAATTAATACAACTTAAGGATTAGTTAATTAATATAAATATTTTTTTAGCTCGCACAAAAAAATGAAATATCATATAAGTTATAAAATTATTTTACTTGAAAATACATATATATATATATATATATATATATATATATATATATATATATGTATATAATTAACGTTAAATATCTAAAAAGAAAAATTAAACGTATAAAGAATTTCTCGTCTTGTGTTTTTCTACATTATTCGTGATATATAACAATGAACAAACTGGAAGTCGAACTTCCTTTAAAAATATGTCCTGCCCTTTAAAAAAAAACTGTGCTTCCAGTTACGAATAAAAGAGGTTGAGGGTGGTATTGTTATCTCGCTACACAAAAGGGCGGCGCGGGAGACGGGTAATTGAGTTTGTATGAGGATATTTTGTATTGATTTTAGCGACGTCGTTAAAGCAGATTAAAGCTACATCATCCAATGTTTTAACCTTAAAATCGTGGTTTGTTTGAAAAAAATAAAATTACTTTTAATAACATTTCAAGATTTATTTGTTCGTTTTATCGTTTTTCATATTTTATATACATATATATATATATATATATATATATATATATATATATATATATATATATATATATATATACATATATTCAAAGGTAATTGACGTTTTAATTAAAATATTCAAACGTTCGATTTGAAATATTTGATTTATTTTTTATACAAATATTTAATAATTTCTCGGAAATTATGACTAAACATAATTTGTTTTTTGTACGACTCGCCATTGCAATTATATTTTCATACGGATGAGAAATTCAGTCACATATTTTTTCAATCAAAGTAAAAATTCAAGAAAATTATATTTTACGTCTAAATACCATGTTGTTTCTGATTTTTTTTTATGAAAAAGGATTTATGTCAATATTTTAAGTTAATGTGTTTCTTGTAATTTCTTTTTCAATTTAATTTAAAAAAACAATTTTCATTGGACGAGTATAATAACATTTGTAAAAATAGACTTAATTAAATGTGTATGGAACTCTCTTTCTGAAAAAAAGTTATACCCGATGTTTTATTCAAAGCCATGATAATGTAAGCATATTCTATATTATATAAAATGTTAGTAAATTTACAATTCTCAGAAAATGTATTTATTAATATATTTTTCATTTAATTTTTTTTTTGTAGAGATCCAAAATTATAACTTGATTGTATTAATTGAATTTTTTCAAAATGATTATTCGATTGGAATAAAATTAAGTAACTAACCTTGAATAAATTATGTTAAACAATTCTCTGTTTATATATGTTTAAATTGTAATTTAGTTTTGTATAGTGTGTTATTAAAAAAACAGTACTAAATTAATAATTATTATTTGAATTTGTACTGACAGAAATAAAAATAAAGGACATTTGAAACAGTCATAATTCATTCCATGACATTTAAAAAAGTCATAATTTATTCCAGTATATATGGTAATATTTGCATATATTGTAAATTTGCTTGTGGCGTGGTTTAATTGGATCACTATTGATGTATCAAATTATGGCTTTCAGTTATCGAACCATCATTAGGATAGTTTGATATGTACTGTGTATATAAATTATGAGATGACTGATATATACAACAGCTAAAAGCCCGTCTTGAGGGAATGTATAAACAGTGATCAACCGGAAATGAGATCTTATCAAAGATAACGAAACAAAAACATAATCACAGATATAAAAACAACCAAAAATAACTATTTGGTAGAAGCAGCAAATGAAAATCACCTTTCTGAATTTCATTCTACTTTCTTAAATCAATGCATCCAGTTCACTATTCTAAATTATCTAAAAATTTGTGTTTTAGCTTTAAATTCTTTTGAATTTATATAAGTGATACTTGCAGCTATTATTTTAAATAATTTTATATTTAGATATTTTATTTCTTAGTTACATTTTATGTGGGTAAAAGTTCCCTTTTTTCCTTTTCTTTAAAAAAAAAACAGTTTCGTTTCTGCAAGATTTTTCCCTTTTTTGGTTTTCTATACATTATTTTATGTGAGTTACAATAATGTATATTATTATATTAGGCATTTAATTAGAAAAATTGTTCTATAGAATATCATAATAAACTCTCTGTTTATATATATATATATATATATACTCACCCGTTTATACATATGTACGTGCATACAAATAAATATATTATTTTTAAAATCTTAAGCATGTAGTTTGAAATAATCTTCAAACTACTAAAATATTTATTTGAAATATCTCGTTATACAATCTTTACGAGACTTTGAACTACATAAAAATAATTGGACATGAAAGAAGTACGTTCACCGTCTAAGTGGACACATTTCGATTCAGTGACCTTACTACTAGCTCAAAGGAAGAGAAAACTTGATGTTTCTTATGTATGTTAAAATATTACAGATGAATAATTCAAACATATAGACCTTACTGTCGAAGTTTTCAGTATGTCTCAATCGATGTAGTACGTACACCCTTTGATTTGCTATATCAACACTACATAATACGCAACAAGGATTTATTTCATACATTTTACTATTTCATAGATCGACTTACGAGCCACTCGAAGGAAAAGGACATTCTCATTGATTACACACTATACACCATACAGTAGACTCATTTTAACAATATAAACTGGTGATAGTTATCAATGACCGTATTCTGGAACCGTTCGGGATCAGAAACGACGAATTAACGGTTTACGGAAATCCTTCACTTATCTCCTCGTTAGTAACGTTGCCGTTACAACATAAAGGCCACTACCTACTCTATAACGTACTATTACAATGCTTGGTCACAATGCATCTGACAAATTAATGCATCGATCTAAATGAAATATGTGATTCGTGTAACTGCAATATGTTTTCACGTTCGTTTTTAATCGGAACATTGTCGATATTTATGTATTCAATGATTTATTTTTTGTTGATAACAGTGACAAATATGACTACTGAATTAGTTTACGAATGATTTATACAATATTGGCCTTTTTATATTTTATTTTAATCGCTTTGACGCTTTTGTAGAAAATCGATTTATAATAATTGCGAAACATATTCTACGTACAAAATAAGAGCAGAAAACATTTTCAATTTATCATGAATTCATGTATTTGATAAGTAAAAATATAAAAAACATTTATAATGTTTGACTTTTTTAGGATCATATTTTCAATGTGTATTGTTTTACATTATAATTTAAATCCAGAATTAAAACATTAAAAGATTTCTGATTTCGATAAGATAATTTATTTTGTATATCTTTATATAGATATATTATTTGCGTGTGCTTTATCTGTTATCCGTGGCATTTATAGAAAAGAATACATTTATAAAATTCCTTATGTATCAATAAATTTGTTTTTTAATATATTTAAATATAAAGATATGCATAATTGTGTTCACAACTTTTTCTTCCGTGAAAAATGATATAATTCGAAGAGATTTATCAAGCTCTTGCTTATGCATCAAATAATCACGAAACGTTTTCAGATTATATTTAAAACTACAAAAGCATAGATTGATTAGAATAGTGCATTTCGTATTTAACATTTACTATTTTTAAAATCTGTTATAGTTTTTTGAATTACATTTATTTTATTAAAGATAATTAAATTTCTTATAAATTTTAACACAATTTTACTTATTGATTTTTTTTGCGACTTAACCAACTGTAATGTATTATTATTTTCATTTTGTGTGTATAGAAAAAACAGCCATTCCAGTCGTTCAAAATTTAATAACGACACAATGCTTCCAATAAAATTTTATTATATTTTTAATTGTACATTTAATGATTTCTTATATATGAAGTACTTATTTTATGATCAAAAACTAAATAATTTGTATAGCTAATACATTTTGAAATATTATTTAATATCTATATTAAAGTAGTACTATAGAGTTGGACAAGAAAGATAATTATAATATATTTTTGAAGTATAAGCACTTATCAAGATATAACGGTATTAAAGATAAAATAATCGAAAAAAACTTGCATTAATAAATATGAAAGAATTATTTGAGTTTTGTAAGTGTCAAATTTACCAAAAAATTTTATTCCAAATACTAACCAGCAATAACTTATTACTTTAGCTTTGAAAACAGTGATGTTTTTATTGAAATCTATATGAAAACATAGTAAAAAGTAAGAAAATATTTTACTTATGTATTTTTAAATAAAAACATTGCAGTAAAGAATATAATTATATAAAATATTTTTATAAATTTCTTGTATTTTTACTAATGTTTTTAATATATTATTTTTACACATCTGTCTAAAAAATAAAAACTAACCCTACTCCCATATATATATATATATATATATATATATATATATATATATTAATTATTTTTATAAGAAAGAATTTAAAACAGGGTATGCGTTTTTAATAAAAAAGAAATCTTTAACGTTTTAGTCATCTTTCCTTTATTTCAATAATTAAATCATGTCTTGAACAACGATAGCATATTTTAATTTATTATTTTTGAGTCATTTATTTTCTACTGTAAGATAATGGACAAAATGAATACACCAAAAAATATCTTTTAAAAAATCATTTCAGTGTCAATCTGAAGCCATTAAATATTTATTAATAATGAGTATATTTTCTTTGTAAATATACAATATATATTAGCATTTTTTTATGAAAAAAACTTGAGAAGAACTTCTATTCTTGTAAAGATATATTTTCATATGTATATACTTACACACATATATATATATATATATATATATATAATAATTTATATTTAAAATACAAATTTGTTAATTGTTATTATTTACTTTGAATGTAACCTAATATTATTTTTACTAATATAAATAATTCAGGTAAGTTTCGCAATAAAACAGATTAATTCATCTAACAATATCGTTACCACAAGTATGTATGATATAATGTATAATGTAATATATTCGAATTCTGGTCATTAATGTCTACATACATGTAATGAATATTTGCTACAATTAATATACTCTGAAATACGTGGTCAGGTTTGAAGTCTATCCTCATAATCTATGTGCGGTTATTGCAATGATCTACTTGATTCTATAATCTATAGGGGAATGTTGGATCTACTGAAGCCGACTATTTATTTATATAAATTATATATATATATATATATATATATATATATATATATATGTACATAAAATATGTATCGTAAGTATAATAAATATTTAACAGTATAACTTTTAAAGATTTTTTAAGAAGGTATAGAAATTATTTTAAAAGTTGGTGATGAATTATTTTAATTATAATGTATTTTTTCTCAATATAAATTAATATATCATATTTTTATAAAACTATCCAATAATTGATTATTCGCTATTTTAACGCATGACTGTTCACTTTGATGGTAATTTCATCGTTATAAATACTAAGCACAGAAATAAATTTTATTGCTGAATTCATTTTTCTAGTGGATGAAGTATGTGCTTGTTTAAAAAGGAAATTTATCTACCGTATTGAACTATCATTGATGCAAGTATATTTATTGTGAATGACCTGTATATTAATAGTAAAGAAATACCCGTGACTGCATAACTTCAATTAAAATATTGATTTTTTTATATTTTGAAGAAAAAATTGAAATAATAAAATATTACAACTATGCTATACTGGTGTGCAAAGTCCCGGGCTATTTTAAAAAATATAAATTAAACGTATCAAAGTAATTGCGTGAATAATGATACTATTTTATGTAGAAGCACCTAAGTCAAGAAAAAAAATAAGATTGGATATTGATGCTGAATTTCTTAAAAAAATCAAGATCACGTCCCAAGTCTCTCGCAGAAGATTTTAATTTCAAGTACGTTTCGGTGACGATTTCAGAGCGACATTGTCACGATATAACAGTCGATGTGCAAGCTTTAGCGTGGCCCGATAAGAGCCCAGACCTTAACCCTATCGAGCACGTGTGAGACGAACTAAAAAGACATATTAAAAGTCGACACCGCTCCAAGCAACAGTCGGGAACTAAAATCTGCAATTATTAAAGAATAGGGTACCATGCCACAAAAAATTTTAAAAAAATGTGAAATTATTCAAAAATTGTTATCAATTTGTAATCAAAACTAGAGGAGGAAATACTCCACATTAAAAAATGTTAAACTTTCACTTTGATCACATTTTTATTCCTTTTTTACTAACATCAATGAGCTGTTTTAGCAGTGTTAATAAAAGTTGATTTTTCTTCATTGTTTCAAAACATCAATTCAAGATCAATTTTTGAAATTCTTAATTTTTTTCTCAACTTCACATAGAATAGTCTCATTTTCTATGCAATTTCTTTGATCATGTTTAAATTAAATTTTTTAAAATCGCTCGTTTTTTTTGCACAACAGTATATAATGAACCTGCAAAATAAAGTTTAAAAATATAAAATTTGGCTTTAACATTGTTTGCACATTATAAAGTAGTATTGCGTTTATTGGATATGTTATATACAACGTTAATAATATTTTTAATATTAGATAATTCTTTAATACTTTTCAATCATCAACCTGGTTATCGTATTGAGAGAAAACAGCTACTTCAAATATTAAACCAACTGTACACTATTCTTGTCCTTATTCTTTATTTATTGATATTGGAAATACAAGTTTAAAAGGATATTGATCCTTCATGAAAGTTCCTGAAATGTAGTCTATCTTCAGTTGACTTGGGGACATTCTTATAACAAAAGTTGTCTTCTCTTTTTTTGTAATTTTACTTTCGATTATATTAGGTTCGAGATCAGCCATGATGAGTTTTTCAACAATATGAAATATATTAACACATTAATGATGATTAGTTTCTAATTAATTTTATATATTAGATGCTTTTCAATTTAGTTATTTTCATTGTATATTAAAAAAATCCGTTATTGTAAATCATTGATCAGAACTTTATTTGCGAATAGAATCTTGTTTCATTCAGAGGAAATACCATATCACTGCATTATTTAAAGCTATCTGTTTGAAGTAAAATAAATTAATATATAAGTAACAAATATTAACATATATATATATATATATATATATATATATATATTTAAATACTGATTTTTACATGGTTAATTGAAATATTCAATGAAAATAAATATTTTGGTTCGGAGTTAAATTTAATTATAAGAACCGTATATCTTGATTTAAACATGAATTTAATCTATTCATTTTTTAATTAATTTTAATTTAATAAAGATAAAATGGTAGTAATATTTAATATTGAAATTTATTCCGGTTATTTCAAAATAAAGTCAAACAGATTAAAATTCAGATTACTTAAAGAAGAGTAATCTTCTAGTAAAGCAAGCTTATTTCAGTAATAAAAGTTATTTTTTTTATATTTACTTACAGAGAATTAAGTATGTTTCTTATTATAAAAAATAATTAAAAAAATATATTTATTTTTATTTGAATATGTGCATGAAATCTTATCAAAATCGATTATTCTGTTCATTATTAAAATATCCACGAAGTATTTGTCAAGAAAATTATTGTACACAAACATTTTAGTATTTGTATTTATTGTTTTCGATTACTATAAATATCTTAGTTATAATTAGGAACTGTGAAGACAGAAGTAGGTCATCGAATTGAGATTTAAATCAACATCTAAATTATCCAAACGATGCTTTCCAATAATTATGGGATTTATTTAAAAAACATTTGTTTTTGTTGAAGAAAACAGGTTAAATAAATTTAAATATGCAAAGAATATAACATTATTTAAGTATTATAAAAAATTAACATAAATGTATTCATGTTTTGTGTAAAAATGTATAGTTTAGTAAAAAAAAATAACTGTGTAGTTTTTTTACCCGCGTTCAAACATGCAAATGCATGTGCATTAATACACATACACACACACAGAGATATACTATTACACACAAAGTACATATATCGCGACATGCTCATACTCAACGCCATAAGGAAAAGCGAGTTTCCCTAACTTGTGACTATTAGGTATATTTGCGCCAAATATTATTCGACATGCGCATGTCGTTCGGCGGGCATCGATACACAACGAACGCGCACGCGACGCCTCTCGGCGTGCCACGACGTCCTCCGCCGTCTCCACCGCCCTCGGACGTCGGTCGGGTGCGACTCGGCCTACACTGTCGTACGTTGTCAGTCGGCCACGACTGTCTGGCCACGGATCACACGTTCGTACACGGTTCGGTATTTCGCGACCGCGCTTCGCTAGTAAAGTCAAATTCGCTCGCTGTAGGTTAGAGCCGTAGAGTAGTATATAGTTAAACTGTAATACAATAAGCAGCATCAGCTCTTGCGACAAGCGACTTTTAACACTTACCTGCTGTGTCTGTCAGCTCTAAGATAACTAGCTGCCTGACCAGCAGACGGTGTTTAAAAATAACTCTGTGTTGTGTGTCGTTTTCGGTCACACGAAAGAAAACCACGTGCTCTCTTCTTTCTGATATCATCAAAACACAAAGTCGATTGTTCCAATCATTGAAAGTTTCATCTTCGTTTGAAATTTGTCAATAAAAAAAAGTGTTTATAAAAGTGACAACGACGCGTTCGACTCGTGATTTTCTTTGTAAAGTGGTCGCGTGATCGAACGAACTTGTGAACGGTTTGATATTATTTTTTCATTTTTTTATTCATTTTTTTCATTTTATATACTCTTTCTGGGTATTCGTAGAGTTTGATTGATGGTTTGGTTTTGATCGTTTTGATTTCGATGGCCTTGACTGGGTTTTAATGATCACGAAAGTGAAATTTTGTGTGAAATATTCAAAGGAAATGCCTTTTTTATCCTGATTATGATAATATCCAAATAGAGGCCATTTTCTCTTGAAATGTTTCTTATCGGATATGTTATTATTTTTTTTTAAATATTTTTTTTTGATTCATTGGAAATCGATTATAGTTATTTAGAAGTTATGTCAGGTTATCGGAAAAATGATCAGATATTGCTTCGAATTACAAATTTATAAATAGACGATATTAGAAATCTTACATTAAAATCAATATCGTTAGTATTTTTATCCGGAAACTTAAATGCGTTTTGTTCATATCTGTCCGTAAAAAATATTTGTGGAATTATAACTATGTTACATTTTAAAAGTAAACTGTACTATTGTAAAAATAAACTAATCTCGACTGCAATAACTAATGTTAGTTTTTTTCCCGTTATCTTAACAGGAAACACGCAATCATACAAATACGAATTTTAAAATAGTAACTCTAATACATTTGTTTCGCAGCAAAAGAATCACAAAAAAATTACATCACGTGTTTGCATACAACGAACAGACGGTTTTATTATTAATATTTAAATGTCTTTTTTCATTAGAGCAACATTATCTTATGTCAAACTAAATACTTTTGTATAGATAACATACTAAACTTGACACATTACAGAGAACACATGTAGAGACAAGTAAAAAATATATGACAGCGCTTGAAACTATACGTCTAATATTAGTTTTTAAATAAGATATTTTTGTTTCAACAATATTCTAACATCTGACATCACGATAAAACGTTTGATAAGTTAATATGTAAATAAGTTTAAACGTATTCTATTTTCAATTGTGAACTGTTATTAAACATCTAGTTAATATATGCAACTCTGTATATTTTATTATTAATAAATACGTTTCTGTGAATTTTCTAAAATAAAATCCTGACAAAGTAGTTACGAAAACATATCAATAGTTGTAATTTATATTGTATTATATAACCAAAAATGTCTTTCAATATGAAATTCAATTCACTGTTCTCGTTAGAATTATTAAGTATTTGTTAATATTCTTAAAGTAATGTAATAATGATAATCTCTGATACCATAAATTATTTATCTATATCTATATTTCCAGTATTATAGCGTCAATGTGCATTCTTATAATAAAACTTACTTAGATTTACGTAAGATAATACGAATAATTTTTGAAATTTATTCTTTTTGTAATAACAAACCATTCATCACACAATGATCTATGAATGTTACATCAAAATTGTAAATTTAAAATTAAAAATATACTATTTTTCTTAGAAATTTAATATATATATATATATATATATATATATATATGTTTGTATATATATGATTATGATTCTTATGAGAAAAACGCATTTTATTGAAAATATTTTGAAATGAATTTACTCTACTTACATACATGTAGTTTGTTTTCCTGTATAACACAGCCACAATGAATGTATAAAATAACTAAATAAGTCTAAAGTTTATTAGAAATAAAATGTGATTAATGTTCGGACAGTAGAAAGTTTCATAGATATTTTAGTAATCTTAATTATTGAAAGATTGAATAATTTTTTCATCAGAGTAATTGAGAAATATTTATTCAATGCAATATGTTTTACCTAATTATTTTCATGCCTTACATATTTATATCCATTGAAATAAATTAGACATTTTTAACATATTATATATATATATATATATATATATATATATATATATATATATATATATATATATATATATATATATATATATACTGATAAAATTCTGTTATAAGAAATTATTACTGTTATTATTATACATTCCCATTAACTTTCAGAATTAAACCTGTCAGAGACACATTTATATTTATAATAAAAAAATATAGCGAAACTATTTTGTGTTGAATAAAAATATCAATTAAGGTTCAAAAAGAAAGTAATGTTTAAGTTAGACTAGTTTTTTTAACAAAATTTTGTTCTCGTATATACTTTTATGCCATAACTAATTACTTATATTTATCCACAAAGGAATTGTTTTATTTTTAATCTATATTTTGTAATATCTGTGATCATATTAAATATGCATGTACATATAAAGGAAATAACCAAAAAAAAAAATATGATACATGCCTATGTAAATGTTTTTGTGTTAATAAAATATACACATTCAGGACTTTCGTATATACATACACACACTTTCTGGAAAAAAATTCTTCTTTCATTAAAAATTTCCATATTTTCTTGCCAGTACTTTATGACCCCAAACTTCATAAAAAAACCCTTTTAAATATTTATATTTTTATGCAAGCGACGAGTTTGGTTTTGAGTATACGAGTATAGAACACTGTATTTTAATCTTAGTTTGTATATAGGTGTGTGTGAGTGTGTGTGTATGTGTACAAAAAATATATAAAGAATGCGTGAAAATTATTTTTATTTACGAGTGTACGTATTTCTTTTAAATCAGTCGTTTTCGAAAAAAATATATTTTATATTTTGTATACTTAAGACATATTTTAACACAAATGTGCTAAATAAATCATATATATTTAATTTATTTATACAAATTGTTGGTATTATTTATAACATAATACAGAAATAATATTTTTTTATTATAATTGAAATTATCAAACATATTTTTACATTAATATATAATTTTATGAAAATAATATCATTAACCAATTTACTATTCTTTAGATTTGATAAAAGTCTGTTTTTTTACTTATTATAAAAGAGTACAATTAAAAAAACAATATTTTTGAAGTATTTTCATTCGTAAGTACATGTGTGTATATATATATATATATATAATCAATTAAATAATATTAAGTATAGTATCTACAAATGTTTAAATAAGTTTCAGTTTTAAAACACCCGTATGTTAAAAATATATTCAATTTGAATACAAGATTGTACATTCAAAGAAAAAAAAACATTATTACAGAGATTTATGTATCTTACCTACTTAATTATTCCAAAATCTTTATAATTGCATCGTTGTCGTTTTATGTACATTTTACAAGTACAATTAAGTTGTCAAACTTTTGTAATGAAATGTTGCTTGTTAGCTATCGTATAAAAGTTTAAATTGATACAAAAGTTGTGAAGCAAGACAACCGGAACGTGAAAGAAGCTGAAAAATTTATTGTTTCTTTTCGTCGACAAAAGCGTATACTTTTTTACAGAACTTTGCAAAAAGTATTTACTATATGCAAAACTATTGAAATGCGGAATATTTAAAATGATCAAATATACGGAAAAATTCACATACAGAGTAAATATGCATATTTCTATGTTGGTTTTTTTTTTTGTTATGAACCTAAAAATATTTGAAGGATAGTAAATATTTCATATGTTTATTAAATATAACTACGAGTTTTTCTTTAATTCTTGTTATGATTTTTTCTGTAAATTTATTTAACACTTTTTATAATGTTAATTTTATTAGTATGAAATCTTTTTATAAAAAGTTTGATAAATTAAATAGCAAGTTAAAATTTTATTATTTTTAATATGAAATAAATAAATTCAATCAGATTAATTTTCTTTTATATGAATGAAAATGTCGATATCTTTAGGATAATTATAATTATATATATATATATATATATATATATATTTAATTAAAAATAAACTAATCTTTATTGATTAATCATATCATTTATTGAAATCTTAATTCATTCTTATCTCATTATAACATGCAATTTATAAATCTGTATTAATATTTTGCAAAGTAAGGTTTTTAGAGAAATAATGTTATGGGCATGTAAGGTTCTTCATATTTTTTTAAATTTAAGTTAATGTTTGGTATTTTTTTTCTGTATATTGTTCATATAACAGAAAATAATAAATTAAATCTTACCAAAAGTTAAGTCAGTGTAATTCGTTTATAGCTATATTGTGCAATTCGTAACAATACAGTTGTATATACATACATATATATATATATATATATATATATATATATATATATATATATAAGAAAAATAATACTTTTAAATTCACTGTTTTATTATTTATAATTTTATATTATTATTATGTATTCCTTAATCTATTTTTGCTCTCTCAATAATCCATAGCTAAGGTTATATACTTTTTAATAATTCCGATTTCTTAGATTTAAGAATATCCTAGTTCTTTCTTGTAGTCTATATTGCCATTAGTACACTTATTTGATTTTTTGATATCTTCATTCTAGTACACTTTCCGGATTTACATTCTAAAGTTTTAGTAGGTGCAAAATAAAAAAAAATGTGTTGTAGCTTGGTAAAAAAAAAATATTTTTTTTTCTTTTATAGACTGCTTAAATGTAAAAATAATAAAAAAGTTGTATTGCGATTAGTGAGACTACAGTTTATATGAGAAAAATGCATTTTTGATTCTAATTGATTGTATCTCTTAATATAATTGTTAGAACTGAATTTGTCACTATGACCAGAAAGATTGCAATGAAATAAAATAAGAAATGAAACTAAACTAACTAATAGAAAATACAAAAAAAATAATCGCATTGATAATTTTTGTGATAAAGTATTTTACACTATTTTTATTTTTTTCCTGATAACACCATTTATAGTTTACATATTTGTGAAAGTGCAATATTTTTATATTAACATTATATATATATATATATATATATGTGTATATATAAAATATACTCACACACATACATATGTTCCATAAGTAATCTTCCTAATTGTTAAATACCTCTAAAAGAATTTAATACATTTGTATATTCATTAGTTTATCTCATATTTAAGTATTTATACAAGTAATATATAAATTTGTTTCTTACATATTAGACAAAAACGAATTTACATATTTGTACAATTTGCTATTTTAAAAAACATCTGATTATAACTAATAAGAAAACATTGAAAATAGCTGAGGAGTTATAAAATCATTTATAGTTAATTAAATGATTTTATTTTTTTGTATTTTAATTTATAACATATTTTTTCTATGGACTGTATATATTTTTTAATTATATATACACGAATACACACACACACACACACACATATATATATATATATATATATATATATATATATATATATATATATATATATATATATGTGTGTGTGTGTGTGTGTATTAAGAAAGTCAATAAATTACTACAAAACTAAGAATTAATTATAACTGGTTAATTATTGAAAAGAGTATTATTATATTTTTATAAATATAATTGAATTAGAATGTAATGTTTTTCGGTATAAATTTTCTAAGTGTTTCATAAATTTACAACAATTGCAGTTTCGTTTTTATAATTTTCCTTCTCTTACTGTTTTTATTTGGGTGTTACCCTTTTTGAGAATTGAAGTAATTTATGGTTACTTTTGTAAGAAAGATTAATATATGACTACCGATTTAAAATACAAAAAGAATGATATTGTTCAGTATTTCGTAAAATTATTACACCGGAAGAAAATTAGCTGTTTATTTGCCATATATTTGTTCGTACAGTTTTCGTCGTATGTGCTATACCGTGATGTATTTATACAATACACCATTCGAATATATTAATTTTTAATGAATTGTTTTCTAAAAAAAATCTGACTCAAAAACCTTGAAACAATAATAATAAAATGTTGAGTTATATTCAACAATAAATCACTTTCATTTTTCACTTTAGGAAATATGTTTTGTAAAGTAAAAAAAATAGTAAATTTTTCAAATGCTTTAAAATTTTTTATTTTCAATTGGTGTACATGAAAATGTGTTATTTTAAAAATAACTAATGCTTTTATAAACTATATTACAACATTTTTTTATTTAGTAAAATTTTGATAATCAAAATCGGAACTTCTATGACTAGGATCTAAAAATGATCACATTTTCAACAAAAAAGCGTAGAAAATAAATAATAATACAATAAATTCTAATAATGGTACAATAATACAACAAAAAAATATTGTATATTGTATAAAATGTTTGCTATGTGAGGTATTAACCAATTACAGAAAGTGACTTATTCATAGTTCCGATTTATTAGTATCGTAATAATTTCAATTTAGTACAAATTTTAAATTGATACTTGTATATTTTTTCATATATATATATTTCTCTTTCAATTTTTGTTTGTATGGGTGTCTATAAATATATATGTACGTATTTGTTCTGCCTAATATAGATAAAAATATTAATCTCGCATTGTCTTTATCTATTGTAAGAAAACGAGTGACGACAATTTACATTTACACTTCTAATAAAAAAATATTTAAATAATTATCTGTTTAAAACTGCATTGACTTTTTCGTTTGTTATCATCTTGTAAATATAACATAGCTTACAACTCAAGATCATTTACATCATTGATAATCTCATTTACTAACAAATGTACTCTTATCTTTATGAATCTGAATATTTATAAGAATACTTAATATAAGTTCTAAAATTCCATAACCAAATAGCGTTGAATGTAATAGATAAGATAACCTTATTCCTTTTTATGTTGAAAGAATTGCCTTTTTATGTGTTCCGTACCACTCACGCTATTTTAAATCGCAATTTAAACCATTAACACGCTACATATCTATAACTTAAAGATATCAGAGATTTATGTTTCCCGTCTTAAAATTGTATTTAAGTCCATAATCAAAATTTTGATTAACTACGCTTTTACTGATAAATATGTTGTAATTTACGGAAGTTTTCGGGAATAAATTAACATTTTTGTGGGTTTTCACTTATTTATAAACTCAGCTTACCTTTCTTTTAAAAAGGATAAAAAAATACTTAGAAATATTCGTAATAATATATTATATTGTGTTGAATTGCTTTTGTGATTTAAATTAAATGTAAGTTCAAATAACAAATATTATATATATAAAATTAAAATGCAAAATCAGATTGAATACTAAATGCTGATCTTGTTATATAAATACTATAATTACATTTTATACAAATATTCGCCTAATAAGTAATATCATTTTTTTTACAAAGTTTATGAATATTCCCCTTGACTTATGTTATTGCGAAAATTTTCTTTTCTTAATGAATAAATAAGTTTCAAAATATACTAAAAAAATATAGGAATCTATTTCGGAAATAAATTTTTGGTCTTCCACAAATTACATAATTTATTTTTGTTCACAACGCGTCAGTATTTTATGATGTGTATATATATATATATATATATATATATATATATATATATATATATATATGTACATATATATATATATATATATAACGTTTTCTCTCATTGAAGTTGACATTTCTTACAAAGAATAGCGTTTTTTTCTTAAGAATTAATATTTTAAAATTATTAATTTAGAAAAATTATAATATTTATAGAATCTTTTGAATTTCTGTCTTTTTATATTACAATACTAATAGTGATATAAAATGTCTTGAGTAAAATAAGTTGCAAAATAAAATACAACTAATTTAATAACATTTTTTTACATATGTGAGTAGAATAATAAATTTTTTTTTAATTAAATTAAAAATGAAAGGAAGTTAATGTAGTGTACTTCTTGTATTAAATTTTGCAAACGTATCCCTTTTTAGTTTTTGAAACTATGTGTAGATAGATAGATAGTCGTCGTAGAAAAGTAGAAAATTATTTACTTTTATAATAAATTACTTTCAAAAATGATAACTTTATTTCAGTAATAGATAATTTTTATTGAATTATTTGCTTTTAAAAAAATGTCAAATTTAACATTACACTGTAATTTTTTTTGTAGAAAAATAATTGTTATATATTTTTTTGTATGAGTTAATTAAATTTTGTAACAAACTAAATTTGAATAAAATTGTTTGCAAAAAATATTATTAGTTTAAAAAATATGCTTCGTTTTTTTCACTATTTAAAAATAAATGTACATTAACAAAAATAAAACGAAATCTTATCAGTTATAAGAAAAAATTGCCATATTATTTTCATTTATTGTATGTGAATTAATTTTTAACTACCTCCTTTTAAATTTTTTTTAAAAAAATATTCTGCATTAGAATTTAATTATATATATATATATAAACATTTTCTAGAAACATAATTTGAAAATATAATTTTGCACTCAGCTTTTAAATTATATCTAAGAAACTTAATACGAATGTTTCTTTATTAATAAAGTTCTGAATATAAACTGAAATATTTTTAAAGTTCAATATATATATATAAACATATTAATATATATATATATATATATATATATATATATATATATATATATATACATATTTTTATATACATATATATATATACATATATATATATATATATATTAATATATATATATATATATATATATACATATAAATATATGTATATATATATATATATATGTATGTGTGTGTGTGTGTAGAGAGAGAGAGAGATTGTCAAAAAGGATTGGAATTCGATAATAGTTTTAAAAATAATTAGGAATGTAAAGGCTGTCTACAAAGATGTAAAGTTTCATTTTTACGCGTTTCATGTGATAGTAAGTAATATTTTAGAATGTTTTATTAACATTGTATTACATATCTAATCAAAAGGCTTCATTACATATTCAGGGTATCACATGCGTCTTATACAATTTTGAAGAGAGTATTTTCAGATAACGTGAACTTTGTTTCTCTACTATAGTGGTATTGCTGAAAATTTAAGACTGACTGTGTTATACTTTTAATTTAATCTCATATCAGTTACGATAACAATGTTTACGTTTGTGACGTCATAACTAGTTCGCATTGCGTGCTGTAAAATGTTTTCGGTTTCATTAATTAGGCAGTTAGTTTTGCTGTAGGCGCCATGGATTACAAATTAATCTTTCTTTCAATATTTGTACATTTCAGACGAAAATAGGTCCCGTCCTGAGACGTTGCTTACCGATTAACTTAATTGTACTAATTTGTATCCCTTGTTTTGTAACATTCCGTATCACTTTAAATGTTTAACATTCTGTGTAAATATTCGAAGTAAAAAGTATATGCCGTTTTGTATTTATAATATAATATTTCTTTTGAGATTAATAATGTTCTCCGTCATCAATAGAACCTGACGACCTGGTATATAAGAAAAGAGTTGTTCTGAAATATTTTAATATTTATTGAAGTCAATTTTAAATTAGATTTCGTTCCTTTATATCGGAGTTAATTAAAAAACGACAATTATTTATTTCGAAATACTTTGTACGTTCATGAAATACAATTGTACTTAATCTAAATTACTTTTTATTATGATTTTTATTTTTATATTCATACATTTTGACGATTTTAAAATTTTTAATTTAAATTTTATCATAATTCAGCGATTAATATTTCTATTCATTTTAGAATAAAGACTTCTTTCAATAGGAATTCAATAAGCTTTTGATTGAAATTTTATTAAAAAAATGTATATCACATTTTATATACATTTACATAAATAATATTTTATTAATTTTTAACATAAAATGATTTTACTTCTTTAATAATACACGAAAATTTGTATTATGTTCCTATAAATTATATTTTATTACCAAGTAATGAGTTTTAATAAATGATTTCATTCATTATCAGTATTGTTCAAATTGTAACAGAAATATTTTATACATTTTTGTTTATAAGTTATAAAATTTCATTCGCTAATTTATAATCTTCAAGTTTTTTTGTGTTAAATGATACAATTGGTAAAGAAAATTATTTGTGTTTAACATTTATCCAAAATATTTTTTTTGACAAAATATCAATTTTCAGAATTTGAAATAAAAACTATTTAAATATAAGAAGTTTATTTAGTTAATACTGTTTTAGTTTTGTACAGAAATCAAAATTCAACTTTGATTATATATACGTACAAATAATTATACATATATATGAGTATATTTTTCTATGTATATTTACATGTATATACATTTGTTAATAAAAGATGAAGTTTCTAATGAAATATTATTTATGTACTGTATAGTAGGGGTGTTCAAGCTTTATACGCGGACCAAATATATCACCCATACGCTTTCAGTCTATCATTTTATTTTGAAGTTAATAATTTTCATGATTAATTTAAAATTCATTTTTACATAGAAAATATATATTAATAAGAGTTTTTGCAATACCACAACTAGACCCGCATGTAAAATATTTTCTTATTTTTTCCAATCTACCATTATATAAAGGTTATTTTTTACAAAAATGTATACATTCAGAATTTTTTGTCAAACCACTAGGTCTTTTAGCCCGCAATTGAAAAAGGATTGATATTGCTGTTTTGTAGTAGAGAAAAATTCGAATGAGAGATAGCTATGATATAAAACATAATTATACTAAATTTCGTACATCACACATTAACTTCTCCACAATCGACAATATTTTACCAAAAATAATTGATAATTGGCTGTTAATTATTTTTAATTGTTTTTATATGCATTTAGATCACGATGCAGAGCATTAAAGTATAGAAAAATCTGAAAATGTAACCACAATGCTAAAAATGTATTGTGATTGGTTTTATTGATTTAAAAAAAATATATAAATGATCTATCGAAAATATTGGTTTTAAATTTTGCTAAAAAATATATTTAAAAATGTATATTTAAATTAAAACAGTACAATGTCAGATTCTAGTTGTTAGTTTCAACATTTTTGTAAAAAAATATTTAATTGGAAAAATACACGTAGTTATATGTATATAGTTATTAATATTATTTTTTGAATGATATAATAATTTCTTTTAAAAATGTGTCTTTATATTTACATTTTTCTAAGATCACATTTAATGTATTTACATAATGTTATTTGCCTTTGTATATAGGGAAACAAAGAGAAAAAAAATGAATTACGTTTAAAATATTTTATTTATATACATAAAAAAATATATTCATGTACTCTTTTAACTAAAAAGTATATAGAAGTTTAATGCTGTTTACTAAAGTACTAAAGCAGACAAATAAGGTTTTAAAATAAATTCGTCTTCTAAAAATTACATTAAACCAATTTCCATCCATCTTCAGTCATAGATTGAGTAAAAAATGGAATTTATTACAAATAAGATTACAAGAAAGCTTACGTTTTTCTCTGTGATTTTGTATATTTTTTGATATATTAATAAGCTCGTTTTTCAGTATATTTGTTTTATTTAAATTTCATTTTGATATTGTAAGTGCATTTCTAAAAAGGATAGTGTATTATTTTTCAATAAAACCTTTACTTGAATTTGTAAAATAAATTGTTATAACAGATAAATAGAAATTATCAAATATATTTGTTCTGTTCATATTGTAATATTAATCACTCTAGGTAATTTACAACGATGACACTTGGTTTGTTTTTCTTTCATTTTGCTGTATCAAAATTCGTTTAGTAATATAGTAAATGTGCTGAAATATAAATATACCTAGAATAATATTCATAAAATGAACAATGAACGCTGAAACGGTATTTATCAATAAATGTTCTCGAATTTTTTTGTTACTTTTCTCTTTGTTCCCTACATCGTAATGCATTTACTATGTGCATATTTACACACCGGAGATGATCTATCAACATACACCATAAACATACCATTACAGTACATATCGCACATGTTACAAACTATAAGTACCAGTTCGAAATGTGTGATGAGCACGTGCGATTGTTTTGGTAAATGGTGCATGTCGTGCTGATTGTGCTGATTCAGCATTGAACTTTTTCATTCATGTATCAGCATGCATGCATGCATTCGTAATGTATGTGAAGGTAAATCATATCAATATTAATTCCCAACGGTTGTTTCGGTCTATGTTTGTAATATATAACTACAGCCATGCTAGTTTGCGTTTTAATGCCACTGTTTATTACTATTGACCGTACATTCGTATCAGAAATGAAATGTTTGATTTTGTTTCTAGAGATATTAGTTACAAATATTAGAATTGCCGTGTAGTTTATTTATCATTTTACTATGAAACAGCTCAATATATTGCACGTCAAATTTAATAGAAATTTATACGATAAATAATAATCATTAATAAAATTCATTCATGTAATCATTTACATTATGTGTATACGTGTATATATATATATATATATATAATATATCATACATACACAGAGACATTTTTTTTCATTCATTTATTGCAAATTCTTCAATGACTAATTATTAATAAACTCAATCAATTCAATTGAAATAATAGTCCATAATGGGTATACATGGACGGACTCCAGAGCAATTGTTTCTAAGGACTAAATACAACAAACTTGGACGTTCTTTGTTCAATGACATGTCGATGCATTGGAGTCCACTAACAAGAAATAATAAATATAAGTGAAGTGAAATTTTAGGTAATTTTGTCCGCGTGGGACTAATTCACTAAAACTTATCATTTTAAGTTTCCATTTCTCTACTAAGTATATAACTTCATAAACATTTAAATCATATTTTTGTAAAGAAAACTAAGGTGCTATAAATTCTTATTAAAGAATAGACAATAAGGTCTATAAGCTTGAGATCAATAGTTAAATATAGACTGTAAACTTTAGATACGAATTTGTACCTTGTGAGAAGTTGTTCTAAATGTACAAATTTTAAGTAATAAAAAAATATTACTTTATAATAGATTTATTTAGGCAGAAAAATACAATTTTGATTTCATTTAAAAATATATTCAGATAAATGCAAAAAAATATTTTTTGTATATTTCTCTCAAAATATTTATTTCATATACAATGTATTTTCATATAAGAAAAAGAATACAAATACGATAATATTTCAAATGTTTGAAAAAATAGAAATTTAAATTGTTGATACTACAAATCAATATATAGGCTATATAAGATGATCAATCGTTTTACATTTCTATTTCCTCTAATACGTACATCATTATTTGTGAGTGGAAACATACACACATTATAATAATAAAACATAGCAAACTGACATATTATTTAAATGCTTAAATTAATGACATTTTTTTGATAATCCCATGTTTCAGTGTTTAGAATAGATTATTTTCCATGTTTTATTTGTATATTTGTTTTTCTTGTTCATTCATTATATATATATATATGGGTGTGTGTATATATTTTTGTGTGGCTTATGTATGTACATATATTTTTATTTGCCAAAGATTGCTATTAGTCAAATTTTTAAAAATTAATTGAATAAAAAATATTTCTGTGTACTACTGTTACTATTAAGCTATGGTGGAATTGTCACAATCTTTATTTTTGTATTAGTTTTGTAGCAATATAAGCAAATGAAATATTACTTGAAAAATATCGTTTTTTTTGTTACTTTATTGGTAAATATTTATTTAATTAGTTGCTTACTTTTTTCTCTTGTTTGAATTTATACACTAATAAAATGTACTAATTTTTTTGCATATATTTTTTTTTAAATTATATTACGAAAATCAGAGACATATTTAGGAATGTATATTTTAACAAACATATTAAATAATACTTATTTTTAAATATAAATTGCCATTTTTTTTAATTTTCTGTAATATTTTTACTCACTAAATAGATTGTAAGAGTTCTTAATACTTCTTTAAAGCAATTTTATATTAACTGTTGTCTGTTCATTCTTATAAAAAACAAATCTACATACCATACATACTTATATATATATATATATATATATATATATATATATATATATTTGTATACATTTGTATATATATATGTATATATATAGACATGTGTGTGAGTATGTACATTTATATATTAAATTATAGTGATTTGTTTAAATAATATTAACTGTATTATTTTGGAGAATAAAAGCCTGGTAGTAGCTACTGACAATAAATTACCATGTATGATCTATAAGTAAATTACAGGTGTAATTTATTTATTCTTTTAATAAATTGATTTCCATTTTAGAGACCATTTTACACATTCAATTATTATAAATTCGCTGCTGAATTTGAAATATTTCTTCTCGTATTTTTATTGGAATTAAAAATATTTTTTTAAGAAAAGTATATTCTATATATTTTAATTTTAACACTTAGAGTTCAATAGTAAATACATACGCTTTTTGTCTTTAATTAGAATAATTAACAATAGCGTTAGACATATTTTCAGTATCAGAATTATAATTGTCAGAGTATTATTGTTTTAGTTACATGAATTTTTTGTAAAAGTATTGCGAAAATACTATAATAAAAATAGGTGCCTCGAAAAAATAAAAGTTGTTAAATTTTCTTTAAAATTACAAATATATATATATATATTATTTTCTATATAAATTGATATTAAATTCATAGCGTGTGAAATATATGTCATGTATATTAAACTGCTTATTAATTTTATAATTACTATATATGAACATTTATATTTTTTATTTAAAAGATAATAAATATGTGTGTATGAATTCATAATTATTTATTTATGTTATCATATATTGATTCATTTTACATGTATTTTTGAAATGTATTTCATAGTTTAGTTATTAATATTTTTATTAATTACGTATCACATATTGAATAGTATACTAAAAAATACATTCTTCACAATCTGTTGTTTATATTATTGTTAATAGTTATGTTTATATATGTATACATACATACATATATATATATATATATATATATATATATATATATAAATAAATATATATATAAATAATATATATGTATAAATAAATATATATATATATATATATAAATAAATTTAAATATAAATAAATAAATATATATATATATATATATATATATATACATACATACACGTTCGTATGTAATGTGTAATTATAAGCCAACTCGTTATCATTAATCCGTGTGTGATTAATATAAATAATTAAACAAATCGTATATTCTAAATTATTTCTTTAATTCTGTGCAGAATGAAAAAGCCCAGTAATATATTTTAATAAAATGTAACTTCATTTTTATATTTTTTTAGAGGTCCAACATGTCAGGTATGTGTAATCTAGTGTCATAGTAACGAGGAGGGTGCGTAATACTGTTTGTTAGGTGGTGTATTTCGCACGACACACGCTCGTTTGTTTTACTTATGTAATTTGCAGTGCGCTCGGACGCCGCTGGCAAACACGTCGATAATGGTCACCATGATAACACACGATCTCACAAACACACATACATATTATGAAACTACACAACGACGTGAATTGTTAACAATGGTATCACCGAAAGTTATTAGAATGTTTAATGTCTACAATTGCAAATTATTATTTTATCTAACAAAATAATGCGTGTAAAAAAGAACTGATCGTGAATAGTTTCAAAAATGTGAAAATATTAGTTTTCATATGTTTCATCACATACATCATTCAATGTATACGAATTTAAAAATGGTTGTCTGATAACTAAAATTTTTTAAAACAATATGTCATAATTTTGAATTTAAATTGTACATTCTCTCTTATATTGAAACAATATAATACTTAAGGAAAATGAAAAAAAAAGTTATAAAATCATCTCCGATCCTAAAAGTTATTTAAACTGAATGAGCATACAAAATAAATATTGTAATTCATTTATTTACTATAGTTATAATAATTAAATTAACATTATAGCGTTTTATTTCGTTAATATTATATATAAATTGGTTTATTTAATAAATGTTATATACAAAATTGTTTTATTTAATTAGTTGTATTTACACATCACAAATATAACGATATATTTCAAATTATATACTCTAGGGATTGACATATATTCAGTAAGCAATGGGATACAATTTTATATTTGAATTCATTTATATTATTAATCAAAAAATAATTAGTCATTAACTTTACTTTACTTTTATAGAGAAAAAAATGAAAATTTTATAGTCAATTTATACTAGTTTTTATGATAAACACAATGAAAATTCACTACTGAAATGTGGTTTTAAAAACAAAATTCGATATAAACTACCCACAATTATATGTTTATGTGTACATGTATAATATATATATATATATATATATATATATATATATATATATATATATATATATATATATATACATACACACACACACATTCATTTATTTTTTTATAATTGTGAGCGCTAATGTCCTTAGTTGTTGATGCACCTCGCAACCCTCAAATCTATGTACATTTTATAATCTTTGTGTTCTTAATAATTATTTCCTATAAAAATGTATTCAATTTAATACTTTAATGGTTGAAATAATTTAAATTAATATATATATATATATATATAATGTTCGATGTTTTCAATAATATAATTTTCAATATTGTACTCTTGTATAAGATTCTTTTTATCAAAAATCGTTGAAAAATATCTCTATTATAATATATGTTGTTATAAATACTGATTGTTAAAACCATAATTCATAAATACATCAATAAACTTTGTTAATTTTTTTTAAATTCTTCACATTATGTAAAAAAATCATTGCTTTGAAATATGAAGCTGACCTTCAAAATCCATGAAATTAAAATACTTATTCGTATTCAAACGAATATGAAATGATTTAAAAATTAGCAAGTTTCATGAATTGTGTGTTGAACGTTGTATGGTTCAATATTCAAGATGTACGTCAAATGAAAATACTTCATGAAAAATTTAATTGAATTTCTCTTAATCTGCGAAAAAAATTCTTTAATAAGTGTTGCTTTATTTAAATTTTTTAATACCTTCATTTTCATCCATACAGAGTGCAAATTGAAAACGACGGTGAAAATCTTTATCTTGAATTTTCGTTAAACATCGCAATTCATTTAGATTTTTGCTGCAACGTTGAGGATAGCTATTTCTGAATATGAATTTTAATTTTGATCAGAGACTGCTTATTGACAATTAAACTTTATTTACTTTTACTACCCACGTGTATTAACCCTCTTTTAATTTTACACAAATTATGTATGTATATATATATATATATATTACTAACAAAAAAAAATATATTTTGTTATTATCAGATCAAATTAAGTAAAGTATTTATAATATATATTTTTATTATTGGTGCAATTTAATTAATGTATAGAATGTATACTATTTTTTCCGAGCAGTTGTATGTATTTCAATTAGTAGTTAAATTAGTCATGTTTAACAAATACAAATTTCGTTTTATGCAATTACAATTAGACGAATTTAATTAAAATGTTTGATGTAATAGATTAACGTTTATTGTTATGTATATTATTTCATTTAATGTTTAGAACTTCTCTTTATTATTAAAAAATAATATTTACAAGAGTCATGTACATATATATATATATATATATATATATATATATATATATATATATGTATGTATATGTATATGTATATATATATATGTATTTATATATATAGAGAGAGAGAGAATATGTGTGTATATATGAATATAACGTATTATACAGCATAAAATTATTTTATTAGACCATAAAATGACACTCGTTAAACACTGTACCATGTAGTTAATATATCTCTAATTAACATTTTAATTGATACGTCTTTCAAATATTTTATTTCAAAAAACTCAACCGTCGGTATATTATCTCTGTATAAAACATAATAAAGTATATAGTTAAATTGAATGACGCGTATAGTTAAAAGTCAGTAAATTCTTAATTGTAAAATAATAAAAAGCGATTATATTTGAGTAATCGTTAAACGAAACCCACCAAAATGTCTACTTCACTTTCGTAACATGAAAATATCATTAAGTTATTAACGTCAAGAATCATTTAAAATCTGACAAACGTTTATATTGTATCTTATTAATTTTAAATTTTTTATCTCATCCTCAATTGAACGATCTAAACATTAAATTTGTCAAGATAGCAATCTTACAAATCACTGCAATAGCAAATGATTGCCACTCATGAACGTTAATCGCAGGCTATTAATCTCATAAGCACATTGAATTAATAGACATTTACTTAAAAGTTGAACGAATACTTATTTTCAATCTAATAAAAGTTTAATGTTAATGTTGTGGTTTTAATTTTGTGATGCAATTGAAATTTATTATAAGAATGTTTATTGAACTTTCTTCCTTTGGAAAATAATTTACTTTTATTTTTATTATCTCTATGGTAATTTTGTTTTAATTGTTTATTTATAATTAAGTATGATCGAGTTTTTATTCAAAACTATTATACAAAGTTATAATTTATAATTATGATATTTATATATATATATATATATATATATATATATATATATATATATATAATATATATAATATGTATGTGTACTTGTGTCTGTGAAAACTGTACTTTTAAAACTAAATAACTTTAAAAACGGAAACGTGGCATATGCACTTACAAAAATCTCAGTTTTTGTAGTTCAAATGTATTTTTACTGTGATTTTAAGGAATACTTTTACTGAATTTTTCATTATAAATTATATTGGAAAGTAATTTTAATTCATATTCAATCTTTGGATGTACAACTTGGGTATATATTTTTTTTCATTTAAGAGATTATCTTTATCTCGTACAAAAAGTATATGTAATTTCAAAAAACGAATTAGAATATATATTAGAATAAGAAATAAATTAACATTTTAAATATTTTACTTACATCATTTTTACAGTATTATGAATCTCAAGAATTACCGAGCAATACATTACTAATTTACATTTTTTATTATTTTTATTCCTTTATGTATGTGTATATATGTGTATATATATATATATATATATATATATATATATATATATATATATATATTATCGCACATGACCGAAGCATTGAATATGTTTGTATAAAATAATCGCCAAACACAAACAATATATGTATAGGTCAATTATTGTAAATAGTTAATAATCAGGTTTTTTTATATTACTGTAGTTGAAATTCTAAACTAAAATTCATTTTAAATTAAATTAAAATTAGAAAAATTTTGTAAGTAACAACTTCTTGAATATCTTTGTTAATAATTTAATTTTTAAAATTGTACTAATTAATATTTCTATCTTTCTTTAACGTGCTATAATTTTTAGTCATTTTATATAGTATACATTTAAAGATATCTACTTTCCAAAAAACATTCATCATAAAAATATCTTATGAATTATTAGAAAAATTATAGATTTAATTCTAATAAATGATCAAAATGGCAGGATAACTGAATAATACTCTCACAAATTTAGTGTATTTACTGGTCAATTTTACATATATAAATATTAGATACATTTATATATATATATATATATATATATATATATATATATATATATATATATATATATAATTACGTATAATAAATAGAACTGATCGTATTTAAGGTGTTAGATTAAAAATTTTGAATACTTCAAATATTTTCTTAATAAATTACAAATATTTTTTTTGAATACTTTTTGTATTGTGCTCTGTATGGAATGGATATTAAATAATAATAATAAAAAAAACTTAAAGTAGTTTACTAAATACACATATTTTACCGTATACTTCCATAAACTTGTGCTTGTTCACGTAGAACATAAACATTTACATTACACGAGTATACATAAAGTTAGTGACGGTAGCGAAACAACATAATAAAAATCCAATTAAATTGGTTCATTCCAACCAGATATTTTAATTTGTATATCCATTTCAGTATAATAAACTACTGTGGTGTGTTCTCTTTTCCAATCCTTTTCACACGTTAATGGAAAATAATTAATTTTTATGTAATAAAGATTTAAATTATTTAGAAATGTAATCAGGTTTTAAGACAGCTATACATACACACATAATTAGTGTATATATGTATATATATAATAAATGCATATCTAATATTTTTTCATCTGAATGTATTTTTCATTCAGTTGAATTTTGTTAGTCAAGAGAATATATTTTAAGAATATATTTTCTTTCTTAAAAATACTCCTACGCCATCTTGTCTCTTTTGCTATTTATAGGAACGTTAATTATACATTCTTGTATAAGATACAACATAAATCTCGGAATAATTTTATTTACGTTCTGGATGAAAATATTTCAAAATATTGATAATATACTTTAATCCATAGTATTTATTAACATATACATATAATTTATTTTATATTTTCATAATATACAATTTTATGCAAATTTATTATGACTTCATGTTTGAATAATGGAAGTTATTATATATATATATATATATACACACACAAAAGATTTTCCATTGTTTGTGTATGTATAATGAATATGTGGGCGTTTTCATGTTTCTGTATGTAAAATATATAACATATTGTCAATTGGTTAGAGTCAATTTGGAATTTGAATTGTATTTTTATATAAAATCCAAAATTCATAGCGAAAATATTGTTCATTATTTTCTTCTGAATAAGCATTTTTCTGTCTTGTACCTAAAATATAAGTAAGTGTTATTTTGGAATATAATTTTGATATTTTTGAATCTAAAAGATGAGAATTTAATTTTCATTGATATATATATATATATATATATATTTATTATATGTATTTGTACATGTGTGTACCATTTTATTACCAATCTATATGACACGATCAAAGCGAAATGGCTAACACGTTGAGCTGCCGTCCAATGTGTCATAAAGTTTAAGTTCAGCCTTGTAGCATCTGTCATCTATCATTAAGAATGCGACCATTTCATTGCTAAAAAAAGTTTAATGACTTCAGATTTTGACAGCATTGTAAAATAACTTAAAAAATAATATATTTCAATGTTTATATATGTTTGTGTATTTTTACGTATATATATATATATATATATATATATATATATATGTGTGTGTGTGTGTCCATCTGTATGTTTATATATTATATCATTACAAAGATAACAATGTAATCATATAAACATGTCTTACAAACATATATTTGTACTGAATATTGTCATTAGAATGTTTATAATTTATTTAATGTACTTTTTACAGAGTAGAATTAATAATTTAGATAAAGAATAAAATTTACAGTTAATATTTTTTTATTGAAAATTATATTTTCTATTATATATATATATATATATATATATATATATATATATATATATATATATATGAAAAGATTTTTTATGAGAAGTTTCAAATAAAAAAACAAGAATGTTAGTAAAAATATCATAATTGAAGAAGCGACATCTTATACATACATACATGTATGTATAAGATGTCGAATATGTTCAATGTATGAATGTGTTCAATATATGATATGTACTTTATATGTATATATATATAAAATGTATAAAATTAGTTCTTCGAGTAATAATAAAAAAATTAGAAAAATTCCATCGTACTAGTAGTTCATATTTTTTACTAGACTGTAAATAAAATTTGTATAGCAAATAGTCGAAAGGTTATTTCTTATAAAAAAATAAACCCATCACTTAGTAATTGCACCTTTGAGAAGTATCAAATATTATTCAACATTTTACTATTTACGTCAATAACAAAATGGCTACCTAAATCGTTAATTTTAATTTGTGTAATGCATATTTAATACGTATACTTTTTACAAATAGTTTTATATGTAAAATTTGCAGAAACGTATTTATTTTACTTGTGTAACATAAACAGCTCTAATTAACATTGTTCAACACTTGTAATTAAAATTTACACTTATGTCAATAAATGTGAAGGTTTTTAACTAATTTAAATTTAGTGCGTACTAATGGTAGAAATTGTAACAATACCATTTCTTGTTTACTTAACTATATAAATGATATATATATATATATATATATATATATATATATATATATATATATATATTATTAAGTGTGTATTCTGTTTTTGTGTTGTGTATATACTTGAGTGTGTATGACTAAGAAATAAGTATATATGTTGTACTTTTTCATATTATAACAACATTATTATACACGGTTATTTTAATTACGTAAAAATTAATAATAACATATTGAGAGGAAATATATAAAAAGGCCTATAAATAAAATAAATGTTAGAATTCATAACATTAAATAGTTTTCAAAAAGGGACGTCTAAAATGAAAATATATTTGATTTTCAATACTCATATAATCAGTATATTGTTTCAAGCCGAACGTCAATATATAAATTATCTAGAAATATATTTTTTTTGAGTTAAGAAAAATTACATGTAGCTATTCAATATTACCATTTTAAATACATTTACTTATAAATCTATAATTGAATATACAATTATATATATATTGTTAGGCAGCAAAACTTGCATGGTTTTTTAAGTCATATAAGAGTAAAATGCCATTCTGTGGCCAATCCATATATAAAACATAAATATATTAAATTAATAGTGAAAAATGTTTTTGTATTAGTTCATTTTAGATTTATTTTCTAGTTACTAAAATTATCTTTTACTTTCATATTGCAAACACAAACACACACACACACATATTTATATATATATATATATATATATATATATATATATATATATATATATATCATGTGTCTCACTGATTCTGCGTATTTAACACTTTGTCTACATAAAATACTTATCTGTACACATAAAAGGGGAGAAATTAAGATAATAAGCAATTATATATATATATATATATATATTATATATATATATATATATATATATATATAATTGTAGGAAAACATTTTTAAATTAATAAAAAAATTTATACAAAAATTAACCATAAGAATTTATTTTATGTTTATATAACTATATAAAATTAGAGGATATATCGATTTAATATATACTCTAATTATTTTATACTTCTTTAGTTATTATAGATGAAGATATAATTTTAATCAATATCAAAAAGATTTTGAATCTATACTTTTTTCATATATTATTTAAAAAAAAACGATAAAAAACCTAATCCATCACCAGTGTCAAAATAAACTAAATCGAGTAAAAACAAACAATAGTGGCCGCAAAAATAATCGAAACTATACAAACAATATCGTCACGGCGCTAACAATAATGTCGACCTTTTCGTGGTGGTCAGTGTTGCATTAATTGTGGTTCTTCGGAGGGTACGTCTAAGACAAGACGTGTCAAGAAAACGCTTCACGGTGGCGGGGTTCGGACGTCACCAGCCAGGGGGTGGTGCGGCGCATGGGCCACATCAAGGTGCCGTGTTGTATCAGCAACATGGCCCCGTGCTGAGTTATCAGCAGGCCCGCGGCCACATGTCCGCACCGCCGGGTCTGGCGCACGGACATCATCTGGCCACTTTGCAGACATCGCATTCGGCTTTACCGCTCAATGCCAGTGAGTAGCATTTTTATTGAATTGTCCTTTAGTATTCATTTTACACATATATTGTTTAATAATACTTGACTGAATGACTTTTTTAATTGGAATATGCACTATGAAAATGTTGTGCGTAGTCATTTCTATGCTAGTTGACATTTACATTTAACAGATATTCTGCGAATGTAAGATTGTTTAATTATTATAAATATTGAAGTTATATTAATTGTTAATTCTTTTTTACAGAATGTTTTTTTATAGTTACATTGCTATTAAAATGAATTTTATGTCTGTTTTATTTGTATATGTACTTCAGAAATTTTATTCAAATATTGACATTTTTAATTCGCTAATTGTACAAAAATACGGTGCTGTTTACAAAATTGAAACTTCATATTCTCCTCAGTAGCACTTAGATATATAAATGTATACTCACAGAAAAATAAGTAAATATTTTGTATATTTCTTAATTATAAATATAAAAATTACCTTTATTTTTGTTATATTAATGTTTAAGGAGTATATGTTTGGAGAAAATTCATATAGAGTTATATATATATATATATATATATATATATATATATATATATATAGGTAGGAGAATATTATAAAAGTAATTATGTAATATCCTTAATTCATTCTCATTATATTTAAATGTAAGATGTTATAAAAAATATAATAAAAGAAACATCGTACAGTTCTTCTAAAGAATGTAACTTTTAAATGACATATAAAAAGAAAACATTCCATTCATTTCACAATATCTTATAAAAATATCTAAAATTCTTGAAGACGATCCTCCACTTAAATTTGAGAATATTATCATTTCGTTTCATCGCGAAATAGTTTCAGTTACAAGAGAAACAAATAAAGTTACAAAATAAAGCACAAATGTCTATTTTCAACAGAAGCAGCAAAACGCCATTTGAAGCCGGAGTCTTGAAACAGCACATTAAATCAAAAGCGACATGTAATCAAACACCGAAATTCATAAATCGTGTACATAAAACATGGTACCAAACCATTTCATATATTTATTACAACAAAGCTATCAAATTTACGTGTTACCAATATCAATAAACAGTGGTTTTCATTGCATATTTTACATTTATGATATGAATTGTTGTGACAACTTTTCAAAAGTTAAAGGTAAAAGTAATGTTACACACACGCATATATATATATATATATATATATATATAATATATACAGCCACATGCATACATAAACATAAATGATATCTGTTATGTTTAAATGTTACATAAATTCAACATACAAATGTACACTTAAATGTTTATTACAATATTAGTGTTTTTCAATCGTGATATTTGTAATAAATACGGAAATAGTGATAATATTTACGTCTATTTGCATCAAATCAATAAAATATTTTATCTTTATTTCTATAACATTCGTGGACTGCAAATATATTTGAATAAAAAAAATATTATTTTATATTACACTTTATTTTATGTACTTTATTAATATACGTTGTATGATAAAAAATATTATTGAATATTGAATTCGTTTTTATAACACAATATAAATTTAATTGAGTCCAGTTACATGTTCTATTTTATTTTAATAATCATTATAAGGGTTGTGTTCTATTTTGATAAATATATATTCTTTTATATTCAAATGCTAATAGTAATATTGTCTCATTCTGCCTCTTTTATTTTTCTTTTTTACTCTTTATGATATATATATATATATAGTCTGTAAATAGTACATGCTGTTTACAAAAATGAATATTTTATTTATCATCATATCCTGTTTATTTTCTAGAGAATTATGGAAGATGAACATCTTGAAAAAATATATGTCTAATAAAATAATAATGGCTCCCAGGTATTTGAATATTTATGAAATGTATTTTTAATTATTTTGTCTGTAAATTTTTAATGCAATCAATTTAAATTTCTGATTATAATTCTAACTTATTTTCGTAAATATTTTTTTAGTAGGAAAAGTAATAAAAAGTCGTATCGAATTTAAGAACCTTAGGTATCTGTCCAAATTTATTTTTTTCTGTATATTATTATTCTTAACAAGTAAAAAATTAAATATATTATTTAATAATATAATAGTTTTTTACTATCATACAGGTATATAAATCAAAGTAACACATAGACTTGTAAAAAATTTTAATAAATAGAATTATATGGATTTTTCTACTTATAGTGTCAATTCAAGATATAATCTAAATTTTATAAAATTGTGATGTTTTTTAAATCCCTTGAATTACGTATTAATAATTATCAATTTAAGTATTATGATTGCTATACAACTAAATTATTACTGTTATATTAAGGGGTTAATATTTTAAAAAGATAATTTTATTATATCTATAAAATGCGTCCAACAATTCAATATGTAAAATTCAAAAAAACATTTGATATATTTGATTATACTCACTAAATTAATGCCAGTAATTGATTTTACGTTTAATTTATTTCGCACAGATGAATTTATAACAATTTAAAAAAAATCTACAAGTAAAGTTTTTAATTAGAAGTGTTTAATATACATGAAATACCAATAATTTTCCCAATCGTGTAAAAATTTAACTGTTAAGACCATTCAAAGAATATAAATATATTTGTCTGTGGTTATATATATGTGGTTATATATATAGTGTGTGTATGTAATATTAACGTGTATATATATATATATATATATATATATATATATATATATATATGTGTGTGTGTGTGTATACAACATAGACACAGTTTTTTTTCCTTTTCAATAGAACAAAAACTCGACGTTCATTGTTCGTGCAGCTGTAAGGATTTATCTTCCCGTATGATCGCCATGCCATAGAGTTTGGAAGTTTTTTTTCTATATTATTTTATTTATTAATGGCAAACATGCATGAAACTGCATCACTCGCTTATACACACATATATATATATACAGACACACATACAGACAACGAGTTGTTGTGTGTACAGTTCTGTTGTTTTATTGATTTGACGTTTCGCTGTGTCGACGAGATCGTATCTCTTCTGTAACGTTTGTTTATTGTGACATACCGTTTTATTTGAACGTTTAATTTTTAATTTGTCGTGGCAATCTTCAATGAATTAAAATCAATTAAATTCACGGTAAATTTATTCGTATTTTTGACATATTTGCTTATCAACCGATACACATACATATATACATATATACATTCATATGTGTGTACTTATATATATATATATATATATATTCATACATATACACACACTCTTGTATACATGCAAACAAATTATGTATAAGACAGTCATGATATTCAGCAAGCTTTTAACATCCTAAAAAAATGTTTTTGTTATAAACTTTGATTTAATCTTTGTAGTCGTTAATATTCGAAACATTAAACACATCAATAACTATGAATATAACTGTATCTGGGTTTAATTTGTATTAGTTCGTGTAAAAATTAGATGTAATTCTGTATTTAGTGAACAGTTAAATGAATGAAATTAACAAAAAGTTAATGTATTGACTTTGAAGTTAATCATATATCGCTTTTTAGAAAAGCGAATCAAATCAATTTAACAGACTGATTTTCCAATGAATAGTTAACTAATTTATCACATTCACGAATTTTTCTTTTTCCTCTCTCTCTCTCTCTCTCTCTCTCTCTCTCTATATATATATATATATATATATATATATATATGTATGAATATATAAGAGAGAGAGAGAGAGAAAGAAACAGATAGGTGTGTGTGATCAGATAGAATTGTCAGGTAGTATTTTTTAACAATAATACAGAAAGAATACAGACTTCAATTGGCCAGTTTTCCACAAACATACATTTATTTTACCAACACACATTTAAATATTAAACAAACATTTGTAAAATCTCAAGAAAAATGTTGGTAGCCAAGTGATTAGTCTAATAATGCATAGATTCTCTCTTGTCTTAATCTGTTGCTATTGATGGTTTTAAGATTTATTTTTGGTAAGGTTTAAGGTTTATTTTTCATAATAGAAAATAATAAAAAAGCAAAAGTCGAAACTGTAAGGAAGAGACTCTAAAACTTTGAATTTGAGATGTGTATTCTTAAATTTTAAATATTATTTTCAATTATGAACTGTTTTGAAACAAATCGTGCATGCACCTTATAAATTTAAAATAGTCAGTTAATTTCATAAGCAACATTGATATGCGAATTGAATTCTACTTCAATAATGTTCAGATATTTATCTGTCCAAACAACATCATATGCATGTTTCATATTATCAATAATAATGAACGTAAATGTTTTTTTCTATAAAATTTGTGCTAACATTTTTCAATATTTTAATACAATTGTGAATATTTCACTAGAGAAAAAATATTATTTCCATATTTTGATGATAATAATAGTGTTGCTCTAAATATAAATTAATCTCATCAAAAGTAACTATTGAAACCTCTTATTGGTACTTATGGAAAGAAAATCGGCTCTGTTAATAACGGTATACAACTTACAAAAGTGATAATGTTGATTGTTGATCCTGTGAATGATTGTTGATGTGAAGTGATTGAATGTGTGAAGTGATTGTTGATCCTGTATCACTGAAACACAACAAATAGTGCTGATATAAGCAAAAGTACTGAAAAATATATATTAATTGTATTTTTTGATTGATTTTCATACATTTTTCAAACGTCTAATTAAATCACACACATACACACACATGCACACATATATATATATATATATATATATATTGTAATATCCGGTGTTAATATAGCATTTTTGTTCAGATTGAGCCTTTTTAATAGACACGTTTATTAGTATAACTATTATTACGGAATATTAATAATTAGTAGCGTAGTTTATTAATATTATTATGGTTTCGTTTGATATTTATTTATTTTATTTGAAACTTAAATTGTAGCTCAGTCCAAATAAATATTGTAAATATTAGTACGGCGTACTAATAAAACATTTGTATCATTTTAAATACTTATAGATATCATGATAAAGGTCAAATTAGCTTATAATTTTACGTTAATTAATTTTTTTTTAATAGTTTATTTTTATATTTGTTTGAATTTTTATAGATATTCTATTTAATATTATAGAAAAAGTATTTTATTTACTCAAAAATGTTTACATCATTCAGGTACCAAGAAAATAGTATTTGTGATATTCGTTCCATATGAAACATAGTACATTTATTGAACGGGGAAAAAATGAAAAAGAAACATTTCTGGCAACATTATAAAACGTATACTGCGCCGATACACAATAATGTCAAACAAGATTCTACTGTAAAATGTTCATCAATATTCATAAAATTAATGTCAGGCTGGCATATAGAAGGGCTAATACTGCCACAGGCGCGCCCAATAATAAGCTAATGAAGGCCTATAAATAATAATGATGATGAAATTTGATACGTGAAATGAACCGTTTATATTGGCCTACATTAGAAAATTGATAACTCTCGTGATGTATTATTCACAACATGAATAAAGTGTGTGATGTACATAATTTTCATCTGATGTAGAACGTATTGAGTTACCAGTGTGAACGGGGTAATTCGTGCGATTTTTTTTGAAGAATGTTGGTTGCTATAAAGTTGAATGATTTTATTCAATATCAGTTTGCTTCGGTTACCACATAAATAAATTATCATACACACATATACACACACATATCCACACACACACACACACACATATATATATATATAGAGAGAGAGAGAGAAACATATTACGAATTCAAAATAGAATATCGTGAATAAAATTAAAACTTAATCAAAATATCTTATAAAAAACAATAATTTACTTGAAAATGTGCAAAAAATTATTTGTCTTAAAAAAAGTTTCAAATAATGACTGGTTGCAATTATTTATCTGTATTCAAATTTCAGTATTTATCTTTATGGAATTTCAACGAATATTTCAAATACCAATTGCATATATTTAATAGTTTTCAATATTAAAATTTTCGAAATTGGTATTTGTAGATAAAAGAATTTTTCACTAACCCCGCAAAGTACACAGAAATTCTAAACATGTATTTTTTTCTACCACAGTACTCTGATGATGGTGGTTTTATCAAAATGCACATAAGATACAATTGAAATATATTTAGATATTGAACAGTTTTGATGAGAAAAATAACTTGTGGTTTGTGGGGTGACTGAAAAATTCATTTGTGAAAGTGAATTAGTCATACTTTCCGATCTGTGTTATAATATATTTGTGTTTATTGTCTGTGATAATGAAAGTTATTGTTGTTCTTTTAAGTATTTTTAATACTTGACTTTTTAGAAAATAAAATTACTAGTCTTTTTTAGTAACTGTACAAATATATGATATCCATAACAAAAATTAGTGAGAATTTGATATTCTTGAACTGTATTCAGAAATTATAAATATTTTGGAGATGAGTATAAAGAACTATAATTAGAATCATTGTTAACATGTATTTATATTTTTATTAACTAACTAAATGGATGAAACATATGTTCTGTTTATAAATAGTATGTATTGAAAAAAGTATGAAAGTATTAATCTTTATTACCTTGTAAGTGTTATATAAAATTTAATAAATCATAATTTTTGATAACATATTTTTTTTATGAAGCAACAGATTTATTTATTTAATATAATTATTTTATTTTTACATAAAAATAGTATTCAAACAATGTTAACTATAAAAATAGACAAATAAAGTGATAATTGTATATTAAGCTTGTGTACATTTTAAATTGTTTTTTGAACGTGTTTCAGTTAATCTCTAAGTGGTTATGAATTAAAAAAATACAGCTGAGAATGTATATACGGAGTGTTTGTATATACATTTATATATATATATATATATATATATATATATATATGTATATATATATATATATAAGTATATATTATACAAATGATATAAAACCAATCAAACTCGTGCAAAATATAGTACAATATTAAATAACAAGCTTTAATAATTTCAAATGTAAACAACAAATAAAGTTAAAACTGAATAAACCGAAACAAAAACGTCAAAACTTGTATAACGGTAACGTTATATATAAAGAGTTTATAATGACAATTGATATGAGTTTTTCAGTCAATAATTTGGTTGAAGCAAACAATCCACGAAAATGTATAAATCAAACAAATATACGAGTATTTTCGACTGAAACTTTTTAGGAAATACGATAAAGTTTATAAAAAAGAACGAAAAGTTGTCAAGTGTACCAAATTTGATAAGAAGCATAAAACTGTTTTCGATGGCTTGTTCCCATGGCAATAATCTGTCTTCTTTAACACTTGTTTAAAGGGAATGGCCTACAACTCGTCATATCAAATATCTTCAAAAAAATTTTGACAATTTCGATATCTTTGACTGATTGATGGTACTCATGAAACACGATATTGAATCATATATATATATTATATATATATATATATATATATATATATATATATATATATATATTGTACCTGTATGTGTTTGATAATATATTTGTTACTGATTCTCGATATTTTCTTAAAAAAATATTTAGTATGTTTTCATGTACTGTATATTAGTTAACATGTCAGAGTGCTTGTTATTAAAAACATAACTTTTTGAAAAAAATTAATCAGTTTCTTTATTATTTCTTTTATTGCTTAAACAATAGATATGTATAAGAAAGTGAATAAAATTTTAATATTTTTTTCAAATTCAGATAAGTGAAAACAAATGAACTTATAAGAATGAACTTGCACTTATTAGTAATTTTTTAAACGATTTAGATATCAATTCTAATGACACTTATTATTACGAATGTTATAAATTCTAACCGTATCTTTTTTGTTGTGAATTATGAAATTTTCTTATCATTAGGTATCGGTTGACAAATCTTTAACATTAAGACACGAATTTCATCGCGATACAACACGAATACAAAGCATAAAGAAGCCATTTGGAGAAATCCGCCTTCTCTTCCAATATTTCCATAAGCCATAACTTATTTCAGCAGGCGTAGATCGAACTCGGCAGCTATCGTCAGTAGCTATCGATAGGCAGCTGTTACACAATATAACGAGTCGGACTGAGCGTAGACCGAAAGTTTACATAATAAATTACCGAACAATCAAGAAATTCGATGTAGAAGTTTCTAATCTTATATATTTTATTATTATCATTATTCAGTGCCGTTTCAACGTAGTAAGTTCTATCTGTCTGTATATTTGTATTGAAAGCTGAATAATCTTTTATTTTCTATGATTTATTTCATGTACTATAGTTTATTACATTTAAAATCAATTTACTAACTGAGAAGATAAATATTTTAATGTAACAATAGTGTTTAGCAAATACAAGCTAGAAATACTTTTAAAACAATTTTCATTTTTTAAATAAAAACAACAGAACGCTAATTATTTGAAACTATTTGTCAGTTAAGTAATTCGAATATTTGAAGCTTTCATATTCATTGTAGAGATTTAAAATTTTATTATCCAGAGCTAGTATTAAAACCTTTAATTATTCAGATTTCTTCAGTACATAAAATGAGTCTTTAAATTGATTATACAACTGATCTTCTTGAATTCTTTTTAACTCTTTTATATGCTAGACGCACGATTTTTGCTTGCCAGTTATTTGGAATATTCGGAATTCTGCTGTGTTGTTTATATATGCATGTTGTATGTATATATGCTGTATGTTGTTGTACACTTTTTCTTTTTTTAAGAAAAGGAAATCAGATTCTTGCAATTATTGCAAAGTTTGCAATAGATCTTATAGGTTTATTATAAACCTTACATAAAAATCTTTAGTAAATAAGATTCTTATATTAATTGAAAATAATCAATTACATATTCTATACGAGTTTTTCTGTTAGAATTATAATGAGTTTATTGAATGCTCTAGGAAAAAAGCAAATCCTCCCTAGGAGGAGACTTCATCTTTGTTTACTAACAGTTACTCTGCCCCCCAACAAATAACAGATATTAACAAATTATACGCACAGGGTGCCTAAAATGTAAGCCTTAAAATTTTTATTGGAAAAGTTTATGAAAATTAACAACAAAATATAGTGTTAAAATGTGTAACAGTTTTTTTTTATTCTGAAGATCATTGAATACAACATTTTGAATAAATTTCTTATCAGTTTTACACTGAAATCGTATATCCTCTTTCGCTGTACACCGTGAAACAGAATATATATCATTTACTGATATCAACCAATCAGAACAGAGATCACGCTATTTTCATCAGTCAGTTAGAGCACGAATAAAAATCATTTGACTACAACATTGGGATTAATTTTTATTAATATATATATATATATATATATATATATATATATATATATATATATGTATATAATTATTGTTTTAAAAATGTATGTAATTAATTCTGCTAATAGTTGTAGTTGTCTTTATATTATAATCATAAATAATATCAAACAGTACTGAAAAATAACAATATACAAAGACAAATGTTTCAGTTATAGTCAATTAGAATAAAAATGGTGTTTTCTTTCTATAATTATACAGAAGAAAGCTTTTTAAAATTCTTAAAAAAAGTTTAAAAGAATTATAGACAAAACAGTATTTTAATATAATTAAATATATAGTAATTTCGAGCAATTAAATTTTACCATATTTATAAACAGAATATAATTAATTTTTATTATATAATTAGTTCTTATCACATTAGAGTAATTATGTAGTAATTCCAGTTTTTGCAATTTATAATTAAATGACGAAAAAAAACTATTTTTTTTACGATACATTTTTATTAATTTCATACATAATAAAAAGAGTGAAAATTATATATATATATATATATATATATGAAACCTAATTAGAAATATGTATTTTTACTTCCCGAAAAAGAGTAATGCTTAGCACATAATGTGTTATTTTCTGAAATGTTCAAAATAAGCTTATGAAATTTAATATTATTTGTATGGTGCCAAAATACTGTATTATTTTTATATGTTCATTTATTTACATGCGCATATGGAATATTTTATTTTTGAAAAAAAAATGTATTCGTAGAGCTTTAAAAAGATTGTCTTATATGTGTTTTGTTCATTAAAAAAGGATGCCGAACGAAGCTGTAAATAAAATATTTGTAAAATATTACTCGGTCAATAACATAAATGTTGTTGTGTAGCAGTTGCCGTAAATATTGCATATCATCGGTAGTGGTCTCAGAACCCAGAAGAGGCTCATCGATAATATGTAATATGGCGTATCTTGCAGAGTTATGCGTCTGCCCCATCAGATATGCATAAACATTGTCGAACGGGAAGCCAAATAATCAAAGTAAATTGGATTCGATTTTCGATAGAGTAATGGCACTCCAAGATTGTACGCCAGATAAAATGTATTCTGAGGTTAGTTCGTGTTTATAAGGCATTGATTTTAGCCACGTGCTGTGTGGATATAAATTTAGTTTAGGAAAATCTTAAGAGGTTTACGTTTTATCGCTGTCGAACGTGCTTACCACGTTACCTCTTTTTACGTACGTATTTAAGGTAACATTAAAAAGCGAAATAGGGGTTTTTCAATGTTCGATAGATTTATTTTATGTGTTTTGGGAAAATGTAATTTAAGATGGGGTTTATGTATTTATTGACATTTATTAGTGGAACGTTATATTTCATTCTCGTTATATTTTATAGTGCATGATATATTGGCTCGTTAAAAAATGTTAATTCGGCGAAAAATTGTATTGGTTTGAGGACGTTCTATATACACTTTTATGAAATAATTCGAACGTGTATTAATAATTTTATTTATATTTCACCAAAAAAACGATTTACATTTTCGAACTTGGTTATAAAAAAATATTTAAATTTAAATTACTTTCTATTTGCTTTCTTAACGACGAAACTTGAGAGCTTAAATACCAAATTTATTTTTAACCTGCACACACACATACTCTGTTATTTATATTACCGTTTTTATGATTTTTTAATATGGTTTCATTTCATTTTCTTGTCTTTGTTCATGAAAAGACACGTAATTAAAAAAATATAAAAGTCAAAAAGTCAGATATATAATAAATAATATAATAAAGAAACGAATAAACATTTTAAAATTTGATTCGATATGTACTAAACACTTTATTAAAATTTGCAAAAAATAATCGTGTAATAATTATTAGTTATCTAAATATGAGACTAAAAAGCAATTATATTTAAGAGCAGTATGAATAATTTACATACTAAATTTACATAACATAAATAATTACCAGTGAAGATCACTAAAACGATATAAAAATAATCAAATGCTAGATGGTTTTGACAGGTGTAAATATTTTTAAATCTCGAACACATTATATATATATATATATATACACACACATGAGTGTGTGTAAATGTTTAAATTTAAGCGTATTAATTACTTTGTAATGTTTGGAAAGATTTTATTACATTCGAATAATGTAATTCTGAAAATAGATTTTTATAATTCGAAATCATAACGTTGAATCTGATTTAAAGTAGATTGTGTCACCGTTTACAAAATGATATATAAACTGTTTCCTATACCTTCCGATATCAAAAAGTCATTTTCAAATGTCTCTTCGACTACCGATGACAAATCTCTTTTCATTGTCTGAATCGCACAGCAAAAATGTACACTTGGGAATAGAGATGAACTTATGGATTAAGCAAAGGAAATCCATTTATCATGGATTCAGTTTCTTGATACTTTTCATCGAAATATAGCTCAGTTGTAAACGTAAGTGTTGTGTGTGAAAGGATAATATGATTGATTGTCAACGGTATTCATTGTAAGTTATTTTTGTATGAAAATGTTCTTCTATAAATATGCGAGAGGTTTCGAGAAAACAGTTTCAAAGTATGAGTCGACTATATTTGCTTTCTTTAGTTATTTTTATATATTTTATTAGGTTTTCCACTGCACATAATAGTTTTCTTTATTTTCCTTCATTTTCATATTAATTATATATCTGTATATTTTATTAAATCAATATATCAACTTATTTATACAGTTTTAAATTATTCTCTATATTATTTAAGATAATTTACGACTCTTCTCTCATACATATCTACATGTAAACACACACACACATATATATATATATATATATACTTATGAAAATATTTACCTATTAAATATAATTTTCTATTGAAACGTTATATCATATTTATTTGAAATAGAAAAATGAGTTTTATTTATAAAGGTGAATGATTTCTTAATGACAACCAACTGTAATCTGCTCTAATCAATTTCATAATTTAGGGATTTAATGTTATTACGAGCTTATTATTAACATTGAGGTTATAAAAATCAATACACCTACGGTACGACATTAGAAAAACTGAAAATTAAATTAAACAATACATGCAAATAAAAAGAAAAGTACAAATGTTTTTTACTACAATTTATTTATTTTTATAAATTTTATCGAAATCTATTATCTGATCTTAACAATTTAGAATTTTGTTTTATTGCAGAATATAATTTTTACTATTTTAATATCAAAAGGAAATAAAAAAAAATGAAATTATCTGAAAATTATTAAACTATATATGTTCCTAAAAATTTAATAAAACCAATTTCTTTCATTTGAAATGACGAAATACATTTGGACTTAAAAAAAATAATTCCAATATTGTGATATTAAAATTATCTCTATCTTTCTCTATTTCTCTGTCTATATATATAATGATTAAAGAAACAGAAATTTTGTTACATTTTTTCGATTTAAAAAATATCTGAACTGTGCATAAATGTCTCGCTCTTGAATTAATATCAAATATTTCATTTTTTTTAACTTCATACGTTGTTCATATATATATATATATATATATATATATATATATATATATATATGGATAAAGAAATAGAGAAAGATAGAGAAATAGAGAAAGATAAAATTTAATTATAAAATATATATATGTATTATAATTAATAAAAATAGGACGTGTTTAGTTACGTCATAATTAATTACCTTTTTATTTTTCTTGAAAAAACTTTATAATGTATATAAGCTCTTGATGTATGAAACATAATAAATATATTATACTACTATATTTTGAAATATATATATATATATATATATATAAGAAAATATTTTCGTTTATTTGCAAACAATGTTTTTTTTTTATAAATTTACACATTTAAAAAAAAAGATTATTTATGCAGATAATGTATTTATAGTTATTATTGTATTTAATTATTTTTTAGTCACCCGTATTTGTCAATAAATATGAAGTATTCCTCTTTTCAATAAAGGATATATTAAACGGGTGGACGTTGTATCTGAATTCATTTTATAGAATAATTCAGGTTCACAAATAACATATACTTTAATTTGATTCTCAGAAAATTATATTATAAATTTTATTCCTGTTACATTAAATTTGTAATATGTGTAATGGTTTTTCATATGACTTGAAAGAAGGATTTAAATAATATAAATTATATTTAACGCTGTATTTTTCCTTGTTCAAAAAATAATAACCGAAATTTAAATCTATGTAAACTACTGTCCTTGTATATAAACAATATTTGCTAAATACGCATTCAAAATGTACAAAATAATGAAATATTCAATGTGAATATTTTAAGGTATAGTAAAGTTTGTTTTTTGATCTCTTGATAATAAAGTGAAGAAGTAAAAATGTGAATGTTGAATGAGAAAATCTGGTAGTAAATATTTCACATAAATATTTTAAATAAATGTATTACAATTTTACGAATGACAGATAGCTTTATAAAATATTTATAGTATTATAGTTTATTTAAACATGCCACTTGAAATGTGTTACAAAAGCGAAACTTTTATATACTCATATATATATATATATATATATATATATATATATATATATATATACACTCATACACACAAATATATGCAATATCGGTATACATGTATGTATATATGGAGCCATATTTATATATCACTTGTTGGCATTGATTGGAACAATTGACATTTTGTAAAACATCATCATGCCAGCATCCATTTATTATTGAAAGTTTGTCGAATGTCACAGAGAGATTAGAATGTGAAAAATGGTGCGTGATATTGGTGCCTGCTTCTAGATACCTCAATCAATTTTCTCCGTATTCCATGAATGAATAATGTAGTTATCATACTCTTACACTCTTCTGTCCCCACGATATTTGTATTTCGGCCAATTTGGAATAGCCGTCATTGTGATTCGATAGCACGCGCTCTGATCAGTCACATTTGTATTTTCTCTTATCCGATTTGTCAACTTTGCAAAAAAAGTTAGAGTATTTTGTCATTGTGCGTGTTTTTTTTTTGTTTTGCTGTTTCGTATCTATTGATCACTGTATATATCATATAAAGAATAGAAATATATTTTCTAAACAGAATCATTTATCATATATATATATATATATATATATATATTAAATGTCTTATATTAAAATAAACCCTTTCTTATAAAATACTGGTTTATTTGTTATGTTTCAATCTATATTCTATAAATTGTAAGTTTGAATAAAATTAAACTATTAATATTTGTAATGCTTGTGTATATTTATTATATCACCAGATATAATACAAATTATTTTAATGCCAGAGAAATTCTTAACGATAAGAATATTTTTTTTAAAAACGATATGAAGCACATATAATAAAAATAATAATAAGTGTAAGTACTTCTACTTAGAAGATGCTGATCTACTAGCAGAGGTTGCAAAAAGAACAGCGTTTCTATTTACTATCGATTAAATTCTTCAATCTTTGCAAGAGTTTTATGAAAGATTTGTGTGTTGTTAGTATATGAGAAAATTATATGTTTTTAGACACACAACAATTAAGGTTATTAAATGGATTTTACTCTATATCATTCAATTTTAACCCTTACAAGCCTGAGTTGTGGAAATAAAGCTTTCGCTATGGACTGACCACTTTTTACGATAAAGCGTACGTTGACCTGAATAAAATTGAAGTTTCGGTGCAACGTATATTGATTACACCTGAAATAGTTTGAAAAGTAAAATGCTAAAACTTTAACAAAATCATTTATTTCATTGAACATTTATATCATAATCCACATTAAGAATAGTTAGTTATATCTTTTAACACGAAAATTTAGTAATTTTTTTTGTATGGTAAATGTCGAAACAGAGTTCAATACATAGACGAATGTTACACTTTTTACATTCATAAGGAGAGTCAGTTCTGATAAGATACGTTGCACAAACAACCATCATCGCATCTTCGCCGTAAAGGACGTTTGTTATTATCTTTAGTTCTGAAGGATGAAGAAAATGTCTCTCCGTTAATCTAAATGGAAGGTCATTCGAATATAATTTTCCATAAGCCTCTATTCTGCATGATGGATATTTTTGTAATATATAAGAAATCATTCAAAAAAATATTAAAAATAATTCTTACTATGTTTTTTGTTTTTATATTTAGGTATACAAGCATTGTTGATATCGAACGCATAATGCGCTCATAGGCCAAATTGAATGATTGTGTGAGAATCCATATATATATATACACGTTCATAGACCATGGAGACCCATTTTTCAGAACACATACATGGATTCATAGGGCTGAAAGGGTTAAATTGGTAGTTCTATCTAATTCGTACATTCATATATCGTTTTGAAACAGCATTGTCGTATAACTTACATGACAGGTTTTTGAACTATGTGTTGAGTTTAAATGCGGATTTATATAATGTCATATTTCATTAAGAAAACAATTATCTTGTATGCTTGATCTCTAGAATGTTCTTAAACAGCATAATCAGAAAAGTAATTCATTGTTCCCAAACGATACTAAATGTTACTGAACATTAAAACCAATCAATTTATATATATATATAATTTAATAATTAAATTTAATTATGTATTGGGGCAATAAAACTGCAAAAAATACGTTTAGGAATATATTAAAAAAATGTCAAAAATTTTTTATACTATTTCTCAAATCAACATGACTTTTAATTAAATAAATTTGTGTTCTAAGGATGTATTTTATGTATTAAGCACTTTTATGTTATCTCTAGAAGAAATCTTTCTTTATAATAAATATATTAATCATAATTTATGTAAATTGTTAATTAATTATTAGTAATTTTTATTATACCATTCGTTTATATTATACAGTCTATTAATTTTTATGTGATATTTGTTTATAAATCATAAAAGGAAATAGGTTATTTCATTTGACATAAAATATAAATGGTAAGCTTTTAATCTTAACAATCTAAAGATTTCTAGTAAAATTAATATATTTCACGATATATTCACGTAACGTATGCAAATCAGAATGAAATTCAAAAGGTACCTATCAATAATCTCGTATAATGATTTAAATTACGGTGAAAGTTTAGCGTTCTATTTTATGATAGCATCGCCGCTAATTTCAATTATAACTACAAATTGTTATTGTTTGATCATAATTTCTATCGGAATAATTTACCAATAATTTTATTAACCCCCGTGCATAATTGTGAACTTGTAATTAACGTTATCAAAATGTATAAACTAAATAATTCAATACATCTGTGAGCTTCTATAATGTAGATATATAACTACTTTATAATATTTAGGGGAACAATGTGTTTATAAGTGTCTGGTTTATTTCCAAAAGTTTCACTGGAATGAATTGTATTTTGGTATACCCTTGGGTACATTTAGTAATTGAATAATAATTCTACTTTTTAAATAGTCATTATTTTGTACACGTAGAGCAATTTTGCAGGTATGATTAATGATTTTCTTTCTATGTTTGAATTCTAATTAAACTTTTTAATGTATATTTTTTGAGAAAACGAATTTCTTCTCCTGATTATAATTTAATTTTCTTACGAGAGCTTTAACTTGGTTTCATTTTTTTTAGTTTAAATTTTGTACAGACAATTACTTTATTTGAATTACTCACTATTCTAAACCCAATTTTTTTTGACGATAAAAAAATATGATAATTTCATTAGTTAGCATTGTTTCATTTTATATTTTTATTTTAGGATTTACTTGAATAATTTCATAATATATCTTCTTCAAATTGTTAAAATATAACTGATTCAAAAATAATTATCTTTTAATTAAATTCTTACCGAAAATCAGTTTATAACTAACATGCATCTAATTACTTTTTTTAAATATAAATTTAAGTAAAAATGTTTAATTATTGCTTGTACCAAATTTAACGTAAAACTATAAAGGACTTGGTTACATAAACGGAAAATTATATTTAGCATTCGTAGAACTCGTCGGACAATTTAACAGAATACAGATCGAAAATAACTCTACTACTATATAATATAAATTAAACAATGTATAAACACATATATGTGTATATACAGCAGTTACTCAAATGGTTATTTATTTCGATTTAGTAATTTATAATTTTAGGTATTATAATAGTACTTAGAAATTAATTTTAATGTAATGATTAAAAAATACATTAAATACAACAAAAAATGTTTTTACTTTTTATTAGGAATTAAAATGTGTTACTTTTGGTATAGAAAACTTGCCTATGAATTAAATATTACCAAGTCATAAGTACAATTAGATAAAAGTGTATAATATTTTTTAATATTTACATCCATTTAGTATGTTTGTCAGATTTTGTAAATACAGGCTTTTTAGAGAATATATGGTATAAGATTTTTTTCTCGTATAATTAACAGAAAATTATAAAAAATTCTCTAAAATATAATCTACAATTTACGATTAATATACAACATACTTTTTGAAATTATATATATATATATATATATATATATATATATATATATGTATACAATATATTATTTAACGTAAGCCTATATTCATAACAGAAAAACAGATAAATTATATATAATAGATAAAGTAAAATACTTACATTTTCAAAAATATAAATTACAAAACTATTAAAAATAAAGTATTTACTATATTGAAGTATTTTTATTTAAGGAAAATTTATTTATGTCTTTCTTGTAATTAAATTGTATTCATTTATTGAAATTATTTTTTTTCTATTGATTTGAAAATAGCTGAGGTAGAATTTATTATACTTTATGAAATATTTACTTAACTTTTTATTCAATATCTTAATGTATTTTTTCTGTCTAATATTTATGTATAGTTTATTATATTGAATTTGAAATATATATTTTTAACATTATATCTTTTTTTTTCAGGTAAGTCAGCAGTCATTATTCCATTTAAGTGAATCGTTCAAAAAGTAAGCTTACAGAATAGAAAGTATAAAAAATAAATTATTTTTTTCATATTTTCTACTAATTTTATTTTTTATATATATATATATAATTTTTTTCCATGGTATTCAACAAATCTTTAATTTTAATATCAAATTAGTTGTATACTCACACACACACACACACACATATATATATATATATATATATATAAATTTTAGAAGTAAGCGTCTCGAAATAATTTCAATTCCAAAAATATACATTCATACGTCTATTCGGAATATATATATATATATATATATATATATATATATATATATATACATTTAAATACATATAATCTGACAAAAAGGTTAACTGAAGACAACACGCTAACTGCTATTTAAGGATATTGCGTACCAAGGTCTGGATATCGTACTTTTTATGGTTTATTTATTGTCTTTGAGAAGTTTTTCTTTCTGTACTTATGTTGGATATACGTTAAATATTGATTTTAGACGGATCATTTCCACTCGTAGAGTTATTTGTTTTTCTGCGTTTGTATCTACAGCGTGCTGTATTAAATTTTTATTTTCTTTTGTTTACATGTCTCCATAAAATCAACAATTATATATATATATATATATATACATACATACATATAATGACGTTATCAATTATTAATGAAGCTGATGTTTTAATAATAAATTTCTGTCTGTTCTGATATATTTTTACGGATAATTACATATATATATATATATATATATATATATATATATATATACATACATACACATACATAAAAATTGCTCTTCATTGAAGTTTAGTGTTTAGGAAAGTTACTTATTCTTAATAGATGACAGTAAAGTGTTTTAACAAAAGTAAACATTTTTTTTTATAAATTGTTAATTTATATATATATATATATATATATATATATATATGTTTAAAATTATTTGTAGAGTTTCTTTTTTAAGTATAATTTTATTTGTACTAATATAAACGAATAATAATATGTTACAAAAATTGACAAATGATGCTTCAAAAGTATAATAGTCTGTCTCGCTCTATATATGAAATCAAAATTATTTACAAAAAATATTTTTTTTTACATATACAGTATGTATATTTTTCTTAGTTAAAAAAATATAACTGAGTTAAAAATATTTGTTTTGTGGGAGGAGGTTTAGTTTTTATTTAGCTTTCGATATGGACGGACGTTCCGTAGATAAAGCAGAACGTACCAAAGAATATCAGCGAAATTATTGCCTAAAAAAGAAAATGGAAAGGGAGTTTGGAATGTGCAATGTACAGGAGGAATCTCCCTACTTTCGTAAAAAAATAATATCAAAAGTGTATTATTTATTAAGCGGAATCGTTTTATATGTATGAAACAAATTTCCTTCTTTATTTGTATGGAAACTTTATTATTGGATTTAATTTACTGTCTTTTAACATGTTATTGGTCTGGATTTTATCACGTTGAACATATTGAAAAAAGGATTTTTTAAAAATATGATATTCTCTGTACGAAACAAAGTAATTCTTTCATTTTTTCCAACATCAGTTTCCATTAAGATAAGTAAATTCAAAGCCGTGTTGGAAATCCAATATACATGATAAAGTTGCAACCTTATACCGGCCGACGTATATATTTCGTTGCAATATTCACGAATATAACCCTCATTTTAAAATTTCATATGTGTTTACATCATCAACACCTAATACGGGACGATATTCTTCAACAAGAAAGCATCACTTTACTTGAACATATCTTGCCACTCTGTTATAATAACACGCATTGTATCATCACGCTGGAAAAAACATGTTGCACTATCCTTTCTCGTAACCGCATATTCTTATCTAATTTTTTTCGTCTACCCCTATTATTTCTCCAGGGTGTGTTGCTTCTTGAAACCCAGTATCTAATTTCTAAAGTCGTCTATCAACATGATATAATGTAGATATATCCATCTGACTGAAGTTACTAAATTTCCCTAAAGAAATAAGTTATGAATCAATCATATGCAAAAGATGCTGCTGGAAAAAGAGATGCGGGTAGATAAAGTCAATATGTTCTCTGTATTATAAATATATCATTTGGTTTAGAAGAGTGGAGTATGATTAGGTACACATATACACACACGCATATTTACATATATATATATATATATATATATATATATATCATTGTTTAAATAAAACAATATATTTCATTTTTATTGACAGGAGAATATTTTTCACTTTCTATTACGATATACAATGTATGAAGTTATTGACAGATCATTCCGTTTCGAAAGTTTCAGTTTTCTCAAGTTAAAAAAGTTATAACGTTTTCAGAAGTTTTGTGATTGTTAAAAGTTAAATTTGTTTTATATATACTTTTGTTTAAAAGATAAAGTCATTCGACTAAAACACAGCCTCTGTCCGTCACTTTCATTGCGTTTTTTCTAATCGATAAGAATGTAAAGATAATATATTCATTTATTCATTGCAAATTATAATTGTATTGGAGATCATTTAATAATATACATACTCATATATATATATATATATATATATATATATATATATATATATATATATATATATATATATATATAATTACATATATATTGAAAACATACTCTAGAGACATAATTGATTAAATGTATGTGTTTTAAATACTACAAAGGGATTTTTTTATATGAAATATGTATAACTTAATCTATTAGTATTGTTGATTTGAAATTAATGACGAATACACCGGGAGGGATGAATAAAGATGTTTATTTTTTCTAATAAATTTTTCAATAATTAAAATATAAAACTCACCATTTTTATTATAATTTAAAAAATCTTCTTGTGTATTAAAACACAATTAGATTGTTTGAAATAAAATTTATAAATTTACTATATTTTAACGTAGACAAAATAGTGACTTCAATAGATGTACATTTCTTAACTTCCCTTAACTCGCAAGTCATTTTCGTTTTTATTGGATTTTTTTTCTGTATTCTGTAATTAAAATATTATATATTTACTATCTTAGTGCAGAGTAGTGATTCAGATTTATCAAAAATTTGCTGAAACTCAACTAGAATTATTGTCATAGCACTAATGAAAATCTCTGAATAAATAACCTTAATTACATATTTTATTTGCATTTGTAATTTTATTTCTCAAAATACTACAGCAAAACAGGTGCGATATTTTAACAGATTATTCAGAATAAATTATTCAGATTACTAAAGTTATGAATAATTATTTAAAAAATAGTTGTCAGAAATTATTTCAAATAACTTTTTTATGAACGTTATTATAAACGTATACTTGCTAATATAATAAAACTGAATAAAATAAACTAAATGAAATTTAATACGTATAGAAAGTTGACTCATTTTCAGTTAATATTTGAAAATAGTTTAACGTAACTCTGTTAAGATAAAAGTTTTATTTAAATGTAAACTACTTTATCTAACTAATTAAACTTAATCGTAATTCTAACTAACTTAACTAAATTCTGTTTTTAATAAAATTTAGTTTACATAATCATTAATTTAGTGTTCATAAAAAAACAATTACAAGACAAAAATAACTCCAACTATTTTAAATACAACAGATTAAACGTATTAACAACTTAATTGTAGTGTGAACTTTAATTGAATGTGGTTTTATGTAATTTTATTATATTAATTAAATTATTTTATGAAAGAAATTGGCCATAAAACAGACTGATTATGCATAGAAAATAAAATAATTTATAGCATAAAATTTCACATAGCATGTTTATAAAACATTTCTTTAAACTGTTTTATAAATTAAGGAAGTTCTTGTAGTAGCTAAATACTAATAAAATTCATATATTTAAATGTAACTAATGATATTTTTCATTAAAACAACTTGTGTTCGACATCCTCAAAAATGTTTAATCTCGATAGTGTTTTACAACGACTAGTTCACTAATAAAATCTAGTCCGTTTTGTATTTCTACTCAGAAACATATATATGTAGTCTAATTTAGTATTTTCTAAAACATTGAACATAGAATGTTGAGAATATGGAATTAAGTCCTGGAATATGGAAGGATCTTACTAAAATATGCAAGATCTTTCCACGTACAACATGCACTGCATGAAAGATCGACAAAAATAAACTTTAACTTGCTAGTTTCGCATAGTAATATGAGATAAAAAAAGTATTAAATTTATATGTTACAATTTTTAAATTTTTCTAAACATTTTTAATTTTGAGAAAACAGTATTGTGTTTGAATAAATTAAAAGTAAATTTAATGTAATCCGATTTTTTAAAATCATTTATTTTGTTGCATTGATATTTAATTTTTGTTCCTATAGTCACACGGACATTTTATTAAATTCAGTTATCGAAAATTTGATAGCGATTGATTTTATTTATGCATTAATATTTATATCTCATTCTTAACAGTAGATTGTTTCCTAAAATATACAAAAATATAATTATACTATACATTCATTTCTATCTCGTATAATATTTCAAGGAACAGTTCCAACTTCTCTTTAAATATATTTTTGTTGTGATATGAATAAAATTCGTATATACGAGAGTCCATTATAAAAGATTTTGCTTTATTATACGTAGTTCGCGTTAGAACACTGTACGTGTATTATAATCGAGAGCGTTCGGTCGGTAAATTGTTTCTCCTCTCTTATCAGCAGTTCATGCTTCAGTGTTCCCTCTATGCAGACATAGTTCGTTATTTTTTTCTGACTGTATTTACATTCCATACAGATGTACCTTCATGAACATATTTTATTACCTTTGTTTAAATTTCCGCCTACATTTTTTACTGTAGTTTTCCTAATAATCAGAAATAATTTTCAAAAATTACAGTATATACATACATACATACATATATGTATATGTATATGTATATGTATATATATATATATATATATATATATATATATATATATATATATATTAGATTACATATAAGGTTGTAACTTTGTAAATATTTCAAACGTAGTATGAAATTCTAATAATATAAAATGAAATACTTGAAGTATTTTTATATGAAACGTTAATAATTTCAGTTAAAGTATACAAGACACGAGTATATTTTTTCAGTTGTTAATGAAGAAAAGTGGGGATGGCACATTTATTAATAGTTCCTTTTTAGTTTCAATGTGTTCACTATAATAGGAAATAGTTTAACTTTTAACTCACTTTTTTTATGAAAAACCTTTAATATGAATTGTATTATATTCATAAATATATTCTACAAAAGTTTCTTATAAGAAAACTTTAGTACAAATGTGCTGTATTTAATGTGAACTAAGTATATTCTAAATTAATTTCATACTTAATATTCAAGAAAGCAAACATATATATCTACATAAACCTTGTTTTCTAATTTTTGTAATTATTTTTTTCGGTAAATAATAAACTACACGTGTATTATATACAAAAATTTTTTTTCTCTAAATAATAAGTTTTGATAAAAAGTCTAGAAAATCAATAAGCCATAAATTCAACCCAGGAGTTCAATAAGGTCATCTTTACAAAACTTGATTTATTATCTCCTCTATTTAATTCGTTTCAAATGTTTCATTAATAACATTTTCTAATATTCTTCTTCGAATATTATCGTTCGAAGTATTAATAATACATTAGTAAGAGATTCTTTTAAAATTGAGAATAGTTAATTGATCTCTGAAAAAATTTAAAAAAAAATACCAAGAAATGTAAACTTTTTATATACTGAACTGGAAATTAATTAAATTGTTTTTCTCTTTTTCGGCTACTTTAACATTGAACACGATGAACAATAAAGTAATTAATAAAATAATAAAAAAGCATGCAAGATCATATAACTAAAACTACTTTTTTAATTCGAAAACTATTATCCAATTAATAATAATCCAGCGGAACTGTCAACGAACACGAAACTTTTATAAGTCTGAAGAATAAAAAAAAGTTTAATCATAATTACACTTTCATAAATATTTTACGAAAATTGCATAATATTAAAACTTTACATTTTTTTTTTTGGTAAATAAAGCCACGGTCTCGCAAACCACAAATAATTCACGCTACTAACAATTTTATTGTTATCTTTTTTTTCACGACAAAAAGGTCATAACAATTTTATGAGTTATGACACGGCGAAAATAGTAAATTGTCGCGTGCTAAAAATATAAGCTTGCCTATTGCTTGGAACATGTAATGGAAATTGAATTAAAACGAGACGTGGGAATGTGGAAAAGACGGACACAAGACATTTCGTTTCTTTGTCATAAGTACAGAATCTGTGTTTTATAATTCAAGACGTTCATAATTTTGAATTATATTTTACAGTAGTACGAATTAAATTTTACTGGTTGATATCTTTGTTTATACAGGCTCAAAAATTTCGTTTATTATTATATTTATCAATATGTAAATTTCTGTCTTTATGTATTCTTACAGATATTTATATATATATATATATATATATATATATATATATATATATAAATTATTAAATGAGTATTTTGTATACATTTTTTGAAAATTAGTTGAATAAAAAAATTATAACTAATTACAAACATTCGACAGACATCACTTCGGACAGAAGTTTTACGACCATTGAACTGTATATGTTTATATATATATATATATATTATTTAACTTACATTGATAAATGTTAATTGTTATTTATACTCGAATAATACGTTACATGTCATTTTTTGTATGACCCAGGAATCGAGTCTTTCAGTAAAAAAAATATGCAGTGGAAAATACATATAAGTAATTTTTTACTTTACATTAATTTTATGAGTATTAATGGCATATTGAGAGAACAGAAAAACGAACGTATATTCGTTATCACTACGGTATTTTAAAACACCCATCTTTTTTATTTGTATCTTGATTAGTAATTTTGTTAATGAGTCTTTTTATTAAAACATTTTTTAAATCTTAATGAAATTTAAAAGCATTTTTAAAGTTTGAATCGATATTTACAATTATATTTTCCAATTCTCATATCAACACTTTGTGTGATGAATAAAGCGATTTGTCAAAATCAATATCAGATTTATTTGATCAAGATTGATTTCAGATCCCGTTTTAATTAATTCATCATCGATTATTCGCAATCAGTGGATACTTCTTCAATATCATTAATATTGAATTCTTCAAAATTTTCTCTTAGCAAGTGTGATAAATTATTAATAAGTGCATCTTCTTTTGTTGCTTTAATTATATTATAATGACTTCTGATCATATTGTTTTCCAATTGGTACTTAAAGACGTTGACAGAGGGTTTTATCTTACTGATATACAATAATTGGTATACCTACTATAGGAAAACATTTTTTTATCGCGTAAATCGTAATATCACGTATATAAAGTAACATACAAACCGGAGAATAGATATGTTAAACATTATAACAACTTATTAAGTTAATAGTCTGTCAATTGATATAAAATAACTTACTTTTTAAAATTATATAATTTGTAAAATATTTTAAACTTTTTCCACTTTTTATAAGACAATAAAAAGTATTATTTAGAATTTATTTTTATTCCTCTTTCAAAATTTTGAAAACTGTTTACAAAATATTTTTATGGTTAAATTACCGAAACCCTGAAGGTGTGTCAGCAAATATAGTTACATGGATCTGAACATGTATCAAAAGAATAAACACTCCGTTTGAATCACCCTCATTCAGACTATGTCATGCGTACATAAATGTTCAAAGCACTTTAACACAAACAAAATACACCCAAAATTTCCCCGAATGGATAGATAAAATTCAAAGTAAACTAAACCGTTAGAATATCCGAATCTTAAAAAGAATATATTTGTATATGTGAATGTACGTATTATATTTATATATATATATATATATATATATATATAAAATATAAACATTATATAAATATATATATATATATATATATATATATATATATATGTAGGATGATTTAATTTAGGTTTCCACATGGAAGTATTGAAATGAGACGCAAGGATTAAACAAAGTCATGTAATTTTTTATTTAGTAAATTAGTTTAATTCAATACTGAAATACAATTGAAATAAACTACGAAATAAGGGATAACTTATTTTGTTTATTTTTGCATTTTCTTTAATACTTTCGTGTGGAAGTCTAAGTTGAATCACATATATATGACATAAGTAACTAATACATATCATTAAATATTTACATTATATTAATAACAATATATTATGAGGAAATTATTGCTTGAAAACTAAATTTTCTTAGTAGCATTTTATACACAATTTGAATCATTTAAATGAATACAAGATGTTATGAACTAGTACAGTTTTAAATATGAAAAAATAAGTATCTTGAAAATGAATCACTGTTTAGAAGCGTATATTTATTAAAATTGCATTATATAAAATCTTTAGATAATAGAGAGATATTTAATAAATAATATTTTATTGAAAAAGGTTCATTTTTATATGTGGATATATGTGTGTGTGCGTGTGTGTGTGTATATATATATGTATATATATACATACATATATATATATATATATATATATATATATATATATATATATATATATACATACATCATATATAGTACGTAGTTAAAATATTCTTTGGCAATGTGTCGTCCATCCAATTAATTTTTATTTTCCTTCAAAAACGTTTTATTCTAGCATTTTTATTGTCTTTAATTATTCGAAATAAATAAGGAAATTAATATTCTAAGGTAATTTAAATATCAAAATGAGAAATATATATATATATATATTGATAAATGGATGTGTACAAATGTTTTTTCAATTTAAAGTAATGAAAATTATTAAGATGTTCACTTCTTCAGGCCTGTTTTCTCCCCATAGATATTAAGTTGTTTTTTCACTAACTAGAGATATTGTACTATTGAACTGTAGCTGACATGTGGACACTTATGAGTTGAATTTTTTACATACTAGTATTAACTTAAACCGTAATTTCTTTTAAATTATTTAAAACATGATGCCTGAAAATTCTAAAAAGAAATTTTAGAACCCGAAGTTAATGAGGATTATCACTGAATTCAATCGATTTTTTCTTTTTATATTTACTATATATTCAAATTTTATAGGTCCTTCAGTTGGAATCGCTTTTACTCATTTGTCAATAGTAATCTTCTCATAGAATTTTCTTCTTATATGAAAATATTCCACTAAAATTGTATACCAGTTTTCTTATCTTAGATCTAAATTTCGGTTTTATCTTTTAAAATAAAATGATTTATACATATCTACGCAGATATGTATAAGTGAAAGTGAAGTATTTAACTGCGGTATTAAATGTATTAAAAAACGATTGTTTACCATATTTTTCATTTATTTTATAATGCAATACATTTGCAATTTGTAGTTCAATCTCTTGAATGTCTAAATTTGTAAAGATAGTTTTGCTCCCAATATTCCACTTTTTTTATATTTACTGTGTTCAATGATTGCTAATCTGGTATCATTTATAACTTTGTTATTTTCTTACTTATACAAATTTATTTTTAAATGTAAATTTAGACTCTTAATATCAAGGGTTAAATAATATCTTTTATATCCATGACTTGGTTTATATGTAAAAAGTATAATTTTAATCTAATATTAAGTAAATTGCGTTTTTCTTATCGTCCTGTGTTTCATATCTGCGAATTTTTCAATTTTAAAGTTTTTTATCGAAAATTTTAAAAATTTTCAAGATATCATATTAGAAGTTTTTTAGACTAGGGAAATGGTATAATGAATTTTTCTTTGCGTTGGATAATTTTCAGGATCGGAAAGAATATCGTGGACGTCGTCAACAATATGTAATGATATATAATATTAAAAAGTAAACAGTGATTATACATTCACACACATAGACATTATGTGTATATATATATATATATATATATAGGAATTATTGATTCTCTTTTTAAACGTATCAAATATAAAATAGAGTACATGTTTATATATATATATATATATATATATATATATGTATGAAATATAATTAATTTCATTATAATGAAATAAAAGTTGGTTTTTGATTAAACTAGTAATCGTTAATTTTTCATTGTTAAATTTAACTAACATTTAAGTCCAATAGTTGCGTGTTGTCATTTGTTGTTTTATATCCATAAATAGTATTAATTAAATTTTCTTACATGCGATATTATATTTAAATAATGATTGAATATGTAGAATTTTAATAATAAATATAAAATTTACTGAAATCTGTTAGTTATTCCAATTCGTTTTTTTATTATTCTGATAAATTATAGTACATGGAGATGTTTAGATTATTTATTTGAACACGTGTTATATTTAATAAATAAAATTTAAAATGTTTCTTGCTATATATATATATATATATATATATATATATATGTATATACATATATATGTATATATATGTACATGTATGTATGTATGAATGTAGTGCATATATATTTCTTCGCGAGTTCATGTCAAAAACACCGATTTTTCATTTCATTTACATATTTGTGTTTGAAATCTACTTAAAAAATGTGTTTTTATAGTACTCTTACTCTTGACATTATAAATCCTGATAAGCAAGTTTTTACAAAGGTGAATTATTTCATTTACCTTTTTTTATTTCATACATTATTTAATTTAACAATATACTTTCTAGTTTAAATAAAAACGTAATGTTGTCACAGAAATTACATAGTTTTATTCGAATTTTTTATAACTGTATTCGTAGAGTTATTTTTTTAACTAGTTATAGCTATTACTTTTTTAATATTATTATTATACTTAAATTTAATTACATTTCAAGGTATTTTAACAAAGTTGTGATAACTTACCATTTTTATAATCAAGTTGTTTACATGATAATTTATTAGTCTGAAATATTTTTCTTATAATAGTGTTCAGTATTAGAATTTACATTAATTAGACTCTTAGAGACATAATTTATGGAGAAAAATCTAAATTTAAATGAATTCAAATAGTTATATTTAGTTTTATTAAATATTTATTATTATTAATAATCTAAAATATTTCTTAAATAATTATAAAGCATTATTTAAATGGCATACACAGTCATTCGTGTACTTTATTTCTAATGTATTGTTAAACAATAAATGTTTTTTACAATTAATATACAATAAGTATTTTTCTTTTATATAATAGGCAATTAAAATTATATTTACTTTTTTATGAAATTAAATACATTATTTATTCTTGTTAATGTAATTTGTATTTACCAAATACATTTGTTTTTTGGATATTGAATATATATATATATATATATATATATATATATATATATATGAATATGTAATATGAAAGAAAGTTTTTTTCTATCTACAACTACATATAACACACAACTCCAAAAATAAGACACATAGAGGAATGAAATAATTCAAACATATTTTCAATAATATTGTGTTGAGTATCTGATTCTTGCTTTTTTTAAAAGTGTCCATATTTCGATTCTCATTGATTTATTTTTCTATAGAGCTCATAAAACCAAAATCAAGATACCTATTATTGAAATTATCTATACATATTTGTAATTTTCTAACCTTCAGTATTCGGTTTTCATTTTTTTCAAATAGTTTATATTCCGATTCCTAACGAGTTAATTTTACCCTTTTTATTTCGAAGTGTTTTAAAGTTTTGGTGCTCTTTGGATTTTTTGTTGTAAATATTTTAGTGCTCATTTCTATGATGTATAAATAAAAATATTTTTATTATTTAATAAAATATTAAAGTATATAATTATATATATATATATATTTATATATATATATATATATATATATATATATGTATATATATATTTAATAATTGAATGTTTGTACATATGTAAACTCGTATACAATAGTTTAATTCATTTGACTTTTAAAGACAAATCCTGCACTTATGTCGTTAGATACGATAACAAGTACAAAGTGGAACAATGTACAACATACGTTGAACTCTAGAAATGTCGCACGAATACTAACATAAATTGTAAAACACATGTCGGAAACATATTTTTATAATTACTGACACATGTAAAATAGAACTTGGAGCCCGCACTGAGACCGTGACGACCTGCATTATTATTTTATCCATCGGAAAGTCCTATCTGCCTTATTCGACCGCACAGATTTATGTCAGGTCGTTTTACTATCTGCTAAATGATTACACGTATTTGCATATGTATGGAACTATCGTGTGCTATCCTCTTCACGTACTACAAATGAAGATTGATTAATTGTTTCATTCCATTGTTTAACTCAAAGACATGAAGTTGGAACAAATTAAATTATTTTTGAGTTGCAATACTTTTATGTGCACTTTTTTATGGATTTTATTAAAAGAATATGGTAAATTGCTGTATTTAAAGTCAAATATACAATTATTATTCATTTTTATCAAATTCAAAAATATACGAAAGAAATATAAATAGAGCGATAAAGAAAGAAAGAATTGTTCAATTGAGATGGATTTTTTCACCAATAATAATGTATGATTTTTATGTAAACATTTTTGTAACAATTTTGTGATCATTTTTGATAGTTCATTACTGTTTTAATTATATTGATTGTTTGTATACTTTCAAAAGCCCTTATTTTTTTTCTAAAGTACTAATTCAACTTTATTGTAATTAGTAAATAAATATTAATGTTTAAATTTAAATACAAGTTTGATTTAGGACGCATCCTTTTTTACTAGGGGTTTTTCATTTTTATTTATAAAATTATGGAAACAGATTAATCCTGATGTTGTGGACACGTGTATGAATATTTTGTAATAGAAGTCAGTAGGGAAATTGATCTATTGAAAAATGTATTAATCTTAAAGAGCTATTTGAATAAATATAGTTCTCATAAAAATCTTCATTGAAGTATACATTTTTATAAAATTTTAAATGTATAAATCTCACGAAACATCGGCAGAGTTTCATAAAACATACAGTAAGTAATGTAAGGATAACTTACTGCTGGTAATCTGAGGCAATGACTTGCGTATCGTTAAATATGAATGACAACTTCTTGTCGACTACTTAAAGTTTACTCTTTGTAAAAGAGAATTATGGAAGGGCTACATTTTATTGACTCAAAGAAAATATCTTATGGACAGTTCTATCGAAACGTAAATCCTTATTACATATTCTCTCTGATCATAATACATACATATACAAGCATACACATTCATACATACATATATATATATATATATATATATATATATATATATATATATATATATATATACTTGTTTAATCTTAATAAGTGTATCGTTCATTAAAGTACTGTATTAATTGTTAATTAAAATGATATTTTAATTTATTATAAAAATTGGTGTAACTTCACATTTAAGCCTTAACTCTTTTGAACTTTATATCTAATTATTTTATATAAATTTTAGTTTATATATATATATATATATATATATATATATATATACACAAATTTAGTAAGGGAAATTGATTTCTTATTCCTTTGAACTCTTGGTCCAAATTTGTAATTAATAATTATAATATTTCTGTTAAATTTATACCTAGGAAATATTTAGAAGAGTATTTTTATAAAAAAATTATCAATTTTAAAGAAAAAAATACTTAAAATATAATTTAAAGCTCCGTGGATTCATGATGCTCACATTTCTTTAAGGGAATGTTTACAGATTTGGACGCTGATTAGTAATAATGTACATGTACAATAATTATTTAAAATTTATAATAGGATATGTATATATATATATATATATATATATATATATATATATATATATATATATATAATATGACCAGAACTACCACAATTTACCACCAGAGTCAAAATGATTAAAATTAAACGTAAATAATCATGTTAAACGTAATTTTTTTGTATAAAAAATTTATATGGAAAACCAGAAGAAATATTTGTTATTTTATATTTTTAGCTAGTTTCACAAGAATTTTTTTATAATTTTTATAGTTTAGAAAATGTTAAAACCAATTATTTCCTTGATACGATTTTCTATTTTTCCCATTTTAAATATTAAATATTGATTCTATATTAGAATAATATAGTAAATATGCAAGTATAAATTTCTGATAAATTTATATATATATATATATATATATATTATTTTATCTTGATTTATAAACAAAAAAAAAATAATTCATTTATAAATATGTTATTTGTTTATTATTATTGCTAATAAAATTATCATTATAAATCAAATATGTTAATTAAATTTAAATGCAAAAATATAATTCAAATAAAACTGTTTTAGCGTATTATTATTGTTGAGTGAACACAGCAATTAAGAGATAGTAAATAAAACACTCGTATATTTGTGTCAAGCTATTTCTGTTTTTCTCATTTCGTAAGTTGTTATAAATACTGTACAACAAAGTGTTTATCATATGTTTTTGAACTCAAAGCATTTTTTTCTTTGTATCATTTTACAGATAAACACAACATACAACTAAAATACTCATAAATTGTAGTTACAAACAGATCGGCTGTATTGGATATTTCACTAAACACGATTGTAATATAAATATTTAAATGAACACAGATAGATTCATATATACAGGATAGCAATTACCAACACCTTTCTGAATTTCCAGAAATAATACATTCCACTTATATTTGTTGCGGTCTATAAACAAACATTACACATATTGAAGGTAGGAAGGTATGGACGTTTTCATTGAAAATATTTGGTTGGCGATTGTTTACTTTGACGAAATTGTATAACACTGTGTCCAAATTTCATCCTACACATTTACATCACGATATATACAATCTGTTCCGTCGCTGTTGTTCATGTGGAAATACAATGAACGCATTATGGTACTGTCTTTATCAAGTAATCAACAATATTTGTTTTATTAATTATCGTAAAAGTTTATTATTGTCTGGTTCACTGAAAACCTTTTTGCGTGCAAATATATGATATTGATTCTTCTTTTTTTTATTTAACAGATTGTAATGAATAATATTCTTTGTTTAGAGTGTCATTCTATTCTGATTTTCGTTTTTTTTTCATTTGAATGAATTTAAGTATATGAATGATTTGTTTTTTTCACTACCTAAAATTTTTTTCGATATATTCTTGTTAGAAAAAATGGAGAAATAATTGAACGAGAGATAAAAAATATAACAATTGCCTAAAAGAATAAACCATTATTCGAGATATTGTATTTGTATACTTTGAGAACTTTGAACTTTAACCTATACAAAATATTTCATACACGTCTGAAAAACATTTGATTAGTATTAAATCAAATTTGACTGGCATTAGAGATTAGTACATTTTCAATATCTGTATTTATATCTTTAAGGTCGAGCGATACGAATGCATTATCACGTTAAGGAAATTTAATCTACTTTCAACAAATTGTTTGAGTACTAAAAAACTTAATAATTCAAATTAGATCCTATGTTTAAAACTACACCAAAATACAGTTCTATCTATCAAAGAACTATAAAAATAGCACAATAAAAATAATTAGATATTGGATCAAATTTCACAGTTTAAAAAAATTAGCTCCATTTCAGTAAAAATGAAGAAACTTTTGTTAATAATCTTTCTATTAAAAACTTTTTCTTATTTTAAGTAACAAACGGTGTAATATTAAAGAATATATAGTATTTTCGAGTCATCATTCAAGTTTTAATTTCTTTCTAATTTTTATTCACTTTTGTTGATCATTAAATATCAAGCTTGTGTTTTTTAAAAAAAATCAGTATTTCGTCTAAGAAGGATTTGCACGTTTGGAATAAATTTTAACATATTAGAATGAAGTAAGTAAGAAGAACATCACTAATAAATTTTCTTTGTCGTATAGAAAATATTTGCTGTAAATAATTTATTGAAATTTTTAGAATTTGATATATTAATTGTCGATTTACTTGGCAGTACATATCTGTTAAGTAATTTAAATAAAACGGATGAACTGAATCTACAATAGAATGCACTTTAGAGTTTTAAGGAACAAATTTGCTCGATATATCTGACATGAACAATACGAATGAATGTTCTATCAGTATATACTCGATGATGACACAATAATACATATGAACATTTGCTCTTTATATCCGTAAACTCGTTACCAAATTTAATTGTATATATATATATATATATGTGTGTGTGTGTGTGTTGTGATACGTCTATATAGAAATGTGCATATTTAAGTATATTTGACTATGTTAATATTTTATATTGTGTGCCTGTGTTAAAGGGTGTGTGTTAAAAATGTATTTAATTGTACATTACTATTAAAATACTATATGAAATCGTAAACAGGCACTATCGACATACCATAAAATATCAATAAAATTTTTCGCCGGCAAAAACAGTAATTACTGCGTTATAATTTATTCAAATTATATTCATTTTAATCAACCCAATTACAATTAATTAAAATTCAACGTGGCATGTCATAAAACTATACAGCTCGTTGGAATACTGTTGCACTTTTATTGGACGCAATAAGTATAATAAACTGTAACGTCTGGGCGACAAGGCCACCAACTAGGGTGTCGAGCTGAAGTCCGCGCGTTCTCGCGTCTTCTGTATATGTATTTATATAGGGGACCACGCATCACGCACGAGCTTTGTTTACGTCTATTTATTTGCATATTACATCACGCCACAATATTTATTGCGGACCTAAATGAACGTTTGGCGGTCAACTTTGCGCTGTGTAGAACGAAATACACGCGCCAGTTTTGACAAGGCGCGAAAATTATACCGCGTTTAGAAGAGAACCGAGAAAGTTGGCTATAAAAAAAATGTTGAACTTATATAAACAACTAAAGTGCGTGTTTCTAAAAAAAATATCATTTCTAGGTGCATTTATTAAGGCTGCTAGAAGATATCTTTGGCGAATATCAGTTTTCCTTTGTTACGAAAGCTTTTGCTACCGCTTAATAAGAACGAAGAGTATTTTATAATTAACAATGTCTTATTACGGTTATAATGTTTATGTATATAAAAATGACTTTTTTCCAGATGTATAAATCATAATGTAAGAATTACCATTTCCTTTTATTTAGATTTAATATGCACTTTTGTAGAAATATACATAGCACGCACACACGCACATTGTTAAACATTTTATAAATTTAATTTTATTAAAATATGTTACACAATGCATAGACTGGTTTTCCATGTATGAAAGATTTTATTATTTATAACTGCAATTAAAAAAAGTTAGTGTACTAGTTATTACTTTAAACACACACACACACACACATATATATATATATATATATATATATATATATATATATATATATATATATATATATATATATATATAGAATAATCCGAATCAATGAACAAAAATGTTCTAAATAATTTAATTTTTCTAAATATGAAAAAAATGCAAAAATGTGAGATATTATCAGCTCCCAATTCCCATTTCAGACAGTAATTGTTCATCTTCAGAATCCAAACATAGAATTAATAATTCTCTTCTGCACATTAAATGCGAATTATCAAACAACTTTTCTTACATAGCCATATTAATCTATTAATTTGATAGGAAAATAATTACGGTTTTTGTTTTCTGAATTCTAACCTTAATGCTTTTCAATGAAAGTATCATTTCATCGTGTTCATGTTGATATCATTTTAAAGTGCATTTTTCGGTCTGTATTTTGGTAACATCGACTTTGGTTTTATTATTAATTGTTCTAAAATTTGGTTATTGAATTCAAGATGAAAAAGAAACAAATAAGAGCATTTTTTGTATAAGTTGAAAACTGGTGGTAAAGCAGCAGAAACTGCTCAGAAACTTAACGATACTTTCGGTGTCGGTACTGATAAGGAAAGTACGGTGCAATGGTGGTTCCAAAAGTTTCGTGCTGGAAATGAGAGCCTTGAAGATGAATGTCGCAGGTGTTCTTTTTCAGTTCCTAACGATCAACT